>CM077116.1:443604923-444271590 GCA_039619475.1 Icerya purchasi | reverse complement strand
ACGATTACGTTGTAACAAAAATCCTACATTTCCGAACTCGGTACATATATATATTGCTAACCCAACTTAAAATACACATACAAACTATTCGCAATTTTTTATTTTCCCTTTTCGAATTAATTCCTTAATTATTACTATTATTTCTATTATTATTATTATTTTTATGTCTTTTTCTATACATAATATTTAAATTGAAAGAATCAGCCTATTTGGTCGTTACAATATGCAAGATGCTTTTGTTTTCTATAATATATATCAATTTCATCAAAATCGGTGAGATTGGGCTGGGGTACTGTTAGGGGTGTGAAATTAACGAAAATACCGAAACAGGTGAACTTCAGTTTTTCATTTTATTAATTTAAAAATTAATTTCTTAGATTTTTTACTATGTTTTATTATCAAAATAATAAATTAAATATGGGGTTTCAACCCCTATAAAATAGGGGATGCATCCCTTTTTGTTCCAATCATCATGGATTATTTGCTTTTCCGAAAGGAGTAATCTCCATTTTATTTAACCAGAAAATATTAACTATTAGTCGAGATATTTAGAAAAAACGATTTTTTTGCCTAACTTTGGGGGTAGTTTTCACCCTCTTAATATGTTTATTAGCAGATATAAAAAAAAACACGGGTCTTTTTTGTGTTCTACAACATATATCAATTTCATCAAAATCGGTGAGTTCGGGTTCGAGTGCTTTCCTTGTTAGACGGAAGGGCGAGTGATAAGGTATGACGGAGAACTGCAAGTGTCCGATAATATTTTACATCAACTGTAAAACACGGTGGACTAAGTAATTTACAGTTAATGTGTCTACAAATCCAGAACGGTTCAAATGCGTAAAAATGAATAATAAGCGTGCATAAATTAAATAACGCCCAGAAATATGTTAATGTGAAATATAATTAAGCGTTCACTCGGCGCATTATAATTTATTTTACATTCGCCAAAATATTTTTTTGCCCGGTGATTATTTAATTCGATTTTCATACGTTTACTTTTAGCTTAATGGCGTTAATTGTTTTTGTCCGGAAGTATTCATCAGCTCAGTTGGTCGATTTAATATTGAAATATTTTATAATACTGCCGGTCGAGTTATAATAGCATTCACAAAGTATACTGTAAAAAAGAAAAAGGAATAGTCTAACTCGGCGGCAAAAATGGATAAAAATTAATCAGCGTTAGATATATCCCGTATTTATTGTAGTGTGACAGAAAGTAACTTAAATGTGTAGTACCGAGGTATGAAGCAGAGTTGAAGATTTCGTAATTAAAATTACGATTACAAGATTACATTTTATTCCGAGTCGGAATTGGTCACAATCGGTTTATTTTTGGTGATTTGGCGATTGCGACTATTGGAATCAATTAACTTCAGAGTAATCATCATTAATAATAATAATGCATAATTACGAATTAACGATCAAATTTGTTAAAAAAAGTTGGGTTATTTATCGAGGTTAATAAAGAAAACAATTGTATACAATTAAAATTTTAAAACAACTAACCTTACGATAGTATATAATAACAACGAGTGGAATGTTTACATTTAATTTTTTCTTTCATTTGTTTGCTTGTTATTTATTATTTTTTGTACAAACATACTTTTATATTCCAATTCGAAGATTAATATCTCGATATTTATGTATTTACTGTACTGTATTCTTATTAATCTATCTCGATGAAGAGTATCAGATGCTTTGACAAATCACTTCGAAATTACGCGTTATAATTATTATTATTTATGATTACCGAATACGAGGGTCACCCGGAAAGTAGGATTCCCAAAGCAACAGTTATCGTACACCGGCCGAAGGAAATAAGCGAGCGAGATTTTGCTTTGCAACTGCAATTTTTAGAACGAGACTGCTGTTTAGTTAGCGTACCGTTATTAGTAGTAATGATGAGCGATGACGAGGTATTTTTATTATCGAGGAGCAATCGACATCATCTAAAAAAATAACATCGAGTCAACACTATCGGATTTTGTTGAAACAATCGATAGTGTCGATGATAGGTTTTGATTGCTTAAATTTTCTACTTTCGATTTTGTTCGATTAACAAGCGTCTACGGAATAAAATGGCAAATGATTATTTATTACTACCACGATGCGTTTTTCTTTTGTTATTTTAAATTTAAATACTAGCGGGAGGTACCGTATTTTTAGTTTTTCATATTCGTGTTTTATATTTAGTTCATGACGGTACGTACATAAACCTTTCGATTTAAATTCAGTTCATTTGTTCCTAATCTTAATTTATAAATAAGTATTTCGGAGTTATAATTAACGGATATCGTCCCAGCTTTAATTACTGCTATCGAGTGATTTCCCCCGATCATGTTCCTCAATATATTAGATGCACGGTTTTTTAATAGTTATCGATAACTATCGGAACAATCGATTAAAATTCTTCGCTATCGTTCATCCGCTAGTTATCAGTTAGTTCGTAATACGCGTTTAAAATGAGTAACCTTACAGAAAATCCGTCTGATATTGAAGCGACTTACACTATATATATAACAAAGGGATAATTTTTTAATGGAATTCATGCAGCCTGGGCAGACCATTAATGGCAACGTTCACCGATTTAAGAAAACCGATAAAAAATTTCGAAAGTAATTCATTTATTGCAAAATGACGCACGGCTACACACTTCAAAGGTTATCTGAGAACTTACCGCCAAGTTCGGATCGTCAATGAGAACTTCAACTGCCCTAGGACCTTTCTTCGAGGCATTATGCTTTATTTGTTCAATTAACAAAAATATTTAGCCGGCGGAAAAGGACGAATCGCTTAAAAATCGAGTCATTGAAAGCAAATAAACGGAATGTTTTATAGGGACAGCCCGCGAAAATTCAAATAATATTACGGCTTCTCGAGTAATTACTGCAATCGTTAAATCGTTTTTTTTTAAATTTAAATAACACCGCGCTGCATCGAGTTGATTTAAAGCAGTCGATAAACACAGCCGAGTAATAAGAGCCAATTCGCGTCAACCGGAGTTAAGTTTTATTTTTTTATATTTCTTCTATTTATTTAATCATTAATCAATAATTCATTTTATAGCCGAGATGATGACCTAAGCTCAATATAAAAGAGCTAGAAAGACAGGAACGCGTCGATAAACGCTCATTACTAGAATTACAAACTGGTATCGAGGAAAGTTTGAAGAGACAGCCGAACGACGAAAATGTTACACAATTACGTTCGAAAATCGCTGATTTTAGATAACTTTTAAACGGCTTCCACAAACTGTCGTTAGAAGTAATAAACGTTAGAGAAGAGAGCGATGCATTTGAAGGAAAAAGTGGTGAGGATATCGAGCGAATGGAAATTGAAACAATGTCCGATTATAATAAATTTATGTGTCAATTCATCTCGGTTAAAAAGCGAAATTGATGGTTTTAGCATCGAAATCCCCGTAGTCAGCTCGCCGTTCGTTATTATCACCGGTTTCGAACGATGAAAGTGCGTCGTATAACGTTTGAAATGTTAAACTTCCGGAAATAACCGTACCCGAATTCGACGGTGATCCTCGAAAATTTAATGACTGGTGTTTCCCCTTTTCGAAAACATGGTGCATTTGAAGGAGCAATTCGATCCGCTTAAAAGACTTCATTATTTAAAAATGGCGTTGGAAGGCGACACGAAAAATTTGTTGCCCAATACGCCATTGACAGAGACCGCTTATTCTGAAGCCTGGGCCGAGGTTGAAAATAGTTATGACAATAAACGAATTATCCATAAGCGCGCATTTTAAAGATTTTTATGAATTAGAACCGATTCGAAATGAATGTGAAATACGTGAATCCCTTATCAAACAAAACTCGATTCTGCGCGGACTGAAAATCTGTGGGCTAGATCCAATCGAAAAAACGTTCTCGACTTTTGTTTGCTTTCTTATCGCCACGAAATTGGAGCCGTCGATCCTACGCAAATGCGAGAGATCAAATAAAGAGGCTTCGACACACGCAACACTACTGAAACTACACGAGTTTCTTCGTAGTTTATGTACGAGGCGTCATCTCAGTCGTATGTAGAACCTGTAAATCCGAGGTTCGAGCGGCAACCGGAGAAACGAGAAAAATCGATAATTAAATTTACTACAAATAAAACACGCAATAAATCAAATAAGAGGTCGTCTTTTATTGCATCTTCATCGAAATTGAGATGTTCGATTTGCTCTGGTAATCATATCACCGCATTTTGTGAAAAATCATTGGCGAAATCTGAAGCCGCTCGATTCGTTGTGGTTAAGGAGGCTAAACTTTGTACTAACTGCTTAAAACCATCACATAAAACGAGTGAGTGTAAGGCGCAAAAATGTAAAAAATGCGGGAAGGCGCACAATACGATACTGCATCGAAAAAACTCAAGGCAAGAATCGGGCAACAATAATCAGCAGAAGGGCGAAGAATTGGAATTAGAACAAACGAAGACTGCCTTGACGACGCAAAGTAGGTCCAAAATTTGTTTGCTACCTAGCGCTGTTGTGTATACGTGATGGTTGATTTACGCCCGGTAAAGGCCCGAATCCTTCTTGACACTTGTTCGGAGGCTAATCTCGTTTCGGAAGCATTTATTCGGAAAAATAAAATTCCGATAAAAATAAATTATTCGTCCATTAGCGGAATTACTGACGACGCCATTCGATCGCAATATTCGTCTCAGTTAACGGTTAGATTCCCGGTTGAATGATTTCCGCATCGTTCTTGACGCGGATGTTATACCTAATATTCCATACCGCGTTAATAAAATATCCTTATCGTCCATAACAGAGAATATGAGTGGCTTCTCGCTAGCCGACTCAAGCTTAGAATCCGAGGAAGTTGATTTGGTAATCGGAATTGAATTTGTAATTTATGCTTGCTCGGAGAGAAAACCTTTATTGATAAAACGTGTTTCGAAAAATCGCAATTTGGATGGATCGTCTCTGGTCCATTCACAGGTTATACTCAGCCATCGAAATATTGTCAATTGATAGCGAATGCCGATATGCAAATTGAAAAATTTTAGGAAATCGAGTCTGTTGAGCCGCGTAAGTTAGTTTTGTCGGAGCATAAGAAATGCATGCAACATTTCGAGGACAGCGTTGTCAGACTACCGGATGGTCATTTTCTAGTTTCGTTGCCTTTCAAAATCGATTGCAATATGCTCGCCAACACTTATAAGAACGCTTTAGCAAAACGCGCCGAGAAAAATCGTGATCCCGAAATACGAAATTCGTACCGCGATTTCATGAACGAGTATCATACGTTGGGCCATATGGAAATTGTTCCGTTTGAGCACAGTAATGTCTTGCCGCATTACTACTTACCGCACCTAGCCGTATTACGCCCATTTAGCACGATGACAAAATTACGAGTAGTATTTAACGCATCGGCGAAAAATAATTCCGGCTGTTCGTTAAACGAAGCATTAACGGTAGGGACGACAATTCAACCGGAATTGTTCGACATTTTAATATCGTTTCGAAATTATAAAATAGCCTTTACGGCGGACATAACAAAGATGTACCGATGTATTTTTGTGGAACCAAAGGATCGGGGGATATGCCGCGTATATTATAGAGGAACCATGAAAATGACCAGGTTAGTCATTACCGCTTAAAAACCCTAACCTATGGAACTGCTCCCGCGTCATTCCTAGCGACGAAATGCCTCGCAGAGATCGCGCGCTCTCTCGATAATGTATATGATGCGGCCGCAAAGGCAATTCGATCGGAATTCTACATGGACGATCTATTAACAGGAGCCGAAACGGTTGACGAGGCAATAAGGAAGCGGCAGGTAATACACGACTCGTTAATGGGAGCGCATTTACCGTTAACTAAATACGCGTCGAACTCACGGCAATTACTCGAATCAATCGCTTCGCATGCGTTGATAAAACGAAAATAATCGCATTTAATGTGCCCGAAATCGTATCTATATACTTGGATTACAATGGCAGCCAGAAAATGATCTTATTGGCATAAGCGTCGTTAATCGCTCGTACTTTCGATCCATTGGGATTAATTTCCCCTATTACGGTTGTGGCGAAAATTTTGATGCAAGAGCTGTAGCGAGAGGAATTGAAGTGGGATGACATTATACCATCTCATCTTTAAAATTCATTTTACGCTTATTACTCCGAATTACCGCTTCCTCAAAAGTTCGTAATACCGCGCGCCTATTGTAAAAATTCGGTCGCTACGCGTTATCTTATCGGTTTTCGTGACGCAAGCTCTAAAGCGTATTGTGCATGCGTTTATTTAAAAACTATCGATTTGAATGGAACTATAACGTCCGCTCTGATATGTGCGAAAACGAAAGTCGCGCCGATTAAGTCGACGACGATCCCTAGATTGGAGTTTTATTAGGAGCAGTATTGTTGACCAAATTAATGAATCGCGTTAATCGTATATTTAAAATTGACATCGCAAATGTGTTCGCCTTTCGTGATTCCACGATTGTGTTGTCGTGGATAAAGTCGGAAAATGTCAAACTCGAGATATTCGTTCGTAATCGGGTAAATTATATAGTTTCTGAATTACCGAAGTCATCGTGGTCGCATATAAATACAAAAACGAGAATCCGGCAGACCTCGGTACAAGAGGTATTCGCGTGAAAGAGCTGTTAAATTCGTATTATCGCAAATGGATAAATTGCCCAGTATGGCTTTCGGCAACTTTTGTACCTGATGTTAACAAATTATCGGATCAAATTAAACCCTCATTTATAGCACAGACGCACAATTACGTGAAAAAGTTTGATGAAGTTGCCGTTTCCAATTACTTGGCTCGCTACTCGTCGTATCGTAGGCTTTTGAGAATTACTGCCTGTTTACTCAGATTCGCGAAAAATACGAAATGCAAGGAATCTGACCGGAAGAATGGACCACTATTAGTGGGGACTCGCTTGTTTTAATTCAAGTGTCGCAATGTATGTACTTCGCCGAAGAAATAGAAGCGATTAAGTCGAAAAGTGCCTTATCATCGTTAAATCCATTTTTGGGCGAGAAAGGTATATTGCGCATAAAGAGTCGTTTAAGTTTATCGAACTATTCGTGTAATATGAAATTCCCTATAATGCTACACCATAAATCAAGGCTAATAGACTTATATGTTTCGTACTTGCACGAATTATATTTCCATGCGTCAGTCGTTCATATGCAATTCAATCGGGGGCAAATTACTGGATCGGCATCGGTCAGATTGTTAAAAAAATCATCTACAATTGCATTCATTGTGCCAAAATTAGGGCTACGACTTGCCGTCAAATAATGACTAGTTTACCTGCAGAGCGAACGTTAGTCACTCGACCGTTTAATAATGTAGCCGTAGACTTAGCTGGCCCATTTGCAGCGAAATGCACTAATCACCGTTCTACCAGAATCGGAAAATTATATTCAGCATTTTTTGTTTGCTTTTCCACCAAAGCAGTACATATCGAGGTCGTTCCGGACTTGACGACCGATTCGTTTTCGGCAGCTCTGGATCGATTCTGCTCTCGTAGAGGTTTGCCAAGGAGGATTTATTCGAACAATGGTACGAACCTAGTAGGAGCCAGAAACGTTATTTCGAACCGCGACATCGTCGAATACACCGCTAGCAAATCCGTTGAGTGGACTTTAATTCCGCCCAGAAGTCCTCATTTCGGAGGCTTATGGGAGGCGGCGATAAAATCTGGAAAGTCGTTATTACGAAATGCAGTAGGTGTGCAAATCTTCAGCTACGACGAATACGCTACCGTTTTTGCAAAGATAGAATCTATATTGAATTCGCGCCCGCTTTGTCGAATCAAGACTAGGACGAGTATGAGCCTTTAACGCTGTCTCATTTTCTAATTGATGCAGCATTACACGACGTCCCGCTGGATGATGATTACAAAATCAGCCTAACTCGTCGTTACCAATTACTCCGTAATATAATTCGCTCGTTCTGGAGAAACTTGGTTAATTCCTAACTCGCTCAGCTTCATACTCGTAATAAATGGCGATTTGCGAGCTAAAACATAAGGATTGGCGACATCATTCTCCTTCGTAAGGAGAACTGCGACACCCTCAGATGACCTATCGCTCGAGTTTCAGCCGTTTATCCGTGCAAGAATAACTCAATACGCAAGGTCGACGTGCAGACTTCGTCTGGAGTCTTTCATCGATCCATTACGGAGTTGGTGCGTTTACCTGTGGAGCAATGACTCCTCAGGGGCGGGAGTATAACGTGAATAAAGTAGATGGCGCTGCATGTCGCGTTGTTGTTATTAGAAATTACCTGCAATGATATTAGTTTTCGCTCCGCCAGGGAAATTTTTCTTTATTTTTTCTTTTTAGGTTATGTTCTTTTGTTGTTCTCGTGACGATTTAATATAAAAACGATGTTTTGACGTAAGTTAAAATAAAAATATTCGTTAATTCATATACATATATAAAAGTTGTTTGGTTTTAGTTAAAATAAAATGTTCGCGTTAATTCGTCGCGTTCATTTCGTATAACATAAACAGGTATGCACTCTAGAATCCTTTTCGTCCATTCTACGTTTCGTTTTGTTCTTTTATGTTGATTAGTTTTTAGCGCTCTAGACGAGGACTGATGTTAGCTGGACTAACCCCAGGATATTTCCGGAATAGCCTATATTTTCAATATACTTTCTCACCACTAAAGAAATCCCATGAAGAGGTCACCCGGAGACATATAAGACCTGGTCCACATAGAGCGAGCAAGAACATGATCTTGAAAATTAATGCTCTTCAGTATTCTCCGCTGCTCGGGAGCATATGATCGGTTTTCGTCCATTCTTACCGATTATTTTTACGATCACCATTGATCGAATTGCTCGTTATGATCAAAAATAATCCTTTGTTCTTCTTTCATTATTGATTGAGGAACTCAGTTTCAGAAAAATGTCTAGTAATAAAATAGTCGTGTATTCTTCATTTATTTATTTTTTTTTTTTTTAATGGGCTCGGTGTAAACACTGACCCAACTACATGGACTTAGATCACTTACTCACATTCTGAGGCAAGCGGAGATAAAGAGTATAAAGGAAAGAAGAAGGGGAATAACGGCTAGAGATGGGAAGGAAAGGATAAAGGAAGCATTGAAAGGGGTAGGAAGATTCAACGCCAAGAGTAGTTCGGCGTATAGATGAGAGCACTCAGGCAAAAGAGCAGGGCATTCAAAAAGGATATGGTTGGGATTGCATATAAATTGAAGATCAGTAGAGTGCAGAGGGTAAAAGGGAGACGGTAAAAGAGAAAAAGAAAAACGAGAAAAGGGAAGGAGGGAATGACCAAGTCTCGGTCTGATTAAAGAAACAATAACCGAGCGCCGAGAAAAAAGAAGAAATTGGTACCAAGGCTGTGAATTGGGAGTAGGCTGTAGGAGGAGGTAGAAGGAGGAGCGATTGGCAAAAAAGGAAGGATAGATGTCAACCCATAGTCTGGTGTGGAGACTTGCGGAGAGGAAAATGATGTCTGAGGCAGGAAAATGCGGAAAGAATGGACCATTGCGAGACGCCGAGCGAGCTAGGAAGTCAGCTGCTTCGTTGCCCTCAATGCCAGAGTGACCAGGAACCCATAAAAAGTCAATAAGGATAGAACGTGCTAAGCGCAAGTTGGAGATAGAGACACGAACAGAAAGAATGATATCATTAGTCGAGTGGGAAGGAAGAGAAAAGGTAGCTTGCAGCACGGATTTGGAATCAGTAATAACGAGAAATTTACAGATCCCTCTTGAAGAGGAAATAAAGGAGACAGCACGGAGAATGGAGACTGCTTCAGCAGAAAAAATGGAACAAAAGGAAGGAAGTTTTGTTGAAGGATTCCGAGTGATTAAGCGAGGGGGCCGTAAAAGCACCGTCCACCCCGCTATCATTTTTGGAACCATCAATGAAAATTTTTACATGACGGGGAAATGAAGAATTTAAGATGTGGACATATTCATTGATCGCTGTACGCTGAGGAGTGGAGTTAGCACGAAGAGGAAAAGAGGAGAATTAGATGGGAAGACATGTACTATTGAAATCAAAAGAAAAGTAAGGAAGCTTATTGCGGGAAAAGACATAAGGAGAAAACTTAGAGACCCGAGCAGCTATGTACGCAAGAACCAGTATTTTGTGAGGAACGAAGCGCCAGTGGTCATTGATATACGGATAGGAAGAAATAAGTTTAGATGAAGAGATCGGGAGGCGTTTAATTAGAAAACGGTAACCAAGCAGGGATCTGCGGATAAACAGGGGTTTAATATTAGATTCGGACAAAATAGCAGGAATGGGAGAAGACTTTAGGGCCCCAATGCAGAGCCGAAGCGAGGAGTTTTATATTCTATCAAGTTTGCGCAGGAGAGAGTTTGAGGCATTGCCGTATAAGAAGGAGCAGTAGTCCAGTTTTATTATATTACATAAACTACTGGAACGAAAATAAATAAAGAAAAAAATGGTGGAATTTGATGTTTATTAAAGATCATAATTTGCACGGTGATAATAGTTTACCCAAATATATGGAAGCAGAAGATCCGAGGAAATTTAAAAATTTTTGCAGAATGTCACTAATGGATTTCAAAACCTTACTTCATCTAATCAAATTAAAAATCATGAAAAAAGGGCACTCATTGTAGGAAACATGTTTCACTCGAGAGCAGCTAGCTAATAACCTTACGATTCTTAGCAACAGGAGATTCTTACCCTAGCCTGCGATATTTGTTTAAAGTGTGATGCAATAACGGATGTATTAAGAGGTGAAATTAAAGCGAGTAAATGATTCATTTATTTACATACATCGAGAAATTCATTTCACATAGGAATATAATTGTACGAGCCAGTTTATTAATTTATTTAAAATATCCAGTATTTTGAAAGAACGAAGTAAACTAGTAACCAGCAAAGATTAAGAAGTGTTTTTTTTTTGTTTTTTTTTAAATTATATATCTCGATTATTTATCGGATAAAAATATAAAAGTAATAATTTTAAAACATAAAAAACAAACCGAAACGAAATATACAAGGGGCGTTTCAAAAGTCTCCGCCACGCTTTCAATGGTAACAGGGGCGAGATAAACAATAAAACATTATTATATTCGAGACAATTATGAGAGTAAATGGTAAAAATTAAAAATGTTAAGGTCCTAATTAGCATGCCGTCAGTGTTCGTTTAACCATGGAGCTACCACTGCAGTGCGCGTCCAACTTTTGTAACTAATTTATCAGGTTGTTCCTGGGTTCGTCATCACTGGTTAAATCGTTGTGTATCCAAAAACCGTTTCAACAAGAAGAAAAAATGAAAATCAGACGGCGCGAGGTCCGGACAGTATGCTGGGTGTTCCAAGACCATCCATTTCCATTTTTCGATGTGCTGGAGCGTCGCCCGTTTTTTGGAAGGTACTACACATCTCGATCCAATAAATACAACCTGATACGAAAAAGAGAATCGAAAAAACATTGGAGTTACTTTACAAACCGTGTCTGAACTATTTTCCTATAGCAGTTCTGTTCTAATTAGGGTATATTTCTATAAAATTAACTTAATTCATCGTAGCAGATCGTGGAAAGCGCTAAAATTTTTCCTTCATTTTTGGTGGTGGCCGGTTTCAAAGCACTGCATTACGTTACACGTACGAAGGGTTTTTTTTTTTTGGAGCGCGTCAGCGCAGGGCATTTACCCAACGCAAAGGACTACAAGAATGATGAAACATAAGAACAAGTAGGTTATATCAGAAAGCTGTTAGAAATGGAAAAAATGAAGGCAGGTAGCAAAGGAACAACACAAGGAGATGTAAAGGCAAAAATGTAGTGAAAAACAAAAAAAGAATGTAGTGAGTACTGTACGGAGTTGGAAGGTCAAGTCCAAGGCCAAGCAGATTGGAATAAAAAATCGCGCGTTCCGAGGAAATACAAGAACATTCGAATAGAACGATCACAAGTCAAATTTAAGATAGGAGGATGAAAAGGACACAAACAAGACTGAACAATAGGGAAACAGAAAGCAGACTATGATTAAAGTAAATGCGAACTATGGAAGAAGTAACAGACGGCTGATACAGGGAAAATTATTAAACCAGAGAAAATGGAGTGGAGATGGTTGTAGGGCAAAGTAAAAGGAGCCCCAGGGTTGGAAAAAAGATATGAATAGAGATCAACCCAAAAGTCACGGTGAGAACGATAGTGGTGTAAATGAATAGAATAAATTCTCGATTCGGAGGGCCCAAAAATAAAAATGGAGTGAAAAGGAAGAAATCTAAACAAAATTGGAAAAATGAATTGTCGGCGGAAGAAAGAAGAGAATTGCATATTATTTTAGACCTTTCAAGACTGTAATTGTACGGACGCGATGGAAGAGTTGTTCACGTCTAAAAATATGTAAATTGCACCTTTCGCTAATGACAGCTTGCATTACCACCATCAAGACATCTAAATTACCCCGTGTTTTCCGTGTGCTGCAATGTAACCTTAGCAGTAAACAGTATAAAAATGAAAAAAAAAAAAAAAAAAAAGCAAGCAGGAAAAGTAAATAAAACTGTTGCGTCCGATGTTAAAATTGTTCGCTCGTAAAATCATGTTTTTGATTCAATTTCTGCTAATTTACATACTACACATTTTCCCTCTAAATATAATTTTTACGAAATTTGAATATATTATTACATCAGCCGGACAGTGTGAAATTATTGTATGAAATTAATGGACGTGTTTTCCTTAAAATGAACTCGTACTGGGTAACTTTTGTATCTTCACTAAATTTAGCGCGGTAATCTGAGATACCTTTTTGTGGGCATCAGCTTTAAAAATTCGGAGCACATTAAAAACCTCCAGGTATGAAATAATATATTCAGTTATCGTAATTGTTTTTGATTTTTTTTTTTTTTTTGATTAAAATGGAATAAAACTTCTATTGTGCACATTGCTGTTTTAATCAATTTTAATTCAATAGCGGCGAGAGATAAGATTCCAGAACTAACTCGGCACTGAATTATTTTCGGCATTGCGAATGGAGAGAAAAGCGTGTGTCAAAATCGTCCAGTTTGTTTAGGCCCTGACGTCGCAGATTAAACTTGAGTAATTATAAATCACTTTAATAATTTTCAAGAACGAAAAACGCGTTTTTCTCAAAAAGTAGAGTTTTCCGCGCCATGGAGTGTGACCGAAAAAGTAACAAACCAATCGGCTGGAAATTTTGTCTTACCTTATCGGCCTTTGCACAAACCTAAAATTTTGTATAAATTGTTATAATAAATATTGTTTTTACCGATTTGTTTATAAAAAGAAAAGTTTTTTTTTTCTTTTTCTATTTAAATTTTTACTTTTTCTTTTTGTTATTAAATTCAGGTTAATGCAAAGCGGAGCTACTTCTTTCAATGTAAAAAAATTGTTTCGTTGATTTTAGTTAATTACGAGACGTTCCACGGCGCAAAATCTAGAAGCCAAGTTTGAGCATATTTTTCCATCACTAAACAAAAAAAAATTGTTATTATGTAATTTAATTTATTACGATAAATGATCTCAGTTTGTTGTAAAAAAGTATTGAAAAACCTGTTGTTTGGAGGAGGTTCCCCCCTGAATGATAATCTCCGTTCATTCCAAAGCGTTTCGGCCAGTGGTGGTATACTCTATATAAGTGTATCGGTGTAAGTATCGGTGAGCAAAGATACTCTCGAATGATCATCAAAATAATCGTTAAAAAAAAAGGAATTCCTTGAAGAATATTTTAGTAAAACACAATAAAAACGTTATCATTATGAAAATGCAAGTTTGAAGAAATGTAATCTTTAATTGGAAAAATAGAAAAATAAGACACGATGATCATTATTTATTACCGCGGATAAAAATATAGATTCAAATAAACAAAACGAATTCCAAACAAGAAGCTCATAACTGACGAATATATTACGTCACATGGTCCAATAAAAGTCTTTGTTTGTTAGAAACTGTATCGGTCAGTACTGGTCTCATATGAATATCTGACGGAGTAGTCATCAAATAACGTCAAAAAAAGCAGCAGCATTCCTCTAGAGATGTGATTTGCTTAATGTAATATTGGAATGAAGAAACGAAATATTTGATTCTGAAATGTGAAAAGGACTTAATGCGCTTCGAACTATATTTGGTGTAAGGTGAGAACCATTTCCCCCAGTAGAGATCTGATTTTATATAGGGCAATAATTAGATCACGTTTCGATTATACAGCTCCTTATGTCAACCTAAATATATCCAACAAAATTAAATTACATAATTTACAAAACAAAGCTCTACGAATCAGAATGGGGGATTTTAAGATCTCCCCTTTACACTGTGTGCAAGTAGAAGCAGCAGAACCTCCACACTCGACTTACATACAGAATACGTTACTGATAAATTCTACATCAAGGTTAAATAGCATAGACATCATATCGTAAATAAACAGTGAATCAAATTAGTTAACATACTTTATTTCAAAAAATATCACAATGATCAATTACCTCCGATAGAATCATAGCTTTCATAAATGTAATACTTTAAACATAATATGCAATCATTTAAGTCCATAGTTCCAACCGGTATGAGAGGGGTACATTGGAATAAAATAAACGTAGATATCAATCAGAATGACATTCAACTATATACTAATCATATCCATGCAAAATATTTATATCGGTTCATCAGTAAGTAAAGTAAATCCCATACCCTTTAACAGGGTGTCGAGGGGGTGTGAAGTTAAGGTTCACAGTGTACTAAGCCCAACGGCACTAATGAAGAGTAGGGGGGCCAGTTCCTTTTTACTTGGGATCCGCCTCTACTTTCCCAGATTTCTCTGGTACCCAATTATTTCAGGCTGGGTAAGCTTGGGAGCGATTCAGATCCGGAGCGAAACAAGTCTCGAACCAGCGACCTCTGATTTAGTAGCCAAGTGCCTTAACCACTAGGTTAACGCGCTACTCATTAAAGGAAATAATATTAATATATAATCATAATTAAAAGACAAAAGATATAAAGAAACAAAATGAAAATGGTTAAAGGGCGCAAGTCGGCCAAAAAAGAAAAACGAAAAAAAAACGTCCTATCCGCTGGGCGTTTTGATATGAAAAACGTTCGATTTTTTTGTATTAATCGTTAGCTGTTTATCATGCGCCCATATCTACACATAATATCTACATCATCTTGCAATAGTTTTTCGGCTGTATTAGCAGCGCTACATCATATCCGCGTAATACCGTCGAATTTTTAACATACTTATGGACGGGGTCAGTATAAATCAGAAAAAGCAGCGGAACTAAAATAGTGCTTTTACACCCTCTAACGCTATTTTCCACCTGCTTAAGTCTTCATCAATTTTAACTACATCCGCTCTGTTATGCAGATAATTTTTTAAAAGCCACTCATTTTGCCTACTTCTGATATTCCTACGCCTTGCATGTCTCGCAACAGAAATTTGATGATTTACCGCATCAAAGGCTTTACTAATATCAATGAAACTTATAATAAACTGTTTCCCATATGCTAACCCTTTATTGATGCTACTTGTTAGTACTCTTAACGAGGAGACAACTGATTTCACTTCTCTAAGCGACTGCTAAGGTGTTACATCTTCTCTATTTTGCTTTATGGTTGCGAGAGCTGGACCCTGAATGCATCATTGGAAAAAAAGATTACCGCATTTGAAATGTACTGTTATCGGCGTATTCTGAAAATATCATGGGTGAAAAAAATTGCTAATATCGAGGTACTTCAAAGAACGGGAAAGACCCTTGAATTAATGCTTACCATCAAGAAACGGAAGCTGCAGTACCTCGGACACATCACACGAGGCCCGAAATACGAAATTCTGAAGGTCATTTTGGAAGGAAAGATAAATGGGAAGAGATCGAGAGGAAGACGACAAAATTCATGGATGGACAATCTTATCAACTGGTTCGACTGCCCCCTTCTATACAACTCCTCCGATCGGCCATTGTAAAAGAAAATTTTCAATCGTGGATCGCCAACCTTCAATTTGCAGACGGCGGATAAAGAAGAAGAAGAAGAAACGCAGATTGATTGCTATTGTAGTAAGTTGTTTCGCTCCAAATAGTTTCTTAAATGAAATTCAATAAATTGTTCCAAAATTTTCGCCAAAACCGAAATAATTGTAATTGGTCGGTAATTGTCACAAACCCCCGCGAACCACTTTTATAGATAGGTCTGATAGCACTAATTTTTAGTCTTTCGGAAACTATACTTTCAGTAGTGAAACAATTAATTAATTTCGTTAATATCGGACTGATGGTTGCTACATTATTTCTAATATCTGAAACTCTTATTCCATTCCAACCTAGCGCTTTATAAATCGATAGTTTACTGCTTTCAACTATTTTTATCGTAACTAATTTTTATTTGTCCAATATCGCTTGTAATTAATTTATCAATTAGAATTAAATCAGGAACGCGTGCTTTCATTAGGAAATGAATGAAGAAGTCACTCACGCATCGCCGCTCGACGATATAAGCTACGAAAGTCTGAAAAAAAAATACGACAAT
Source organism: Icerya purchasi (assembly GCA_039619475.1). Lineage (NCBI taxonomy): Eukaryota > Metazoa > Arthropoda > Insecta > Hemiptera > Monophlebidae > Icerya > Icerya purchasi. The sequence goes on along the minus strand of CM077116.1, from coordinate 444,255,125 downwards.
TACTCGGTTGCGTACAAGTTTTGGTTAAACATCGCTTACTGGTCGTATCACACGAATCTTTGGACCGGCTATGTGATTTACCCGTGCTTAACGTTATATGTGATATTATGCACCAAGTACTGGTTAATAGCGATGCTATATGTTTTCTGGATTTACTACGATCGAAAGACGCCACACAGAGGTGGTCGAAAGTAAGACAAATTAATTTGAACGTAAAAATTAACGATCCTTTTTTAGTAAACTTAATAACGAATAGTTCGATTGTATTGATAAGATCCACTATTGCGTTGTCTGTTAAACATCGTTAACGATAATTAATAATTTTTAATTAATAAAACATAGTTTCAAATTTGACTTTTTCGTAATTTGGCCATCTAAAGATTCATTAGAAAATTAGACGATTATATATTTTATTTTTATTTGTAATTATTAAATATATACTATTATAATTCAGTATCGATATTAGTAAACAAAAAAAAAACAGCACCTCCGTACCTTTTGTTTATGAAGTACACTATGACACAATACGTCATTCGGATAATGTGTGAAGTGTGATGCGTCTATTTGTGCAGCGTTTGATTTTGCCTGAACCTTTTTCACGGCAATGGGAGACCTGTACTCAACTGTTAAAAGGATATTCGTATCACACTTTACACACCGACCTAAACACATTCCATTTTCAAAAATTAATGAATATAAACGATGTTAGAAACTCACTGGTCTCGAACAGATGATACTAATAAAATAATAAAAAAAATAACGGGCTCCAGTAACACTCGTGCTATTGCACTAGGACAAGCCTCTCGCGGGGCACTATTCTTTTTCCTAAAAAAAATATCGAAAATGAACCCGCCTTAGAACCGCGGCGTCGGTCTCTCCACGTTGGAGAGATATCACGAAGATTTCCCCCAGGGTACCAAAAAAACGTATATTCTACGAAACAAACTAACTCGTTGCCTAGAATCTCAACATGGCCACGAACCATTAAGAGTGAAAGCCTCTTTTATTTTAGCTGGTGAGGGGTTGCAATCGTCTGAACCTGAATGGCTGTGATAGATAGAAGCAAGTCTGAAATAAAAAGGGCATTTTGGGACACTGGATTAGAATAATATGCTTCAAGAGAAGATAGATACCATACAATTTTGCCTCTCCAGCATTTTGGCGTTCAGTATACATTCCGCCTCCAATTTCATACGCGTAAGCATTCGGTGAAGGAGAATTTGTGGGGCTCGCTTTAGCCGCGTCAGTAGACATGTGTATATAGTTGGGGTAGGAAACAAATTTATTCGATACTATCTGAAACATGGATAGAGAAAGGTTAGGTGTTTTCAGGGAATCTATTAGTGCTAAGTTTATGGATAATGGGGCATGATCCCAAGGCGATAATTAATTATGCCCAATTTAGAAGCTAAAACCTTGTGACCAATGGGTCGCCGGGAAAGAATGGCAATGGGATTTGAGAATTATTGGTTTAAAATTTACATGGTATGGAACAATGAAACGAATGCCGAATGGTGAGATAGTCACGGATGATGGATAAAGGAGGAAGCTCTGCCAAACCATAAACACCGGCAAAGGAGAAGTATGGTGCGCTTGTAAGAGGTTGTTGTGGATTATGTCGATAGATTTCATAAGTGTTTTGTTGGCTAAGGATTACGCTTGGCTACACTATGATAGTTTACTTAGGATAGGGGCTTTGTATAATGATAAAAACAGTTTCCGATCTATATTGTATTCACGATTGGATAAACATTTTAAGATAGGTAGAGATTTTACACAACCCCTCTTAAGGATGGACATGTGTGGTGTCCACGACAATCACCTTATCAGAAGTTAGATCAAGGAATTTCATAGTAGGAAAAAATGGGATTAAGTAATATTTGACGGTTTCGATCGTACACAAGAGAAATGAGTCCGGTATGTTTGCACAGTAGATGTGTTCGGTATACACCTGTCTTCTTAAGTTCACTATTCATCATCGGAAGAGTTTACTCGTAATATTGCAATAGGCGTTAAAAGTTTTACTGCTGGGATAGACGAAAGGTAATGATCTGGTTCGTCGTTCGGAATAGTTGGAGAAAAATTGGACAGTATGAGTTTGTTGGGGGGATTTTTTTTCTACGGGCCGTTACTGTTCTATCGCCTAAAGAAATGTACCCTTCGCTTACAAAAAATGTATCGGAGACTTGGCCGGACTGAAGGAAAATTACTACTCTATCTTTATGAACCTGCTTTGATATTGACTGGGCCACTTATCTTTTAATGCGATAAAATAATCACGAGCGGAGTATGGAGCTATTTGTTTAATTTGAGTTGTAAATAATATACGTACTTCTTTTTAAGTCTCTCGTTGACCTCTTCCCCATGTTGTCCTCTCCATTCAAATGATGCTTTTGTTTGTGACGCCGATCACGTGTTCTTTGAGTGCTCTGCTCTTTCGGTGGAGCGCTCGACTCTATATTCCCACTTGCTTGGGCTGCGGCTTCCTGCTCCTTTTTGTGCTCGTTATATCCTGTCTTTTCCTTCTACACTTATTATCCGCTCCATTGTTTCCTTCTTATTAGCGATAGCTGATCGCCTCACTATATAACTTTCGTTTTCCCTTAATTGTTTCTGGGTAAAGGTGCTCGGTTGACGAGCCCGTGGTCGAAAGTAGTTTGTGGTGATATCCTTTTCTTATATGTAGTTTTGGTCGTTTAACCGATCTAACTGACTCGGAGGGTGATAAATTTCTATCGTGAATCTGCTGTCGGCGCAGTTAACCTTTACTGACAAACGACTGGATATAAATAGTTATTTCTCATTGCTTAATGAAACAACCCACACACTTCTCCGGTTACCTAATCCTTCCTCTATTGGTCCGTGGTAGACGGCCATGTTTTCCATCAGTTTGCGATATTTTTTTAAAAGTTATAATGGAAATTATTTCAATCGTAGTCTTTCAGACGACGCCGGATTGTTCGTGTAATAGTTTTGCGTGTGGAAATTTTTGTGAAATATGTCCGGACCATCGAGACGTGTACGTTTACGCGATTTAAATTATGAAGAAACTATTTTAAAATGGTTGGATGAATGTGACAGTGGTAGTGATATAGATAGTATGCCAGTTATCTGACCCAGACGGCAATGAAGAAATTGTTGAAGACGAAGTAAGTGATAGTGATAAACGTTATATATATATATATATATATTAAAAATCGGTACAGGTAGTGTACGTCAGAAGTTCGCCCGTCGTCTAGAATACGAAAACACAATATTGTAATAAAAGTTCCCACACTAAAAGCAAGAGCAAGAATGGTTGGTGAGGTCGCGAATCCGTTATCTATTTGGAGCTTGCTTTTCAGTGATAACATATTGCAACATATTATTCAAAACGCAAACAATTAAGTATAATGAATGAGAGGTATTCTGCAAATTCCAAACATCATCTTACAGAACTTGATATCATTGAGCTAAAGGCATTTTTAGGACTTCTAGTATACACAGCAATATTTAATTCCAGTCATGAAAATTTAGATCGTATATTTACAACTGATGGGACTGGAAGGAAGATATTTAGATCAGTTATGAGCAAGAAGAGATTTGCTACACTTTTAGCAGGCATAAGATCTGACAATCCTGTGGATAGGGAAGAGCGCAAGAAGAACGATCCAGTTGCAGCAATATCATTTATATTCAATAATTTAGTAGAAAATTGTCAAAGTGCTTATTTGGCCAGTCTACTACAGTTGATGAAATGCTTCTTAATTTTCGGAGAAAGTGTCGATTTAAGATGTACATGCTAAATAAACCGGCAAAATATGAACTCAAAATTCAGTGTCTCACGGATGCGCGAAACGGCTATCTTTATAACGCTTATATCTATAATGGGTAAGATACAGATGGATTTGGTCTCACTAATGAGGATAAAAAGCTCTTGAAACCTACTCAAACTGTATTACGCCTCGCTAAACCACTTTTTAACGCCAATCGTAACATTACGGATGACAATTGGTATTCTTCAATACAGTTAGTGATCGTCCTTCTGAAGAACAATTTGACATATATGGGCGCAATGAAAAGAAATAAGAACGAAATACCACCATCTTTTCTACCCAATAGAAAAAGAGCTGTGGGGTCAACACTCGATGGATTTAGAGAAAAATGCACGTTAATTTCCTACGTCGGAAAGGTTGCAAAAGCACCGGTGTCTTGCATACACAACAGGCGTTTTACTGATTCGTCTAACAATAAACCAGAAATGATTTCTTACTATAATGGAAATCCGCAGTTGATTCTCTTGACGAGAAATATTCCAAGAGCACTTCAAGCCGCCGAACACGAAGATGGCCTAATTTTTTTTCGCGTTTTGGATATTTCTGCGATAAATTCATAAGAAAAAAGTCTATTTGCAATGCAACTAGCGATGCAATTAGTACATATACAAAGACGCTTGGCGATAAAAAATATTCCACGTGAAATACGCGCTACAATCAGCAGGATACTTGATGTTCCAAAAGAACAAGAAGGCACCCACAAAGATAATCTCTTTCTAGAAAAACGTAAGGTTTGTCACTTATGTCCTAGTAAAAGACGTAGGATGACAAAATACCTGTGCCTGCAGTGCAAAAAGCCCGTTTGTCTAGAGTGCACAAATCCACTATGCAAAAATTGTTCTTCAAAGTAACTAACTTTGGCTCATTCTGGAATCTAGAATATTTGTTACATTTTTATTTTTCTTGTTTTTTTTTTTGTTTATATAATTGCTTATAAACTTCACAGTATAAAATAACACATTTTACTTGTTTTCTCTTGGTTTCTTTAAAGCTTAGTTTGCAAATAAGTTTTTGTTTTCCATTTATCGGCATCATATTTTATTTACTATGATATTTTGATAATTTTTGTTTTAATGACTTAAATTTTAACATACCTAAGTTTAGTAATGCTTATAATATGTATATCAAATAAAATATTTAGTTTATTGGTATGTTCGGCTTTCTTTTTGGCTTCCCATAATGAGTAGTCTCTCATAGAATACGCCGGACTGTATATGTTACAAATATAGCACCGGACCAGTTAAGGGTTAATGACAGTTGCTGTGACACGTTTGAACTAGACGGGAAGTTTGCCTTTTTATCGGAGTTATTTGCGTTACTCTCATTTAACCAATTACGGTAGCACAGTTAGATGGGCAGTAGTGTTTGGTTTAGGTGCGGCCTGGTTCGAATCCCACTGCCGCACATTGAAACTTATAAATTTTTCACTTACACCGAGTTGACAGGCCTAAAAAAAAAATAATAAAAAAAAAATACTCTGATTTATTTTATTTTTTTTTTTTTGTGGGCGCGCCAGCGGCATTGACCCAACAACAAAAAAACTAAGCTAAGAAATTAAATAACTAAACGGTCCGAAATAGACGCAACAAAGAACAGCAGGGCGGACACCACAGAAGATGAAGGAAAGGAGAAGATAAAGGAAGAGTTGTAGGGAGCAGGGAGACCTAATGACAGGAGCTGACTGTATAAAAGGGAGCGTTCGTTACGAAGAGCAGGACACTCGAAGATAATGTGATTAGCATCACATGTACGAGGAGGATCACAATCGTGAAGAGAACAATCAGGAGAAGGCGATGGAGCAAATCGAAAGCGAGAGGAGGGGAGGAGAGAATGATTGATCCGGAGACGAATTAGGGAGACAATAGATGACTTAGAACGGGTGTAGGAGGATCTGCAACGGCCGACTGATACTTTCAGCAATTATGGAAGTAACCGGCTGATGCGACTGTCTGTTGCGTGTGTCAGTGTGAGTCTTACCTTTTAATATTTCTTATCAAGATAAAACGAACGCGAAAAACACGACTACAATAATTGGTACCACTATAATGTTTGAAATTTACCAGACTATTGAGAAAGTTACTTACTTCGTCTTTTAAATTTTGTTTACTTAAATTATTATTTTACAGAATTAAAAATTGGAACCCATGGACCAGTAAATATTTAAGAGATTATTTTCCGGTGGAACTGATTAAAACAGTGGACCTTCCCGCTGACAGAAATTATATTTTTATCATTTATCCGCACGGTGTATTTTGCTGTCATCAAATTATCAATTTTTACCACGAAACGAGCAAATTTGAAAAACTATTTCCTAATATAGAAGCATACGGAACGACGATGGCAAATAATTTTTATATGCCGATTTCAAGAGATTACTTTTTGAGTACTGGTAAGAATATTTTGATAGTATCGAAGAAAGCTTTACATTCATAACGGATGAAACTAATTGCACTAATATAACTTGATTTTCATGTAACCGGTTATGTACACGCGCGTTTATTCCCCGCTGGATATCTGAATATACAATCGGAGCTTACATATTTCGATTATTTGGGTAAATCTTAAAAATTTCAACAAACTTCGTTTTGCTTCAATGTGTAGTTTTAAATTCTTTTTTCTCCCCATTTTACAAATACTTTTCCGTTACAAAAGATTCGAGAATTCCTAGTCTAATACAATAAAATTTGTTAATGCTTTCATTAAACTTTCTGTCCCTCCTTTCGAACAACTAATCTGCAAAACTAAATATAGTGCAGCTGGCGCCATCTAATTTTCAGACATCTTCTTGGCTTGGTCAAAAACTTCCTACTTCAAATCTGCAATCAAATTTTTAATTTAACGGCTTAATTCCAGCAGCCCGGAGAAGTCGACGATTATCGTTATTATCTCCTTGCCATAAAATGCCAGTTTTATTGTTTGAATTAATAACTTAATAGGTGAAAAATAAGTAAATAAAATAAGTTTATTAAAAATATTATAAAAAACTTGTAGTATTAGAGAAATTGTATTTTAAAAATATTAAAAATAGCCGACATGTTTCGGAGTAACGTACTCCATAATCATAGCATTAATAAATAAAGTTAAAAGTTAAAACGATATCGTATTTGTCATCTTATTAAATACAATATATCGATATGTTAGGATTGATTCTTAATTTTAAGTAGTGGGTTATTATTAATTATAAGATTATTATTAATTAAAATATCTTTAAATTTATTAATGTAGTATGTTTCGGCGCTATTAAGTAGGTTATAATTATTAATATCTTTATTATTTCTAGGTCGTCTTTTATGTTTAGTTTTAATCTATGTTTATTAATAATGATATGTTCACCGAAGCATACTACATTAATAAGTTTAAAGATATTTTAATTAATAATAATCTTATAATTAATAATAACTCACTATTTAAAATTTAGAATCAATCCTAGCATATCGATATATTGTATTTAATAAGGTGACAAATATGATATCGTTTTAACTTTTAACTTTATTTATTAATTCCATGATTATGGCATTACTCCGAAACATGTCGGCTATTTTTAATATTTTTAAAATATAATTTCTGTAATACACCTTTTTTTATAATATTTTTAATAAAGTAATAACAGAAAATGAACAATATTATTTACAACTCAAAAATAAGTTTATAAATTAAATTAAGTTATAATAAATAAATTGGGGATACAACTGTGTTAGGAAGAATTTTAACGTATTTACGATCGACAATAACGAGATAATTTAGAAACAAAATCACGAAAAACCCAATATACTAAGTAAGTAAAAAGAATTATAAATCGTGATTTTTTTTGTTTTTATTTTTCAATACTAACTCTTTAATCGTATTTTTATTTTCAGAAAAATATCAAAATCTTATTTTACAATATGTCTGCTAGAAAATATAAAAGTGGAGCTGAAAAACGAAAATTACAGTTAGATCGAGAAAAAGAAAGAAAGAAATGTGCAAGAATTCAAACTTTTTTAAAATTAAAACATAAAAACGAAAATGAAATAGCTACAAATCCATTAACAAGCGAAAAGGAAGGGATCTTATCCGAAGAAAATCTAACCGAAGGGAACAGAAAATCGCAAAACCAGGAAATAAATACAAGTGATGAAAATGCGCAAGATCTGGACTACCAGAAACCCTCTATGAACCATATTGGTGTTTTCAGCAAGAGGACGGTAATACCGAAGCGGAAAAAAATTTAGAAAATATTAATTTTGAGTTTCCAGTATTGCTAAATAATGATTTTATTAATGACATCCTCTCACAGACTTTCAAAATAAGGATCCGAAAAATAAGTATTCAGTTTCAATAAAAAAATACAAAGAACAAAACAGATAATTCTCAAATAGTTATTTCATTAAGAAAATGTCCAATTACTGGAAAAATCTTGGTTATGTTATTCAACCAGGGTTTTTTTGTTTGGCTTGCAAATTTTTTTCTAAAACCCTTTCTCAATACACAACCGGATTTTCTGATTGGAAACACATAGGAACTTGTTTAGAAAATCACGAAAATTTTAATAAACCTAAGAATTTAATGTTAGTGTGGTTGACACGAAATGAAAATAAGTGTGTTTTAGACAAGCAGCTTCAGGAGCAATTAAGGAAAGAAACAGAATATTATCAAAATGTCCTAAAACGGGTTATTGCAGTGGTAACATTTTTGAGTATAAGAGGCTTAGCATTTAGAGGTTCCGAGGAAGTATTTGGTTTTCCACATAATAGTATTTTTATAGGTGCTCTGGAGCTATTAGCAGAGTTCGACCTATTCATTCGTGAACATATTGAACAACGAGAGCTGCGACCAAAACCGATAATATCGTACTTATCAAAAACAGTATATGAGGAAGTAATCAGAGATTATGGGTAAACAGATAATTAAACAAATTATAACTCAAATAAATAACGACGACACAAAGTATTATTCGATTGTGATAGATTCAACCCCAGATTTGTCCCACAATGACCGACTTGCTATTATATTACGATACTGTTTTCGGGGAAAAGTGTATAAAAGATTTGTATCGTTCATTACAATTAGTAGTCATACTATAGCTTATATTTATTTAATAATCTACAAGACTTTTTAGAAACAAATGGACTAATACCGGATAGTTGTAGGGGGCAGTCTTATGACAACGCTGCTAACATGGCAGGTCACTACAATGGTGTACAAGCACTACTAAAACAAAAAAATAAATCCGCGGATTACGGGCCGTGTGCTGCGCATTCCCTTTACCTAGTTGGTGAAGAATCTGTTAAGGTTGCAGCCGAAATTTTGATCTTTTCTGGAATAGTACAAAAAATATAAGTTTTCTTTTCTGCTTCGACCCATAGGTATGGGAACTGTTAAATCGCGAAACAAAACTAAAATTTACGTTAAAAAGTTTAAGCCAGACCAGATGGTCTTGTCACTAGGATGCTGTCAAAGTTTTAAAAAATAATTATGATGACATTATGAAAATTTTCAAATGTTTCAGCGAAAATGAGGATGAGAAAGTTAATTCCCGAAAAAAGGCACGAAATTTATTTAATGAACTGACGAAACTCGATGCTGCAATTTTGATTATTTTTTAGGAAGAAATTTTGGAAAGATTTAATTTAGTTAATAAAAAAGTACAGAGCACTGGTTTAGATATTTGAATTGTGTCATTAAAAGAGTTCGTGAATAACATACGGCATCAATCAGATCAGAAGCTAAAAAAATACGAAGAGAAAGCCAAAAAATTAAGTACTAGTGTGCGAACAGACTACAGTGACATAAGCCAGAGACGCATTACTTCAAAATTTTCAGATAAATCTACAGATAAAGTCTCAGTATATGGCACAGAAAAATTAAAAAGAAACAAGTTAAGCGTTGCGTTGGATAAGCTGATTATGTATTTAAATAAAAGAAGCCAAGTCTATGAGACATTTTTTTTTTTTACGCCGTCTCCGAGCGAATTCTTAGCACCGTCTCCTCACTGAAGGGGTGCACCGGACTGACAGCCGTACTATTCGAGTTTCCAGCCATGATGATAATTGGGAAAGTACTGCAGTGGTTTCCGTTGCCTTCTGAAGGATTTTCTGTCAGGGTTTATTCCCTTTGCCAAAAGGACCCGGTTTTAAGGCGCCGGATACTCGCCTACTCGCTCTAGACTGGTATTCACCAGTCCAACTGGAGCACATTGTCACGAGCGAGTTGTTGCTGGTCTGCCAGTTGTACATGCAGTAAAATGCTTAACGGTATTTAATGAAAAGATCACGTTCCGCGGGTGAACCCTCCTCCGTTGTCCTTTCAACGGTATATTGTGAGTTCTGATTTAGCTCTCCTAATCAACGCTAAGCCCGTCGAAATAGAAGATTACCACCCTGCACGACATGGACGTACAGAACTCATGCGGTTGTTGTTTCGTTTCCTCGCCAGTGGGACTAGCACTATACGGCGGTTAAGTGACTACTTACTAGGGAAAGTAACCCTAGTTACAATAACCTGTGCCCCGCAGAGCCTATGAGACATATAGCAAAAAATTAAAATTTTTAATGGATTTTCAAGACAAAAATGTGGAAAACATAGATCTGGAAAGTGTACGTAATGTTATTATTATCCAGATGACGTAAACGAACATTTAGCGAATGAGTGCATTCAGTTTAAATCGTATTTACTATAGTCTAAGCCAGAGTCTTACATCTGTTGCTGTGAAATTTTTATGCTAATTTATGAAAAGAAACTTATTGATGTTTTCCCAAATTGCTATACTTAAAGATTTCTTTAACGTTACCAATTACTAGCTGTGAAGCGGAGCATTCTTTCTCCAGGATGCAGTATTTAATATAGGACAACAATGCCAAACTATCAACTAAATCATTTATCAGTTCTTCCCATAAATTGTGATTTAGCACGGGACTTACAATGTGATGAGCAAATAAAGGAATTTGCAGCACAAAAATGCAGAAAGGTTGCTTTATAATTACACATAACCTGTCAATTTCTTTTGCAATAATGTCGTACAGTTTCTGTTTGTATACACAAACGCTAAGTCATATTCAAATCAAATAAAATATTTTATTGTCCTATTTGTTTTCTATACCTATATACCTGCATCGCTATAGAAAACAGTTTTTTGATAAAATAGCAATTAGTTGAGTAATTAAGTAGGCCCCTAAGTAGCATTAGTCCAGGGCTCCACAAATTCACCATCCGCCCCTGAGCGCATACCTTATGAACATCGTAAAAATATTTGCCATTAGGACAACAAAATGTCCCAAGTTTCTGTTAAGAGTTTTCTACAATTTAAAATGCCGAAATATCTCGTTTGTTGGCCGGCCGATGTCGCTGTTTTATTTCTTGAAATGGCAATTTTTTTTTGTATACGTAAAATATTTTGTCAGTAATTAATAATGAAAAGTCTAAAAATTATCCATTTCGACTATATCATTTTCATTATTTTATTCGATCGTTTTTTTTTTGTTTTTTTGTTTTTATTTTAACAACTACATATATTATTAATTATTCCGAAAAAATGTTTTATTTCGTTACTATAATAATGGTTTATATCTGTATTTTTGCAAAATGTAAAACAAAATTCACGAATTTCACAATTAATAAATGTAAAACAAACCAATAAACAGAAGGAAAGCGCTATACACTCTTGGGCAATTTTATTGTTCACCGTTACTATTTAAATTTAAAACAACAATTCTCAATGTTATTATCATTTTACAATTTACAAGTGATGTATTTTAAATTGCCGAAATGTAGGTTTTGTGTCGGTAGCTGAAGAAGGAATCAGAAGCGTACTAACCAAGAAACCGAACAGCGGCCAAGCATGTATTATTACAGTTGGAGGCGGTCGCGAGGCATACCATTTGAAGCCGGAGGAATACAAAGTGATTGTAAAAAACCGATCAGGATTTATTAGAATTGCTTTGCAAACTGGGTATGTATTATTTCCCGCACTAACGCTATTTTGACTCATCCCCAGCCCTGCACAGAACCTAAACCTAAAACAGCTCTCTGAAATTCACCTATAGGTCCTTCTTAAAAAATATAAAGTCAGCCTTCTCAATGTTTTATTAACGCTTGTCTACATCTAAACTAGTTTTCTCGCCCCATAGAAAACAGCTACAGTCATTTTTATTAATAAAACTAACACTCTCAAACGTTGCTCGACCAATCAGCTTACTGAACCACATATCCAAAATCTTCCGCAGACTGGCCCTATTCTACAACACCATTCAAATTCTCTTGATCCCCTTAACCAAAGCACTCAAACTAAATACAAGTGTCATAGAACCATAAAAAACCTATCTCCCCGACTCATTCCCAAACCTTTATCCACCTCTACTAAACTTACCACATCTAGTGTCGTATTTCGCACAACTCTAATTTATGGCGTTTTTAGCTGGACTGTACTGCAACATCAAACCTACGACAAATCCTACGAAATTGTTTAAAGTAAAAAGCATTAGCGTGATTTATAATACGAATAATGTTATATATATATATAACCAATTACGTGAAATAATATAAATATCCCTAATACAATTACAAAAAATAACAATGCATGTGCAATTACGATAATTTTGGAATATATCACTTAGAATGTGGCACTTGCAGAAAATTATACGTGGGGCAGACAAAAGGTCTTTTACGATCAGGTATAAAGAACATATCTTCGCCTATAAAAATGGTCAAATTGAACGATCAAGTTTGGCTATCATTTACTAATTGGAAAACATTCGATTACCTGCAATGTTACCTAAGACATATCTATATATAAAAAACATTAAAAAACGCCGAATTAATAAGTTTTTCAAAAAATTACCATTACAAAAATATAAAAACTAACACTAAACATAAATCATCCAATAGGAAATCCATTATTTAATATAAATTATAAAAACAGATTAATAATTTGTTTTATTTTTGTTATTTTTCAATTTAATTTTAAACTACCGACCTTTATTAATTTATCGACTTTTAATAATATTACAACACATTAATCTTTATTTACCTTTACGCATTACGCACTGTGATGATGAACGATGTAGTTCGAAACTGGTCGGTGTTTTATGTTTTTTATATTTGTATTCTCGATTATCATAATATATTGTATGTTTTTATATCTGTGATATTAACTGAGTGAATATCTTATATATTTGTTCAAATATTTACGATTAAGTCCAAATAGCACAAAACAAGGTTCTAAGACTAATATAATAAACACTCTTCCATGCATCACTAACCACCAGCTACATCGGGACGTTCAACTTGAATCTATTTCTTGAGGAGCCAGTAAATCCAAAACAAACGATCTAGCCGGTCGTGTAAATCTACCGATATACAATATACAATGGAATTTGACTGAAGAAAAGACGGCGTGTAATGTCCGCAAGATAATTTCCGCCTTCCGGATTCCTCGCTGATATTCCTCTATTCGTGATGAAGGTGATTTTTCAAAGGCAACGGCCTAAACATCCTCTATGGACTCGCCACGATTATGGAGTACGTAACTCCCGAAACATGTCGGTTATTTTTAACATTTTAAAATATAATTTTTTGTAGTTCCTTTTTTTAATAATATTTTTAATAAAGCGAGTTAAATAAAAGGCTATAAAAATATTCTCGATCATACGGTTTAGTAATTAAATTTATTCCGGTTAGCAGAAGAATTTTATTAAACAATGTTACGTACCACAACATGTTGACCTGTTATTACGTACTGCTGACATTATAATTAATATAAATGTAATAAAACAGAATTTGCAAACGCAATATTAATTATAAATAAATAATTTACGCGGTGATTTTGAATCTACGCATCTGAAACCAGTCGAAAATAGTTTATTTATTTATAATTGCATAATCGTTTTATGTATTTTTGTATTAATTATAAAGTCATTGGTAATTGTAACATTTTTCATTTAGGACACCAATAGTGCCAGTGTTCGGTTTCGGCGAAAATCAGTTGTATGACGTTAGTCCGAGTCAGTATCCTAAAATGAAAGAAATGTTTCAAAAACTTACCGGATACGCTTTGATACGTTTCAGTGGAAAAAGATTTGGGCCTTTTTCCACCGCTCTTCCGTATTCCGTACCTCTGGTCACAGTTGGTAAGTGTTATAAGCGAAAATTACCCGACGATCTAGCACTATGCCGTATTTTTTTGTTTGCGCTGTAAATGTATAAACCCGATTACGATAAAAATAGTCTGTGATGCAGAAATGCTCACTACACAGTGTAAAAGACACCTAAAGTAGAATACCAAAAGTACGAATGACATTAACAAGTCGTACCAAATTACAATAAATATACTATTTAAATTTATTCTCGAAATATAAAAGGAAAAAGTATCGAAAACGAACGCAACTGAACAGTTGCACTTACAGCGGTATCTCTGTCTCTCTTAACGATATTTACTCGACAATATTAAGTCTCATTAACTCTCTCGAACCCGCAACCTATTTTGTTTTTATTTATTTCTTTTTTTTTTTTTGTTCATTTCCAGGTTAATTATTATTTATAAACATCAGTAGCGAATGATCATGTATATGCATTAGGAATTGAAAAAGAAATTTTTAAATATTTCAGATTTTCTTTTTGACCCCTTGCCACACTATATCCGCCCAGAGGCAATTTTAAAAATGGAATTTTTAATCGCGCGCACGTCATTATATATGACCGTTTTAATATATTAAACAGGAATGTGTTAGTATCGAATTTTAATGTGCATCGAAGTACACTTGATCAGTAGCGTCGACCAACGATCTACTTTTGAACTGGGTGCACGTTTACATGTTTTTCTGCGTTTTCTCAGCCATTTCTTGGCGGCATTGAGGCTACTGTATCTTTTTTTCCCCCCAGATCCAGATTAGAAAACTAAATTTTATTTCCCTTCAGCCAATTGGTAGCCACCTTGCTTTTTTACATCGGCGGATGTTGTATCCTTTCTACTTTTTTATGTTTCCTATGTAACATGTTTAAATAGCTGATTAGGTTTAAGCGTACTGTTTTTTGTTTTTTTTTTACTCTTATTAAACTGACAACTTAAGTAATAATACATATTTAGATTTTGACAAATTAGGCAAGTAGTGCAATCTGTTGGTTAAATTTCGAATTTTTATTAGTTAATTGTTGCGCCACAATGCGCGCGTTAATCGCATTCGATATAGTAGGCCGGACAGAGCACCTTTTTTTTTTCTTTTTTTTCCCCTTTATTGTGGCTCGCCAGCAGTGGACGATTACCCATCAAAAAGGAAAAACCTCAAAACGAAAGGATAATGAGGTTACTAGAGGAGTTATTTGAAGGAGGGGACAACCAGTAGCGTATCTCTTAAAAATATTTGAATGTTGGGATTTCCAGATGTTTTATATTGATCCGCGTATTTTGATTTTATTATTCAATGAATAGTAGAGGATGCTTAGCGTGCGCTGTTTGCGTGAATGAAATTTAAAATAAAATATGCAAGGAGTAAAAGAGGATGATATAGGTTAAACGTTTTTCTATAATGCTACAAGAGAAATTTTATGTCAATATTTTTGTGCGCTACTCAATTAATTTTTCTTTTGTGTTTGAAATAACTGTAAAGAGTCCCCCCATGAATGACTATATTGTGGGTGCCCAAACACTTATTATCGTTTATTGTATAAATATAACGTACAATGTAAACGTCCGAACTACTATACGCCAAGTACTATTATTATACATAGCGGCATAGCTACTAGAGTAGCCACGCAACTACGAACGAGTGAAATAATACAGCAAATCTTCGTAAATCAAGCTAATATCTTATCCTATCATTACAACGTATACACTTCCGATCTGGAAATTTATAACTAATAATATTATTATACAGTATGTATTTATCCCAACCCATCCAAGCAAGCAGACAATATATTCAGGCAAAATAACAAGGGAAATACAACACACAAAAAATAATCGTATCTTATATACAATTAACGCTATTAATGTTTTAAAACAGAACAATATATCCGAATAACGGCTACGACCAACGCAACATAGTTAACTATAATAAATACCATATGAATATCTAAATAGAGACAATTATGCTCTATTATGCAAGCAATCCGAATCGTGCATGCAATGTCGATGGCACAATGCACGTTAGCCCGAATACTTTTCTATACTGTCTTTGGAGAGTGACCAAGAAACCTGCTAATTATTACTCCTATCCCTGCAACCATGCAATTAGCCAAATTTTCATTTTTTCTTTCCAAACCGTTCTGTCCAGATTTCCTTCGGTACTCTTAGCAATGTTTCATTATCTTGTAAACGATTTTAATCGCTGTGTAAAATTAATTCCTTCATTGCGCACATTTTACGCTGTCTATTCGATTAAAATTGTTTAGTAACGGCGAAAAAATGTATTAGGTCAGCAGTGGGTAATCGAAATTCTGAAATTATTCACAGGTTTAACGAAAATTGGTTGTTGAACTTTGCGAGAAGTTCATCATTGGTACGTGATTTCAGGTAAACGGAACTCTTTTATACAGATTACTTTTAACAAAATGCTATCTGAAATCAGGTATTTGAACACGGACAACCAGGAATTTTGACTTTTACAGATCGTTATTTCTTCAAAGTGACTACATACGTGTATTGGTAGTTGCTACTGTATAGTAATCATGTATGTGCATGTGAAAACCTTAACCCGTCATAACCAAATTTGGGGTCAGTAGGGGTTAGACGGACACATTCGACCTAGTTGGAAAATGTGCAAGCTGGACGGGTGATTTTCTTTATTGCTGTCTGAAACGCGTGTATATTCGCGTTTACACTACGGCGAATTTCCCAAAAATTAAATAAATTCACAAATTTCAAACTTGTTTTTTTGTTCCTTTTTTCTAAAAATTTAATCGATTTAACATTATTTGAATATGCGTATGTAGTATATTGTTCGTTTTTAATGAAATTACGCGTTTCGTAACAGCGTTCATTAGTAAATATCATAATTGGTTAAAAAATATATGTAACGACACCCGTTATGATCGAATATTCAAATACCAAACAAAACCGCCTAGCCTACTAAAGGTGGGAGTTTTATTACTACGCCGGTACCAAGGCGTATGCAATGTACGTAATGTATATGAGTGCAGTAACACCGGCCAGGAGCTGCTCATCACCTCATCACACGTCAACTGCCCGTCCAAGATCCTTTTTATCAAACGTTCTGAAATCTCGGAATAGTTGTCATGTAGATATCGCAGAGTTTTGCGGAATTTAATTTGGAACGTGTGTTTCAAATTTTAATTTCAATCTAATTTTAAATCGATAAAAAAGTTGTTTCGATTTTTTTCATATTTACGCTATTTTTTTTTATTTTTGGGTATTTTTTTTTTTTTTTAGTTTTCCGAGAGTAGGACACGGTGCTCAAGAAATTCTTGCAACCGATTAATTTCATTACGCGTTTCGAATTTCATTAATGGGCAACAACAGTTGATTCATTTTAATACACATTATTAAGTAAATTTTTTATGTAAATATAAAAATTTACTAGTTCTGGGGTAACATCTTTTTGGAATTTTCAAAGATTTAGAAACAAAAAACCCATTTGTATTTTTAACTCTAGTTTCTTTTACCGAACTTAGCAGCAAACGAAAAAAAAAAAATAAGAAAAGAAACTATGGTTAGGATAATTTTGAAAATAAAAAGAAAACGATAAAAAAATTTTATTCTTTTTTTGGCCCGCCACCTAAAAGAATTTATTTCAGGAGGAATAATAATAATCGGAAAAAAAAAAAAAAAGAAATAGTTTAATATCGAATGGAAAATTCGGAAGATTGTTTAATTTTTGTCTGACATTGTAAAAAAAAACTATTTTTGAAACCCATTTGGTACCTAATAAAAGATAATCTCCCATTTGCAACTTGGATCGTTTTCAATTGTTGTATCACCAACGCCCCGGTCGTTTCAAATTTACAGATTCTGGAGTTATTTTTAAATCTGTGATCTAAGAAGTGGATTTACATCACGCGTATAATTCTTTTACTTTTATCAGAATTTTGGGTAACACGATGCATGCGCTTGCGCGGCGGCTAGCGTTATGTTGAATATAAGCGTAGGAATGGAAGGTGCACTTTTGCAAAGGGATCGGAGAATACGGAAAAATATGAAAATACTTAAGCTAATTTTATAATACTTAGACGTGGAAAATAATATTATGAATGACATGGAAACTAGCGGTGGAAGATGTGTGCGATGGAACGACTTGTACTCTATCGCAGCGGTGTCGACTTAAACGTATGCAGCATCGTCTATAGGTGTAGGTTGTGAGCGGCGCTTAGGTTAGATTCAGGCTTTCAAATATTATACTTAGGGTAATTTTTGAAATTTCTATACTTAGGCTTCGAATTTGAAAAACGATGTAGCATAAATGACGTTTGAATCTAAATTAAATGTGGTGGCGTAGTGTACAGCTAGTATTCTATTCTTTGATGTAACTCTCGAAAATAATAAAAAAATTTCCAAGTGCACAATTGTAGAAGCAAGTCAGAAATATTTTAACGTGATCCAAGTCCAACTAAGACTTATAAATGAGGAGATTCGATATGTGGAAGTGATTATATACCCTTCCAGCTGATGTATCGAACGTGACTTTTCGAATGATGAGAAATCAGATTCGAGTACATATAACCCCTCAACTACATTCTTGACATAATTGCGGGTGGTCTTTGCTGTAGATATTTTCGATTCTCGGACGGCCATATTTAACGGGATATTTCTTATGACTGATATATAGCCGAAATGGAATGTGGTCGTTTTCTATTAACAGCGTATCTGAATTAGTAAACAGAAAAGGGACTACACAAAAATATAACGACTATCCTGAAATGGGATAATGGTCCTTCCATTAATAGTTACACGAAAGAAGATAAAATCTCCGATAAAATATCAGCGATTTGAAGAACTGAGGGGTTGTTTACTAATGCCGGAATATGTTACTATTACATTGTCATTGGATCACTCTCGAAGCCCACCTCCCGCAGCGTGACACGTTGAAGTGCTAAATTGTTCGAATGACTCTCGACACCTGCTGGCACAATGTATTTAGCAATATCGCTCGAACACGGCCGCTCCGAATAAAACGAAGGATATAAATTAATGAGATAGGCGAACAGGTTGAAATAGTGCATGTCGAGATTTGGACCTTGATTCGACCTTGAACAAACGACCGATGAAATTATTCCGCGTCTGGATGATGCAATTAACCACCGCTTAAAAGTCGCCACTCCTCGGGGGTGGCATTTAAAAATATTCGTTGAAAATAAAAATATTAGACGTGTGCGTGTGTGTATGTGTGAAAGCGTAGCGATCAGGATTCCGTCGGCGGCGTGTTAGGGCCTGCAAAGATGATCGGGTAGTTAATTTCGAACGAACGTCTAGAATTCACCCCCCTGCATCCGCGCCACCCTCAACTGGTTGCTGGAACATTGAAACATTTTCGTTAAAAATAATAATAATAATAATAATAAAAAAATCGAACGAATGACTGGAATTCACCCCTGCACCCCGCACCAACATCATTTGATCGCTGGAACGTTCAAATATTTTTCCGTTACAACCGCGCAGTCGCGTTTACATAACATCCCTCGTAGCAGCACACCCGCCCGCCATCATTCGACTGATGGAACCATCAGATATTCTTCATAAAGATAAAATTTAAAAAAAAAAAAATGCCGGAACGGAGCGCGACTCGAAAAATTTCCTTCAAAATTTGGGTTCTAAGTGTTGAGTTTCGAACGTTTTTAACACTCCGCCAAAATTTTACCCTTCCCAACCCCCGAAAATTAAAATTAAAAATTATGCTACATATATTACATGTAGAGGCCGGTATAATACATACACATAATAGTAGAACGCGCCGTGCGTGGGAATGCGGGTGATGGAGCTGCGCGCCGAACGGATAGCCCAATTTTTGGAACCCGGCTAGAATACTTACGCCCGGAATTCTGAAAAAGCGCGGTAGCGACCGATGCGAGTGTAGGAACAAGCGGCACACTTCGCAGTGGCGGCAGTGGCTACAGGCAGACCGTAGGATAAAAGTGCTTTAGTTCTCACGCTCCAGGGGGTCTAATTAGCGCGACGGCATCCCTTTGTGCGCTCGGACCATCCAAAATATACTACTAAAACAAATTCTCCTTTTTCTAATTTTCTGCATTATACTTTCAACATTAATGTGTAGATCACTGCTGCATCTTCCCCTGCGCAGACATTTTCTTTAACTGGACCAAAAAGTTTTTGCTTAGTATCTTCTTTTCCTTAATTTCTAGTTTTTCTATGGTCTTTTTTTATGCTATACTGTTGTAAGTTTAGCATTAAAGGATATGGATTTTTTCTTGTATATTTCGTTTGTCAGTCGGTATGCGATCTCCACTTTATAAACTCCGGGATTCTATTACTTGCTTTTCAGATATGTTTACTTCTATCTATTCTCCTAAATATTTAAATTGCTCCACTTTGTTAATTTTAATGTAACCCAAGTTTAACCATTCTAGCGCTTCTTTCACACCGGTGGTCATAAACTTTGTTTCCCCATATGAGATCTGTAGACCTGCTCTTGCAGCTCCTGTACTTAACTTACTTATTTGTGTTTCCTCTGTCGTTATGGAGTTCGGCAAGGTTATTAGGTCATAACAGTCCATGCCGATTCGAGTTTTGAATTTCAATATTAATAATAGTAAACCGTTAATATGAATATATACGAAAGTAGTGGCTGTTAATAATATTTATTTATTAATTTATTAAAATTTCCCTTGTGAACAGCGATCTACTTTATTTTATGATACAATATTTATATTATTCGTATTTAAATTTTTACATGTACCTAGTCCTGTGTAATATTCACCTCTGATTAGAAGTATTTGCGTTATAATTCGAAACGTTATAAAATAATCAAATAAAATCATTGTGGTAATACCAATCGTATCCATTCTTTTTTTCTATTTTGTGTTTATGTAGTTGGAAAACCGATTGATATGCCGAAAATTGAGAATCCGACTAATGAAGAAATCAGTCACTATCGTCAAAAGTTCATGGAAGAATTATATGATCTGTTCGAAAAACACAAAGCAAAGTACGATAAACTTGGTAGTAACGCAAAGTTAACTTTTTTATAAGAAATCACCACCACGTTCTTTCTCTAGAAAATTATAACTTAATTCGTATTATGTTAACCATGTTTAGTTTTAGAATTTCGGCTGTATATACCTAGTACTCGAAGAATAATTGTGCCATGGCGAAAAACAAATTTCTTGAAAGATGAACATTCATGTCTTTTAACATAGAATCTCACCTATAAAAACCGACTGTATATATATATATATTGTAGTGAACCGCGAATATTCGAATGTAGCATTATCGTAAATCATATTAATTATTAAAGTATTTATTAGGTAACGTAAATTAAAAGGTGCTTTTATTTATTCTTTGGTTTAGAATCATTGTTTGGTATGTATTTTAGAATTTTGTGTAACGCAACGTAACTTTGGATATATCAGGAAATTTTCTATTTGTTTATATGTACTCGGAAATATTTAACGTAAATTTAATCTGCTTATGTTATTAGTATCGGCAAGCAATGATGAAGTTGAGTATAGTGGTCGTATGAGACGAGAATGTGTCGGTGTGTACGATGGTTATACTTAATACGTCTCATTGTTGTGCATCGTTAACGTATTTTACTACTATGTAACACAGGGCTACATTAAAGTATTCGGGTTCGCAGACAGCTCGATTCTAGTCGATGTTTTGAGGAAATTTTGATGAATTTGTTTGATGAGTATACACATCGTCGTCGCTTTGCTAGCAAGTTAGTGTAGTTCTTCGTTTTGAGTGATCTGCAGCATCTTTTTCTTGCTTAGGTCTACGTGGTTGTGTGCGCACATAAACGTTTTGTAACTTAGTGTAAGGCCCCGATTCAACGAAGACAAGGACAACCTTTTTGTCTCCGATCCAACGGAGTGGTTTCCGAACTTTATGAGAAAACAGAGGAAATTGTAACAATACAGGTAACATCTACATATATATATATATATATATATATATATATATATATATATATTTATTGCAACGTAATTCTTAAACTACCCCCCATTAGAAAAAAATGTCCCAATTTTATGTAACGTTTGTTATATTTTATAGAATTTTTGTGATTCTTATTTAAGAAATGTCACAATTTTATGTAACCAGATATGTAACGAAATATGTAACGAAAAAATGTTTTAATTTCATATAATGTTTTTGTGATTATGTTATTTTTTAGTAAGAATTATGTTGTAAATTATGATCATTTTATGTAAAGTATAGAAAGGAAAGAGAAAGAAATGTAAGCAAGAGGGGTTAAGGGGCACAGCCCCTAGCGAGCCCAAAATGACCGAGTTATATAACGAGCCATTGAAAAAAAAGAAAAATATGACAAATTTTTCATTACATTATTTCCTATTCGTTTAATAGTACTTAACTACAAAGTGAACATCAGTAACATTTTGATTGCAAAAAAAAAAAAACTGATTTTTTAATGAAGAAAAATAGTTTTAAACGATAACACTTTAAAGTGTTAAAATCAAGTTGAATAACAACATTAAATTCCCTATTCGATACTAGGGCTTTATTTAGATATTCTTTGCACCATCTTTATCTGCTTAACCTTTGAAATGATCTTTGAGCAATATCGGTCAAACCCGTAATCCTGCTGTTTAGTCGAACTACCAGAAAGTTTTATCCTCATTTCGAAATTCTCTTTCTAGCTTTTATGAGCAGGTGAAACGATAAAAACAAATAACATTTCTTAAGATACACTAGGGGGCTTTGTCCCCTGCCCACGAAAATAATAGGGTTAAATAAGAAAGTGTTTTTTTGTAAAACTTCTTCAAATACAATATTACGAATTGCTTTAATCAACTTGTACATTTCTATAAAGCTACATATAACTGATCACGTATAAATAGTACGTCTTCTGAATCAACAATTAAACCAATTTTATCAAATGTTTGACTCTGTGCTTTATTTATAGTTATTAAAAATGCAAGACGCATTTGAAATTGTATTTTTTTTTTTTAAAATAATTCCATATTATCAAAATCATCCTTTATGTTTAATATAATTCGTGGTATATGTAGAATCTCTCATAAAACAAAAAACAAAACTAATTAAACCATTTAACCGTTGTTTACTTTCTTTAATTAAAAAATGTAGCATCATCTTGGTAAAATTATATACAATTATGGAAGAATGTATTTTACTGCGAAAAACTTATTTTATATAATACGGAAAAAGAGGAGATTAAGCTCTATTATGGTCACTTAAAAAAAGAATGGAGGCAAAACGCTTAACAAGAAGAATTTTCGAATACTTTGATAAAAACCCTAAAACGCAAATTTCCTGGTTCCGGGAAGTTGAGAAAGATCTTGAGAAAATGAACATCACGGAGGATGACATAATGAACAGAAACAAGTTTCGAAATAAAATGAATATATTCCGGAGTTTTGAAGAAAATAAGAAGAAGAAAACTGGTGTGGCCAAATGGACAGATGAAGGGAAGGAGAAACACAGTCAAAAAACGAAGAAATACTGGAGTGAAAGAAAAGGGGAAAAAACCGCCATCTTGAAGATATTTCACGTGGTCCATAGTTGGCCAATTCGAAGAAGAAGAAGAAGAAGAAAAAGAGGGAAAAATTAATAATAACACGAGTCAATTATAATATTTCCATTTATGGACTGTTTCATTACTTAAGATTATTTACTGAAATCAATGTGTTGTTTCCTAAAATAATGCGAACAAATTTATAATTTTGAGAATGTTGAGGAGTTGTCTAAAAGTTTAAAAATTTTTATTGATCCATTTCGTTTAGTTTTCTTAAGTTTTATTACTATAAATCTCCCGGTTTGTGTATGTCATATTTCAAACTAATAAAAATAACGGTTATAAATTTAAGAAATAAAAATAAATGCTACGGCTCATACAGCAAACTAATCGATTATAATGTATCAAATGTCAAGTACTTTTTATGATTACTATAATTTAAATTTATATAATAACTTAAAAATATCAAAAGAAATGAGTGTGGGAGAAGATTCTGTACTGATATTAGAGCCAGAATAAATCCGAAGGAAATGTGGCAGAAAATAAAATGGTTTAAAAAGTCGCCCTCTAATGAAAAATATAATACAAATACGTTATAGATAACAAAAATGTATAAACCAGTCTGAAAGTCCAATTGATGTGTCTATGCCGCCTTTTCAGTCTAACGACAATTCCGGTAGAACATTTAAGGAAAAATTTTCATTAACACTAAGCGAATTAAGTAATAATTAGATAGTAGCATAAATCGTAATAAAAATATAAGTGTTGGATTTGGCAATATCCCTTATAAGGCTATTAAATTACTACCTAAGGTAACTAAACAATATCTTCTGACTTTTTTTTACTCAATTTTAGATGTCGGTTATTATCCCTCGCAACGAGAAAAACATTTGATAAACCCCATCTGTACTCATCATACAGACCAATCTCATTATTAACTTGTTTGGATAAAACACTGGACAACATTCTTAATGAAGGATTAAGTTAGTATACTTTTAAACACAGTAAATTTCCAAAAACACAATATGGATTTCGGAAGGGTGCAAGCATATGCGGGCACGCGAGATGCTTTAACTGCATTCACTCTTAAAGTTTTTACTACGTTGACAACAAATTATTAGCTAAGCAAATGGACAAATTTAGGGTTTCTCATAAATACATTAACTAGATCTATAATTATTATAATGGTAGAAATCCAGTAGTAAGTTACAATAAAAATATGTATCAACACTCGGAAAAACGGCTACTTCAAGGCAGTATTTTGAACCCTCTGTTGCTCATTATGTACATAACAGAGTTGGGAAATATACAAAGTTTGCGGCCGTATAAAACAATACACAGATGATATAGTTTTCTATACGATGCAGCTATAAAAAAAAAAAAGAAAAAAAAACTCAACAAACAATCATTAAACTAGAATATTTATTAAATAATTTAGAATTAAAAATTAACACTGGGAAAACTTACGGTATAGTTTTTACCAAAAAAAAAAAAAAAAAAAAAAAAAAAAGGATCTGTTCCTTCCTTTAATTAAAATAAACAATAGATCCATTAAATTCCGATCTTCGTATAAATATCTTGGAGTAGTTTTCCTTTCAACAATAAGTTAGCCCGAATAAACGAAATACTTAATAAATAAAAGGGAATTTAAATATGCCAAGGGCTATTTCTGGTACTAAATGAGGGGGATCACCCTAAATCAGACTTAATAATGTACAGAGCTATAGTAAGATCACATATTGATTATGTTTGGTCATTCATCAATTTTAATGAAACTAACAGTGGAAAAAACTATAAACTATTCAAAATAAAGTAATTTATTATGTTTCCGATCACACATATATTGTGTTTTTAGCTGATGATGGGTTATATCCGAAAAAGTTTCCAAGTATAAACGATCATTTTATTCTTAAATTTGTTTGTTATATTTTGATAATTGTAATAAATTACTGTATTTTATAATTAACAAAGAGGATGTTGAAAGATTCTTTATTCAAAATAAAGCGTTAAGAATATGTTTAGAGGCTATAAAGTCTGCCCCGGTTCATACTAGTAGAAACGGCAGTATAAATTTACGCCTACAATATATTGCAGACAAACATTTTATTAAAATCAAAGAACAGGGATTCGATGCAGTTATGAAATGAATTCAAAAATTAAATAGTACGAGGTATAGCAAATTTTGATTAAAAAAGCTTTCAACAATTTTTACGTTTAAAGATTATATATCAAACCCTCGGATTTTTTAACTTCAGTTGTACTAGAAACAGTTATTGATTAAATATTGATATAAAATGAGACGAAATCCAGATAATGGATAATGAACTAAATAATATTCAACGTGACAGTCCAATTAAATATCAATTTAAGGATTACGAAATAATATATACTAACGGGTCACTAAAAAGATAAAAGGGAAGATATTCGGCAGCGTTCTATTATGTCAACAAAAATGTATCTAAAGTTAACCAAATACCATACGCCGGCTCCTCTTATATAATGGAGTTGGATGAAATTTCTACGGGAATAGGGTGTGTATTAGGAGAAAAAAAAAAATCCTAATTCTTTTGGAATCTCAAGCAGTACTAATGAAACTATTGAGAGTTAATTTTTGGAAGATGTACAATGTATAGATTAAAACAAGAAAATTAATAAAAGAACAGAACAACAGTTCGGTCTCGTTCAAGTGGGTGTCGGTGCATATGAGAATTCACGCTAATGAAACGGCTAATGCTCTAACGAGATCTACAGAACAGTCAGAAATATTAAACTAGAAGGAATGTATACACCTTTAATTAAAAACAACTTATTTACCAAGTGGAATGAAGACTTCGGAAACATTAGCCAGCAAAAACGGTTAACAAAAAAACTATTAGCCATAGTACTTGGTTTGTAGGGAAGGAAATTATTGCAGATTTCATAGTGGTAAGGTGCAAATTGAGAATGGATTGCACCTCCGCCCAGGGTATAGTAGAAGACGAATCATGTCCGAAATGCGACATGAACGGAACTACAGAGCACATTGTATAGCAACCCGGCAATTATATATAGTAGGCAAAGAAAAATTTTTATTAATAACATTTTACCTGCATTTGGTACTCTTCCGGTTCTCTAATAAACCGATGTTCCATCGAGACTAAATATTTATACGATCATTTAAGGTCTTGTAGGGTGGAGATATAGTTAAAGGGAAGAGATACAAGAAGGATTCGATGATAAAGAGTTGAGGCCAAAAAGCAAACAAAAACAAAATAATAATAACTAAATCAAAAAATAAATATTTCACATTTCCTGTAAAGTTTTTTAAAATAACTTATTTCAATCCTACAAATTATAGCATCTTGAAAGTTTCAAATTTAAAGCTAAAAATTTCGGCGATGCGTAAGTGCAGAACTTATATTTCCTATTACGCAAGCGCGTATATCAGAAACTTTAAAGTTTATAATCAGTTTAATGCTCTTTTCGCGAAATGGAATATAGTCTATTTTTTATTCTGTTTAGAATTTTTCGCGAACTTTTAATGTTTTTTGTTTTCTTAAAACATCAGGTTTCCCATCGCTGCACAACCCATTCAGAATTAAAATAATTTTTTTTTCACTTCCGACATATTTGAAGGGAACAACAAACTTCAAGTATCCGTCGCATTTCTCCGTAATAACCCTTTAAATATGCATATATTTATGAGCGGTTTTAAAATCGTGGCGCTAAGGTGAAGAGGCGTACACTAACACAAACTTTTAAAGTTTTGATAAAAAATCAAAATGTATTTTCATTATCGTTAAGCTTCTTGTTTTTTTTTATTCTCTGAAACTCCTACCTAGAAGTTGAAAATTGGTTATGTTTAACCCATAATATTTCTTTTAATATGCGGGTTTATTTTTTTTTGCAAGTTGCTCAAGAGTTACACATTTTTTGGAAGAGAATTTTATCCGTGATTTATATATACGCTGAATTTAAAATTTACGCATTAAATGGTTCCAAAATTATTTAAATTTATATTATCTTTTAAATTTTTTTTTTTTCTTTTGGGCTCGTCAACTAAGGACCTCACCTAGAAACGAAAGGAAAAAGAGTTAACTAATTAAAACTGAATTCGATCGGAAATTGCTTAAATAAAAGGACCAATAGCAGGAACAACAGACGGAGAGGGAAAGAACAGGATATAGGAAGCGCAATAGGGACCTTTTAATTTTTCCAAATCGGTTGTATCAACATTTTGTATACTATTCGGGTATGGGAGTTTTAAAAATTACAATACGATAAATGTTAGTTTATCTCCCGTCGATGCGATAATTACAATGCTATTAACTATCACACCGGTTATAGATATGTTGTTCTGTTTTTTGTTGTTTTTTTTGTTTTTTTTTTGTTTTTTCTATTTATTGCAAAATTTCTTGAAAAGCACGAAGTTGAAAGAAGCTTGAGACCTATTAAAATCACAATTCTAAAAAGGCTTTCGAGAGAGGTTTGTTTTCAGAAGAGAACCATTCGACCGGCCGGCTAGTTTATCCTACCCTCCAATTCACTCCACAGCTAGTCTCGGCCGCGGCCAGTTGATCACACCAAAATGATACCGACCGCTTCGAAACATTCGGTGGAAACCGATCTTGCGCGAGTACATCGTTTTTTTCGAAACAAAGATGAAATCTCCGATGCTGCGTTGTGGTTCAAAAATTTGAATCATCCTATTAAAAGTGAAGTATTAAGGCATATAATTGAAAATGGTATTATTCCGCATTAGCCACTAATTCTTTTACTGGAGTATGAACTCTGTCGATATATGTATATCCGACTATGAATCTTTTCGGCTCTGTCCATAATTCAGGCAAATTCGACTATTACGGATTCGTGGCGTCTAAGAGTGCTTTCCGTATTACTAGCCGTCGAAAATTTTGTATTGCCGATAGCAGGAAATAATTGCTTAGTTTTTATTCAGAGAACATTGACATGTGAATGTAGGTTGAAATGAGAAAAATTATTCACCGCGAGGTGTTCATTTTTACCGCTGAATTGCAGTCAATATCTTAGCCGAATGGAAAATAAATTTAATTAAGCGCATTAATTTCACGGTAAAACAATACTAAACGATAAAAAGAAAGAAAGAAAGAAGAAGCAAGACGATAACGACGAATGTGACATTAAAGAGTTCGCGGTCGCAACAGTTAATGATAACGAAACAATGCTACCTGATATCGAATGATAATTGAAACTAATAACACAAACGTGCTTAACACGTGATGCCTAAACATGATAAAAACCGAAATTTTACTAATTAAATTTTTCAAAGCTGATTTCTTATCGTTTTTTGTTTTTTTTTTAAAGTTTAGCTTTCTTGTTTTATATATCTATTATCATTTTTCTGGAAAAATTCTAGTTCAAATTCAGCAAAAGCGATTTTCGACAAGTAGAAAGAAATTAATTGGCTAAGTTCTAATGCATTAAAATAAACGTAAGGTCAGATATAGCAAACTATATACAGGATGATTATAATTAAAGTTCAAGTTTCAAAACGCTATAAAAAAAGAATCACTGATCAGGATGACGTCAAATTTGAACGGAATATTATTGAAGAAGGGGCAAAGAGAATGACATAAAACAAAAAATAGTTCCAATTTTTTTTTTTTTTTTTTTTTTTTGGCTGGCATTTAATTTTAGCAACAGGTTGTGCTGTAAACATCATACTACAAATGACAAATGAATCGTAAAACAACGGCTCAAGTGTAAGTTAAACGTTAAACCAACTGTACTGTTCAGTGTGTATGGCTGTACAGGTGTGAAGGTTATATCACATTGGATGGGAAAAATCGGTTTATAATTGTCGTAAGGCCAAAAACCGCACAAAAAGCATCAATCAAATCGGTTTTTAAATTTCGTGAGACTGGTACAAAATATGATTAATATGCTGTCCACCGTTTTCTGCAACTAGTTGAATTCGAGAAACATCATGTTCCATAGTTGATCGAAGATGTGTTTGCCAATGCATGTCTTCAGTTCAGCTAAGTTTGCAACTGGAGCACTGAACACAACATTTTTCAGATAGCCCCACATCCAGAAGTCGCACAGATTAAGATTAGGTGATCAAGAGGGCTAGGCTGTAGGGAAATGACGGCTGATAATTCTAGCATTCCCGAAATGCCGCTTCAGCAGCTACTTCGCTGGATTTACAATATGTGGAAGAGCACCATCTTGCATAAAAATGATCCCATCCACACATCCACGCTGTTGAAGAGCTAGAATGACGTGGTTGCGCAAAAGACACTCATAGCGCTTACCAGTGACGGTACAGCTAACAGGACCGAAACACCCGTCTCCTCGAAAAAATATGGCCCTATGATAAATGATGCCGTAAATCCGCACCACACAGTGACTTTTGCAGAATGAAGCGGTACTAATCTGCGCATCAGATGATAAAATTAGATGCGGGCCGGGAAAAAAAAAATTGGAACTATTTTTTTTTCTTATGCCATCCGCTTTTCCCCTTCTTTAATAATATTCCGTTCAAATTTGACGTCAATCTGATTAATGGTTCTTTTCTTATAGCGTTTTGAAACTTGAACTTTAATTATAATCACCCTATATATATATATATATATGTGTGTGTGTGTATATATGTATAATGACATACTTATCCGCAGCGACGTTTTCAGGTCTAAACGGCCATCGGTTAAAAATATAACCCACTGAGACGCACTTAAATAAACATGGTGATTGCGTATACAGTAAGGACAGATTCACAATACGTAATCAACATGTTTCTTCAAACAGCTTTCAGTAGGATTTACTCTTAGCTGATGATGTACTGCAAAAATGGTTACTACATATAAATATATTGTTATATACACTTGCTAGCTGTTTGCGAATATTTTATAATTTTAGAAAAACGGGATAATAGATTTCGCAGTAAAAAGAAAGCTCTCATTTTTAACAACTGTGATAAACACTCATTCATTAAGGTTCATTTGAAGATGTAAAACAAATTATTTTAGAAGTTAAATTCTAATTTGTTTAATGAATATACATGGAGAATAATAAAGTCACAGGAATGATCAGGAAGTGGAAAACGCCTCGAACAGGTTCATGAAGTCGAAAATAATCAAACTATCGAAAGAAAGACATAATAGATCGTAGTAAGCAATCACATTTGAATATGGAACAAAAAGAAGGATGCAAGAAGTATTCCGAAAAGTTAAAATCTGTCAAAATTAAAAAAGTTCTATCATCAGGCCTTTTCGAATAATCGGTGGAAATGGTTACGAGAGAAAAAAATAAAGAATCGATAGTAGAATACCTATTTAGCTACGATCGGGGGGGGGGGGATTTTTGAAAATGAAAATAGAATGAACATTTTAGTGTTTAGCAAAAATCGGCGAAGCTGGAAAAAAACATAAGGGGGATTATTAAAGAAGATTGTATAGGGACAAAATGAACTAAGACGAAAAGAAATAAGCAATTAATAAGAATTTTTCTAGGTGTAAAACGGCAACTCTTAGAAATCGAAAGGCAGCAATGGATAAAAGTAGCGGATATCGGTGAGAATTGTTTAACAAGGAAACGGTAATGTGATTAATTTACGGACAACTGCGTTTAGAAAATAAAATGTATTCAAAAGTGTAGGGCGCAACGTTTCGGTCAGCTTATACTGGCCATCATCAGAAGCGAACCAAAACACCCGAACGCTAACAACGGTTCACAATAACGACAGAAAAAGAAAAATAACTGAACAATATCCCGAAAAAACCCCAACCTAAGAAATACTTAAAACAATAAACAAACACAAATCACCAACAAAAAATAAAAAAAAAAAAGGATACAGGGCAAACATAACAGAAAACCAAAAAAAAAAAAAACAGAAAAAATATCGAATAACCGCCGGAACTAGTGAAAAAAGATACAAATCAATGTAAACGAGAAAAGGAAACAAAAATTCTTACACTAATAACAAGAGACCGGTAAAGGGAAATAAACAGAAATAAAATTTTAGTTTAAAAAAACACGCTTTTATAGCAATTTGAATTAAAAAGTAAAAAATAATTTTTAAACATAAAGATAATATTCAACAGTGATGAAAATGTTCCGAGTCGATATATTTTAAGTTTTTCTAATAAGCTCAAAATGAGAAGAATAAAGTAATTCACAACAAATTAACTTTAATGTAAAAGAAAGCGTGGTTTGACATCAGTTGTTTATACTTTTTTTTTTATTTTTTAACTATTTGTAAGTCGATTTAATTTATTAAATATAGTAAGCACCCCACGCTTTCTTTTACATTAAAGTTAATTTGTTGTGAATTACTTTATTCTTCTTATTTTGAGCTTATTAGAAAAGCTTAGAATATATTGACTTGGGGAGATCTTCATCACTGCTGAATATTATCTTTATATTTAAAAATTATTTTTTACTTTTTAGTTCACATTGCTATAAAAGCGTGGTCTTTTTAGTTTTTTTAAACTATAATTTTATTTTATTTTTTTCAGTCTTAAAACAGAAAACAATATTTAAGTATCGAGAAGACTCAAGTCTTTAGCATTTCATATGGTATTTATGCGAATTCTATTGTTTCCGACGCTCGTCATAAATTTGAAAATTATGGCTATAAAATTTATTTTAAAATATATTTTCAAGATCAAGCAAATATCTGCATTTATGCAAACTGCACAACTAAAGCTCAGTTTCGAAAGAAAAATAAATTATATAAATTTCACGTGAACTTGAGAAATTATTGCTTATTATCTCGAATCCGCCATTCCTTTTAAATGTTATTCTTTTCTGACTCGTTAGACGTAAGATTTAAGAATAATTTTCTTTCGTAACTTAAAATTCTGTTATTTAATTACTTTACCGTGGTTCGTAAAAAGAAAACAGAAGCATTAGACTGTAGTAATACATTTAACACCTAAAGTAAAGTTTAATAAAATAAAAAGCGCGTAAAAAAAATTGCTTAACGGCATCTATGAAATCTGTTTCGAACCATATTAAGTTTTTGATAAACAAAGGACACTGCACTTACCGATGATGTTTGTAACCTGTAGAAGGGGTCACTGTTTTTCTTTTTTTTTTCTGTTGATGCTGGTCAGGACATTAGGATAAATTAAGGAAATTATTGAATTGTCATCCAAAATGAATGCGTGTAAGTTGAGAATTCCCCCTACAGCAGGACAACGCCCGCCCTCACGTTGCTAAAACTACAAAAACATTTTTGCAGCAAGTTGGAATTCTTAAAATGAATTGGCCAGTATGCAGTTCGGACCTCAATCTGATAGAGCACTTGTAGGATATCCTCAAACAATGTATTTGAAATCGTAGTCCACCACCAAAATTCATTGTTGCAGCTCGGTAATTCCCCTTTAGATGAGTGGGATTCAATTTCGTAGGAGACTATTTGCACTCTTATTGAATCGATGCCAGCACGATGCGCTGCGGTGATTGAAGCTCGAGACGGCAATTCGAGATAATAAATCAAACAGTTTTTATTGTTCTTTGACTTATTTTTAATTTTTTCCGCGTTTTAAGGTTTTTTTTTCTATAATCAATTATTTTTATTATTTTACACAATTCACTTTTTGTTTCTCTTACCCCTTGCGCTGTGACGGTATAACATTTTTTTTACATTTTCAATATATTGAATACATTTTTCGGTATATTAAATAACTCAAATTTTTACAGTGCGGCAAGATTTTTGTCGCGCAATATATAAAAAAAAAAATCGAATAACCGCCGGAAAAGGAAAAAATAAAGAAAAAGAAATTCCCAAAAATACATACAACGTAAAACGAGTAAACAAAAAGACGAACACAAATGAATAACAAGAGATGGGAAAGAGAAACACATAAAAAAGGGAATACAGGGAAAACAAAATAAAAGACAAAAAAGTAAATAAAAAAGCGAGTAACCGCTGGGAAAGAAAAAAAATAAAGAAACGGGGTAATGGGAAACGCAAAAAAAAAAAAAAAAAAAAAAAAACAAAAAACGACGCCGCAAAGAAAATTTTCCTAAACGGGGGCAAAAGCAAAGAAAAGCAAAAGTATACCTAAAATTACCTCATAACCTACCACAACTTACTTGGAAACAAACCTTCGAGTTTATCTGAATTGGACCGAAAGTAACCTGTAGATTGGCCTGCAAAATCTGGAAGTGCATTAGAGCGTGCACCGGAAGATCACAAGAAATGATCAAACAGTTCGTCAGAAGATTATCATTTAAAATTTAGCCGAAGTTCACTTGGAAAAACACCAAAGAGAGAAAAAAGAAGAAAACCAAAAGATAAAATAAGAAAGAAAAAAACACACTATCACTGTGGTTTCGTCAAATGAACAGAAGTTTCCACGCCGTCGGAATACTCAGCCCATCCGCCCTGTTAAAATTAGGCCATTTCTCAATCTCAATTGCTTTCCCCACAAGCCTCTTATAGAAAAGACCTTTTCTAGCCAAAACAGTACTTTTATGGAAATCAATCATGAAGGCCAGTCCTCGCCCGATATTCAGTTAACGCCGATTTATCAACCTGACTGTATTTACAATCGGCAGCATGCTCCTTTAGTATCGTTTCAACAGTTCTGCCGGTTTGACCAATGTAGCTCAAACCACACAGGAACACGGAACTTTATACACCTCAGCGCTATACAACCATGGCAAGCTGTTCTTAGCGCTACCCAAGACGTTTTTGATTTTTTCACACGTCCCACACACTGGCCTTACATTATTTCTCTTCAAAATCCTATCCGTAACACCCCTGATGTACGGCAACACTATACTAGTGATGGGTTGTTCAGTTGTAGTCATGTTACCCGGTCTTGCCCTACTATACCGATTTATATAACCATTTGTCACATCTCTTATATACTCATTCCGAACCATAACCTCTTTCAAGTACATTAACTCTTTCCGAAGTTCACCTTGACCCGACACCTTCTTAGCTCTATTCATCAAGGTCTTGAACATCTCTACATTTTGGCTCGGACAATGGTGTGAAGTTTTACGTAGATATTGATCGGTGTGAATACTTTTTCGAAAAACGGAATTGTGGACCGTTGTTTGCGTTCAGGTGTTTTAGTTTGCTTCTGATGATGGTCAGTAATTGCTTTTGTTATCCTCTTTTTTTTTCTTTTTTTTTTTTTTTTTTTTTTGGCTTCTTCCATCAAAAAACTTAACTTACTGAAATCGCTGTCGCCAACTGAATAGGGTAGTGATCTTTGCGTTCTTATTTCTCTGTACCAGTCCATCCCTAAATTTGACTACTATTCTTTTATTCATGACCGCGCTCCAAGTCCCGGCTCCTAAATAAGATACAACTCAAAGTTCTTGCCTTCTTCTCTTTCTTGGTGCTTTTAAATTTCCAGCAATTCTTTCGGAATCTAATACACTATCCTTGTTCATTCGCAGATCCCAATCAGGCTATTATTTCCTTGATGTGAATAATTTACGGACAACGGCGTTTAGAAAATAAAATGTATTTATTCAAAAATATAGCGCTTAAATTTAAAGATAGATTAACCAAAGCGAAAGTATAAGATTTAATGATAAATACAGGACTTTGAAGGAAAAATCGAAAGGTTAATTATGGAAAAAGAACGTTCCAATACAATGAAAAATTAATTAAGTGCTTGTAATCAGCGAAGAATATTATAGTTAATAATAAGTTACGTTTATGAATTTATATGTTCGAAGCGAGTCCATATGTTATATCTAATTTTAAAAAAAAATATCCCGCTAGTTCCTATGATCTTTTAATTTAGACGGTAAAACGGTTTAACAAACCTTTGAAAACTGCATAAGTCACCTAGTTAACATTTTAGAGGGCCTTCTTTATTGTCTTAAAATCATGTTCGATATGAAAGTGTTGAACCTGATTATAGAAAAAAACAAAAACACAATCGCTATACTATACCGGAGAGTAGTATGTTGAACACGTACATACGTATACAGAATTTCATTCGTTACAATAACAATTATCTCGCTGGATGTTACAGATTCATAAACAACGCAAATAGAAATTGCGTTTTATTATTATTATTATTATTATTATTATTATTATTATTATTATTATTATTATTATTATTATTATTATTATTATTATTATTATTATTATTATTATTATTATTATTATTATTATTATTATTATTATTATTATTATTATTATTATTATTATTATTATTATTATTATTATTATTATTATTATTATTATTATTATTATTATTATTATTATTATTATTATTATTATTATTATTATTATTATTATTATTATTATTATTATTATTATTATTATTATTATTATTATTATTATTATTATTATTATTATTATTATTATTATGAATAACTTCTAAATAACAGTTAAAATCTCAGTTGTTCAAAATTAAGCTATACATTATACAAAAATACGCAAAAACTGCTTAAATATGTTTGATTTTATTCTTCACGTTTTAACAAAACAGTAAAAAATTAGTAAAATTAATGACTCAAGAAAAAATAATGAATGAAGAAATGCTATTAGATGGGTGCGGAAATTATATTTACTCTATTATAAGTTTAGCATCGCGGCCTTTCAGATCGTATTTCTCTTTGTGAGCTTCAAACAGTTCCACTAATTCTCGTTTAAACTTAGCGTGAATTTCGTCTATTTCTTCGACAGTTGGATTGTCCGTTTTTGGTACAGGTATTGGTTTGCCAACTGAAATTCAAA
Source organism: Icerya purchasi (assembly GCA_039619475.1). Classification (NCBI taxonomy): domain Eukaryota; kingdom Metazoa; phylum Arthropoda; class Insecta; order Hemiptera; family Monophlebidae; genus Icerya; species Icerya purchasi. Next base: position 444,219,042 of record CM077116.1, on the reverse strand, counting down.
ACCAAAAAAATAATGTACAAAATTTCACTTTTAACGCAAACGGAACATTTTTGAACTGCTATTAATTTTGTAATAAAATAATTAATATTTCTGTTATTCATTTTCAATAATTGTTGATGTTTTCACGTCTGGGGAGGAAAGAATTAAATAAATAAAACTATAATTCACGGAGTGGTCGTCATAAGTGACTGGACTATAGGATAAAGTGGCTGATGAAAAAGGTTAAAAAAACTCCCAGAAAAGGTGATTTAACAACAAAACAAATTGTTTTCTTGCCTTCTTTTTGAACTTTGAAGATTATTCAGTGTCATAAGCAATGCACCTTGCATATGTGCGTGAGTCTTGTGGATGCGTGCGCAGGCACGTAATCTAGAAAATTTAATCATTATTTAAACGTACAGCTGAAGATGGTACACGTTAACATATGTATATACACACTTGTAGCATCTTTTCACGTCAAGTAGGAAAGAATATTCATGTAAAATGGAACAACGAATTTCTGACGCACTAAGCAAGTCTAAAGCTAATCGTTGAAGATAGAGGTACCGATTTTTACAATATCGTGGTTTTAGAGGAATATTGTAGATATACAACGCGGTGTAAATCTGTGGATCCGTCACAGTCGGGTACCGGGACACTCGGCATAAATCATTATTGTTAATGACAAACCTACCTAGCAGCATCCGGCACTGGTAAAAGAAAAAAAAAAAATGATCACGACCACATACCTAAAAAAGCATAACAACGGAAACAGAAAAATTTGATCAAACAACGAATAAGCTTTTCAGCGAAGTGGAATTTAGAGAGATCAGTCAATGTCAAAAAGATAGAAAAAAAGAGCCATTTGATACAGTTGATTGTCGCGTTATGGCTCGCAGAGCCTTAGATGCTAAAATCAACGATAGGCCTTTCTTACAGACACAAATGCTCAGGATTATTTTGGAGTTAAAATTTCTCGATACTGCTAGATACACTTAGGTTTTCAACGAATAATGTGCACGGTTTCTTTCACTTACCAACTGTCGTAATTGGGGTTCTGTGCGGTAGCAGGCCGAACGTATATTGAAATAAACCGCGTCCTAGCACGATCAGTGGCACTACTCCCAAATATTTACGAAGTCTATTTTGAATTCTTTCTAATCGTTCGGATTTCACTTGATCGAATATGTCATTTTCGCCAAACGAATAAACTGGAACTATCGGAACGCTGAAACAACGTGTACCTTTTTTAAAATTAGAAACTTTTCAATTTTCCATTTACAAATTATTTGATATTTTTCGAGAGGCGTTTACGATATTCTGCATCGTTATTGTGTAACAGTTCAACTGTGCCTCGTGCATTATTAGATCTCTTCTTATAATCGCGAAACTCCCTACTATTACTAAATAGCGCTTTTACGCGACCCACTTTTCAATTTTTTCGTTTTTGTTTTTGTTTTTTTTACTTTTTTGTGGTAAATCGGTGGAGTACTTTTTTCGAATCATTTCGACGCACAAAAGTACAAAATCGCGCCAAATCAACTCGTACAAAAATTTAGCCAATTTCTCATTACTTCTAAGTTTAAATTAGAAAAATAAAAATTGCCGTAATATGCGTTTTTTCTTTTTTTTTTTTTTAGTTTTTCCGCCGATTCGCCGTCTTCAAAAATTCACGTTTTTTTGTTATTCTTTAAACTGTTTGTCGACGGGAGGGAACATTTTTTTTTTTGATTTTTCTTTTGAACCGCCGTAAAAAATCATGGGTGCGTGCAGCATCGCGTTATCGCATTATCGAGTATTTTCGGAAGTTTCAGAAATATGGAAGATACATATCAATTTTACCGATCGTTTTAGCGGGCTACAATGTAATTTTCTTCGCGGGTTGTCGCTCCTTATAAGCAAGTTCATTTTAGCAAACTCTTCGTCACCACTGCATGTATTATGTGAACATTTTAAGAAATAAGTAACGAAAACTGTTTTACATAGCAAACTTACGGTGTAAATTTGAAAAGTGAAGTTTCAAATAGCATTCATTTGTTTCCGACAATAAATCAGATTGTTTAAAGCATTCGCATGATGTGTGATATTTACTTTTTGAGGGCAGGTTAATTTTCTTTAATTTAAACACTATCTATTATTTTTCGTGCTGGCATATACACGTGCGTGCTAAATACTGATCAAAACTATTACCGTTAGAATAAATATTTAAATATTAAAGTGTGTATACAGTCGTTTGTATTATAATTAGCTGGAATCTAGATGAAGAGCACTAGTGAAAAATCCGTGCACTTCGTAATTATAACACGTAATTATTATTAATTATGACTACTTCTGTATGCGTGCGAATATTTCGCTCGTGACTAGCAAAAATTTAAATTTGAAATTATTATTTTAAAGTTAAAAATCATTATTATTATTATTATTATTATTATTATTATTATTATTATTATTATTATTATTATGAAGCGAATATAAGTACAGATGGAGTTTTCGCACATTATTTTCGAAAATATGCGTAACATAAAAAGTGCAGACACCGAAAGAGAAAATTTTTTTATTACACAATAATAATAGACACACCTATATAAAGGATTTTTTACATAATTATACATAACCAGCTGTGCTAGTGCAATTTTTAACTTCGAAATTATCTTTTTGAAGTTAAAAATTGAAATAAAACTACTAATCTATAAATGTATGTATCGTTCGCTGTGCGTTCTGACATCTCTTAGAATTACAGATTAATATATTATAATCGATTAGTAAATAGTCGCAAATGCAAGAATCGCCTTTGTAATTGATTACCGAACGTAAACGATTTTACTCCGGTGCAGAATAGAATTACACGTAACCTTGTAATCATAATTTTAAAATTTCAACTACGGTTGCAAATCAGGCCCGTGCCCAGAATTTTGAAAAGGGAGGGGTTTTCGAAAATTTTCTTCCCATATTTATTTTATAAATAACAATACATTTTTCACTAATATTCGTACTATTAATAATTTCCATCATTTTGATTTATATGTATTAATAATTCACATAAATGAATTACCACCCCGTACATGAACATTAATACAAATTACATATTTTATTGATTATACTCGTAATGAAAAAGTTTTTCTTTAAGATATTAATGAAGTACATAAAAATATGAAACATATTTTTTCTCTTTTCTTTTAAAAGTAGTTAAAAACACCCTAAAAAATCACCAATATTTGTTTTAAATGTTTGATTTTTTTCAGATTTTTGTGTATTTATAATAATTATTTCAGTTCTGATGGGGGGGTTGACCCCCCCCCCCCGGACACAGCCTTGGGTTGCGTCAAAATTTTGTTTTCATTCGCCGTTGTTTAAAAAAGTAAAACTTTTCTATTCGTAATCGATACAGTTTTACAGCTGGGGCCTATTAAAGAAAATATTAACAATGGGCTCTGTAGCTTTACATGGCGCGCTTGCTGGATTCGCTTATGCGGGGGTCCGTTTATACAGGGATCCGCTTATGCAGGGATCTGCTTATGCAGAGATCCGCGTATGCAGGTTCATGAAGAGTACCGTAAGTAGTAGCTTGCAAAGTTGTAATTTTAAATAGTTTAAAAATAAGCGTAGAGATTTTTTATTTTGTAGGATATTTATATATAGGGTGGGAGGGGGGTGGGGTATACGTGAAACTCTGCTTTTAAGCCATCCGTTAGACCCCATAGCACCAGTAAAAGACTTATTTCAATTTATTTCCGGCAATTTATTATTAGATATAAAATATGACAACGTAACAGGAGAACGTTACATATTTCGTAACGGTTTTTGTAACTTTTTTACCAACTTTAAAAAGAGGGGGTTATATGTTCATTGTGTATGTTTCGCACTTTTTTACGTTTCTTCGAGCGTGGTTTGTATTCACATAGACAAACGATTTTAATGAGTACTTTTTTATTCAAAAGCGTACTGGTCAGCGCGGTGCTACTCTATATAAGTATCGATAATCAATGATACTCGGTAATCATTAAAATAAACGTTAAATAAAAAAAAAAAAAAGGGTTCTTTAGAGAAGTTTTTAGTTGTGCAACAAATAACATTTTAAAATATTACCAATTTACCGTGCTGAATTGGAAAAAAATTAACTTTTAAGTAAAGCAGAAAAAAGAAAAACATCATCTGATTTAATTACGACACATAAATATAGGTCCAAAAAAACGAATTTGAAACCGCCACAGTGTAATTTTTTTTTTTTGTTATTTTAATTTATTTTATGGGCGCGTCGGCACAGGACATTCACCCAACACAAAAAAGTTTAACACTAACGGAAAAATTATGTATCCTTAACATTATTGCTCATAATTTTTGTACCAGTCAGTTGTTTTGCTCTATGAGTATCACTAAGTATTAATTATTGACACCGGGCGGTCATTTAAATAAACGCTAAAAAAAAAAAAGTCTCATTATATACACTATTATGGTTTCTAATTATTATTATCTATAATTTTTGAGATTTGCGTGCCCACTCTAATAAGTATATTAATGTTATATGAGAATTATTATAAATTACGCCTTAACGTATATTTTCATTTAAAAGTATATTATCTGCTTATCGAATAGTTTTATTTTTTCCTTTTTAGTACACTGTTATTAAATGTTTAAAGCAAGTCTTAAAGTTTTCCTTTTTTTACATTTCGATATCATTAATACACATATATTATACATATATATATAAATATATTCGGTAATCTCCGCTTATTATGTTGCGCAAACCACAGTTTTTAAAACGTACGAATTAGCGTAATTTAGTATTTAAATTAACGTATTCCAATTATCGAAATGTTATTGAATAGCTTTTTTGCACGATTTAAATTTAAACTTACCGCTGATAGCGTTACCGAAAAAAATCAAAAAGAACTGGTTGTGCGAATATGGAAATATTTCATTACACGTCGAAGTCGACATACATATGCATATATATATAGCGTGTAATTTTTTTTTTTTTTTTTATTCGTTTGGGCTTGTTAAACCTTTACGCAGAAACAATTATGTATAATTATTGTAACGGTAATAACAGTTATTCGGAACTGCGCGTATTTTAGATAGGTGAAAATCACTATACAATTCAAACGCCGTTCTGACAATTGCGCGATAATACATAGTAAATGAATTGGGTTTTATCTAATCTGTGCGATCAGGTTAAATTATAATAATAAATAAATGAATTCAATAATAATAATGATCTTTTTTTACGGCTAAAAAACTTTAAACGTGTCTCTTATCAACGACAGACGTCGTTCAAATTCCGCGAAATTTATCATTTTTTCTATTAATAATTTCGACTCCGAAATATTTCATCCCGGTTAATTTAGGCGCGCATTCGCTTTCAAAGTACCGCGAAAATAAGTAGATTGCGGCACAAGCTGACGGTGAACTTGAACGATTATGAATTAACGATTATCGAAAGCGTGTCGAGAGATCTAAAAGAAAGGTATTCAAGTTCATTCAATTCAAGCGATTAATGACGAAATCAGTAAACCATTCAAGTAGATAATATCCCTGAAAAAATGTGTACATAACTAATACCACAGCGTTTATACAAGGCTGCTCAAAAAATACAAATAATCGACCACCTTTGTCCAATTAAACCATATACATACACATAGTTAAACTATTATAAGATAAAAATAGTATGTAAGCAATAAATTTACCTCGCGTATTTTACTATTAACGTCACAGCTTTACTGGAAAAAAAGTCATCAGCCATTAACCCTTATAAAACTAAACCCTTGACTAATTCATGCATCGAAAAATTAAACAGGAGATATCTCTAATACGAATAATAATAATAATAATAATAATAATAATCGGTCGGTCGATCATATTTTGCGGATATGATGAAAAAAAATATTTTAATATTTGCGAAATATTTAATCCGCTTCTAATGCAACTTTCTTTGTTCTATATTGGCTGTACGTAGAAAAGGCGTCTACTTTCAAATATTGTTGAAATATGAACTGAAATTGAAGTCTTTAAAATTTTCATTTCTCTCTTTATGAAATTTTTACTTTTGCGGAATATTTTTAAAATCGGTTCCTAATATTTCTTCATACCGAGGGACATTCATTAAGTTTTCTAAAGAATCACCTAATAAATTGTGTAATAATGTACGATGGGAACTTTTAAAGTACTTTTATAAAATAAAATAAATAAATACCTTAGTAACAAACGAAATTAGTATTAAATAATTTACTCTCTTTGACAAATTAAAATAAACTGCGTGAATTTTAGTTTCTTCTGAGCGCGCTCTATATACTGTTAGCTGATGATGGGCTATTCCCGAAAACGTTGTTTCTAAATAAGGTATTCATTTTAATTTATTAAACTGAATTATTTAATACTAATTTTGTTTGCTATTAAGTTATTTATATATTTTATTTTATAAATATTAACAAACAGGTATGCGCTTACCACCTATATTTTAAAGAGTACTTTTCCATCGAATAGATTTAAAAAATCTTTCGCTAAGATGTAAATACCTATAATAAAAGGAGGGGTGGGGGGGTGGAGGGCGAAAATAATGTTAATGAATAAAAATTAATTTAGAAAAACTCGGAAATATCTTTAAAAGGACAAAAGTGGTCTCGCCGCCCTTCGAATAATTATTTCGACGGTGCTTAATTTAAATAACTCGAACTTAACATAAGTTTTTCTAGAGTTCCCTGATAAAACCAACCTTTGCATTTCCGATTAGCTACTACTACGACAGCTGAGTCTGAACTGAGACGTCTTCTTCATTATTTGCTGTATATATCTCTATTTTGAAATAGTTTCCAACAGTTAATATTTAGTTGAAATCACACTTAAAACGACTGCATTAAAAACGTGCCATAAACATCGATCGGTAACAAGAAGATTCTTGTAAAATTCTTACTACAAAGCTACGAGATATACGGGAGCGGCGAGTTCCTCACAATTTTGAAATGTGCAAAGTATATAGTGTAACGTAATGTAACGCATCCAATTAAACAGTGGTCAATAATATTAAATTTCGCTTTCGTTGTGAGATTCGAACCAACACACTAGTCTGCTTCAGCAGTGATAGCGAAGTGTACACCGAAAAGCCTACATAACCAACTGATCAGGGCGTTTATTTTTCACTAGAATATCGTCGTGTTTAAGCACTTAAATATTTTCGATCATACTCGACCAGTAAATAATTCGATTACGGACCAGTGTATTAATTAAAATAAGAAAACCTAAATGACGAAAGTAATTTTATAATGTAACGCCACATGTTTATATTTGTCGCCCGGCGACATTTTATCGATATACTAAATTTCTTTTAGTCGCATTAAAATGTTGCTGAAAAAATAAAAATTAATATTTAATAGATTTTACTTTTGAACGCGCTACGATCATTAATATAGCGAATAAAAATTTAATTTTAATAAGCGGTAGAAACTTTTTGAGTTTCAACAAAGTTTCAGAAAAAATCGATAACGACGCACAAACATTTTAAGCACTTGTATGTGTATACATTTACAGGAATGCTGCGGGAAAAATACATCACGATGATCGAAATGGGGATGTGCTGAATTTTATTATTATGCAAATGTACATTTTTAATTGATCTTGTTCTATTATATTTACTTAATTTTTTTTTTTTTATTTCTTATGGATATTTTATTTCTCACAAATTTACAAATGTTCTCCTACAAAAAGAATTAACGTATAATATATTCTCAATTATGTAAATAAAGTAGCAACGATGATACGATTAATAATTTCGTATTTTTCTGCGAAAGTGAATAATCGAAATTCGGGTTTTTCGACACAGCCCAAGGAAATTCGAACTGTCATCTTTAGTTCGGTACTTATTCAGGAGTTTTTACCGGCTCGGGAAAAAATAAGCAAGAATTTACGTTGCCCAGCCGGTGACCGGTATAATAAGGTAGAGAAACAGTTGAGAAACGTACTGGTGTCGAAATTATTCACTTCTATAAAATTTACCTTGGTGGTCGGCTATTTAAGTTGCCGTTGGCCTGTATCGCTTGCGTATTACCAGTTGGCCAATTACTCGGAGACGAATTTTCATATGTTCCCCTACATAGAGTTAACAGTTGGCGTCCATCCGTTTAATCCATTGACGATTTTTTTTTTTTTTTTTTTTTCTTCTGAGCATGTCAACAAAAGATCTTAGCCAAGAAACAAAACTTGAATTTTATCGAAGTAAAGGACGAAAGATGCAACAACTTGAGTCAATGAACCCATCATTTCACTACAATGTCCGCAGGGATCTAGAGCAAATCGACATGGATGGAATGGTGAACGAGAAGGTTATAAGCGTATGGAAATGGTAACAAAATCACAGAAGTAAATAAAAAAGTACGGGCAAAACTGTCTGGAAAGCAGCCATGGAGTCGGAGATAATTAGAAAAGAAATGAAGGACAAGATTTAGTTAATTGTTGTCCGGAAAAATGCGTGAGGCCCCAACTCAAACCATCCGTAAACATCGTCAATACTACAGATTATCTACATATTGGAAAGAGATTTGGAAGAAAGGGAAAAAAAGAATACTTTATGAGAATAGGAAAGATCGGCAAAGTTGAAGGAAATTAGGATAGATTATTAGTAGAAATTATAGGTGACGAGATAGAACTTGGAGGCAAAGAAATACGAGCGGCTAGGATTTTCTTAGGAGTAAAATGTGCCAGGTGGGAAGGAATAAATCTCGAGAAACGTTTGTGAATAGACGATTAGGAAAAGAAATCGATAGTCCGAGTAGGATTGGTGAATGAAAAGAGGAGACGTTTTAAATCCGTTAAGGACTTGTTGAAGATTTTAGTGAACTTGAGACAGGAATTTTGAAAGATTGTCTTCCTGATCTGTTATCGTCATTATTGCAAGCCAGACAAACATACATTAATTCTCGTAACTTTTCTGCGGAATTGTTCGGACCAATATTGACCGTCTCGCCTTTTCGTTGGAGCGTGACTTTCTTTAGAAAGGAACTGATCCCAGTATTCTCATCATATTCTCATCAGATTCTCATCAGATTCATTAGACTTAGCACATTGTTAACCTTAACTTCACAATCCATGATCCCTCATCAAGGATATATGGGACTTGGTGGTTATTTTACTTTACTTACCTTCAAGAATTACCGCGCCTCAATCCGCTTTTATCGCACGGCCAGAGTATTTCAATATTCTTGAAATTACCACTTCCGATGATTATTAGTACTAAACTATATTCGACTGGCTACCCACGAGACGTGTAACATTCTCCTCTGACGATATATACATATGTATTTTTTTTTGACGAATTTGTTCGCATTTCGGTCGGATTTACGTCCATGTTTATGCGCCATGAACGAAAAAAACACGAGTTTCGGAAGTCGCGCTATTAAAAACTTTTTGTTATACGAGAATTCTATGTTTAATTTCAGAATGTTTCACAATTTTCACCCGTCAATCTCCGTCTCTATTTCTTGTAATTTCGGCTGATCGTTCTTTTGTCTACTTATAGTGATTTTGTTTTGATTCATTTTTAACCCGTATCAGGTACCGTTCGGGGGCTGTTTTGTTATATTTCGATACTTTTTTTTTAAAAAATTTGCAAAGAAGGCCCGTTTCTTATTGGAAGAAAGCTTAAAACGATTAATAAAATTACGGCGCCATTTTCTGAAGTGTGTAAATTTGACGACCCTAGATTAGGAGAGGTGCTAAAGTGGACGAAGGAAAGAAATACGGCATCGAACTACGACAAAAGTATGATCTGTCCATAAAGTCCCATTTATCAACGCATATCACAGTCGTTAGTGCATAAATGTGAACATGTTACTGATAAATTTTAATTGATTTCTGATTAATGCCGAGTTTACCAATCGCAGTAACACGTCGTAGATATGTAACATTGTATCGAAATAGATCGATATGGCATTTAAAAATACAATGTAATACGGCACGCGTAGTTCAAATCGAATTGCATTTTCGACGTCACTCAACGCGATGCAATTACCTCTAAAAGACAACGCCCGAGAGAGAAAGAGCGAGAGAGGGAGAAAAATGCAAAACAGCGCGAAACAAATACCAAATCTGCTAATCTGCTCGCACGTTAATTTCTTTTTACACGTTTTATTTGTTATCATTTTATTCTTTTTATACTGATAACGTCTGACCGGACTGAAATATCTAACGGACTCATTCCGACTGCGGGCCCTAAGTTGATGTAAGGGCACTTTCCGTTTTGCCTTCATGTAAGATGAAATTTGCAACTCTTTTTTCTTATTTTCTGTACCACGTAATTATCGTATTCAGCGGAAAAACGTATGTTATCCTCACTAGTCGATCACTTACACTTTTAGTTAAATCGCAATCGAATTCAAGAAATGAATAAAATGAATAATTGAAAACAAGATCATTTGTTCGCGCAATGGCTTTTTATTTCATATTAAAAATAAACATACACGTGCGTAGGCAAAATCATTTTCAACTAATGTGGTGACATAGTAGTGGGAGAATTTATAGCTTTATCTTTTTTTTTTTTTTTCAAGTATTAGCCTATGCGTATGTTAACTACAAGAGACTAATGCACCAAATGCTTCATATAAATCTGTATATGTTAAAGTCAATGCAGCTGAAGAGTTCAAAATTGATTCAGCGGGGAGGGAGTGATGATAATGTCGTAATGGCCAAGGGCGGATTAAGGATTTACGGGGCCCGAGAGTAGGTAATATATCTTGGATCTGGGCCACGAAGGATGCCGCTGAATTTCAGTATCTACACCGGCATTAACTGATTGTTTAAGCATGTGTAGTGTCAATAATCGTTCAACCAATTCATTGGAATTATCAGCATAATCGATAGGAGAATCTTCAAGCCATACTCTGTGGGCAGTACTATATGTACGGTTTTTTTTTTTTTTTGTTTCACTAGGGCAAAGTTTTAGACTCTGTACGTTAGATCGAAACAGCGGTCGTATTACTTTTCCATATTTAGGAAGTGAAGTAACCTGTAATATATCAGTAACACGTAAATGGGCTCCAGTATATTCCAGTATTTGTTTGTATAGAGCTAAATCATTACCCGTATATTTATTCTCATCAACATTTGTTTCCATTAGTAAATGAACCAGTCCGAATGTGTATGGAAATTTTATTCGTTCCTATTTCTAAATAAATTTCACGTATGTGCGTGGGCGAACGTGTGACCTGGTTAAAAAACATTGGAATAGATGCAACGATTTGTAACGTTGATCGAACGGAATTCTTCGCGATTCCCAGAAATACCGGGGTGATATATGAATAAGCGTGTGATGTGTGTGTGTGTGTGTGTGTGTGTGTGACGGGAATATAAAACAATAAAAAACGTAGCTACATCTGGTCGAGATGACCAATGCAATAATGATGCATTTGTCTGCACGGCCGATAAAAGTAACGTGTTTTTTCTATACTTCTTGTAATGTAAAATTTATAATTTAAAAAAAAAAAAGAATGATGGCACGGAACACGACTCGAAAAATTCCTTCAAAATTTGGTTGTATGTGTCGAGTTTCGAAAGTTTTTAACACCGCTCCAAAATTTCGTACATCTAATCCCTCGTAAAATTAAAAATCGCGCCATGTCCATTAGATGAGGCGACTTTCATAGTACCCTTGTGTGATACTGGTACATAGCGTGCGCAGGAACTGTGCAATAGAATTTTTGAAACCCTGCTATAATACTTAGTCCTGGAATTTCAAAAAAACGCGGCAGCGTGAACGGTCAGCGAGTGCGGCAGTCAGAGGGAGCCCCATGCCGGGGTGGACTATAGCTCGAAAATCGCTACTGTTCTTACGCTTTTACTAGACCTAATTAGGGCCGGCGGCATCATTTGTGGCCCACAACGAAGATATATTTACCAACTCCCGCTACTAAATGGTGAAAAATTTCATTGTAATATATGTGGAAACAAACAAGCAAAAAGAAAAAAAATAAATAACCTACTACGTACGTATCAATGACTAATAAAATTAAAATCACGCTCTTTTTAAGAAATCAACTTTCTCAACAGACTGAGTACTACATAAATGAAATTTTAAAATAAAGGAATTTTACATAGACACATACAGGGGGGAGCAAAAATCAAGGTGCACTATCGAAAACTGCACGTGTGCGTTTGCACCCTGACTATTGCTCACCCCTATATATCTATATATGTATGTGACCGGCTCCGAAGAAACGCGGCTTATGCCTAGAACGCGATATATGAGAAACACGCATTTAAAGTTTAGAAACACTGTTTCATAATTTCCAGCAGCTGTCGCTTATAATTATTGTTTTCAATTTCTACCAACGGCACGTCATAAAGGAAGGTTTGAAGACATGGAAATCGCCGAAATACGAAAGTTGATTTTTTAGGCATAAGCCAGGTTTCTTCGTAGCCGGTCACATATGTTAATATTTGTAATTTTTCATTGATAACATTATCTTTTCCTACAAAAAAATATTTATATACACGTATACATATATATATATATATAACTTAAATATTGTGGGCAGCAAAACAATAATCGTTTTTTAATAAAAATAAAAACTTTATTTATAATGGATTATCTACGGCGGTGGCGGCGACGGTATTATCGCTACAGCGGTTTTCAAGCTAATTTTTTGATACACCCACGCGATGTTTTTGATCATGTTCTTTTTATAAAAATTAAACATGCACGTTTAAAATTCCATAATTGTTTATGTAATCAAAAAAAAAAAAAGTGAATGAATCGCAGTATGATTTATTAAATTTTTCGAAATATATTTATAAAATCAGCAATCAAGTAAAACTCGCTTTTATTTTAAACGATTTTCATGCTATTTTAAATAAAACGTATTTACAATAAAAGTAAAAAATAAAATATTGTTAAAATTAAGAACATTCCAAAATCTTTTTTACATGTAAAAGTTTACGACGATTGCATGGGTATCACAATATTTGAATAAAGAATTGTTATTGATCGATTTGTCGAATGTGTTTATTTATTATTCAATACGTACGTTGAAGTTTTTTTTAACACAATAAATTAGATATATCGTAGACAGTTTCTATAAATATTCTCATGTAGCATTTAGTTTATTAGAAAAAAATAAATAAAAGAGAAATTTCTATAGAGAAAAAGTTTATAATTTTATCAATGAACTCTCATGTATTATTTTTTTATATATGTACATATATAAAAATCAGCTGAATTATTTTTAAGACAAAAAAAAACTCAAATTTAAAATCTTACACTTTTACAGTATTGAGTAATTTGGGGAAAAGAAACGTAAATTTTGCATGTGGAAAATAATTTTTTTTTTCTGTTTAAGAGCGCGGAGCCTCCCGGAGGCTGAGGCCTGGGACTTTAGCCCCTCCTATTCCCCCATTAGATCCGGCCCCGGTAATGCCATTAATTCGAATTAAGTACACATTCTCAATACACGGTTAATTTTTCACTTTCTTATTCATTTGCGATTGCTTTGTATATTTTTTTCTAATTTCTTTAGACTCCCGGTATTTATAATATTACCATTTTTTTCGTATTTGTACACCTAATGTGTTAAAAATCAACCAGGATTATTATAATATGTTGAATTTCATATTGTCAAAATATAAAGTACGTTACTAGAAAGTGTGTCGTAAAACTGTACAACGAAGCCGAGTCTTAATGGAAAAGACGCTTCAACATTTAAAAAAAAAACAAAAAACGTTATAATTAAAATTATCTTCGTTCATTTTTTCGATTACTGTATTAATAAATTCGAAATTACACCTTTAAACGCAAAATATATTCGAAATTAAAATTATAATCAAATCATAAAAATTATAAAAATAGCCTTATCATGGATTTTATTATTTTGTTCGCGTTTGTTTAGTTCACTTTATGTGTTATTTAATAAAACCATGATTATGGATCTGTGATGTGCGAAACTAGTCGGCTATTTTTATTTATAGTTTTATTATAATTTTAATTGTGATCTTTTTACATTCATTTTTTTTCTCGACCTTATCTCTTTGTTTGTCCGCTGGGTAAAAAGTTTTTCTTTCAACTACACATCCTTGCCACTTGCATTTTAGACTTCTCCTCCGTGAGTTATTGCTATTGACTGTCCTTAGCAATGGAAAAGATTACCTATTTAACTTGGTTTCGGTACAATAGTGCTAGACAACGACGAATGTTGCAATCTCATGCAGTAGAGAAATGTGATATCTGTGTCTCATATATGGGTCAGCGAGCAAACTGCCAGAAATTAAACTGTATTCAATCATCCAGTAAACGTGATATTTTAAAAGATAAACAATGGGTTGTTTGTATTTCGTCACTAATTATTTGTACAGACGTCTTATTAAGGAAAATGCGCCTTTTCAGCAGTTAGCAGCAATTTCGGTTATCGATTTAGAAGAATATTTTCATTTACGAAGTAATATATATTACTCTATGGTACAAGTTTTTATCTTTTAAATTCGCACTTATCTCACAAACGGTTGGCTCGCTTGTCGGAACTCGCAAAAGAAATATGTTCAATCTCGAAATCGATTATAACAGGCGATTAATAGGTCACCTGATTAATTAAAAGTAGCATTTGCAGTGTTCCTACCGACAGGTCTTTCCTTCTGTTCACGAGCTCTAACTTGATTTGTGCAATTAATCGAATCCTTAACGAAAAAGCTTTCACGACAGTTCTGTTTGATTCTTTAAACGTCACAAATACCTCTATCGATCGACTGCTTCTTTTCTAAAACGTCGATAAGAACGTATTACAAATACCTCTTTGTCAAAACGCACGTTCTTTTACATACTTTACGTTCTAAACGTTCACTTATTTTAAAATTACTTACAAAGCTATTACGATATAGCTAGTGTATTTCGTCCTCTTTAATTATTGTCTCCTTACACAAGCGCGATTAGTATTTAGAGAGACTGGTTATTAAACTGGAGGTCACGAATTACTAAAGTTGCTCCTAGAGGTCTTCGGAGTCTGAAACAATTCGATTCTAAAGGAACCTACACGGGGGGAAAGGTTCTCTAAAGTGGTGGGCAACTGTCACATATATGCCAGTATACGCTTCTAATTTTGTAAGTCTTAACAATTACCAAAATTACCTATCGAGAGTGTTAGGCACTCACGTGGTCATGCTTCATATGATTACTTTTTCTTTTACGCTAAAAAAATTCTTATTCCTTTTCGTTAAAAAACCAGAGTCGCGTGCGAACATCGCGCATGTGTACACAACATTTATGTTTATTTTATTCAATTGAACTTCGATTCAACTAACCCATTTTTCATAGCCAGTCGTATGAATCCTTTTCTTTTATTCAGTATTATATGATTGACACCCGGTCTTGCTAATAACGCTTCAGCGGCACCTCCCAACATCAGAATCACCGCCGTACCCTTCTCCTTGCTTGACAATAAGTAGTTTATACTTTCCTCGCTGGAACTGCAGACGCCTGAAAAAACACAATTGCCAACTTCATTATCATATAATTATTCCGGTACGACGGGTTTCATCTTTATTTCTACTTTCGGTGCGAGTGAAGAAAAAATTTTTTGACATGTCTTTGGACTGGGGGTCAACCTGAAAATCTTGTAACGCAACGGCAAATTTCCACATTACTCGCAGAAATATCGG
This sequence comes from Icerya purchasi, assembly GCA_039619475.1. Lineage (NCBI taxonomy): Eukaryota > Metazoa > Arthropoda > Insecta > Hemiptera > Monophlebidae > Icerya > Icerya purchasi. The sequence continues at coordinate 444,203,439 of CM077116.1, read as the reverse complement.
CACATATATCTTTGAGATTTCGTAAATGATAACACCATCAGAACAAATTGTATTCTTTGTAAATTGGACAATAGTGTGAAATCTCAAAGACATAGGGGAGAGGGGGGCATAGTGGGATATTTAAGATGTTACGCATATTTTTTTGGCTAACAGCGACATTAGGTTGACTATCGAAGCTTTTTTTTTGGTTTTACAGTATGTCTATTATTATTTGGCATGTCATTTTATATTTTATTAGTAACAGTTTAGCTAACGGAACGAAATACATTCTGAGTGAGGTTTACCCCCACTTTGACCCGTACATTTGACCCGTACAGCGGGGCAAAGTGGGGTACCAGATGTAACATTGCGAGCCATTTTTATAGAAATTGTGTTAACAGTTTCCTGTAATCAAAATATAAACTTTTAATCGTTATAAGTTTCTTAAAACAAAATTAACTATTTTTGCTCACTTTATGCATCGTATCCAACCCTCCGTAGACTGCGACCATAAATAACCGCAGTAAATGCATTCAGCATCTTCATCATCTACGGTTTCCTATATCCTTTTTTTGTTTTTTTACTATTTTGTTCCTCTTGTTATTTGATTGATTAGCGCTAAATCGATAGTTTTAGTGAAAGGTTTATACGAAAACTAAACAGCAATCATAGAGCGTCATTTGAATTGTCGTTTGGCTGTTTCTTTACAGAGTTTTGTTATTACCCCGTTATGCCCCGCTACCCCACTATACCGCCCTCTCCCCTATACATGTACCGATATTTCTGCGAGTAACGTGGAAATTTGCCGTTGCATTCCGTTACACGATTTTCAGGTTGATGCCCAGTCCAAAGACATACATAAGTCAAAAAACTTTTTTTTCCCTTTTTTAACGCAGTTGGTTTTCCCCGTCTCTTTACTTATCAACTGACAATTTTCATTTTATTATATTTATTGTTTAACATTCCTTTTCAATATTCCGTACTAGTACGCTAATTTGGAGGAGCAGTCTTTTTTGAAGATAGCCTCACGAATGACATATTGGGAAATACTTTCATCGCGAACAAATGAAAAAAGGCGATTAAGAGCAACATTTAACATATTGAAACATTAAAGAGAGAATATCTCAAGTACACCATTAAACGACAGAAGAGTGGCAAAGCAGTCGGTCCAGATGGAATACACGCAGAGGTGATCAAAGTTTTAGCTGACCATAGTGACATAGGTATACGCAAAATGACCGAAGCATTTAATAAAATATACAATAAGACAGGAAAAATACCGACCGAATGGTTAAAATCGACCTTTATTGCAAATTCCAAAGAAAGCAAAATCCTTAAAATGTGACGATTACCGTATGATTAGTCTGATGTCGCACGCTCTAAAAATATTTCTAAGAATAATACATACAAGAATATATAGACGGCGCGAAGAGCAAGTGGGAAATACACAATTCGGTTTCAAAAATGTCATGGGCACTCGTGAAGCCTGTCGGGATATGAATATTAATGTATACGCGTGCGCCATAGATTACCATAAAGCTTTTGATTGTGTGCAACATGGAAAATTGATGGAAATTTTAGAGGGTATAGACAGGAAGGACTTGCGCATAATAAGTGAATTATACTGGAAGCAAACGGCTGAGATACGAATCGAAAGCGTAACATCGGAGCATATAGAAATTAAAAAAGGAGTTCGAAAGCGATACTGTCTCCTCTGCTTTTCAATTTATATGCCAAAGCAATATTCAGAGAGGCGCTTGATGAGGATGGCGGGTTGATCAAGGTAAATGGAGTCACAATTAATAATATTCGATACACAGATGACTGTCTCATTATAGCTGATAGTCAGAAGGAACTGCAAAAAATAATGAACAAACTGATAGACTATAACAAAGCTTATGGGCTCACCATCAACAGCTCTAAAACAAAAGTAATAGTGTTCTCTAAGAAGCCTGTATAATGAATGATAAAAGCAGATGGGACAAAACTAGAACAGGTCAAATCAATTAGATACACCTGGGGGTACCTTTCTCGATGACAGCTGTAGCTGTAAGAACCGATCGCGAATAGAGCAATCGAGAGCAGTGCTCATAAAAATGAAGAACCTGCTCAGCAGAAGGGAATACAATCTTGGATTACGAATTAGAATTCTGCGGTGCCATGTTTTCTCGGTCTTACTGTATGGCAACGAGAGTTGGACGTTAGATGCTTCATCAGAAAGAAGTATACAGGCCTTTGAATTATATTCGTATAGGCGTATGCTGAAAATTCCGTGGATCTTAAAAGTTACTAATAAAGAAGTCCTCAAAAAAATCAATAAACGCCCGGAATTATTACATTTGATTAAGGAAAGTAAACTACGTTATCTAGGCCACATCATGAGAGGCCAAAAATATGAGATTTTACGTCTCATTATGAAAGGAAAGCTTTTGGGCAAAAGATCAGAAGGGCGCCCACAAAATTCGTGGACAAATGATTTTCATCGTTGGTTCCGCTATTCACCCATTGAAATGTTCAGATCTGCCATGTCTAGAAAAGACATTGCCGTGTTGATCGCCAACCTTCGTAACGGAGACGGCGTATGAAGAAGAAGAAGAAGAAGAGCTAACACTGATAAAGACTCTAATTTTTGTTTCCCTTCGTAAAATAATAAAATAATACATTTATTGAATCCATTTCACCGCTGCCTACTTTAAGGAGGTATTCTAGTCTAGAAATATGAAAAAGTCTAAAACTTTTTCTTTTTTTATGCATATTCTGATAGTTTAGACATTTAAGAATATGTTCCTAAAAAGATTTTTCAAAATTAAAATTATTTACGGAGTTATAGCTACTTTCGTGACGCGGCAACTAAATAGGCTCAGTCGGGGCGGATCAAACGAATATATGATATAGACATTTTTCGACTGCCTGAGGATAAATCAAACTCTTTTATACATTATATATACATTTAAAAATTGATTAATTAAAGGTCATTGTAACGTATTTTGTTGAAATCTTTTCTCGTTTAGTGTTCAGTTCAAGTCAGTTTTGTTTCAATCTTCAAGCAACGTGGACGTGTGTACTCTGTGTACAGTCCAAACATATAACATTTTGAGTGAATATTTTATTTATTAAGTGTAAAATGGATAAAAAAAAATGAACAAAGGAAATTCTGTGCGTCCAGATAGACACAAAAAAAAAAGAACATTTAGACTGTCAGGCGGGACTCGGATCGAACACTCTGAAATCCGAGCTTCTGATGCTTCATAGGAAGCTAAGACTGCTCGTCTAGTTTTAGAACTTCAGAAAATGTACAATTTGAAGTAGCAAAAGGTCCATTGTATGAAGCAGGAATCGCCGATTAAGAAAATCTAAGTAATAACTTATCGTTCTATGAATTAGACTACCTCAGAACTTTACTTGAAACTTTCGAAACTTGAAACGCGTTTTTCTCGAAACTACTTTTTTCAGCACGGTTGACATGATACCTCAAGTTCTAATGAACTGATTTGCTTCAAAATTGGGTACGGATCTTCTTTATATATCCCTCCAGAGCCCCTACCAGAATAAAGACAAAATTTTGATTTTTACTAGTTTTAAAAACTTTAGAAGAGTCAAACAACAGGTAAGAAATCAACTTTTTTTTCAGTCACCATTTTACGAAAAAAAAATTTATTTTCTTCTCTATGGTAGGGGCTATAACCATATCCATACTAATTCTTTTTTTTTGTTTCAGATGACTAGAAGGGTTGCAATCGTGTCAGTCATTTTCTTATCCCTCCACTTCATCAGCCTGTAACAATTTTTTTGTGTATTCTTAAAACGTGAATGAATAAATGGTAAAAAAATGGATAGTAAAAATATTTATTATTTTTTTTTTTTTACGACAAAAATAAATTTAACAATGAGTTTGAATAATAAATACAGTGATTTTTTTTTTTTTATTAAGCTTGAAAAAACCTCCTCAATTCGTGCCTCTAGACTAGAACACCCCCTTAAGTAGCTAAGCTGTTGCAGGCTTGCAATTTTAATGAAAATTTAAATTGTACTACACATTTAGGCGCAAGAGAGGATAGTGAAGGCGAATATCACCCCCGTCACGAATAAGAGGATGATTAGAAGAAATTCAGAATAAACGTAAAAATTAAAGTACAGTAATGTTTATGCGGCTAAGTAATGTATAATTATACGCGAGAAAGCAGAGGGGTTTTAAACAATCGCAATCAGCTATATAAAAAACAAACGACACTTCACATTTAAATACGTCTATCTGGAAGGAACGCGAAAGCAAAAGAAAAAATAAAAAGTATACAAAAGAAATAAAAATTAAACTTTCTAAAGATGGGGGCGCCTAATAATTAAGAAAGGAAAATGGTACCATAAAGCGGCCTATTGGTCTAAAAAGTATACAGGTTGATATTGTATTCTCGATTTGGTACTGGAAATTTTAAAAAATTTGGTAGAGATATACAATTCTGCATTCTTGCGACGGGGAAAAAAAAGCGATTAGAAAAGAAAAAAAAAAAAACAACACTTTTTAGCTGTTACAGAAGAAGGAACAGTGGACCTTTTTTGTTTATTTTTCGTCTAATTTTTTTTTCCTGTTTTAACATTAAGCAGAGAACGATACGTAAACCATGATGGTAGTACAATATAGGAAATTATTAGAGAGGGTTGAAAAGCATTTCAGAAATTAATAGTACAGGCAGCGGAGGCTGGTCTACCAGTTCAATTTAAAAAAAAAAAAAAAAAAATTCATATCGAATACAGAAAACTAAAGAATTCCTTATTTAATAAAAGGGATTTTTTTTTCTTGTGTTGGCTGAATGTCCTATAAAAAATATATATATATATTTTTTTTTATTTTTTTTTCGGGAAGAGGGGCACATCCACTACGGATGATATTAACCCAGCGCGCAAGTGTAATTTTTGAAAAAGAGTTTATTAAGAGTTTATCTACCCGGAGAGGCGTGGTCCTCCTTGCATCATACAGTCACGTATGTTTCTTTCTACACTTCTTACCGACTATGGGCACAACTAGATTTACAATATTATTTTTAAGATTTGAAGTCAAACACGCTTGAATTACATTTAATTGTTTTAAATCCATTTACAATTATAGTTTTTCTATCAGAGTTATACACGAAATATAAAATAAAATTGAATTAATATATTACTTAATAAGATTTTTAATATAAATACGATATACTCGTTATAATCGCAATTAATTACAGACTCTTTTGACATACAATATGGCGACTGATCGAACCACTGTGTCCCTTACATTAATGTACATATGCAGAGAACTACACACGCAATTATTTTTTTTATTTAACTACATCACGTGCACACCTCATTTCTTTTTTAGCATACTAGTTTTCTACGCCATTATAATATAATTTTTCTAAATATATTTATTGTTACGGGGTATTTAAAAAAAATAAAAAAAAAAAAAATACCTCGTCGAACTGTTTTAGGTAAAAATTCGAACATTCGCGCACGTTTAAAAATTAAATGAGGCGTTTCGAAATTATTCCAGGCTAATTTGCATCAACTGCAAAAGATCGTCGCTCTAGACACAGGCACATCAGAAGGCACAAAGGGCGAAGGGAGAATGGAATGAAAATCAGATAGTTAACTGAAAAATGGATAGCCGGCAAATCTTGTCTATCAACATCGCTAAGAATTGATTACTTAATGCGATATCACCTGTACACCGTGATTATGAAATTGTGCATTTCGGAACGCGTAAACATGTATTTAAAATGTATTATTTTCAAAATGTTCAGATAAAAATTGACCAAAAAGGATTTATTCGCGATGGAAAAGATTTAACTGTTGCATATATACCTTTAGCTAGTAAGGCTTCTCTCGATAGCGGTACTTTAAACATCGCATTCAGCGCCACTATGAACGGCTTCAAGCCGGGAAACACTTTTTTACAATTATCCTCGGTTGCGAAATTTGCGATAATACTGAAGCAGATAATTCCGTGCGGATAAGCGCAAAATAAATAATTCGAATCGGGCGGAAGGTCGGCTGTTTTAATTAATTTCGCCGGAAAATAGTCTCGTAACGGATTAGCAAACCAACCTTCTCGAAACGCGTCACACCTGAAAGAAATTATTTTGTAATTTTAAATTTTAGATACGCGTATTATAAAATAATGAGTAAACATAAATATGGCAAACATCCGAAATTGAATACGAATGAATGTTAGAAACATGAATATCCTACTTTCAGTTGTAATGAAGATTAATTTTTTAATATATTCGAAGTCGAAATGTGCTGGACCTATCGCCTATCTCCTAATTAAGATATTATTAGATAGGTGATAATTCATGATTGTTCGAAATTGAAAGTAACTTTCAACTTAACCGGAAAATATATTTAAAAATTTTTTATATAAACAGCGACATGTTTCGGAAACGTGGTCCCCCATAATCGTTTGTATTAATTGTAGTATCAATTTTTCAATTGGTTTACTAATAGAAACGAAACGGTTAAAAGTTTAGAGTTCAGATCCGCGTGATCCTTCTCCAGCTGCTTCAGTCGCTGGTAATTATTTGTTGCCATATCCTCTATAACTTGATGTATGAATCTCCTTCTCGGTCTTCCCCTTGCACGAGTTCCGCCTATTTTCCCTTCTAACATCGTTTGTTATCAGCTCGCTCTGCCTTACCAGATGTCCTATCCATTTATTTCTTCATTAAGAAATTAGTTATAATGATTTTCTTTGTTCGTTTATCCTGCTGTAAACCTCCTCGTTAATAATTCTATCCGTCCATTTTATCTTGGGCATTCTCCTCCAGCAGTTTCAAAGGCCTCCAGCTTTGCGATATCCGTCTTCCTCGACGTCTCGAAGTTTCAGTACCACATAAGCATATCGACCACACATACGTCTTTACAAATTTCTTCGCTAGGTTTATATTAAACTTTTCTGATGTTAATAGTTTTTTTTTTTTTTTATTATTAAAGGCTGCTTTCGCTTGTGCGCTATTCTTAACTTCTGTTGAGCATCTTCCGTCCCATGAGATTTGACTTCCCAAGTAAGTAAAGTTTTCTACTTGTTCTATCATATAACTTTGTACTCTCTGATTTTCGTGTTTAATTTTGTTTTATTGCGTACGAAGATTTTTGTTTTCTTTTTGTTGATTTTCATCCTATATCTCCTCATTACGTCTTCCGTTAGATTTAATGCTTGTTCTGACTGGCTTTCATTTTCTGTCAGCACTGCGATGGAATCAGCGTATCTTATCATATTTATTTGTTTTCCGTTTATCTTTATTCCTTTAGCTCCTCTTTGACAGCTTGTTCTATATATAAATTAAATAGGTACGGAAATAAGCTACGTCTTTGCCTCATTCCTCTCTTGTTTGCTGCCTCAGCATACACATTGTTCGATCTGATAATTGCCTTTTGATTTTTATACAGGTTATGGATTGTTCTTCTGTCTCTATAATCTACTCCTTAGATCTTTTAGCACATTGAACATTATTTCCCAGTTTACACTATCGAACGGTTTTTCCATATCCACAAATGCAATGTATGTTGGTTCACCTAAAACGTTTTTAAATTATTATTCTTAAGCACAAAATGACTTCTCTGCATCCTGTCGATTTCCTGAATTCAAACTGTGTTTCAGCCAGTTCTGGCTCAATTTTATTCAACATTCTCTTGCATATAATTTTAGTTAAGATTTTCGATGCGCGCGTTAATGGGGTATATTACAAATTTAATTTTTTCCTAATTTTTCTAATATACCTCATGACTATGGGACTCCAGTAGTCGTATTGCTTGATTCTAAGCGTCCTTACTACTATTACCTATTTGTATATTCCAGCTGTACAGACATAGGCATGGTGTTCGCCGCGGCAATTGTTTATATGCAGTACGAATGTGTACACACGCAAAACCATACTTGCAACTGACATATTGTGACTGATTTTTATCGATGTACAAATGCAGTCTTCCCCGTGTGTGTCTGCCGTGTACTAACTAGGGCGCATATGATATAGTATATTTAATGGTTTACCATTGCCTTCCACGCGATTATTATCGATTACTTTTTATTTTAATTTTTCGTAATAATTTCTGTCATCACCCGGGATCAAACCCGAAACTTCCCGGTGTAACGGAAGCCGAGCTAGAAACTAGACTATAGTGACGACATGACGTTGCTTAGATAGAAATATTTTTAAGCATATTTTTTCTGATAAAGTTGAAAGTTATTTCCGATTTCGGAATATACTACATATTAATTGAAGATAGTATATCTGATTATTGAAAATTAAAATTATTCATTTCTCTATATCAAATTAAAACTGCATGCATATGTTTCTCATTTAAATACGGAAACAGCGATAAGAAGGAAAAAAAGCGAAGTTGGAAGTAACATTAGCTCTTTCGTTCACGTGTTTTGGACAAAAAACAAACATCTATACTGACCTGACCTTTCATGAAAATTTCCCTTCTCCGTGCACCATTACGTGCATTATGATATACGCATAGGGCTGCCAATGACGCTGTGGCCGAAAGAACGTATATAAGTAAAGTGAGTAACACATACCCGTGGCATCGGAAATTGTGAAGTTAAGGTTCACACTAATTGTAAGTCCAACGGCACTCATCAGCAGATACCCGATAGGACAACAGAATGTAAAAGATTTGTTTCAGATACTGACTGAATATGTCATCATGTGCTGAAAATTGAAACGTATATTAGGCGGATACACTGCGTGTAAATTTGATCCTGGGAACCCGTTGAAAATCGTGTATGATTTGAAAAAACTTGCCTCTATTTCGTATGCATAAACACATGTATACATATCAGAATCCTCTGGTGGTAGCTCTAGTCACGCAGGGAAGTATCAAAGCAAATCGGGAAAAAAAGATACTTCTCTAACAGCAGAGATTAGACAAATTTTAGCTTGTCGGTAGAAATACGAAAAGTAGATATTTGAGCGTGCGAAGAAAAATGTTACGTACGACGTCAGAGTATTGAGTAATAGTTGAATTTCGATTTGATCATCTGTTCGCTTTTTGTTCAGCAGACTTCACAAGTACTCTTTTCCGATATTAGCGACATTCAGTAAGAGCGCTTTGGGAAGCACGCACGAACATATAACGACAGTGTGTAAACATCCAATCAAATCGAGCATTTAGCGAATCAAATACTCCTCTACTTTGGCAGAATCACGTGATTAAGCAACTTTTCGTGAAATCTAGCAAAAATCTGTTTAATTTTCACAAAAACAAAAAGCGGTATAAAAAAAACGGGTTGACGCAGCGAACCAACGAAATTAGATGATCGGCAATGTGGAAAAGTTTATGCATTCACTTTCAAACGAATTTTCTTTAAATAATCAATTTAAAATTTTCCCATTATAAAACGAAAGCGCTTACTTATATATTTTTTTAATTTTAGTAGTTTCAAAGTTATTAATAATCCGTTTTATTCAGTTAATTTATTTTTTGAATTCATTTTGTTTTATTCATTTTTGTTGTTCACCTAAATTATTTACAATAGATTTGTTAATTTCCTAGTCCATCTGTTAGAAAAAAATAGGAAAAATAGGTGCCGCCCTAAAGAACTACAAAATTCATTTTAAAATTTATTTTCAGACATTAGAATTTAAAGAAACAATTAATTTTGTATATCACTTTCGGTAATTGAATACTGAATTGTAGTGTTAAGCCATTTCAGCGTTTTATTCGTTGAGTTTGTTCCGTTTATTATCTCGCATTACATTCTTCTATTAATGAGCGTCTCTATTGTTTATTTTAATTTCTTACCGTTCCGGTCATTTTACATTTACTTTCTAAAGTTGGTATAATTATAGTATTCATATTATTTGTCGTTCGATTTAGTTGATACCTTTATACTTTTTTTTTTTTTTTTTGTTCTTTTCAAAATTAATCTTTTTCTCATCATTCTGCAATGATTTTTCGCTCGCCTTGACAATGCCGAAGTCAGTAACATGGTTTCTACATGTTAATAATGCTCCCACCGTTTTGCCAAAAACTTTCGTCCAAACTCTTTTACCTCACTCTCCTCTTCCTACTAATGAACCTCAGAATACATATACGGCCAGCCTATTAAAACTCACATTTCGAATACTTTCGAATTCCTTCTTTCACATAATCATCTTAGAAAGCATTAATAAAAGTATCAGTAAGTACTATATCTATTGATAATCTATCGTTTCCGTTACTTCCCCGTCGGTCTCCCCACAGTGAATAACATTCGCATCCGAAAACCCTTTTTCTCAGACAATAAGCTTAGAGCCTTCAATTTCTTATTTAGATACGGAGTCATCACAATGGTTCCCAATTCCTTTTCCGATATTTATTTATAAATTTGATTAGGAAAATATTGAAAAAGACATCGCTGTCTTTTTGGATAATGTTACAAGGATTTTTCAAAAATAGTGATCGGGAGTAGGTCTGTCTTCCTTGGGTGTTTCAATACCTTAGATTAATTACGTAAGTTTTAATAAATTTTTTGTTAGATTCGTCACTTGGATTAAGTTTAATGATCTTTTCTTTTTCTTTTTTGGCCTGGCAGTGAATGCTATTTGACCACTAACTACTACTCATTATTAATTAAATCATTCTATTTCTTATTTTTAAATTAGTCTATTTTCTTCTTTTTGGCTGTCGCTGGGAATCAAACTCTTGATCACTATCTCAGCAATCAAGAGTTCACGCCACTAGGCTATCGCGACGGCTTTAATGATCTTTAAACTTCTTTAAACTAAGAGCATTTTATTGCATAGGCATAGGAGGCAGTTACTATGTCTATTTTAAAAAACTGCGATCGTTTTTTATTTTGTTTTGTTTTTTTTTTTTTTTTTTGGAGAATATAATAATATAAACAATAATGAGTTCAAATTGTCATACAGCGTTTTTTTTTAAATTTTCCGATGTTTAAAAATTTTCATCGATCTCTAACTATTTTTCTATAAATGAAATATACTCGTACGTTATCTACAAAAATTACACTTTTATCATTGAGTTCTAGTCAATAAGAAATATAATTAAATATTTAAAATCAATAAAACCGATACTGCAATGCCGTATTACCAGCGATTTTAGAAAAACTAAAATAAACAAGATAATCACTGTAAATATAGTGTTGTATAGTACGTTCATAAATTTCCTTATCAGTGACAGTGTGTAATAATAAATGTAAAATTTCACCGTTGTTTATTTATTTTAATAATGAATTTTAAGTGCTCATAAAAAAAAAAAAAAAGAACTGTAAGTACATAAAATTATTACACGTAACTTAATCAAAGTCGAGGAACAAATTTACAATAAATACGAGTATATAGTTAAATTCATAACCTGTTTGTTAAAATTGATAAATATAAAACAAATAAATTACCTTTATTAACAAACAAAAATAAGCATAAATTTATTTTAATGAATTAAAATAACTTATTTCAGAAACGTCTTCGGGTACACTGAGTGTACTCTGTGTAGTTAGCCGATGATGAGCTGTGTCTTAGACGTTTCTAAAAAACGGTTTTTATTGTATTTTATCGAAATAAATTATTTTATACTTATTTTCGTTTGTTAATAAAAGGGGAATTTATTTATTTTCTATTTTGTAAATTTACAAAAAAACTTATCTATTTAGACTCATAGGCAGCGTTATTTATAAATAAAGCTGACTAAATATTTAAATTCACAAACGGGCGGGAACTTTTCATTAGACATTTCGAAATGTTTGTTTGTATTAAAATTCCTTGTTATCCGGATTAAATACCACAACTGACATAAATTCCAAGAAGACAGTTTTAGTTTTTCAATCTAACTTGTATATTTCAAAAACGTATATAAAAGGCATTTTCCGTTGGGTAGTAGTTATCCACTAACCGTTAGGTGAGCTTAATGAATAACCACTCACCGGTAAATGCACTTTACATACAGTTTAGAAATATACAAGTTCCACTGAAAAACTACTACTTTCTTCGTGGACTATTAGGTGAACTTAGCGAATATATTCCCGTTTTTATCGGGCAAAACGAAAATATTTATAATTTTATTTAAAATAAATAGGTCGTCTTTTTTTCAAAAAACAATGGATATCGCTCATCATTTTTTAATGAAGTATCAAAATCTTATTTTTAAAAAAAAAAAAAAAAAACCTAATTAATTCCCTAAGAAAATCCGTTCGGTAGCTTTCAGTGGACGCATAAAAGAGTTTCTTATTGATTTCATATATTAGCGTTGATTATGAAAACTGACATTTAAGTGCAACAATAAGAGATTACAAATTGAAAACAATTATAAGTTAATCGCAAACGTAGTACTTACCTTCTACCGCCTCGACTCGGTGTATCGGAGTCGTAAAAACACCAGACAATATAAAGAACAATAATGTACCAGTAAGATGTGAAGAGAGCTACGTAGATCATAATAAAGGGCAATATAAATGGACCGATAATGAAACCGATCATAACGTAAAGAAACAGACTGAACGTTTCTAATCTTCTTCTAAATGGAATCAGTAAAGGCGCAAATTTGATGCCGCATATTTCGAATGCCGGAATTTCACACTTTTCCTGTAAAAAACTAGTTCGGTTATAAATAAATTTTCATTTATTTACGCGATGAAAACGATAATTCTACAAAAATTACATCATTTATTCGAGAGTCAGCAGCTAAACTACTCATCCTAGAGCAAAAATATATTACTTCGAATTTTCGTAGGGTGCGGAATGAAATCAAGGTCTTTGTCGACACCGGCCCATATGGAAATGCGACGCTAAGATGAGGCCGATCTTTTCCCGGTTTTAATATCAGAATTATTTGGGAGAACTTCCACCGAATTGAGAAGTGCGAGATTCTCAAGGCAGCATTAAAATAGACAAGTGAGGGGAGCCATTGAAACACAATTAATAATAATTTCAAAGAGAGCAGGATTTGCAGCTGAGTTCGCCGTGGAGGCACCTGTTATCGGTGTATTAAATAATAGGATGATGAAGACAAACAAAATACTATACAAAATTCAGGGGTGCCCCGCGTGAATTTAACAAGTATTAATGACGCACTTGTGACGGAAAATGCACGAGTAATCGAGGTGTTAAAACCAATGACAGTGTTCCTCCCAATTACAGTCTGGTGGAAAAAGAAAAAAATATAACCTACGAAGTCGAAGTTGTCCGAAATAACCAGGTAAATTTCTATTTAGTTCGTAATTTTTTTTTTTTTTTTTTGGTGTATCTGAAAGACTCACTTTTTTTTTAATATTCATTTAGTTTGGTCATAATTTATTCACCATTATAAACCGTGAGTTGTTTCTTTATAAATAAATATTATTATATTTGTAATTGTTTTACGTTGTTAATTTTTATAATGAAAAACATTGCCGCGCATAGTGTTTATCTGGGGGGGGGATGAAATACATCGTTTAAAAAATAAAATTCGGATTGAAATATTGAAAAAATTAAAATATTTTGCAAGTAATGTAAGCAATCTGGATATACGTAGGTTTAAAAAATGGAACTGCCTTTGTTGTTGAACAGGCTGTGAATTTTTTTCCGATAATGTAGATGCGAAAGTAATAGTTTACTATTTTATCGTTATCACATCTTCATTATAATTTATGCAATAGTTATTGATTTGTGATTTATTTAAAACTGTTGACATTAGGTTAATTTACGGATTGTTTGTGGCGATAATATTAGGAAAAAGATATGAGTAATCTGGAGGAACGGTTATTGAAGAAGATTTTAATTCGACATTAAATTGCCATTGCAAAAGGATAGGTTTAAAGATGAAGGAAAAATCATTATTTAACTTTACGACTGCGTATCGGAGAATAATGATCAATCCTTAATTAAAATTGGAAGAAAAAATTACTAACCAGCCCTATAGCCCCGCCTTTTCGTCAATAGTACCCAAAATGCTCGACAGAAAGTGAACTTCCCGAATTTCGTGTTAATCATTTTTAATTTTTCTGTTTTCGGTCTCTACGCATTATTTTAATAATCTCTTTTTGAGTTCCACACACTGTAAACTAATTCGGTTATTTCCAGAATTTACTTAAAAAAATGAGCACATATTTTAGAATCAATAAAATTCTGTTTATCCGGCTAAATGGGAAACGAAGGCGCCTTGTTTTCAGAAATACTTTTCAGTATACGGAGGCCAATTTCACAGATTCCGGTCATTGCGGCATTCCTGGCAACGAGTTGATTGACTCGTCGGCACGTTCGGAGGCGACCAATGGTGTCTATTCGTTAACAGATTTCCTGCTCAAACTCTATACTCTCTCTCTTATCACTCCAGTCACGATTTCTGGAACGAATTCTATCCTCCATTCTTTATCAATCCTCGATCTTTTTACCAAACAGCCCCTTCCTTCCTTTCCTCCCTGGTTTAATCTTGCCCCCTACCTTAGCCGTTCGATTATAGTTCGCCTGCGGTTCAATTATAGTCTGCTTCCGGCTTCTCTTTTCCGTTTTTCTCCTGTTCAATCTCCTTTGTGTTGACCCTGCAGAGCTCAATTATACCTGCGATGCGAATCACGTCTTCCTTTATTTCCTCCGAACGTGCTACCCTGTATTCTAATCTACAGCGCCTTAGATTCCCTACAGTGCCCACGCTATTCTTGCAATCCCCTCAATATAGTTTCTTTGTTAGTCTCCTTCTTAGTCTCCTTTATCTCCTCAATTTCTAATCTTTTCCTTATATAATGTACAATTCTCTGGCAAGTTCCACTGTTGACATGCCCAAAAAATTAAATTTAAAAAAAAAATCGAAAAAATTATAGCAGCAGCAAACGGCAAGGTATAAACTTCGCGACTAACTCATTAGTTTTCCGCTGAACTTCATGATGTAGAAAGCGTAAGATTGCCTCGACGAATTAGCGAAAAATAATTATTTGTTCAGAAACCGCAAATACCCGGTTTACACTGTCGGATATGTTTCAATCAAAGAACCATTAAAGTGGAAAGTTATACAGGTGTAATAATTTCTCGAATAAAACTCTCTTGCCCGTCGGAAGAATTCATAGATGTTTGATATTTAAAATAACGAATCATATACATCTACGTGAAATTATCCAAAGTGCTTTATTTTACCGGATAAATAATCGTTTTTTTATTTCATTGATTTCATTCAGGTCTGTTTGAAAAAATCCTGATACTTTTTTTTCTTTTCTTCGTTAAATGCGATATTTACTGGGTCAGGCTGACCGAGCCTGAAATGTACATGAACACTGTATTTAAAAATTATAAATAGCAAACCCAGTTACATATCGATCTCGCATTAATTACCTTTGACCGATGTAAAAATTCTGCAAAATCAACAATACTTATGTGAAAAGAAGTCCATAAAAGTAAATTCTTATTCAATTCAGTAATTACACTGTAAATATTTCCAAATCTCAGACTGACACTAAAATTTTATATAATAGCATGCGCAATATAGATATTTATTTCTTATCAGCTGACAAATAAATATTTATATTTTCATCAGTCGTAAAAATCGTAATTTTAAGCGAAGGAAATATTACAAATTTTCGCTTCATTCACGCAATGGTCTATTCAAAAAATTTCAGTCGCTGAGATATAACAAAAAATTAGAAATTTTTTTAGACAATTTTAAATTCGGACAATTTCCTTCGCTCATATTGAATTTCTAAAATGCAGGGTTCTTTTTTTGTGATTTTTTAATGCTGCAGATTAAAATATCTCAAAAATCATAACAACAAGGTAATGATGTAAGCGGCAGAAATATTATGAGACGTTAATCATGCGTATTACTTATTTCTTCGAATCTCGTTAAACTAACATCGATAATAATATCTCTCGCGCTTATATTTCAAAATTTAAGTCTTAAATTTTAGAATTCTGAGGGTTTTGTATTTTTCTCATATTTCAATAACTAAAATACGCCAATTTCAACGCAGCAATATCTCCCTTCCAATAATACTCTTGCCCAATTAGAGGACTTCCCTTCCCTTAAAAAATTAAAAGACAGCATAAACGGCATAATCATCAGTGAATGGCAAAATCGCTGGGATCATCGTGACACTGGCCGCAAAACTTATACATTCTTTCCCAACATTAGAAGTAAGATTTGAAAACTGAAACATAACATATTTTAATTTTCAAGTACGTTCTGGCTATGCAAATTTCGGTGAATACTTGCATAGGTTCAAACTCACCGACTCCCCAAATTGCCCACTCTGTAGATCAATTTTACCTGATAACTTCCAGCACCTAATCTTTGATTGCACCAACTTTGACAGACTACGAGCTCTTCATAATATCAATTCTAACACTTCGCTTATAATTAATAATAAAAATGCTCAGAATCTGCTTCAATTCTTCCACTCAGCAATGAAAATCAATCTAACTACAAAAGCAAGTGATCAGCCTCTGTAAATATCTTATGCTTATGCTTTACTTAACTCTAATTGTAATTGTTATTCCATCACTGTAGTTTCACTGCTGTTTTAGGAAATTTGTATTTACATAAACATACATATATATATACATATATACATATATACATATATACATATATACATATATACATATATACATATATACATATATACATATAAACATATATACATATAAACATATATACATATATACATATATATATATATATATATATATATATATATATGTATCTATATATACATATATATATATACATATATACATATATTAATTACAACGTAATTCTTAGGCTACCCCCCATTCGAAAAAATGTCCCAATTTTATGTAACGCTAAATGTCCCAAAAAAATGTCCCAATTTTATGCAACGTTTGTTATATTTTGTAGTATTTTTGTTATTGTTATTTAAAAAATGTCACAATTTTATGTAATGAAATATGAAACGAAAAATGTAACGAAAAAATGTCTTAATTTTATATAACGGAAGTTAAATGTTAGAATAGGATTTTTGTGGTTATGTTATTTTTTGTGTGTGTTGATGCCAGTAAGAATTACGTTGTAAATTTTGATCATTTTATACAAAGTATAGAAGAAAAGGAGACAGAAATGAAAGGGTCAAGGGGCACAGCCCCTTGCGAGGCCAAAGTGACCGAGTTTACATATATATATATATATATTATTTTATTTATTAATTAAGTTAATTAAGTAAATATAATGTAACGGCCACTATGTACCAACATCACCATTACATTCTTTCACAACCTATGTTTATTTTTCCTATATTTTAATGACAAAATTACGCGGATTAAAAAAAAGATCAATTCTCTACGGGCTGTGGATTTTTTTTAAATTTAAAAATCGTTTGGATTTCATGCTTTTTCTATATTGTAACTAACAAAATGTGTCAAATTAAAAAAATTAGTTGCTCAGTTGCTATAGAACGAACTCTAAAGCATTTTTGCAATTTTTCGAATTATTGCTTGATACACATATCAAGAAAGTGAGACGTCGATTACAAAAAAAAAAATCAACTATACTACAAAACGGGCAGAGAACTTTTTTACACTTTTTTTTTTTTTTATTCTGCAGTTTTATACTATAGACATAATATATTTACCGCCTTGCTCATATGTATCAAGTTGCTAGGATCACTGATCATATTACGCATGACTTCATGCAAATAAACATACAGGATTAATTCTATTTGACATTGCAAAAACGCACTTGACATAACATGACATGATAGGCTAATTTACAAAATTTTAAAATTTAATTTTCCAGGATATTTAGTTTAATTAGAAGTTATTTACGCTATAGAACCTTTTACGTTCCATTATAAGAGGCTAAATCAATGACCAGAACTGTCGTCGCAGGAATCTCTCAAGGCAGTGTGCTAAGGCCTTTTCACTTTTCAGTCTACTTGTCCGATCTCCCTAAGTTACAACACACGATTGTAGCTTATATAAAACGTCTACTATTTATAATCGTCTGCAGTTGCACAGTTCTCGGGTTTTAAAATTTTTGGAAAAATGGAAAATCGAAATTAATCTAACTAAAATAGAAGCTATATTCTTTTTACTCGTAAATACCTCATTTCCTTAAGGCAACTGAGAATTAAAGGTACCAGGACTAGAGCTGATCGTGTTCGATATCTATGTGTAATTCTAGATAAGAGATTATCTTTTAAGGAACACTTAAAACACGCTGAAGCGAAAACAAATAAAGCTATTCCTTGTACCGAATTATTAATCGAACATCTAACTTAAACATTACAAACAAACTTATTATCTATAAAAGCATTATTAGACTAATATTTTGGGTTATTCAGCTCCAGTTTGGTGCTCGATTTCAAACTCCAATTTTAATTAATGTAAATTACTACAAATAGATGTTTGTCGGTGCATTTTAAATGTTCCCCGCTGGACTAAAATTGATAAAGCGCATAAATTAGTTACAGTTACCTTATGTAAATGATTTTATAATTAACACAGCAATAAAATATTTTTCATCGCTGTTCCTACCACAACAATATGCTTACCAAGAATATAGGTGATTACAGTTCCGAGCAGCTATCCTAGATGTACATTCAAGCATCGCCGGATTAAACACAATTTAATTAGTCAGTGATACTGCTAAAGTAATGTTTTTAATAGTTTAAATTAGATGTACTTTTAATTTTTTGGAGGTTTTTGTTATGCCTTTTTCCCTTTTGTTTTTGTGTATAGCATTTATATTTTCATTAATATGTAGCGTTCCACTTTTTTTTAAATCACTAATGTAATGCGGTTAAGTCTCATTCGAACTTGTACGCATTTTATGTTATATATATATATATATATATATATATATATATATATATATATTGTGCAACTCTGTACTTAGCTAAATATACGTGTTCTGTTCTGTAAATGAAAGTCGAACAACGTGTACTTTTGTCTGTGCCTGCTGATTTTACTAACGAAGTGATTTTATTTTAGTTTTCACCAGTGGACAGAGTGTGATTCCTGACGAAGGTTTTAGTGCACAATTTGTAAATTTCTAGTATAATTTAGCGCAACTACGAGAGTGTTTGTCAATAATGTAGGAAAAATAGAAAGGTAAAATATGATGGATAAAATAAAATAAAAGCAAATAAAATCTTTATTAAATGTAAAAATTTTAAATATTTCCCACAGCAAAGGTGAATATAAATTCTAAATAGGCTCTGGTGATTTCCGGCGTAAGTAAAAAAAAAAAAATCCCCGTATTAGTTTAATAATTAATTTTATTAAATCATTTCGTTAATAACCGTATAGTTAATTAAGTAATTTTTATAAAATTTCAAGTAAACAGGACCGAAAAGCCAGAACAAAATGGGCATATAAAGCGCATGTTCTCTTAAATATGTAATTATAGGTAACTGTCGAGTATGACCCCCCCCCCATCCACCGTAACCACTTCTGAGCACGTTAGGGGAATTTCAAACAGGAAATATTTTTTTTAATTTCCTCAGTTTGCGTTGTATAATTAAATGCGTGCATACATTAATAAATATCTTACATCAGTATGAAAGAACCAGCAGTTCCGTGTTAATTATAAATCATTAGTCGATTTAGAAGTTGAGAAAACGTTTTTCGGTTTTGACCAAAAAAAATTAAAAAGTAAAAAGTTTAAAATCAGTTTTATCCAAGGCCGTGTTCACGGGGGGGAACCCCTCCACCGTGATAACTGAAATAGATCTTATAAATTGAAATTAAATATTGATGGTTTTTTTTAGGGTGTTCTTACCTCTTAAAAGAAAAAATATGTTCCATATTTTTAGGTACTTCATTAATATTTTATGCAGAATTTTTTATTACGACTATAATCAATAACATATGTAATTTTTATTAATCTGTTTATACGAGGTAATTCATTTATGTAAATTATTAATATATAAATCAAAACGATTGAAATTATTAATAGTATGAATATTAGTGAAAAATGTATTTTTATTTGTAAAATAAATATGTGAAGAAAATTTTCAAAACCCCCCTTTTTCGAAATTCTGGATACGAGCCTAGTTTTATCCACAAGATAACACAACCCCGTTTTAGCTGGCTAACGTAAAAAATCAAAAAGAATTCGTACAAAACTTAAATAATTATATTAAAAAAAAACAATTCGTCATTTAATTAATAAATACTCCTCAATGAACGTAAGACAAATATAAATAGTTTACCCTGATTGTAATCGACATCCTGAATCGTACCGACACTGGTTAAATTGTATATACAACAACCGCAGTATCGATTACACTTTTTCTAAAATCACGCACGAAATTATTATTTTACAATGTATACGTAAAAGCAAACTAATACTGACGATTTCAAAGGGAATAAAACGCGCCGTACAAAGAACCACATAGACGACAGCGATGCTGTGATAAAAGATCAATCGCGCTGCATGTTTACCCTCGTTATCACTCGGTTAGTGGTCACGTATAGTTCCGAAATCCGTTCGCAAGCGAGACTTGTGGACTTCCCGCACGTGAATGCATTATCGATGTTCATTTTTGATTTAAGGATAGATTAAAGTAACGAGTCGTTCTAAATTTTTCATTTATTATTATCATTATTATTGTTTCTTTTTTTTTTATAATTCGGAAGAAGAACGCGGAGTGTAATTACACGCATTTAGAGCTGCACAGACGGATGGAAGATATGTTTTTGATAAATTTGCTATGCTCAGCAAAGTGTTATCGAGAAACGAACTTGAAAAAAAAAAGGAAAACATTTAATTAGTAATTTGTCATTGGACCAAGATTGTTTAATAGCATAAAATACCAAAACATACACGGTGTATTCCATATTAATCATCGCCGGTACCTAAACGATTCATTTTAGTCAAATGTTAAATTTTAATTAAGATACGTCGCTGACGTGCCCAAAGAGGGGGTTTAAAAAACAATTTTAGTTGAAATAAGAAACGGAATCAAAAAATTATAAACACCTATGACCCGTATGTTAAATAAATTTAAAAGGTAAATTTATAACCGATTAAAACTAGTTTCAAGCGCGTAATAATTTCACCTTTTCCGTAAATCGCTTATATGCCAAAATATAAATCATTCCCGGAAAATTAATCACTGTACTCGTATATCTAACAGCGCCGAGAGTCTGAGAAGGGAAATCTATGAATCACCTTCTTGCAAACTTTTAAACTTATATACGTTATAAAATTCGATAATTACGAATTTATTCGTTTTGGAAACGAATTGAAACCCCTCCTCTTACCCGCAAATGGAGGCCATCATGGATCGATGGAATTTTTGGCAGCGCACAGCGAGGGAAGAATCCTAGGGTACCACTGCTACGTAATAAAGATCGAGGAAATATTCGATACTTGCGGTGGTGGACCTGGTGAAAAGAGTGAGCTTGGACGCAAAATACAATAGATCGGGCCTCACTCATTTATTCCCAGAGTGATCGGATAAAAATGTAACATTATAAGCAGTTGATTAAAAACGCAATATGCAGGAAAAGATTTTGACAGTTAATCGGATTATAACCTCATTTATAACACTTCCGGTTGCCGAGGATTCTGATATTGCGAGTAGTTTATTCTGATTTTGTTGTTATGAAGCAGATAGGTTATGTTTGTAAACAAAAAACGATTCCCTATTTAATTCCGATTCTGGAAGAATACAATAGTCTAAATGTCCATTAATTCCGAAAAGCTATTGGTTACGAGTCTTTGGCACTCTCACTTGTTAACTTTGTTCCGAACGTGTAACAGTGTACATAATAATTCTGATATTTTTTTGCGATTACTTCTGAAGCGTATTTGGGTAATAATGTACATAAAAACATAAACATAAACATAAACAACCGTATATTTATACACTTCTATATAGTAATATATAACACATTTAGATTTTGTTTTATCCGTACCGAAAATGAAACTGTTTCTTACCGGATAGGAACATTAGTTTGCCGGAAAAACAATAAAAAAAAAAAACCTGCATACATGCGCAAGTAACCCTTTCAGAAAATACAGGAAGATTTATACTAATTTACTCTGTAACGAATATATTAGATACGAGAAATCGAAATCCGCAACTTACTTAACATTAATACGAAATACAAAATGTATGTAACTTAGACATTATGCAATCGCCCGACACACAAGAGTTTCATAGAATTATTCCTTTAAGTTAATAGTAGGGTGCTTTATCCTTTTATGGTTATATTTTTTGTATCTATACTTTAGGGTTTAATAATCATAGGAATAACAACCTATATTATTTATTAATATTAAGTCGGATGCACTGCACGTTTCAAAACATTTTCGCGTGTTCTCTGTAATTACTATTTCCTGAATGTGTACGGGGTATTTTTACATATTCACGCATATAGCGTTGATGTTAGTGTATCGTGGTTTATTTAGTATACTATATTCGTGGACAGTGATTCTGAATTATTTCGAGTACCTGAAAAAAATAATTTAACTGGTAGACGATGAAATTATTACTGCATATAATATTTTGGGAATGATGATTTGTTTATAGATAATAAGTTTGTTTTCAGGTGTTAAATGGGATTTTCTATTAAAGTATGGGTACAGACAACAAATCTGTTTCTGAGATTTTATAACTTTACTTTTGATAAGTTTCGTGAAAGTTAATCTTTTTTATCGGGTGTTCGGCTATACCATGTGACTTGTAGTAATGGAAAAGTAAAAGATTTATCAACATGGGTTGCAATTCGCAAAATTGCGAGATGTTTCTAGGTTTCGCTTCTGCCGGAAGTCGTCTGTTTGCATTAAAAACAGATTAGGAAGGGAAACATGGAAAGATAAGGATTCGGCGAAAAATCCTGAAAGTTGTCGAAATCCATCTGGGAAGATATTAAAGTTCGGAAACTACACAAGGATCGGTAATATTTTAATGGAAATTCACCAGACCGGGTACAAATCCTGTGTCGCATGGTGTTGCATAAAAAGCGCCTGCGAGATTTTTGGTAAAGCAGAATGATGAACTGCGTATCTTGTTTTCGTAGAACATATTGGAAAATAGCAGAGTACACCTCACAGCTATAATTGATTCTGTTAAGTGCATCAAAGATCTATGTAGACATTAACTGGTGTAAACTTTGAATTAATATTAATGCTAGGGTCGGAAAAGTATTCTATAATAGGAAGGATCTTGAGACAAGAAACTTTTAAGATAGTTACGTGTTGGTTTCAAGTTAATCTTCCGTCAAAACACATGTCAAGAAATCTCGCTGAAGATTGATTCGAGATCGAGTTGTTATTTTATCATTTTGGAGAATAAAAAATATCGGACTGTTTCCACAGTTTCAAAACTGTCTTTTCTCTGATTACACTGGTGCGGTTGAATGAATTCGATAATGCCGTTTATATACATAACAATGTTGCATTAGATGTCACAAACCTGGCGCCCGTAAAATTCTTAACATATATTTTTTAAATCATGTTGTTTTACATTAATTTATATTGTGATGCGCAAAAAATGCACGATGATTTTAATACTAATATTAATTTGGAAACGTAACTCTATAAATGTTACCCTAACTTAGTGCTCAATACTGGTACTCTAAGGGGTTCTACCACAGGACTTAAATCCCATCCTCTTACAGTGTTCCGACCTTAACAATAGTATTCTTCTTCTAACCACTAATAAGGTATTCTCTTCAGTGTAACTACATCGCTTTCTTCTTTTTTTTTCTTCCTATTTTAGGCTCAGCCTTAGCCAGCTTTTTTTTTTTGCTTAACCTTTTGTAGGGTATTTTATAACTATACACGCGGAAAAACTAAATCGTTAATGAAGAACGGTATTTTTTATGTGGAATTTCCGATAGCAGTATTTGGTAACTCGTGTTTCTCACTAAAAATGATAACGTTTAACGGATGATATCTGAAAATCACCAAAAACGTCCAAGTAAAAACCCTCGCTCGCTACCGCCCAAACGATTCACGCCCGAAAGAATATACGCCCGAAAGAGGACGACCCTAAAAAACGACCTCAAAAATCACTTAAAAAATCATAACTCATCACCCGATAAAATAATAAAATGCAGAAGTCCTTTCATAAAATCAAAAAATTACGTTCAAAAAGTTATGTAAAACTACCGAAAAGGTAAAAGAGCCCGAAAAATTACGCCCCTCCCCCCTAGAGCCGCGAATATTACAGCTAAAAATTTTGAACACGGTTATAAATATGCGCATCCCCGCATATTTCTCTAGTTTGGAATATCCGGATTTCGAACTTTAAAATTGACCCCGGGGCGCCGAAAGCTCGAAATTTTGGGAAAAAATATATTTTTTCCGGCCATATGACGTATTGTTGTAAACGACTGATTTGGTTCGCGGGCCTTGCCGGATCGTGTTCTTACGTATTTTTCGTTCGGACCGCTATTCTTTTCAACAATTCGATTTGCAGCCTCGCTGACCTTTCTTTCGAACAAAATAATACTCAAGAACTAACTTCAAACTCGGCAGAAACGGAACTGAATCTCCTCTCTAATTCTTCGAAATTTACAAATCTTTTTTCTTCCGGAACTATCTCTTCCCCGTTACAGGCCTATCAATCATCTCTTTATCTTACCAATCATCGTGCGCATCCCTTCTCTGGCATGATCCATATCGATCTGTCTCTCCCCAGCCAGCGACAGGTTCCCACACACTTACGCATTTAACCTCTCATTACATTATAATTAATTAATGATATATTTTTATTTATTTATTTATATTTTTCGTATTTTATATGTAATGTTCACATTACATATCCCCGCATCCCGAAGAAATAAAAATTTCAGTAGACATTTTTATTTGATTACCTTACCCAACCCATTTTATTTACACTTATAGATTAACAATTATTTACATCTGATAGATTTTTTCGTTTCTTTATTTACAATTATTATTATTATTACGATTATATTTATTTATGTTTTGTCTCCAACCGCCGTTTTATTTGATTATTCTCTATCTGTTGTTGTGCGTATTGCCGGTTTTTCCTATTTAGGTAGGTTTTTTGCTTTGGGTTGGGTTTTTCATGATTCTCGGTTCTTATTTTATTGTTATTTCGCTCCGTTCTTCAGTTTCCTTCCGATGATGGCCAGTGTAAGCTGGTCGAAACGTTAAGCGAATTAAATTTCTTTTTAAACAAACAGTTGTTTCCGAAATTTATTTATTATCAGTAATCACTATGGTGAAAGCTTTAAATATTTATCCTTTTTATTAGATACATTTGATTTAACTATTAATAATCATCCAGAACAGTACACAACAAAATACTGTACCACAATTGATGCTGTTTTTTCGAGATACTTGGACAAAGTTTAATCTCAAACATGTGTACCTTATTATAGTTACCCTAAGCCAATAATTTCGCATCTTATAATTTCTCTTTAAGATTAAGTTTTTAAGTGATACTTATTGAACAGAGTGAGGTGTAGTTGGAAGTAAAGAAACAAGAATCAAATCAATCATCGATGGACCGGATGTTTGTAAATAAATATTAAACATTATCATTTAATATTTATTTACGTGTACATCGATGATTGATTTGATTCTCGTTTCTTTACTTCCAACTACAACTCACTCTATTCAATAAGTATCACTTAAATTGTAAATCCTAGATAACTAAATGAAATAATGTTCATAATGTTAATGCTTAATAATAATAATAAAATAATTATTTCTTCCACAAAAATTATTGTTTCATTCCAAGAAAAAGCATACGAAACGTCCTATGACCATACACCATTTTGCTTTTATGGGAAACCATCTGAATAATAAGTTAAGGTAATTTCAGGGCTGAATTCTGTTCCGAAATATTACGAGGGAGATAATAGTTATTTATAAGGAAATATTTTTTATTATCAATATTGGTGCGCTTTTTCTAGTTGAAGATTGTTTGAGATGATGGTGCGAATTAGTGCACAGGTTAATTAGCTAAGAGGAAAATAGACAAATATTTTAAATGTAAAGCTTTTCACTAACTCATCTTACAGAAAAAGTAGAATAAAAAAATAGTCTAGAAATTTTGAAATTTAAATGGATACTAAAGGAAAATGATTATGAAAAGTTCGACAAAACTCATATCTGGACTTTTAAAAAGATACTTGCCGGAAATAAATGTTTTTAATCGGGTAATTACTCAATTTCCACTCCTGTAAATGACAAACCACTGGACTATTTCTTGATAGTTCCATCAATAATTAATTAGAAAATGCAGATAGACTCCAAAAATGTGAAGAAGATAAATAATCAAAGGCACAGAAAAGGCAACACTGATAAGTTCTAGAATATTAAATACTAAACTTACATTAGTTCTTATATCTGAATACCTCCATTCTTCCGGTATATTACTTGTTCTTAAGATACTGTTGAAAAGTGTTGTTAGAAATTTAATTAGATAGTCCCCTCCTGCTTTAATATGTTCGTTAACTATACCATCATGGCCTGGGCTTCTGTTAGACTTTAATTTTCTCAATATTATTTTTATTTCGTTAATTAAGAACTCAGGTTCTGGTTCGAAGTTTACCATTATGTCCTCATAATTATTTTCGCCTTTGTATAATTCCCTATAGTAGTTAGTTATTCATTTATTTATCTCTTTTCTATCATATATTTTATGACCTATAGAATTTACGAAGTATAAATTCCACGGGGTACCTACACTTAGTTGCTTGTTCAGTTTCTTGATATTTTTACCTCCCCCTAATGTTTCTTTTATTATTTCATTTTTCCTAAGTTCGTTCTTTTTTCTTATCTCGTTCCTTATCAGTTTGGAAATTAAATTTAATTCGATTTTACCCTTGGTCGTTTTATATCTTATTTTAATAATTGCAGCTCTTTTTTTATATAGATTAATTAATTCCTGATGTGCTGTTATCTCTTGTTTATTTTTATTGGAGTCACCGGTTGATTGTGATATAGCGGTTTTTATTATTTCTGATATGTTACTGTATAATCTATTAATGTCATAGTCATCTGAATAGTTTATTTTCCCAAGTAGTTCATCTAGTTTGTTTTTGTATAGCATAGGATTAATTTTATTGCATTTTTCCTTATTATATGTCTTATTATTTATTTGTTTGTTGAACCTTATTGTAATAGTGAGTAATCTATGGTCAGTATTAAAATTAAATGAGTCCATACCGTAAACTTCACAATCAGTTATTTTATTGTTTTTATTTTCCGGGGCCAGTATATAGTAGATTAATAATTTATATTCTTGGTTTGGTGATATCCATGTCCAGCGTTTTTCTTTCCTTTTTTTAAAAAAACTATTAATTATTTTGAAATTAAATTGCTGGCAGAACCTTATCAATCTCCACCCTGTTTCGTTTCGTTTACCATAACCAAAATTACCCATTATACTTTTTTCTCCCCTATTCCTTTGCCCAATTTGACTATTCCAATCTCCAGCATTAATGTTAAATTATTATCTTTTTTTTCTAAATTCGTTAATTGTTTTCTCTAGCATTCCATAGAATTCTTCTATTTCTCCTTCTTCTGCTGAGGAGGTCGGAGCATATACTTGAATAAAGTTAAATTGAGTGTTTTTTATATTGATTTTTAGAACGGCCATCCTATCGTTAATTCCTCTAAATTCTTCTACTTTATTTAAATAGTTTAGTTTTATTAAAAAGCCTACCCCTTTTTGCCCCATGTTATTCCCTATGTAACAAAATAAATTTCCTTTTTGCGTAATTATAATTTTTTCGCCGGACCTTCGAATTTCTGACAGACCTAGAATTTCAATGTCTGTTTTTTGGAAAGCTTCTTCAAGTTCTGTCACGTTTTCTTCTCTTTTAAGTGTTCTGACGTTTATTGTGCCAACTTTTATTATACACTTTTTCTTTTTAGTCGTATTAAATTCGTTATTTTTTATTTTTAATTTATTGTTTACGTTATTTATACTACTGACATTTAGGGGAACGGTTAAATGAAAATTGGTGTACTCACT
The DNA here is from genome assembly GCA_039619475.1 of Icerya purchasi. NCBI lineage: Eukaryota > Metazoa > Arthropoda > Insecta > Hemiptera > Monophlebidae > Icerya > Icerya purchasi. The sequence continues at coordinate 444,175,595 of CM077116.1, read as the reverse complement.
CTCGTTTACCGGAAACAATATATATATATATATTTTTTTTAATGTAATTTAATGTTCACTACATAGACCATTTTATTATGGTTATTACAAATAGTAATGGAAGTCAAAAAATCACGTCTTCTATTTCGGGTAATCCCTATAAAAACTCGATAAAGTGTTTATCGCAGCGTGTAAACAGTTATGAAACGTTTTTTCAGAAAACGGAGTTCCATAATTTTTGCGATTCAGCAATTTTCTATTTAATGGTGCCCTATTATCTTTATCTCTGATATTATAATATAACAATAGAAATATATTCGATTATAGATTACCTTTTACCGGAAAATGCATTAGAAAAATAGTTTTTATCATTTAAATAAGTTTTCGTATTCTAGCAATTTAAAAGTATGCGAATAAATCAAAATATTACACTGGCTAGAATACAACGAAACTGTTAAAACCCCGGCAGATGCAATTACATAAAACACGCTGACATTATCTGTACATTTATATGAAATATGTGGTATAAGCTCAACAAATCCTTCGAGATACGATGCAGCTTTTCCGACTTGTCAGTGTCTCATTACTCAAACTCTGATTTTCGAAAAATAAGCTTCGGCTTAAGAATTAGCAGTACGCCAAATTGTACGGCAGTATCGGTTGATTTCATGCCTCGCATATAAAAATTATAATTTTCAGGTTGATTATACTGTTCAAACGGTTCTGCTTAAAACATTTTAAGTCACAGAACGGCTCATCTACTTTTAGGAATTAATTTAAAAAGACGCAACCAAGTCAGAAACATACAAAATCAAGTAATCGATCCAAATCCTAATCAATTCCTGAATCATAAATATTGTCACGTAAGAATACCTAAGAGGATGGTGCAACCCAAATTTTTTTTTCCCCATACATATTAATAGTTTTCAGCTTTTATAAAAATTATGAAAATCCGACATTGGCCTTTGCATTGCGATCAGCATAACAAACTTGTGCATATCAAAATAGTTCCACCGTAATTCAGGAACTAATGCAGCAACGATTGCAAAGCTCAAGAACTTCGAAATATGTCTGCAACGATCAAAACTGTTTTTTGGATTAATTAATAGAATTTCTGAGTTAGCGCGAAATTACTTTGATGAACGCTCTTCAATTTTCTAGAGTTACATTAAACCAATCGCCTAATTCAATTATTAACTTGACGATATCACATTTTTATTGGCCTATTTTCTGCATAAATCGCATCTTTAGAAAAAAATACAGCTGCGCTGATTGCGTCCACGAAATAGGCGAAAAAAGTTAAAAGAGAAATCGATAAACCGATCCCACGGTTTGAAAAACAGATGAATTTCGTGATTAACGATGTATATTGTTTTTTGAAGTTTTTAAACTTTCAAAACATGTCAGTATCAGGTGATGCGTTATTTTTGCGAGTTTGGCGCATTACGTTATTGTTATTTTAAATTTAGATAGCGACTATGGAAAAGGTAACGAAAGTTGGAAGCATAGAATTGTGGAAGAGAAATAATATGGGGAAGGATAAAAGATTAACAAAGAGAGTGAGATAAAGGGCACACAATGCAGATGCAGTTTGAAATTAGTAAACACATAAATTTATTTTGCATTAAAAATAATATTACTACCTGCCCGCTTAACTTCAATAATGCCTATTACGAGAACATTAAATTTACTTATGAGAATAATAAAACCACTCTTAACGTAAAGCAGTTTAAAAGATTATTACATGACTATTACCTAACACAATATCAGACCATGTGGGATAATTGTAACAGTATAACTTACACTTTCTTCCCCAACATATTAAATAGAATGGACAATATAAATTACATACCAAATTTTTTAACGTACAATTTCTCACTAGTCACGGAAATTTTAAAGACTATCTACACCGATTTCAAATTGCTGACTCGCCTAATTGTATTAAATGTAACTTTCCCGATAATCGTATCGCTCATATATTATCTGGATGTAATAGCACTGATCTCCATTTTCAGTGCTCAGCAGAAGATTTAGTAACTAAGAATTTTCAAATGTTTAACAATTTTACCGTTACAGAAATTAATTTCCGTAAGCAATATATACACTTGTATTAATTAACCGCAATCAATGTAAGGTGAGAATGATTTGACACAAAAAACTTTATTGGATGGGTCGTTTCAACCTCATCATCACAAAATTTGTACTACTCTAATGCAAATACATTTGCCTCATCGGTATTATCCGAAGTGAAAACCCCCAAAAAAAAAAAAAAAAAAAAAAAATGCAGATGAACGAAGATGAAAAAGAATTAATGCCCATTCAAAACTCAAACGATATAGAATAACAAAAGAGAAGAAAGGACTCAGAAAAAGAGAGACAAAGGAAAATTAAAATTATAACACTAATAAAAAGAATGGAACCAAAACATTTCGTAAACTATTTTAAACGTTTCTCGATATATTTCATTATTTCACTTTTATTTTCTTCTAATTATTATATTTTTATTGAGGTCAGTACGTCAAATATATTGGCAAATTAATTCGATTTATTCAAATACAGATGAGTTTATACCTGTTTGTTAATATTTATAAAATAAAATAAATAAATGCCTTAATAACAAACAAAATTAGTATTAAATAATTTACTTTAATTTTGCTTGTTATTGAGGTATTTATTTATTTTATTTTAACAATTTATTCAATTACTTTGTTGTATACATACAATCGTTCATGCATATGTGCATGTATTAATATATATATATATACATCTCAGGGGCGGATCCAGAAGGACATTTTAGTGGGGGGAAATTACAAGAAGGACATTTTGCAGGGGGAAATTATATAATTACGTAAAATCTATTTGACAAATACCCCTTGTTTCATAAAGAAAATCAAATAGCGACCTTTATAGAAATTTAAAAATGCTTTAAAAATACGTAATTATTACAATTTTTAAATTTAAATTTAGTTTTATTTTTAAGCGAAAAATAAAACGAAATTATAAAATTCTAGCTAAAATGGTAATTTGGAAATAGTAAGAAAGATAGTATTTTTATTAGACTTTACTTCTTTTTTATTTTTATTAGTAATCCGATCCGAATTCTTTGTTCATGAGCAAGTAAAAAAAATATATATATTTCTCATTAAACTATTTTAATTTATATTACAAAATAAAAATTAAAAATAAATAAAAATGGCAAAAGATCAACGAAAATTGCGTTTAAAATAGAATAAAAAAGGAACATTAATAGTTTTACTAGAAAATAGTATTAAATATTAATTATTAAAATTCGTAGGTAAAATTCATACAAATCTTTTATATCATAAATTAAGTCTCTCTGTTATAACAAATTTTTTCATAGAGGCTTTGGTTCTTTGGGGAGCGAAATATCAGTCCCATGCCCCCGGGGTTCCGCCACAATATATATATATATATATATACATATATGAGTACGAATGTTATTTATAACTTACAATTGCGGTACTTTAACGTAAATGTACATTATTTGTGATTGTAATATTACGAATTTAATAAAATTACCATTATTATTTGTTCGGCGTTAACTCGAATACGATATTGGCCTTGAAAATCAGATATCTGATTATGAAATCTTAAAGCAAATCGGTAATACATTATATTAATAACTTTTTATGGAAAAATCAAGTAGTTATGCCGGCTATGTTGCGAATGTGATGATCGAAATTTTTTTTTTAAATATTTCGAATTTTTCTTTTAATTAAAAATTAAATCAATATCAACGACATCATTAAAAACATTAATAGTATTCTTAAATAAAAGTTTGGGGGGAAAAAGTAGAAAAAAATCTTTGAATTTATTAATAAAATGTTAAATACAAATTAACTCAGCATCTTTCCCGAGCACGTCGTATTTTTCTTTGTTGTTCTCGAATAGCGATATCAGGCCGGTTTTGTACTTTTCGTGATATTCGTCCACTTGTTCCGGGGTAGGATTTTCTATTTTCGGTACGTCTATCGGTTTTCCAACTACGGTATAAAAGAAGAGAATTAAGTAATTTAAATAAAATAATAATTCGCAAAAGAATATTATATTAGCGCTATGAAATCCTGATGTAAATTGCATTGCTACTACACGTTCTACAAACCAAAAGCAAAATATTAAATTCAAATTTGAAAGTTATGATTGACGATGATAAAACGGAAAACGATCCATTTATTAAAAAAAAAAAACAGGACTTTAATCGTTTTCTAAAAAAAGTAAGGCATTAAAAACGAAAAACAAAAAATTCCTCGAAAATATATAGTTCTTTTCCAACACGATTTCAATAAATTCAAAAGGTATTACTGTTGTATCCTACTTTAATTAACAATTAAAACTTTCGAGGAAAAAACCAAATGAAATAAGAATGTTCGTAGACTTAAAAAAATAAATAAATAAATAAATAAACAGTGGAAAGAAATAATGAAAAGATAACTTGGATGTCAAACATACAGTATGGCAGTAACAGAGCGAAACAGCAACCGCTTAAATCGATCTTTTACCATACTAAAAAATTTTGCGAGCTGTTAAAAACTTCAGAAATAAATAAAAAACCTTTAGGCGATCGATATTGTGAAGTAAAAAAAATAATATCTAAAATTAAAATTCACGAGATATATTTAACTCTAATTTTTCAAAATTATTTTTACATAATATATATCATCCTGCTTCAGAATCTACTTTAAAGTGTTGACATTTAACCCATCTGTGACAAAATATTTTTCAAAATCAATATAGTACATATTACATATATGATTTTTTTGTTTTTATTTTATTTTTCAATACTAAATGAACTGTTTAATCTTTTTTTTATTTTCAGAAAACTATAAAATTATTTGTTTATTTTCAGAAAAATATCAAAATCTTATTTTACAATGTCTGCTAGAAAATATAAAAGTGGAGCTGAAAAACGAAAATTACAGTTAGATCGAGATAAAGAAAGAAATAAATGTGCAAGAACTCAAACTTTTTTAAAATTAAAACATAAAAACGAAAATGAAATAGCTACAAATCCATTAACAAGCGAAAAGGAAGGGATCTTATCCGAAGAAAATCTAACCGAAGGGAACAGAAAATCGCAAAACCAGGAAATAAATACAAGTGATGAAAATGCGCAAGATCTGGACTACCAGAAACCCTCTATGAACCATATTGGTGTTTTCAGCAAGAGGACGGTAATACCGAAGCGGAAAAAAATTTAGAAAATATTAATTTTGAGTTTCCAGTATTGCTAAATAATGATTTTATTAATGACATCCTCTCACATGAAATGACTGACTTGCAAAATAAAGATTTGAAAAGTAAATATTCAGCTTCAATAAAAAAATACAAAGAACAAAACAGATAATTTTCAAATAGTTATTTCATTAAGAAAATGAAAAATGTCAAATTACTGAAAAGATCTTGGTTATGTTATTCAACCAGGGTTAGTACTGTTTTTTGTTTGGCTTTGCAAACTTTTTTCTAAAACCCCTTCTCAATACACAACCGGATTTTCTGATTGGAAACACATAGGAACTTGTTTAGAAAATCACGAAAATTTTAATGAACATAAGAATTTATTGTTAGTGTGGTCGACACGAAACGAAAATAAGTATGTTTTAGACAAACAGCTTCAGGAGCAATTAAGGAAAGAAATAAAATATTATCACAATGTCCTAAAACGGGTTATTGCAGTGGTAAAATTTTTGAGTATAAGAGGCTTAGCATTTAGAGGTTCCGAGGAAGTATTTGGTTTTCCACATAATAGTATTTTTATAGGTGCTCTGGAGCTATTAGCAGAGTTCGACCTATTCATTCGTGAACATATTGAACAACGAGAGCTGCGACCAAAACCGATAATATCGTACTTATCAAAAACAATATATGAGGAAGTAATCAGAGATTATGGATAAACAGATAATTAAACAAATTATAACTCAAATAAATAAGGACGACACTAAGTATTATTAGATTGTGATAGATTCAACCCCAGATTTGTCCCACAATGACCAACTTGCTATTATATTACGATACTGTTTTCGGGGAAAAGTGTATAAAAGATTTGTATCGTTCATTACAATTAGTAGTCATACTATAGCTTATATTTATTTAATAATCTACAAGACTTTTTAGAAACAAATGGACTAATACCGGATAGTTGTAGGGGGCAGTCTTATGACAACGCTGCTAACATGGCAGGTCACTACAATGGTGTACAAGCACTACTAAAACAAAAAAATAAATCCGCGGATTACGGGCCGTGTGCTGCGCATTCCCTTTACCTAGTTGGTGAAGAATCTGTTAAGGTTGCAGCCGAAATTTTGATCTTTTCTGGAATAGTGCAAAAAATATAAGTTTTCTTTTCTGCTTCGACCCATAGGTGTGGGAACTGTTAAATCGCGAAACAAAACTAAAATTTACGTTAAAAAGTTTAAGCCAGACCAGATGGTCTTGTCACTAGGATGCTGTCAAAGTTTTAAAAAATAATTATGATGACATTATGAAAATTTTCAAATGTTTCAGCGAAAATGAGGATGAGAAAGTTAATTCCCGAAAAAAGGCACGAAATTTATTTAATGAACTGACGAAACTCGATACTGCAATTTTGATTATTTTTTAGGAAGAAATTTTGGAAAGATTTAATTTAGTTAATAAAAAAGTACAGAGCACTGGTTTAGATATTTGAATTGTGTCATTAAAAGAGTTCGTGAATAACATACGGCATTAATCAGATCAGAAGCTAAAGAAATACGAAGAGAAAGCCAAAAAATTAAGTATTAGTGTGGGAACAGACTACCGTGACATAAACCAGAGACGCATTACTTCAAAATTTTCAGATAAGTTTATAAATAAAGTCCCAGTATATGGCACAGAAAAATTAAAAAGAAACAAGTTAAACGTTGCGTTGGATAAGCTAATTATGTACTTAAATAAAAGAAGCCAAGTGTATGAGACATTTGCAAGACAAAAATATGGAAAACGTAGATCTGAAAAATGTACGTAATGTTATTGATTATTATCCAGATGACGTAGACGAACATTTAGCGAAAAAGTGCATTCAGTTAAAATATTATTTTCTGCAATCTAAGCCAGAGTCTTACACCTCTTGCAGTGAAATTTTTATGCTAATTTATGAAAAGAAACTTGATGGTGTTTTCCCAAATTGCTATACCATCTTATAGCTGTGAAGCAGAGCCCTCTTTCTCCAGAATGTCGTATATAGAAAACAAATATAGGACAACAATATCGAACTATCGACTAAATCATTTATCAGTTCTTTCCATAAATTGTGATTTAACAAAGAACTTACAGTGTGATGAGCAAATAAAGGAATTTTCAGCACAAAAATGCGGAAAGGTTGCTTTATAATTTATATAACATAACTACGTATAACCTGTCAATTTCATTTGCAATAATATCGTACAGTTACTGTTTGTATACACAAACTCTAAGTCATATTAAATAAATGAAATATTTCATTGTTCTATTTTTTTTCCTATACACCGCATGCCTACATCACTATGGAAAACAGTTTTTTTTGATAAAATGACAATTAGTTGAATAATTAGATAGGGCCCTAAGTAGCATTACCCTAGGGTTCAACAAATTCACGATCGGCCACTGTTTTAGTAATATATTACGATTTAAGTAGAATGATTTCGAAATTTTTTGGGAGAATGATGCTCCCCGGGGATAAAATATCCAGGTGTTAAAATGGACTGTAAACTGTTTTAGGATAAATGTCTAATTTATCTTGCACCAAAAATTAGAAAATTAAATTATACGTTTTACTATCTAAACAAATTTTTTAATATTATACATTTGGTAAATTGGATACTACATTATACCGACTAATATTAAGCTATCGAATCATGCATTAGGGCAAAGCCGCTGACTAGCATTTAAAACATTTGATACAACTGCAGAAGAAGCTATTCGGTTATGGAAATCCAAATTTTACATTTTTCTGAAATTCATGAATTGCAACTACTTATGTTTGTCCTTAAGAATAGGACACAAAATTTAACATCTATGTTGCTCAGGGTATTACTAGATCAGCGGTTGAAAAATTAGCAGTATTGCCAAATATTAAAAAAATTTCATATCCGAAATCAGCCTGTATACATATGTGGGTCCTAAACTCTTTAATTCTTTACCTATTTCTTTAAAAATAGATTTGAAAAATTATAAAAAGCGCCATAAAATTCTTGTATCATACCTATTACCCTAACTATATGACAGGAAAAGAGAGAGAGAGAAAAGAAAAAAAACAGTTTGTCAAATATTGATTGGTTTTATTTTTATTTCCCTTTCACTATTGACTGTGTTGGCAAGTGAAATTCTGCGTCTCTACATCTATGTATATGTAATCAGCAAATGCGTATATATATGTGTACGAGTGTGTAAGGATGTATGTGTGCCTGACTACCTGTATATGCATGTGTGTTACAAATGTAACCGGAGGTATTCAATTACATATTAATTTACACCGTGTGTGAGCGTATGCGTGTGTGTGTATTTATTTTATTTAATGAGCATATATCATACATTTGATAAATTCATGTAAAGTTTAACAAGTTTATTTGTTTTATTTACAATTTTCTAAAAATATTTTGAGTACTGCTTAAGAAATTTTATTGCTTTTAATAGCCATCACTCGCGTAAATTTACGCAAAAATGGAATATATATAATAATGATAACAATAAAATTAATTTGATTTGATTTGATTAGATTTTTCGGTTTTTACAAACTTTAAATCCATTTCCATGACTTATAAATATCAGAAAAGCGAACTGCCACACAAAGCTTATGCCCACAATAAAAAGTGCACAGGAAGAAATTCAACTCGTTACGATAGAAAATGTTTTTTGATCATTCAATTCCCTTCAGCTGACGCTTATATACGCCGTGTCGTTATAACCGGCAATCTCAGAATATTCAAAAAGTGCTAACCTCGTTCTAGCCCCACTGATTCATAACGCATGGTTATAAACGTCATTCTCTGTAACGGTCGTGTAACTTAAAGGACACTTATAGATGCACATTAACTCCCCATTGGCTGATACTGGAAAACCCGGACGCCATCGTGACACGAGCAGATCGATCACGTCACGTAGCCGTGCTTTAATCACTTTTATGTTTTCGCTATTTTATTCTAGCGATTCCCTGAATTGCAAAGTTATTTTCAGTTCCAAAATGACGGTAAATTCCCAAAATATAGTCACCACGAACCATCACTTGGTCCTTTGTTCATTCTGCTACCAGGCAAGTCTGCCGCACGCATCCATCTCTCGCACGGCTTCGAATCTTACACGCCACCACGCATGTGCTCCGTCACGTTCTGAAGCACTCCTAAGCCGTCAGTTGCAACCGTACATCTCCGTACACTACGCACGAAGCCGCCGCAATTTTTTCTTTTTAATAACAACCGCTGCATTATTAATATATTCAAGCGTTATTTTTATCAACATTATTTTCCTCAATCATGCCATCATTCTCATCAGTCATGTTTTAAATTTAGAAGCATACATTTAAATTTACGGTCAATAAACTCTTTTTATTGCTTTTTCTTAATTACTTTTAACATTAACCACATCACTAGGCATCATTTTAATTCGATTAATCGAATAAAATATGAATCGCACATGGATTCTCGGTCTTTCTCGCTATAGACATTTTCAAAGCTAACCATGCATCGGAATAAGTAATTTATAGCGTATTAAAAAAAAAAAAAGAAATTTTTGTCTACTACATAGTAAACCGGACATACACGAAATTTCTAGATTTCAGTTACGTGCATATAAACTATATATACTTTTCTTTATGGGAGGGGATAAGCCAAACTATGGACATTAATTTAGCTGAAGTGAAATGTTCGAAGTGTCATTATGTGGCAGCGGGACGGCACCCAGAACCCACCGGTACGGCATGGTAACTGGCTGCGTATAAAATACACAAATCCGCTAGCGCTTGAGTAACGTGATTTACTTTGTACGCTCCTTATTAATTTTGCAATAAGAATCAAGACGTCATACTATTATTACCTTTTCACTCTTTGCATCAACGATTAATTTTTAAATACCCAATTATTCTGAACATTATACAAACCTCTACATCCCGTTTCTTTTTTTATTTGTATTTTTGGGTGCGCCAACTACGGATATTAACCCAGCGCAAGTAAAAATTTTTATAGTTTCAGTATGCCGTAGTGGGATTCGAACCGGTTCTACCCGAGCAAAACATAATTAATCAATCGATTAGGCTACGGTAGCTGGTTATACATCCCATTTCGTATTAATTGAAATACGACAGAGTTCCTTCGTGATCATAATGGGGAATTTACCGTAATTTTTGATCTGAAATAGAGTAAAGGGCAAGATGCAAAAGTGAAGGTGTAAAAGCGATCAAAGCGCTGCAACGTGACGTCATGATCGGTCTGTGCTCTTTTGACGGGTGAAGGTTGTTTCCAATGTCAGATAACAGTAATTACCGTGTAACTAACGTACATTTAAAGTTACGCGATCCTTACAATAGAGACAGATGGGGTAAACTGCTTATCCAACGATAACAGCATTTCTGTGTCACGATGTCCCTTCTAGGGATACACGATTCAAAGAGAGATCCTTACAGAAAGAATGATGTTTATAACGACGTGATCAGGCGGGACAGAAATTAGCGTTTCTTGGAAATTCCGATATCGCTAGTTATAACGATGCGACATTGACTAGCGACGGTTAGATTCCTGGAAGAACTGTATTATGCGAAAGGATTGAATTTCACCTTTTGACTCGGGGTTAGGGATAAAGAAATTTCACTTGTCAGCAGGTTTCACCATTGCTTTAGACATATTATTCATAAAATTACAAAGAGTGTTCATCTGTGTTCCAATTTTAAATAATAAATATTTACCCTCGTTTCGGAAAATATTCAGTATGACTAGAATCCATTTTGGTCATGAACACGATCGGAAACCTTTTTTTGTTTTTTTCCTTCGACTTTGTGTGATATATGTAAGCTGAACTGTACCTAACAGGTCTTCTCGAGCAAGTTGTTGCGTAAATATTAAGTAGTTTCAAACTGTTTTATGTGAAATTAGCGAAATTGCTTCGAAATTTTAATTTAGATGAACCGGCGAGTAATTTATAATTGTAAACAAGTTTGAATATTAAATAATTTAAAATTGTTTTGCACGAAATTATTAAGAGCAAAGAAAAAAATGACCTAACCGTAAACTCAAAGTTGCTACGGATAATTTAGAAAATGCTAGTTTGAATTGCTTTAAACAGACGTCTGTTGTAATTTTCGTCGGTCATATTGAAACTGTTATCTGATCGTGCCCTACCACAAACCTCGAAAACGGTATGATCGATGGATTTCAGTAGACAAAAATGAAAGTGGCGGAAACAGTAAAGTAGATCATGGACTATTTAACTTAATTCGGTTTTGCTGGACTTACCAACGTGGGTAAGAGGTCTTCTTCGAGGCATCAGACCAAACGAATACTGAAAGAGACCTCTTCCTTTCATTGTTATAAAAACTACACCCGTATATTTTCTGGTAATTTGTTGAAATTTTGTCATCCGCGGACCTCGCACTTGATCGTACACATCGTTTTCACCGAATGTGTATGCCGGAACCAATGATGCTCTGAAACAATCAAATAGCAATGAATATGCGGTAAAAGAAAATACAGATTACAGCGAAAAGCGGGCACGCTTAACGTTATCGTTTTAATTTAACTGGCTTTTTTTCATTTTTTTCTATTTACAGTCAGAAGAATCGTAATTTTTATATTGTAGAGAATTTTTTTTTTTTTTTTGGGAACGCCAACCAAGGGCAATGACCCATCATCAAAGAATTACGAAAACAGGATTAAATTTTGATATATAAAGAAATAGAGGAAATGAACTCCGCTAAGATTGGAACAGCATCTGGTGAAGGAAAGTATGTAATGTAGGAAGCACAAAAAGGAGTAGGTAGTTTTAGGTGGAGTAGCTTAGTGTAGAGGAGGGAACGCTGCTGTACAAGAAGAGAGCATTCAAAAAGGATATGATTTGCATCACAAACACAGTCATGATCCGAGGGATGAAAATTGCAGTATGGGGAAGAAACAATAGAAAAACGAAAGAGAGTTGGAATAAGACAATTATGGTTGAGACGAAGACGTGTTATGGAGGAAATAACGGAACGACTGAAACCAGGGAAATCAGCAAACCAGGAACGTGATGAAGGAAGAGGTTGCAAGAGTTTGTAAAAGGAATGAGGATTGGAAAAGGAGGTAATGTAGGTATCCGACCATGATTTGAGGTGTGCTCGTTTGGATGGAAAGAGGATATTATTGGCAGGAAATTTATTGACAAATTTGCCGTTATAGGAAGCAGAGCGAGCAAACGAGTCAACTAGGTTGTTGCCTGCGATGCCGCTATGACTGGGAATCCAAAGAAGATCGATTTGAATGGAACGAACTAAGAAGAGATTTGCAATTAAGGAACGGTAGAGAATTAAAGGAGTTCATTTCGGAGCCACATAGTATGATGAATTAAAGAAAAAAGGTAAAAGAAGAACGTGAATGCGAATAGATAACGAACTTTTATAACAGCAAACCCTGCGATAAGTCAGTTTTTTCCGAAGCCTGGGGTTGAACTAAACAGAAAGTGTCTTAAGCGATAATAAACGGGATTAATACCAGGAAAATATTCAAACGTATCGAAATCTTCACCTCCGAATGAAAATTTTCACGTCTATACAAAAAAAAAAACGCTTTATCAAAGTCTAAATAACTGGAAAAGTCACGATCAGCTCGTAAGAATTGCAACTAAATAATCCCCAAAGTACAAGTAGTCAATTTCCTGCACTAATAACTTAACGATTTATATTGACCGTGGAACACGACATCTCTCCAACGTTTTTCATTCGTGAAATTCTTTCATCTTTTCAGTGCTAATGAAACTGCAGCGCGATAGCCTTTAAAGTGCTTGGCTACTAAATCAGAGGTCACGGTTCGAATCTTGTCTCGTTCGGGATGCAAGTCGCTCTCAGGTGTATACCTAGTCTAAAAATGAATAATGGTTGCACCAGCGAAATCTGAGAAAGTATAGGGGAATCCCATGAGAAAGGAACAGTGTCGTTGGACTTAGTACACTGTGAACCTTAACTTCACAATTCGTGATACCTTTTATCAAGGATATGTGGGACTTACTCTAATAAAACCGTAAATGTTTAATTAAGAATTACCCCATAATTTACATGTATGTAACATCAAAAATTTTAATTTCTTCCATTTTAAAATTATTTTCGCGTATATTTTCGTTAATACCTATTTGTGGAATGTTTAAAAACTTTTAAGTGTAATATATGCACTTCAGAAAAAGCAGACACTTTTTTACACTTTTTTACGATGTAAAAGTTTCGTTACCCCCAATAAAAAGAGAGCTTTGTATTGGCAGGAAAAATTTATCTAAACTTTGACTTTCGCAGCTCCTCAAAGTTCAAAATGTTACAGTTAAAAATATGGCCACACTTAAATATGTTTCCTTTAATCAAGTACCATTAGCAACTTTAATATATTTAATACTCGCGCCACGTAAGGACCGGGAAAATTTATGCTCGGTGCTTCATTAAGGGGGCATCCTGCTTTAGAAGATCAAGAAAATCGATTTTTTTTTATTTTCCAAATCAATAGATAAACTATCCAGGCATATATTCAAAAAATGATACAAATGTCAATTCGAAGTACTTTTGGAGATACAAAGCTGAACGAAAAGGAGCGTCAAGCAGCTGTGGCACATTCAGCCAGGCTTGGGCGCTCTTTCCAACCTTGTCTCTTCTACTCCGTTAGAACAGATATCTCTGTGCGTATTTCAGTCTTTGAGCTTCTGTCAGCCAGGCTCAGATGCTCTTTTCGCCCTTCTATCTTCTACTTCGTGGTAGCAGTTGTCTGTGTACGTGTTTCTGAGGAACTCGGTGGTAAGAAGCGGCTAGCGGAAGATATAATAAAAAAGTTAACAATTTATTATGGTTTGGAAATTAGAAGAAATATTAATTCTGTCCAAGAAATGACAAAAGCTGCGATAGCAACGCTAGATCATTATTGCTCTACAGACAAATGCCCTCGACACGTAAATTAACCAACCGGAATCGACAGTTGGTGTGAATGGCGCAAAGCTGAATGCACCAATCAATTACGATCTTTTGAGCATCCTACTCGATTGATTGACGAAAAAATTGAGAAGCACGTTCGCCCGAATTATGAAGAACTATCAAATGACAAACCTTTTAACGAGTTGTTTCGGCGGTCACACGCAAAATTCGAACGAGTGTCGTTCAACTCAATGGCCTGGCGCATCAATCCGAAGCACTTGCATTTCGACCAAAAAAAGTCGTTGAAATAGCCGCCTACTTGGCTACAGGAATGTTGAACGAAGGATATTCACCGATTTCGAATACTATGCAGTTGCTGCATTTGAATATTGGCCAACAATGCAAAATGTTTGTTGATACCGCCGACGCGCAACGGATCGAAAACAGGCGCTAGTCACTTAGCACCAATGGGGCTCGTACGGCTTGTAGACGCGAACAAATGCATATCAGAATGAGTCATTCGAGGAAGCAGAATAACTACTACGTAGGAATAGCTCTGGCTTAGAGCCGATCATTAGCGTAAGAACGATTTATATTTTATCTTATTGTGAAAACTTTAAAACTCGTCATTTCGAGTTTTGATTTTTTTGATTTTTCTGAATTGGCGGGCGCGATAGTAAAAAATCTGAGCGATCTATTGAACTAAAATGTATTCTCTTCAGTGTATTGAATTCTCTTCTAAATATGTGAACCAACAAAATTGTTAAAAAAGTATTTTTAAATATCTTTTACATAATATAAAGTAATTTTTATTATTTAAAAAAACACTTTTTTCTTTTCAAGCCTGAAAAATCATAATTTCCCAATTATTTTAACTTTTTTTTGGTTCACTTGGGGAAAAAAAATGTAATTATTGGAAATTTATTTAGTTTTTATGATTTTGATAAGAATTGCGAACTGCATCTTTCCTGCCAATTGCAAACTACAGTAAGAAGACGTTCTAGGAAAAGGACCATTGCTCTGCAGTTTATTATTATATCTACTTAATAAAAATTATTTACACATTTCAAACACGTAAGAAAATATACCTTAAAGAGTTCGCTGGGCTAAGTTGCTTTTTTTCTCTTACAAAAAAAAATCCTCAAAAAACAGCTTTTTTATGTCTTCTAAAGTAGGATCCCTCCTTAAACTTTTTGCACGAGGGGGATTCGTTACCACCGAATAGCGAACGTTTTCCATCGGTGTGAAAAAAATGTGATTCAAAAAACTTTACCGATTTTTGAGACGGTTCGAATTTAGAGGAAAATACAATGTTACATAATTGTGTACAGTTTGTGTAGATTGTGTTTGAATATCCCAGAATTTATGTACATTTACCGTCTCCCTTATATTGAGAAAAAAAAAAAAAAAAAAGAAAGAAAAGGGGAAAAAACTAACATCTTAATTTACAGTTGTGTACGATGATAGACCGGTATATCGAAACTTCGGAATTTATATTTATACCTTAAATCGTTATAAAAAAAAATGTAAATTTTGAATGGTATAAATCTAAAAAAATTTCATCCATTTGAAGTTTAGCGGTGAATTGGTGAATATACAAATTATGTAATATACGAATAAAAATGAAGCGTCTACTACCTATCGTCTGTTTGCTATTTCAAATGTACATTTACTCACTTCGCTACTTTTGTTTTTCTGTTACTATTTCTTTGTTCTTTTATAAATTTATATATGGTAAATTTTTTTCTAACGAATACTCGTCTAAACGAATCTCTTTCCAACGGCATGGTTCAAAAGACAGTTAACCACCATAAGGTCGAAGGCAATGTTGTTAACCAGCGGTCAATCATATATTAGCGTGAAAAAGGTCGGTCAAAAATATTTTGTTTACCAATAGTTCAGCACAGACAATTGACAATATAAATATAAAATCCTAGAAGGTCGCGGAACGTAAATGCTCTGTTCAAATTCATTTCATTTATAAAGGAGACAAAAAAAACTTTCAATTACTGAAAGATAACCCGTCTGTAAAGGGATACAACAATGGTAGTCACATGGCCAACAAAGAGAAATAATTTTTTGCTTTTTTTTTAGTTCCGCAAATAATCGGCAAGAGGCTATTATCGAACAATGGACTGACAAAAAATAAACAAATGATAACACCGTGTTTTTTAGTAAAGTTTAAAATTTCATACATTTGCTCCGATCATTTTATCGTTTCGAATACACATAATTATGTTGTTGTACATATATGTGTATTTTCTTCGTATGTAATTATGAAAAATATGTGAACATGCTCAAAATATGCACGAAACGTCCAAAATATGCATTTATATGCACTATTAAATTAATGCTTTTCGAATCCACAACCCTTGAAACGTCTGGATACAAAATATCAAAGCGTTAATTACAAGCAAAAAAATATGCGTTATATGCAAAATCCGAACCCTTGTTATCACATATACAGCAAAGCAGTTCAGCATGATGTGTCAATCGCCAATGATTCAGTATGATAATCATGAATTACCGTAATTTAAATTTACATAATACTAAATTAAAAACAGATATTTCCTCCAAAGTTTTTTAAAATGCTTTTCTCTAAGGCTAATCGACCAAGCCCAGTCAATTAAGCCCAGACGAAGTTCTGTTGGGTTCCTAGTAATCACGGAATCATTCTCAATGATGTAGCTGATCAAGCGGCTAAGGAAGCGACCTTAAACGGGCTAGTATACCGCTTTATACCATCTACGGATCTTTTGTACATGATTAAAAGGAACAGCTGTACTGATTGGAAGAATTTCGTTAATAGTTCGCCTAGTTTAGGCAAAACATACGAAATTGTCCAATCGTCTCTACCAAGTATACCTTGGTATAATAATATTACTTCTATCCCAGCTAACTTAATTCGGTGTTTTATCACTACAATCTGCAGGCTTCGTTCAAGTCATACTATTTTTTTTTTTTTTTTTTTTTTTTTTTTCTTGTTTGGGTTTTTCCCTGGGCTTGTCAGCAACGGACGATTACCCATCAACATGTGTACATAGCAGCAATTAGGAGTAACAAGGAATGGAATCTGATAAAGAATGCTATACCAAAGATGGAGAAACAATAACAATCAACGTCGAAAAATGCCAAACGTATGTATCCTGAAAAGAAAAGAAATGACGAAGGTAAGAGCAAAAGGAGTTAGCTGTCCCATACCATGGTCACATCTGCAATTACAGAGCCCACAGTACAAACGGACAAAGGAATCTGGCTATAAATAATTAAGGAAGAAGAAACACGGGATGTTTAAAAAGCAGTTAGATCCATCTAGCACGAAACCTATATAGAACACAGCGCTTAGCGTCCGTAAACAATTATCCGAAAGTTCAATGACTTTCTCCATCACTATAAAGCAAAGTTTATAGTTTTTAATTATGAAACATTAATCATATTTATGGCGACGACTGCAGAAACAGCGCCTACCATTCTGTTAAAAGGAAATGAGCAGAATTTTCATACTAGAGTACGGCTTAATTTTTTCGATGGAAACCATTTTCATTCAAATTGTAGCGATCATGTAAGCACAGCGTATCGCGAGGATATCAACCATTTGCTATTCAGTTGTGAGGCCATATCCACGAATGGAGTGCTCCTTTTTGAACAGCTCATGTCCTGTGTTTTATATACTCCATTCTGCATTTTTCACAATTACTTGTTTCTATCATACGTTGTTTATCCTTTTTTCATTTATCAAAAGAAATGGAATTGTAATTTAAAAAATCGAATTAAATGGACATTTTTTTTCTTTTTATTTGACTACTCCGAGCGGAGTAATTATTCTCTTTCACATGGCGTTATTACTGATTATCGAGTCTGTTTCATGGATCATTGAGGGTGTTGCTCTGGAGTTGCGGCCATATTGCGGGATGTGAACAATGCTAATTTGTATTTTCTTTTTCTTTCTGTTTCCTTAAATTTTATCTCAGCATTGTGGGCACTGCTCTGCAGTTGCGGCCATATTGCGGGATGACTTTTCTTCTTTTATACTTACTATCTACTTTAAAACAAGAAAATGTTTTCTTATTTTTTTTACTATGTTTTGTTTTCATTCAGTCTGATTTGAACGTTAGCCTACTGGTCAAATAAACTAAATATGGTTCAGGCCAAAAAAAAAAAAAGAAAAAAAAAGCCCAGACAAATTGTTATCGTTAAAAATAAACATGAAAATGGGAGAATAACTGCTTAAGACTAACAAACAAATTTTTTAAATAAAATTCAGATGCTAGATGCTTTTTTCAAATTAATGGTTTTTCATAATCATTCAAATTAATTTATTTTTCATTTGTTGTGCATGTAAACATTTATTATAAAGCGCATGGTTTTTCCTTGAAAGCAAAAAAATATATGTCATAATGGGAAACTATTGCCCTGATTAACTAATTTTTTCGGAAATATTTTATTGTAGTAACTCCGCTAAATGAATATATAATCCGTAATTCGTTTATTTAACACAGGCCGTAACGTATCGGGGCCGAATCGTTCAGGCCGAAACGATAGAGACCCTGACGGACAAACAACACATGCGGCGCTTAAATCGTCACGGAGCATGCATGGAAGCTCTAGCATGTAACATTGCTTCTGCGTTTTCAATGGTTATTCATTTTCCGCATTAATCGGCCTCTTACCTTCGCCCGTTACCTTCGTCCCTTTTAATTCACAATGCAGTCCATAAATCCATTTACAATTCACACCAGTTAGGTATACTGTAATCTTTTGCCGATATTTTCTACCATTTCCGACCGATAGAGACTATTACAGACTACTTTTTGTTCCCAACCCGATATCGATTGCAAAAATTGAATAATTCAATAAAATGAAAACCAAAAAAGAAAAGTAAGTTTATCATTAATACATAACAAGGAATCCTGGCAAGTGTTTTAAACTAAGAGTTCTTTTCAGTTTATGAACAGGTTGGCACATAAGTGTAATAACTAACGATTCAATATCAACCTCGGGATTAACAGATTTTGCTATGAATTTATTTTATCACACTGATTAGTGTCTAAAAACAACCTTGACAGTTTTCGAACACGTACAAGGCAACAAGCTTTAGACATAATTCACAATGAATACGGAGAGCTTGTTTTATTCCGAAGTATGTCGTCATTTTTTAATAATTCATACATTTTCCTGTGCTAAACGCGCTTTCATACCACTTTTTCAATTTTTAAACGATGAAAGAATGTTTTTTTTTTTTTGTTTTTTTTTGAGCATGTCGATAAACGACCCCCGCTCAGGAACAATAAGAACGAGGAATTATAAAAAAGAGTAATTTACAAAAGTGCGTGATTGTAATGATAGGAAAGAAAGTAAAACGTCCAAGAAATTATATATAAAAACAGTAATAGCGCGCAACCTTTAAACTTAAGCGTGAGAAATATAGGAATATGTACCACGATTCAGGAGAATGTATAAAAAACCGGAAGTCGTCACACACATTAGTGGTGTTTTTTGTTTCGTTTTAAACTGGCCCGGCAAACCACCGTTTAAAATTGAAAACGTATCGAAACTTTATTAACCTCAAAAGCTCTAAACATCAAGCTATTATCTTTCCTTACATCATCGGAGTCCCGGCAACATACTACGCAAGGAAAGTAGGAGACAAAATCGGTGGAGCAGGTAATATACTTCACTGCATGAAAATTTCAAAAGACCGCATCAGAATGTACATCAAAACCAGAGAAATTGCCGAAAAATTCATGAACGACGGTGGCGAAATTGAAGTAGTACACAAACAAATTAAAGCTAGATGGTACATCCAAGAACGAAATGATAAGAAAATAATAATTACCAACGTATCTCCACATGTACCACACGAAGAGATAATAAAACTGATGAAATCGCATGGTGTTGCTCCTCTTTCGCGAATGAAATTTCTCCGACTAACACAAGAAGAAGGACTAACAAACCTCCTCTCTCGAGAAACGATTCGTCTACATTCCGCTAGAAATGTCCGAAAAACTACCTCTCTCGGAAATGATCACATATGATGATGAAAACTACCGTGTATTCTTCAATGATGCCCAAGCGAAATGTTACGTGTGCCATCAATTCGGGCATACTTCTCAAAACTGCGAATTCTCCTACAACAATCAAGACGAAAAAGACGAATCACAAACCCTACCCGAAAACAATACAAGCATGGATATCGTTGATGAAACCAACGAGATTATAACACCCGCAAACCACTCTAAAAAGAGACCACCTCCATCCGATACCGCATCGTTAAATAGTTCAGGAAATATCGATAATGAAGTAAAGGTTATCCCTCAACAACCTACTCCCACAGAGAGTATTGAAAATAAACTAGTAGAATTAAACCATTCCGAATCAGAAATGAATCTACCAATTTCTATTACGTCGCCCCAGAAGAAACAGAAAAAAACCAAAAAAATGAAAATTGAAGAGGGTCCCACTTCGATAACTGAACTACTCAAACCCATCGAAGAAAACTATAAATTGAAAGAGAATGAATATCCTATTTCTTTCGCAAACTTCCGGCTAATGATGGACATGGTCAAAGGCCAAAGAAACCCTCTCGAAACGGTTTTACAGTTCACCGAGAATATTGAAGCAGTAATTCAAATTTTGGAACAAAACTACCCGCTCATAAAAACTAGAACAATGAAAACCAGATTCACTAAATTAAGGAAAAAACTGATAAACCAACACGTCGATTCAAATAAAGAAGAATTGTCTGATAACAAAACAGATGAATACGGATCTACATACGAGTCAGACGCACAAGCACAATAAAAATAATCTTATCGCAATTAGTAGAGAGCGCATCGATTGTACCGCTTTATTCCGATTTACACTAGATAATTTTATTAACAGAGTATGCGAAACCGAAAATCACATCGTCGAATTGTTATCATTGTACATATAGTTATATTTTATAGATAAGCTGTAACTTTTATGCTAAATAACGTTTGTAAGTAGGTAGATTGTCGTACGCGCGTGTTAAAAAAAAAAAAAAAAAATTCCCACCGCTTCTAACAATACCCCTAAATTTTAATTTTTCATTCAAAAAAGGGTAAAAAAAAAACAAAAAAAAAAACATGCAGTTAATTCAGTGGAATATAAGTGGCGTAAAAACGCATTTCGGTGAACTAATAACGATACTAGTCAAACACAACCCAACAGTAGTTGCTATCCAAGAAACTCGCCTACGACCGCATCACAAATTTAAACTCAAAAATTATAATATATACCGTTTTGATTACCCAGGAGGAGAAATATCCTGCGGTGGAACTGCCCTGTTGGTAAAAAATACTACAACATCTACCCAGATAAATCTTCAATTAGGAAATTTTCAAGCAATAGCCATCTCTATTGACACACCTTACTTTTTTCCCAAGAAACTCACTATTTGCAGTATCTATATCCCTCCCCATCAACAAATAACTGTCGACGAGCTAGAGCGACTATTTAAGCAACTCCCTTCTCCGTATATAGTGTTATGTGACTTTAACGCACACTCATACACATGGGGATCAAGCTCTTCAAATAATCGCGGAAATATTATCGATAAATTCTTAACAAATAATAATACATTTCTTTTAAATAATGGCTCCCACACGCATTTCAACTTATCAAACGGCAATACATCGGCAATCGATCTGTCATTTTCTTCTATAAATATAGCACATTTGCTACAATGGTCAGTACAAGATGATTTGTACTTTAGTGATCACTTTCCCATTAGTATTTGCATGCCATTTCAAACCCAAAACCAAACTCCACGTAAACAACCCAAATGGCAAATAAATAAAGCAAATTGGAACCTTTATAGAGACTTATTTCAACAATCAGAGTTTTCAAACGAAACTCCTGAATTTTTTGAGGTGAACGAGGTCGAAACTATTGTCAAAATGTTTACTGATTCCGTTATAAAAACAGCCCAAGATAGCATTCCAAAATCATCTAATAAAACTCAAAAAAAAAAAAAAAAACAGTACCATGGTGAGACGATGAACTAAAAATAGCAATTAATGACAGGAAAAAAGCTTTACGTAAGTTTAAAAGAAATCCCTCACAAGAAAATTTAATAAACTTTAAGATAAAACGCGCCCGTGCACGCCAAATAAATTTACTCAAACAAAGAGAAAGCTGGACAAATTTGATGAAGTCAATTGTACAAAACTCTAACATTAATCTGACGTGGAAAAAAATACGTATTTTCAAAGGTTCCTTCACATCTTTAAATATCCCATATATCCAACTGGAAAACAATATTTTAACTAGTACAAATGATATCGTAAACCACCTTGCACAAAATTTTGCAAAAGTTTCCGCGACAAATTCATATCATCCCACATTCCAACATCTCAAATCGTCCGTAGAATCAGGTCCATTAAATTTTCAGTCAAATAACTCAGAAAAATACAACGCTGCCTTTTCTATTGAAGAACTTAACCAGGTATTAAATCACAACATCAAAAACTCCTCTCCCGGTCCAGACGACATCCACCCGTTTATGTTAAAACATCTGTCAGACCAATCGAAAATAAACCGTTTAAATCTTTACAATAAAATCTGGACGTCTGATTCCTTCCCTTCCTCTTGGAGAACAGCTACAATAATTCCGATCCTGAAACCTGGAAAAAATACCTCCCTTGCGTCTAGTTATCGTCCAATATCCCTAACACCAGTTCCGTGCAAAATATTAGAAAAAATGGTTAATAAACGTCTAATCTGGTACATCGACAAAAATAAAGCGTTAAGCACCTACCAAAGTGGTTTTAGGAAAAAAACGGTCAACCGTAGATCATCTATACAGCCTCCAAAACGAAGTCCTGAATGCATTCCACAGCAAACAGAGCGTACTGTCTATCTTCTTCGACCTCGAAAAAGCCTATGACAAAGCTTGGCGTTTCAAAATTATTCAAAAACTTCATCTTATTGGAATAAGAGGACACCTCGGATTCTTCATTATAAACTTTCTCGCTGACCGAACGTTTAGAGTAAGAGTTAATAATACATATTCCCACTTACACACTATTGAAAACGGTGTTCCACAAGGATCAGTGTTAAGCACTATCTTATTCATACTACTTATAGACAGCATAAAAGAAATTGTCCCACGTCCAGTGTCACTAAGAATTTTTGCCGACGACATAAACATCTCAATATGTACAAATAACTTAAACATTGCTCAAAAAGTTATGCAAGACACCTTAGATATCCTCCAAAAATGGGCGGATATAAATGGATTAGTCTTCTCAGAATCAAAAACCCACTGTGTTTTATTTACTAGAAAGTATAAATCCCAAAAACCAACTCTTAAATTCAATGGACGTACTCTCGAAGTCAAACCATGTACTAAATTTCTTGGGCTAACCTTTGACAGTAAATTATCTTGGACTCTTCACTATCTAGGACTTAAAAAAGACTTAATGAAAACCCTCAATATAATTAAAACTATTAATAAGCCCAAATACGATCCATCCAGAAAATTACTAATGCAATTATATAGATCTCTCATTCGGAGTAAAATCGAATATGGATATCCAGCTCTCAATAACGTATCCGGCAAAACCTTGGCCATCATAAAACCAATACAAAACGCAGCCATACGAATGTGTATTGGAGCTTTACCATCCTCACCGATAGATAGTATTTTCTGCGAAGCAGCTGAACTTCCCCCACAATTTAGGAAAAATTTGATCACAAACAGGTTCCTCCTATCTGCTGTAACTAACCCAACAAATCCAATACAAAACTTGATAAATTCGTACATTAAAAACCCTTCGCGGCAGGCTGAAAACCCAATCACCAATTTCCCGTCTTTTCTAAAAAATAATGAGCTCAATTTTTCAAACCTGAACCCATACATATATCCAAAGTTTCCATTCTGGTTATTACAAACTCCAGACATAGATTTTTCTTTAATAAACTACAGTAAATCCGAAGTCCCACACTATATAATTAAAAATCGTTATCACGAAAAAGTTACTAATTTTTCAAATTATGTGCCATGCTTTACCAGATGGGTCAAAAATCGGAAATCAATATACTGGATATGTTTTTTCTATCAATGGAGAGGTTAAAAACTTCATAAATGCTCTTCCAACTGTACAGCTGAATTAATAGCATTTTTTCACTGTTCGAAAAGCATAAAAACGAAAGAAAAAAGCAAAAATTATCTAATCCAAAGCGACTCAGTAAGCTCACTAACATCTATCCTGAACATTTTTTCAACAGACAAATTTGTCCAAGATATTCATCAACAACTAAACAAGCTAAAATCTCGAAATACTAATATCAAATTAATGTATATACCCAGTCATATCGGAATCCAGGGAAACGAAATAGTAGATAACTTGGTCAAAACCGCCTCTACACCCTCTCCTGTAACCTCCACCGCAGCCATGGACATCAAACATTTACTAAATCAAACCGAAATATCTAATTGGCAAGCATCATGGAACACATGTATCCCATAACAAATTATTTCAACACAAAAAATCCGTACAACCTTGGAAAAACCTCTTCCAACTAAATCGTCAAGAAGAATTAATAATCACCAGGCTTAGAATTGGACATACGAAACTCACTCATAATTACCTCTTCCAAAAAGTCGATAAACCCCCTTGTCAGTTCTGTAACTCCACCCCCATCACAGTCAAACACCTTCTTTACGAATGCCCTAACATTAATCAAATGCGTCTAGAACTAAAAATCCCTTTAAATAATACAACCATCCCTGACAACCAAGACGAAATTAAAAAAATTCTTACCCTGATTAGGAAACTAAACTTAACAACCAGCATTTAAAATACCTACCCGACACTGGGTATAATAATCATAGCAATTAAAAACACCCAGTATAAAAATAATAATAATAAAAAAAAAAAAAAATTTTAATTTGATTTACCTCGAGAAAAAATATTGTCGCTAATACTAGATCGAAATAAGAAAAATGATATGCTTTCTTAGCTTTTCTGTTGTCATTAATTACATCATTCGTGTCCGAGTTCGGTCGACTAATTGAAAAGCGATCAACGACGGTAGGACGAACTCGAATGTAAGGTCACCTTTATACTGAGAATTTAGGTAATCTGTTTACTGATAAAAAAAAGCTCAAGGTCTCGTATATATAAGACACCTAAAAAAGAAAGAAAATAATTCGTACCCAGTTTTTAAAGCTAGTTTTACAAATCCTTTTCTGTTATTAATGATAATTTTGTTTGTCCCTGGTTGGGCCAATAAACTTTCCGCCGATCCACCGACCATTAATATGACAGCTTTATTTTTTTCCTTCGACTCTAACAGTCCGAATAGATTTCTTGCGGAAGAAGACGAACAACCTGAAAATTTAAAATAAATACCGCCATCAACGTTTTGCAAAGATAAAAATACCTACTGACGAATGTACCAATAGCTGGTATTAAGCCAATCGAATATGAAATACAAAAGCATAAAGGCTTGGTTTCAATTAAAAATAATATTAATATTATAAGACACCATTTTTCGAGTATGAAGATAAACTACTTAAAGTAAAACAAATGAAAAAACATAAATTTTATATAAAAAAATTTTATATGAATAAATTTTATATAAATAAATTTCATATAAATAAATTTCATAAATTTTAGTATCATTATAATGAAACAACGTATCAATTTTTCCCGAGTATAATAGATAAATTTAAAAATAATCAATATACGCGAATTTTTTTCAATGTCCAATTTATAACAGGGCGCGGCCAGCTTAAGGTATATTTATATAAATTTAAGATTTCTGAAAACTGTGTAATATATGTAATTTTAGAGATGATGTGTTTCATATACTGCAAGGATGCAATTATAATAATGGTAATAGACCCTCTGTAATTACGACATAAAACAATTCGTACAAAATTATTTTAATGAATGTAACAAATTTGCAATTAAAGAAATAAAATTCCGGAAAAATAATATACATTTATATTTAATGTAAATAGTAAAAATATAGTGTATATATATTATAAAAAAAACTGTAAAATGTAAATTAATATAATACGAAATATATAATTGAATGGCTTGTATATTAATTCCATTTTTATAATAAATCAATATTTCAATAAATAAATGTACCCTACCCGAAGTTTTGAGAATATGTGGAAAAAAAAAACAATAACAAAAATATATTCTTTAAACACATAAAAAGCAACATTCTTCGGGACTGTTATATAACTCAGGATCCCTATCATTTGGTAGCCCGATAGTTCCAGCGGCTATCGCGAGTTTCGTTATAAAAGTTTCAAAAAAAGTGCAATATATACGTCTTAAACATGGGCGTATACAAAGATGAATCCTGCTATCCTGCTACGGTTGACTAATCAGCGGTGTCATGTGCAATACATGGAAAATACTGAAAATCTGGGAGAACGGTAACTCGTTACTATTTCAGAGCACGTATGAAAATGCGTCTTCGAATAATTAGCCAACTCACAGCTGGAACGCAAACGACAGTGGCCAAATGGTAACGTAATAACCGACCGCCAAGGTACTCGACAAATCTTATAAAAATGAATAATTTCGACCAGGGTTTCTCAACTTTTTTTTCTCTGCCCTACAACCGGGGACTGGCTAAGCAACATAAACTTGTTTATTTTCTGCCGACCGATGAAAACTCTTAATAAGGAAAAAATTAGAGATGACAGTTTGTATTTCATTTGACTATGTCAAAAAACACGAATTATATTATTCGTCGTCACAGAAAACTATTAAATTATTACCGGCATCATCGCTGATATTTTATTTATGTAATTGAATATATACGTTAATTGTTTTTATAAGAGAGCATTTGTGAATTTAATTTATCGATGAGAAATTAAATTACTAAGAAATAAAAATGAAAATTAGGCAATTAAACATAATAGAACATGAATTAAAAATTTACATTTGCGTAATAATAAATTCAAAACATTCCCATTTCGGACTTAATCTAATGATACATTTTCCCCCGCAGAATTACCGTAAAGTGCTTAAAAATATTTACGTCATTATTGTTCTCTTTCGAAATTTTTTAAAATTCAGAAAGTTTCCACTCAGTATTTGTTATCAGACATATTCAAATTTAGATTGTCCTCTCCCTAAAAGAAAATCTCACAAAGACAAAAAAATCGCCGCGGTGATGTATAGTTTGTATTTGTAACGATCCCATTTCAAGTTAGTTTACCTTCTAGTCCTTTGTCTCATTTTATTTATAGCTTTTGCAAAAGGAAAACTAATGACAAGTGTATGTTAACTACATATCGGTGCTTTATATATGTATATATATGTAGTAATATAAGTATTAAAAATTTGTAAACAAAAAATATTTTCCCATTAAACAAAAATTTTGTATTACAAGAAATTATAATACTTATAAGCAGCGGGTACTAAAAAAAAAAAAAAAATAGACTAAAAATATTTATTTTTAAGCGTATTTGTATATAATTTGCACTTGTGTTTTTTTTGTTTTTTTTGGAAAAATTATTAGGTAAAAATTCAAAAATTTAAGTTTTTAGCTGCGATAATTATAAAAATTAAAAATATCGGACCATCTGTTAGGGAACTTGTTAATTATTTTACTACCTCCCAAGAGGAAGCTAAATGTTTGGCCCATATTAATTTATATAAATAAAAAAGTATAACTTTAATGTTAAAAAACTAACCAATTCCCTATCTAATAAAATAGAATAAAAAAGTCTTCAGATCTAATTTAAATGTAAAGTTTAAAAATAGTATTCAAATGCTCTTTCGGAAAATGCTCTTAACGTTCGAATGGCTCTTTTAACCCCTGAGCACTAAAAATCGCGCAAAAAGTTACGAATATATGTAATATGACGAATTCAAAATTACCTAAAAATCACTTCAAAATTCGCGAACCGATATTATTATTCCTGAAATTTAAAATATGCAACAAACTTTGCATCGCATGAAATAAACATTTCGAATAAGCAAATTTAAACCCCACTTCGATTTAAAAATGCTAAACGAATGCGTAGTTATCGTAAATATCTAAATAAGGATACTTTAGAAAAAAAAGTGTAGCGATATTTTATAAATGTTGAAAACTTGAAAGTTGAAAAAAAAAATGTTTTTTCCCGGACATATTGTGTATTGATTGAAAGCACAGCACGGAAGTAATGAACGCATATTTCCGTTTCTTAAAAGAACTATCAGAATTGAAACTTCCCCAAAATTTGGTTCCTTCAAACTCTGATTAACTTTATATTATAATATCGGATGCTTAATTTGCCGAACTCGATAATTTTATGTGGTCACATTTGTATTTTACGCAAATCAATCAGTTGGTACGAAAGTATTTTGTATTAATGTAAAACACAAGCTTCATGAAACACATAATATGCCGTGTGTTTAAAATTTTGCAGAAATTATCAAACTAAAAAGCAAAAAAAAGTACAGCCCCCGTTAATCATTGTACTTCATAAATTCATATTTAACACTTATAGTTTAAAAATAATAATAATCTCACTGCTCGCGCAGCTATATACACATTTGTGGTATATATATATTTACTTAATTATGTTATATTTATAAACGTGCACAATAAACTGATTCGATTTGATTTGATTTTATGTAATATTTGTGCAAAAAATTATTCTATTTTATGCAACATTCCTTTAAATGTGTACGTTCCTAGATTGTTAAAAATATTTTAAACAAGAACCGCACTGCTAACAGGAGGATGGTAGTCTATTTTTCGCGAACCCTTAAGGAGGTTTTTTCTAAGCAACCGAAATGTTATTCCAAATAGCAAACGTCCCCATTGAGATATGATAAGACATTTTGGAAGTCACTGAAAGAGCGACACTTTTACTCATTTTATATTCCTTCGTCGATTTTATAAAATAAATGTATTTTTTTTAAAGGCGGTGCGGAATTCGAGTTCTCAGCGGACGGGCTATTTCCAGTTCGGTGCGGAATTCGAGTTCTCGGCAGGCGGGCTATTTCCAGTCTGGTGCGCAATTCGTGTGTTCCCATTACGACACTATCACGCTGAGAACGCTAAATGACTCGAAACAAACCAGTTGTGTAAAGAAACTGAATAGTGTCTGCAATATTCAAGGACAGGTTAGTTAGAGATGACCGCAGAGATACTATGCGATGATTTGAATGCTGAAGAGCAAAAGAAGAGTATTCCAGGAGCAAGTGTTTTATTGAAGAAGCAGGGGGCAGGGAACAAAAGGGGCATTCCAAAAGAGACTCGCAGTTGATTAAAAAAGATAATCCTGCGTCAGAGAAATATGTGCGATGCGGAGCCTTGTCATGGCGACAAAGTGGTTTCTAAGAAGGTCGAAAGGACAGAACCAGGGGTCAATAGCGTGTTTTACCTCCCTCAGAAAGCACGATATTGACCAATATTTGCGTATATCATACGTTTTATGCGCTAGCCGCCGTGTAAAGATACAACAAAAAACGAATAAATTAAATAAAATAACGAATACGAAAAATTAAATATTTTAATGAGGAATAGGCAAGAACGAATTAAATTAAATTGGACTTGCGCACTTACCAAGCGATAAATAGAATTCCCTCGCTATCGGCGTTTTCATGAGAAAGTCTAAGACAATCGGTTTACATTCCAGATCGGGGAAAGCTTCTGCAAAATTGTCATCTATCAGATAATTCGAAAGGAAGCCCGAACAGATGACTCCATGCGGGTATACAGCGATTAAATAATTTTTTCCCACCGGTAAATCGACCGTTTTTACTAACCTCGATGGAAAATAATCACGAACGGCTGTCATTCTGTTCCAAAATATAGTTCGACTAGACACAAAACGAACAAAAAATTCATCGATTATATTATTATTCACAGTTATTTTTAAGACACGTAGTCATTTTCGATCAGCTCTTTGAAGAAGTCTTACGGAACAGTCCGAGCAGTGTTGTTATTGAAGTAATAACAAGTGTGAAAATCCTCGGAGCAGCCGTTTTAACTAATCTAAGCAAGAAGTGATATATTTTTGTTCCAACTTTTCGAAAGATTCTTCGTCTTATGCATTGTAATATATCAAATTTAGATATGGGTAACTTCATGTACAGTTATTTCCTCGGACATACAACATAGCCGATGCGCAATATAATTTAAACTTAACTGAGAAAGACGTCACAGCACGAATAAACGTTGTTATTCCAGATACGGTCGGAGATCTCCAGGATTATGATTTGATATGTCTCAACTCCGAAAGGCGTTGGCTGCGCACAACTGTCGAAATTTGCCAAGGACGTTCTGTTGCTTCGAACGTTCAGAGTATCGAAGAATTTTTAAGGTAAATGAGCTGAGATTACGATCATACACATACTGAGTATGACACTGGAGTTGAGAAGCGGATATATATCCGCGGTCGGTCAGAAAGGACACATATGTACATTCAATAGCTCTGGTGAAGTTGATTTTCACATCTCAAATCTTAAATCAGCGAAACCAGATTCACCGACGCTTAACACTAAAAGGATGAGCACGACGACTCCGAGAATGAAACAAAAGTAGTCAAATGAAAGCCATCAAGGGTAAGGTAATTAACATTTTCTAGGACAGCTTAATTTATGAATTCGCAATTGTGCATTCTTCGCATAATTTTCAAAGAATTTTATTAATTCTGATTGGCGCGAGCGGATTTTGTGATTCTTTCGCAACAAAGATAGTCGTGGGTTTAGTTGCAATCCCCAAATCTCGCTAACTTTGACGGCGAACAATTTCAACCAGCGTGGACAATTCATTCTTACTATTTCTTTTTTCCTCCGTCAGGAATACTAGAGCGAGCATTTATTTGTATAATTACGATTGGAGATGATTTCGTCTTAACTGTTTACAAAAAGTTTTAAACCGTATTGTACTTCATCAATTTTGACTTAATCAAGCTGTAAATCGATTGTGGAAATTAAAAACCGGATAGCTGAACGACTGAATTCAAACCTTCGTGTTGCCAGCAACGAAATCTGGAGATTTGTGAGATAAAACGGACAAATTGCGATGGCAGTTTTTTAAAAACAATGTTATTAACTTAATTCGTAATGTTGATTTGATTACTGTCAAACAATCGTGAACGATGAAATGTCCAAAGAAATTAAGAAACATTCAAAATGAAATTATATATGCAACAAATAAATTACAATACAAAACATATTCGTCAATAGACGTATTACATTCCATTATTTTCGGGGGTGACCCATTTCGCCTAATTCCTATTTCGCCTAAATTTAAGATTTCGGTTACTCTGCGAATAAAAAAAAAAATCAGACAAACATACAAATGATTTCGTGTTGGCAACAGCGCGTCATCATTGTCGAAATTTAAACAGACTAAACGCTGCATTTTTTTTGCTATTTGATTCCGCTATTGAAGTATTTTCCTCTTTCCGAAAAACAGCAAAAACGTTCATATGAAAATCAGAAGTGAAAAAATACCGCTAAAAATGTTTGATGTAAATATACACGAAACGACGACTCTGATAACGATGATTTGCGAATTATTCCATTTGAAGTCCAGTGCTGAATAAATCCAACCCGCCTTATCAGTCACAGTATATAAAAGTCTTATTGATATTTAGTGTAACATGAAAAATTAAGGTTTTCGGGGTTGCAAAAAAAAAAGAAAGAAAAATACTCCAGGATAAAGAGCT
Organism: Icerya purchasi; assembly: GCA_039619475.1. NCBI lineage: Eukaryota > Metazoa > Arthropoda > Insecta > Hemiptera > Monophlebidae > Icerya > Icerya purchasi. The sequence goes on along the minus strand of CM077116.1, from coordinate 444,143,868 downwards.
GTAAACGGATAAATGCTTTATTACAAATTGAAAACAATGCACATTTATGCTAGTTTTATCTAAGTTCCTCGTTAAAAACAAACAGAATAATTTTTTTCTTTTTCTTCATTTTTTCGTTTTGGACAGAAATTTGTTTCAAATATTTTCCTTTTAAATCTTAAAAAGAGGCAGAAAGTATATTTATTTGTTTATTTGTTTTTGCTTTATTGCGTTGGACTTCTCAGCAGCGGACGATTACCCGTCAAAAAGAAGGTGTATTTAAAAAGTCAATAAACAAAAAATGATTTATTAATCTAATAGTATACTTTAAATTTTTTATGTCAATAAGCTTATCTTTAATTTTTAATTTTTTCCGACTTACAAATAGAAAGAGGTTACATGTTTGTTACGTATGTTTTTTTTTTATGTTTGTTCGCGCATAACTCATATTCATGTGGATCGACCATTTTACTGATTCAGACGCCATTTTTCAGCAAATCCAAAAGAAGATAAAGAAAAAAAATCTATTTTACTATTTAAAATCTTAATTCAATAAATTTCCAAAAGATTACGATTTAACATTACAAAAAGAAAAAAGAAAGATAATATAAAAAGACGCTATTCAATTAACCAAATATTTTATAATATACTTTTGACGTACAAAACAAAAATTTATAGCAATTAAGAGAAAATAATTTTTTAATGGATGACAACTTTTTTTATTCTCCATTTCCGAAATCTAATTGAATACCATTTCGTTTAAAGCGTAATTTGCAATAAATATTTCAATATACAAATATTAGATAATATATTATTTACCTGCTCGATTTGTTTTTATAAATGATACATCCATTATTATATTAGACCGGCTCAAAATTTTTGTTTTATTCACAAGCGACAACTTATAATATTCAAGATAGAAGAATAGTTTCCTTCAGAATATGCATAACACCCAAGCCAGAACAAATTGCGACTTCATAGCGTAAAGCAGTCAGTATGCGGTGATTTTCCGCATATTCAGACGGATTCGGCATTTCTTACGACCTTTAATGACGCTCTCCGAGCTGGAAAAAATAATATAATTTCGGTAACAATTATTCAATTTCTCGGGCGGTCTCGGCAACGGGCAAACGCGGCATTGTTTGTCCAAGACACTTTCTCGATTAAAAAAACGAGGGATCCTCCGCTGGGCCAGGATAATCTTTTTGTCAGCTTACCAAACGTGACCGTGTTGCCAAGTAAATTTTTTCAAATTATTATTATTATTATTTTTTTTTTATGTGTTATTTCATTTTTCGGCGAAATGGGAATTAGGCGAAATGCGACTAGACCATTTTCGAGTGCACTTCAGGAGGATGTCAGACAATTTTTTAATGTCCCATGTATATATCCCTTCTTCAGAGTTCTATCCTGATAAAATGATTTTGAGACCCCAGATTTCAAGCTATTTTGTAAAGTGCAATATGTTCGGTCAAGACTAGTGAAATATAAAAACACGCACGAAGCAGTATTTCGGTATCGAATCCTGGAGCCAATCATCAAATATTTCTTTATGCCCAAAAATGTCCGGTGTTTTAATTTCAAGTTCAGTCAAGCATGATGTTTCATGGGCTCAGGATTACTCCATATATGTTAAGTTAAAAATAACAACAATATTTATTTTTCGAAAATACTAAATTCAAAACAAAGAAATTTGATTTTTCGCATCGCAAAGAGGGAGAGATACGTCAATTTTCCAGCTTTTTTGAACTTTTCGTTAATATTGAAAGTTTCGTTAAGGAAACGCAATACGGTTCCGCTCCCGACAGATAGCGGTCTATCCAACGATGTATCAAATGACCGAAAAAAAAAAGAATTGTATTTTTTAAAACTTTCCAGCTTTTGGCTCCTCGAGGGCCTCAATATAAAGTTGCAAACTCGGTTACATTTTTCCTATAAAGTAATCCTTTATGCATATAACGTATTTAAAGTTGCTCGTGAAACGAAATCGCGCAACGCTATTATTTTTCACCGCATATATTTATATATATATATATTTATATTTATATATATATATATATATATTTATATATATATTTATATATATATATATATTTATATATATATATATATATATATATATATATATATATATATATATATATATATATAGTTATATATATATTCATATATATATATATATATATTTATATATGTTTATATATATTTATATATATATTTATATATATATATATATATATATATAAACTCGGCCATTTTGAACCCTCTTGCTTACATTTCTATCTCTTTCTCTTCTATAATTTGTATAAAATGATCAAAATTTACAGCGTAATTCTAAATCGGACAATACGAATATAATAACATAATCACAGAAATCCTATAAAATATAACAAACGTCACATAAAATCGGAACATTTCGCGTTACATAAAATTGGAACATTTTTTCTAATAGCGGGTAGCCTAAGAATTACGTTGTAATTAATATATTTATATATATTTATATATATTTATGTATATTTATATATATATATTTATGTATATTTATATATATATGCATTTATATATATTTGTATATATTTATATAAATACTTAAACCGATACAGGCGTTTCACGTTAAATCAACAGCCCTATGCCCCAGCACAGCTGCACCCAACTTTTTTTTACTCGGATTACTACACACGTGAACTTCATTTTTTTTACTGTTTTTAACCCGAAAAAAGAGTTTAAATAATTTTTTAACCAAAATTTTTTGATTTTATGAAAGAGCTTCGGTATTTTATTTTATAGTTTGAATTTCTCTTTCAAAGGGTTATTATCTAGGGAAGAATTACGAATTTTTTAAAGGTGATTTTTAAGCTGGTTTTAAAATTCCGTATTGTGTATTCTTGACCGTTTTTTGAGGTTTTTTCCGCCCAAGGTAATCGGTTAATTTGAAGTTATAGATGTGGTTTTAAAGAGAATTTTACTTGTAATTTATGATGTAATTTTAAAGTTTACAAGTCAAACCGTTCGTGAGTTATTGCATATTTTAATTGAATATTTTTGTCGTTTCCGAACTGTCTTATTAGGATTCCATACATTTTATGTGTGCGAAATCGAAAAAATAGGAATAGCAATAATAAAAATAAAAAATAAAAACAGGTTTATGTGTACATTAATGGCAAAACGTGTATTGCTATTCTTTGGTGCACGTATGGGTTTAGTAGAAGTGTTCAACTTTAATAGAGCAATTAAATAAGTGTCCTTTCCGAGTGCGGATATATATTTACTTATTAAGTCCAAACCCGATAGAATTATATAATTCACATCTATAGTATGTATTAGAGATGCGCAAATCAACTCCGCTAGAACAGTTTTGGGTTCTTATATATATATTCTTTCCAACTGCTCCGCTTCTCAACTCCAACTCTGATCGAGTTATCTATTTCACGTCTAGTGTATAATCATGATCTTCGGCTGTGTATTCAACTCCAACTCCGCGTAACACTTAGAACGCGCAAAGCAGCAGACTTGAACACGGTGCATATGCGCGCGGCTAACGCCTTTCGGAGTTGAGATATATTAAATCACCACGCCAGAGGTAAAATCGATTATGTCCGAAATGACATTTGTTTGTTGTGTGACGTCTTTCAAAATTGAGATACTTTAAATCGCATCGTCGGAAATATATCCGGCTGCATCCGAACACAGATATATTTCTGTGGATATAACTGTGTCCGAAGTTGTCCATTCCTAGAATGTGTAATTATAATCTTAGAGGTTGCATATTCAACTAGAACGCCACACAATACTCCGAACTAGGCGTGAGTAACTCCGGACATGGTCATATCCTCCGAAATCATCTAAGTTCAGAGCCAATGGGAAATATGCCTTAACGATTGATTTAATCTTACCCACGAAAGTCGTCATACAAACGAATAAACGTTGTTACTCCGGAAACGGTTGAATTATCTGTGACAGTGTGATTCGATATGTTGCATCACTGTAAGATGTTAGTTGTGCGTGCAACTATTAAAATTTTCCAGGACGTTCTGTGTAACATATTCGATCCGAGTAACAGGAGGAACTGAAGTTGAATATGTGACTAAATATGAATTACAGAACCTCGTTCAAGTTGAAGTTGGTAGGCAGTCAGGAAGGGAACATATCCAACTTCTCTGGCAGAGCCGATTTGCACATTTCTACTCTCAATGTACAAAGGAGCAGAACGTATTTGGCAAATTATGATAGTGGCGCGTGCGGCTAACCGTCTCTCATAGGTTAAAATTAAATCACATTGTCAGAGATAAATTCGGCTGTGTCTGAAATAGCAACGTCTATTTGTATGGCATCTTTCGGAATTACGAATAAATCACGTCGTCCAAGTTATATCGGACTGCGCCCACACACACGGATATATTTTTCATTATAATATAATCGCGAATCTTAGTGTAAAAATGGTATACTCTTACAAGCGGACCGTATGGCCTTAGGGAAACGAATTTCAATGATATTTGGTGCAGTGATAGTACACCATGTGGGTATACTACGTGTAAAATATTAAGGGACAATACTCAAATATAATCGAAAAAACACGAATTTAAAATTTCTCCAAACTTTATGTTTATGTTATATATCACTTACAGAACATCTCGCTTGAAATTGCTGTGGCCCAAGTGGTAACGTTCGGTCGAGTACACTCGGTACGCGGGTTCGACTTTAAGCTGTGCGTATTAATTGTTTTTCATTTTTTTTCTTTATATAAATACTTATGATTCATTAATTTATTAGAAAAGTAAATAAATAATTTATTAATTTACTTATTTATTTATTTTTTTATTATTTATTGTTTTTTTCAATGCTTTTTTTTTATTTATTTCATTAATTAGCGAAATGTTCTATAACTTGTATATAACCTATACATAAGGAATGGAGAAATTTTAAATTCGTTTTTCTCGATTATATTTGAGTATTGCGAGTATACCCACATGGTACACTTCTACTACAATAAAAATCATTGAAATTCGTTTCCGCAAGGCGGTATAGGGTCTTCTTGTTAGTAAATTATCTCGTAGATTTTGTTAAATAACGTATTCTGTTTTTCCGCCGAATTTTATTTTTTAACCACGTTTTTAGTCATTCGTTTTAACGAATTTACAAATTTATAATAATTGTATTTCGAATTTTTAATTTTCACGCAAAAATTAAATTAAAACTTACCCTCTTCCGCCGGTTTCGGGCGTGTCCTTGTCATAGATGGTCCAAGCAACGCTTAAAAGTAAAATCGCCCAGCCGTAGGAAACATAAAACAGCAAGAAAACATAAATAAACAGGATGAACATAAAAGTCGCTGGACCGGCAAGAAAAAAAATAAACGTACACATTGTTTCCCATCGTCTTTTTAGCGGAATGAATAGTGGAGCAAATTTGATGCCGAAGATATCAACGGCTTCTTTTTCATATCCCTAATTTATAATAAACAATAATCGATTAAACATCCGAACTAACGAAACAAAAATACTTTTTAAAAATTCAATTAAAATAAGACTAAAAAATTTAAAGAAGATGGAGTAGAAAAATTCTTCTAAAATTAAAAATTACACAAAAAGTCCGCGCGTCAGTAATTATCTCGCCGGTTATATTCTTCCATTAAAACTGCACGACGTACCTGTCAGAATAACATTCCTTTCTCGAATGTTGTGTATAAACAGTCCTCCGGCTGGAAGTTTCTTTTCTGATTTTATCATCTTAGTCGACGGGATGAACTCTATTTAATTTATAACTGACGATCGCGCATATTACATCGGTGTGGTGATATCGCGATAGTAGTCTACACAATTTCCCCATGACTACAAGCTGCAAATTCACCCCTAATCGTGTATAAATCTCTGAAGAATCGTAATCTATACGGCCAAAATTACTTGTACCTACCAGCAGACTAAACGATTACAATCGCGAGTACTTCCAGTATAATGAAAACCAAATAGTTTGCTCTGTTAGCAAACTTAAATGATAAACGCACGAAAAATACACTACGATTAACAGAAGTGGTAATTTTTCCGTCACTCATCTCAAATAATAGAATCGGCATTTTTATCGTTTATCTGAAAATCTTGCCAAAAACACGTACACGAGCAAGCTCACAAAGTTAAAATTCTAAAATGAATAAATTTAAAAAAGGACGATTAAACGCGTCGTTATGCTGCTGTAATTGCTATGAAATTCGCAAAACGCGGAACCTCGTTAATTAATTATACAAAATGATTGAACTCTCTCTGGGGAAAAAAATTCAATAGTAAGTAAATTATTTATATAATTCATTAACTAATTTCTATCTTTTACGAATTTAAAGTAATTATTAAGGTGCTTGGCTACTAAATCAGAGGACACGAGTTTGAAACTTATCTCCTTCAAAATCCGAATGGCATATACCTAATCTGAAATTGAATCGGGTATAGAAAAATCTGGGAAAGTAAAGGCGGATCCCAAATGGAAATGAACCGGCAGCCCTGCTCTCATTAGTGCCGTTGAGCTTAATACACAGTGAACCTTAACTTCACAATCCATGATACCTTATTAAGGGTACGGGAGTTACTTTACTTTATAACAATATAGCAATTAATATATTTGTTAAAAATAAAAGTTATACTTAAATGTATACATATCCCATCGGCCAATAATCGAAGAATCAGTCTAAACCAGGAAAACAACCTTACTGGTATAATATAATATTTCACGAAAGTACCGAAAGGATATAAGTCTCGATGTGATTTTTGTAGAAAGTAAAACTCATATAATACAGGAAATCGATTCACTCGCTCCCCTGACATAAATGAGCTGTTCACAATTAACAGTTGACCAATAGGATAACCATGTTAAATAATTTTCAAAGAAAAGGCTGCTTCGGAGTAATGTTTTTACTACGCTTGAATCCGTAGCAACGAAAGAGCAGATTCGGTAGCAACGGGGAACAATCAATTGCTATGCCGGAATATTCGCCAACGCCAATAAACAATGAACATTAATAATTTTATTTTGAGGACAACCCAAACTGCTTGGCATTAGGCCGAACTAATTACTTTTTTACATAACTAACTGTCGCAAAATTATTATGTGTTTTGCAGCCGTGCACCTGCCTTAAGCGAACACTAAATGATAATTATTTTCGGGTACATACGAAAATGCGTCTCCAAGTAATTGGCCAACTGGTAATACGCAAGCGATACAGGCCAACGGCAACTTAAATAGCCGACCACCAAGGTAAATTTTATAGAAGTGAATAATTTCGACACTAGTACGTTTCTCAACTGTTTCTGGTTGGGCAACGTAAATTCTTACTTATTTTTTCCCGAGCCGGTAAAAACTCCTGAATAAGTACCGAACTTAAAGATGACAGTTCGAATTTCCTTGGGCTGTGTCGAAAAACCCGAATTTCGATTATTCACTTTCGCAGAAAAATATGAAATTATTAATCGTATCATCGTTGCTACTTTATTTACATAATTGAGAATATATTATACGTTAATTCTTTTTGTAGGAGAACATTTGTAAATTTGTGAGAAATAAAATATCCATAAGAAATAAAAAAAAAAAAATTAAGTAAATATAATAGAACAAGATCAATTAAAAATGTACATTTGCATAATAATCAGAGGACACGAGTTTGAGACTTATCTCCTTCAAAATCCGAATGGCATATACCTAATCTGAAATTGAATCGGGTATAGAAAAATCTGGGAAAGTAAAGGCGGATCCCAAATGGAAATGAACCGGCAGCCCTGCTCTCATTAGTGCCGTTGAGCTTAATACACAGTGAACCTTAACTTCACAATCCATGATACCTTATTAAGGGTACGGGAGTTACTTTACTTTATAACAATATAGCAATTAATATATTTGTTAAAAATAAAAGTCATACTTAAATGTATACATATACCATCGGTTAATAATCGAAGAACCAGCCTAAACCAGGAAAACAACCTTACTGGTATAATATTCCACGAAAGTGCCGAAAAGACATAAGTCTCGATGTTATTTTTGTGTGAAGGCAAACTCGTATAATACAGGAAATCAATTCACTCGCTCCCCTGACAAAAATGAGCTGTTCACAATTAACAGTTGACCAATAGGATAACCATGTTAAATAATTTTCAAAGAAAAGGCTGCTTCGGAGTAATGTTTTTACTACGCTTGAATCCGTAGCAACGAAAGAGCAGATTCGGTAGCAACGGGGAACAATCAATTGCTATGCCGGAATATTCGCCAACGCCAATAAACAATGAACATTAATAATTTTATTTTGAGGACAACCCAAACTGCTTGGCATTAGGCCGAACTAATTACTTTTTTACATAACTAACTGTCGCAAAATTATTATGTGTTTTGCAGCCGTGCACCTGCCTTAAGCGAACACTAAATGATAATTATTTTCGGGTACATACGAAAATGCGTCTCCAAGTAATTGGCCAACTGGTAATACGCAAGCGATACAGGCCAACGGCAACTTAAATAGCCGACCACCAAGGTAAATTTTATAGAAGTGAATAATTTCGACACTAGTACGTTTCTCAACTGTTTCTGGTTGGGCAACGTAAATTCTTACTTATTTTTTCCCGAGCCGGTAAAAACTCCTGAATAAGTACCGAACTTAAAGATGACAGTTCGAATTTCCTTGGGCTGTGTCGAAAAACCCGAATTTCGATTATTCACTTTCGCAGAAAAATATGAAATTATTAATCGTATCATCGTTGCTACTTTATTTACATAATTGAGAATATATTATACGTTAATTCTTTTTGTAGGAGAACATTTGTAAATTTGTGAGAAATAAAATATCCATAAGAAATAAAAAAAAAAAATTAAGTAAATATAATAGAACAAGATCAATTAAAAATGTACATTTGCATAATAATAAATTCAGCACATCCCCATTTCGATCATCGTGATATATTTTTCCCGCAGCATTCCTGTAAATGTATACATACAAGTGCTTAAAAATGTTTGCGTCGTTATCGATTTTTTCTGAAACTTTGTTGAAACTCAAAAAGTTTTTATCGCTTATTAAAATTTTAATTTTTTCTTTCCTAATGAACCACGATATCCGCGATTATTTCACCGCACTCTAAAAGGCTTAATCGGAAGACGTCTGAACATTATTGCTGGTTCTCGTATATCGAAAAACTGAATTGTAATTTTTCTGATCAACAAACAAGTTTTTCGCCCCCGCCCCCTACCACCATGACAACAAGATAAATTTGGGCGAGCAAGCAGCGAATCAAAAGTCCAACCAACAAATTAATACTTTCCAACATGTCGAACATTATCCGAAGTAATAAATCAAGACAATACCTATTATCGTTAAAATTAGTATCTCCTTTGTCCGTCTGATATCAGACGAAAGATTTGGCCGTATAATCAATTGGCGAAGATTATATTATTCATTGAGTGATTGTTTCATTCTACCAGAATCTTTAAAAATACGGCATAATAAGCATAATCATCGAATCTTCTTGCAACTACACGTGCGTCCGAACTGCAATGAGGCTAAAGTAAAAGAAGTGAAATAGTTGGAACTAGGTATTCCAACTTCCAAAGCTCGAATAGAAAAAGAAGTCGAACAACAAAATGCAAAAGCAATAGGTACCATACGCCCCGTGAGTAGTCCTACCTGTGAAATACAAACCTTTCCAATCGCAACCGTAAATTAAAAAATCTCTAATGTCTACTGCAACGAATGGAAAAACAATGTTAAGCCAGACAGACAACGACAATATACCCGATAATAAAGCGCTTCCTCCTCAAGAATCCCACTTTCACAAACCTAACTGAAAAGTGTAAACGTAGTTCGATGTTGAACCTCGACTTTTAATACACGATGAATTTAATAATTTGATTTGTAACGTAGCTACAAAACCAGAATTCGTTAACTGTGCTGTAGAAGCAACAACCGACTAATAATTTTCAATTCCTAACAAATTAGAGGTTTTAAAAACCTCTACACTAAGGAATCATTAAAAAATTAAGCACTTTAAAACAAGGGGTCACCCTCTTTCGGGCGCGATCGATCGGGCGCAGCTCTATCGGGCGCGACTCTATCGGGCGCAGCCTCTTTCGGGCGCAGGCGAACTCAGACCTTTTTACAGACCACCTACGGTATTTTCAGGTATCATCCGTTAAACATTGTCATCTGTGTTAGTGAGAAACACGAGTTACCAAATACTGCTATCAGAAATTCCGTTCAAAAAATACCGTTCTTCATTAACGATTTAGTTTTTCCGCGCGTATGGCATGTTATATATGCATAAATATATATATAATCACAAAACACATATTTTACATGATTTTATTTGGTTATTCGCTTTTTTAAAATATTTTCTATTTTTTTTTTTTGAAATAACGACTTCAGCGTGAAATACTCATAAACAGACTTTCGCGATGTAAATTTAAGAGTTCTGTTACCAATGGTGACACGAAACGGACGACAATTATTAATATTAATTATCGGTCAAATGGATTGTCGGTTTTCTTCATTTTCTTTTTTTTTTGCTAACGTATAGAGTCAACCGTATATAAAAAATTACAAACTATCAACTCTAAATCATTTAAAGTGTAACATAACTGGATTGAATTTGCTTCTGATACATATTCCTTATATTATCTTTCTTTTTTATTAGTATCTAGCAAATTTATTTGAAGATACGTTCATTGAAGTTTTTTCTGTTATCTATGATTTTAATTATATATTTAATTCCTTGGCAATCCAACTCTGGTTTCAAAAAAATATCGAAAATGACAAGCAAAGGCGTAAAAATTTTTAAACATAAACACATTTATGTTAATACTGGGCGAGAAATATATACGATATTTCAAATTAAAAATTAAATATCTTTGTTTTGAATTTAATATTATGTAAATGTAAATTATGGTAATCTTTAAATTAACTCACAGAATGTTCAGTACATGAAACATCCTGTCGGCTAACTTCTCCTTTTTTTTTTAGTTCGTTTAGAAAAATTTTCAATCTTCAAAACACTGGACTAATATTATTTTCGTAAAAATTTTAATAAAGCTAATAAGCAAGAAGCTTTTCTGGTTTTGTTTAATAATAAAGCGAGCGACTCATAAAAAAATAATAATAATTAGAAATATCGACTCGGCAATACTCGATGCGTGTTTTGTAGGGGAAAAGAAAAAATTAAAGAAATAAGTTGAGAAACAGAAGCGATTAATTAATTTTCTACTGTGAAATAGTGTTTAATAAAAATAGGAAAAGAACCGTCAATGGCTACAACCACTTTGTAATTTACACGTTTGTTAGTTACAAAACACGTTTTAACCGAATTTTTTTTCTAGAATTTCGTTTTTTTACTAACTTATCACACTAAATTGCAATAATACTTTCTAAATATGGTCAGTTCAGCTGGGTTTGATTTGAGTAACACAAAGCTTTAAAGGAATAATTTGCAGGTATTCGTTATTTGAATCATCGTTCTATCAATTTACATTAAATATTTATAATAGTAACTTATTTTACTTCTGTTTCTCATCATATCGGCTTTCTTTACTAAAGGTTTTTTGGTTTTATTCCGAAAAAAAAAAAATTTTAAATGACGGTAGTGAATAATATGAAAGATGCTATATTTAGTTCTCTATACCTGCTTTTTGGTAATGATTGCCCAATCTAAATGAGAATTACCTTTTTCGACCTTAGTCTTATTTATTTATTTGGGCACGTCAATCAAGGACCTTTACCCGGTTTGCATTTCGATACTTATAATGTGTTGTTGCAAACACTAAATTATCAGAACGCTTGCTTGTTTTCTTTTTGTATTTGCTGAACAGAAAAGTTCCGTTGAGGCAAAATGTGATTAAACAATAAATGAGTAATTGTTAAAATGAGCACGATCGTCTATTTGTTTTTATATAGTTATTTCATTAATTTATTTAGAATGATTTGTCAGTTAGCCTTAGAATGTTTGTCTTTATTTTTGTTCGATTCCTTTAGGTTGCTTTTTCAGATTTAACCTCATTTGGCCTAAAAGTAAAACGCACAGAAAGAAAAAAATGTTAAATATTTATGAAAAAATGAACTTGCTCCTGCGTGTATGTTTTGTAGTAAACGAAAACATAAAATGTCGCATGAAGTAGGCATGAAAGAGAGAAGAAGGTAAATTTTGAACATATTTATAAGAAAAATAATATTCTAGTCCGTCGTTTTTTTTGTTTCTTTTTTTCACATACGGCTTAAACACAACTGTGCCGATATCAAGTTGAGCCTGTTAAATTAGCTTACAGCATACTACACAAATTACAATGTTTGGTCGTTTAGTAATAACTGAAATTTTCAAAAACCATAAAAATTGGAACAATATCTTCATTATTCTTCGATAAGGAATCAATCTTTCTTATACGAAATGGATACAGTTTTATTTAATAGATAGGTATTTTCTGTAACACGCACAAACAATATTTAAGTTACCAACAATTTGAAACCTATAGTATGTTTTGCGATAAAACTGTCGCAAAAAAATTATCCCCCCATTTCCACAGGAATGATAATTTCTTAAACTATATATACCTACAAGGTACAACCAGTGTTCATACAGCTAGTTGAATTAGAAATTATGTTTTTCCTCTTTCAGGTTTTCCCAACAAAATAAGAGTTTGCAATTATAATATAATAATAATAGCATTAATTACAAATATAGAAATAAACGATTTCGAAATCTTACATATAAGTAATAATAATAGTACCTATAATACATGCAAACACTAAAGTAAACTAATTACATTATGTGGTACTCCACGAAGATAATCTTCAAGCTGAAGCTGATTATAATTTGTTTCGACTTTCAACAAACATTTGTCGCAATCGACATGTTTATTTTTTTTTACTTGGTTGCTTTTATCAATAAGACTATGTTTTCTTTATTTTGTTGATATTATATCACGTTCATAGACGAATGACAGAAACCATTATATTTCAACATCCTTTTTTTTTTCGGAACAGAAAAGTAAAAATAACAATAATGGCATGTTTTACACGCATTTATTGCACATTTTGTTATGTTCTTCTGTTAGGAAAATTAACCATTTTCTTAGAAATTTAAAACCGAATAGCCAATAGTACGGGTTATGAACAATGCAGGTAAATAAATTTCACCTCTTATGAAGCTATTCAGGATTTGGTAAAATAAACAAACTAAAGCACTACACTTATTTACAGAAAACAGTTTCATTCGTTAATTCTCCGTACTACGGTCATTATTAAGAATAGTCTATTCGAAAAATATTCTAGTAATTCTTCTTCCGCCGAAATAATAACAACTGCTTTACAATAAACTTATAGTCAATTCCAAGAAAAATATGCGATTTTTTCCATGACGATTTTATCACTTTTGCTTCTTCTTTTATTCCTACGGATTCGCATATTGTAAAATATTCGAGGTCCTATTCACTACGTCTATTCAGTCACTCACAGGAAATCTCCCATGGTGAGAACCGAATTGACAAAAAAAAGTGACGCCCGTTTGAGAAATATGAGCAGTTTACAATATATCCATAAAATTATTTTCCGCATATATGCTTTTAGTGCTGTTGTATTTTTTAGGAATACTCACTAGCAATCGATATTTACTTGTTTTCTAAAATAATTACATATAACGGTTATAAAACAAATATATACTTTTAAGAATGTCAAATAGTTGTTTAAAAATCGGAAAATTTTTGTTACTTAGTTATGTTAATTTTATTACTAATGTTTTTGCATGTTTTAAAAACGAATTCTGGTTTATGTAGGTCATATTTCACAGTAATAAGAAAAACAGATTCCAAGTAATTAATCCATGTTACATAACCTGCATGATTAAATATCTAGCTCTAAAATATTTATTTTTCAGGTAACTAGATTTTAGAAAAAATAAATAAATGAATAAAAAAAAATAAAATATAATTTTATCGCAAATACAGCAAAGTGGTTGAGCATAATGATTGATTAGATCATTTTGCAATGTAGATGTATCTCATATATTTACAGTTTGCCACTTCATTCATATGTTTATAAATACTAGCGTTCCCCCCAATGGTCCAAATTCGACCATAATTATCATTAAAAATTTTAGAAAAATATATATGAATTTGTGTATTTCCAAAATTTTTTTCCCACTCCTATACATTAGTTCATTATATATTTAAGAACAGATACTTCTATATGTACTTTCAACACAAAAATTAAATGATACCTTAAGATTTAGTACACTGTAAAAAAGCCAATAATGATGATTATTAAGAAAAATTAAAACATTTCAATAAGAACAGATTTACTGGCTGCAGCGATTTCCTTTTTCACATTTTGTATTACTTTTTTATTTAAATACGAAAAAAAAAGTATAACTGCTTCCAAAATTTTGTGTACTGATAGCTCTAAAGATCATCAATAGTAACTAAACAGAAAAAAAAAACAAGAACATCGGTTAATAAACAGAAAATTTTTACGAAAATAATATTAATCCAGTGTTTTGAAGATTGAAAATTTTTCTAAACGAACTAAAAGAAAAAAAAGAGGTTAGCCGGGAAGGATGTTTCATGTACTGAACATTCTGTGAGTTAATTTAAAGGTTACCATAATTTATATTTACATAATATTAAATTCAATGTGTGTTGATGGTGCATTTATCATTGTCTGGCCAATATAATAATTTATTAAACGGTACTATTTGTTTCTGGTTGTGTATGATTTGAGAATATGTTTTAGTGTTGACCAGCCACTTATAATTTTTCTAACCCATACTGAGTTGCTTGCTGTATTTAGATGTTTGCATGTATGTTGACGATGCATTTATCATTGTCTGACCAATGTAATAATTTGCAAACTAGCACTAACTGTTTGTGTATGTATGCTTTGAGAATATGTTTCACTGCTAACCAATCATCTTTAAGCTTTTCTAACCCCTACCAAATCTGCCGTGTTTGTATAATTTAAACCGTGTATTAATGTATGTCTAACCAAAAAAAAATAAATAAACACTAAACTAATGTTTTATGAGGGGGACAGTTTCAGCCTCTAGAATTTGGGAGTACTTCACATATATCTAGCCAAACAACCGTAGTACTAACCCTTTCTTGGTGGCTTATTCTTGTTCTGACCTATTTGTTTCTAGTGAGATGATTTGCATATGAGTAATCAAAGTAGATGATTGAGAGAAAAAAAAAACTGAATAGACCACTAACTTGTGAATTATTATTTATACATCTCAATTGCTGCAAAGGCTGTGTTTGATATTTAGCAGAGTTGCTTTTTGATGTGTGTGTTGAGTGTACTACTTAATTACACATAGCTCTATATTTCAGTGTATGAAGAGTTAGAACTTACCATCATAATAACATGTGTGTGGAGCTTATATGCTTACTTATGTGTGATGTTCTATAAATGTGTGCACATGCGCATGCATGTGAGCATGTGAGCATGCGTGTAGTGTAATGGTGTGCATGTGATGTAACAATGATGATGATGGTGATGTTGACGTGTTTGTATATGTGACCATGTACGTGCATATGCATACACTTTCTAATGTAATGAAACAATATTTAACCCCCAAAAATTACCAATCATAACAGATTTGATGCAACCCTGGTAATATACAGCTGTTTAGTATAAATTTAAATTAGAAAAATCAAATTAATTGTAAGCATTCAGATGTTGAAGAGTTACTCATGTCTGTTGAAGTAAACGTTTAATATATAATAACAATATATAAGAACTAATTTGGTTTGATCACATTATAACTACCAATGCAATAAGCACAATGAACCATTTAATTAGCAAGTATTATTCACAAGCTTGATGGGACACACCTTCTTCTTCCTCACACAGAAATTCTATTATTTTGACAAACACAATCACAACTCAGAAATTCTATTAATCTCATTTTTTCAACCTAATAGACCCATGACTTGAATAACCCATCTCCTTTGATGCACCAAAACAACGATTAGGAAATAAAAACTGTAAATTTCTACAGCACACCTCCGAATGTTACAAATAGGGATTAAGATAAATTTAGTATCATAGAAAGAATTGCTCAATTTAAACTAAAATCACTCTTTTCACACAAATTACACCATTTAAGGCTATAATACTCACATTTTGGTACAAACCATCAATTTATGGTAAAATATCACAATTTAGTACAAATATCATCATTTTAGATAGAAAACATCAAAATTTAATGGAAAATAATCCATCCTAGGGAGAGCACCAAATTTTTACTACATACACACTCTTTAATTAAAAATAATATAATCTCTATACACTATAATTAAGTTTATAGAAACTATTTTAATCCCACGCACATTCTCAAATCTAACAAATTAAAGGAATAAAAACAATTGTTAATAGATAATTTTATTACATAGTAAAATTAAAAATATACAATGTTTAAATTATACTTAATAATAATACACAGATCCATGTAATCACGCAATATACATATTTCTATTTAATATACACGCTCTTAGTTCAGCTAAAACATCATTAAACTTTTTATGGAATTTATTATACATAGAATTTCCATAAGCTATTGTATCTACATTATTACTACATATTATTCTTTTATCGTCATTACCACTTAATACTACTTTATTCTGTTCTAGGGTATACAGTATATGTTTATGACTTTGAATATTGTAATATGTCTTATAATTATCACATAATTTCCCGCACACACCATTCACACAATTATAATAATCTATGAAATTAAGTTCTTTCTTAATTATAGAAGACTGTACACCTTTACATTTTTTAATTTCTCTATTATCAATAATACTTATAGAATACATTTTTGGACGCAATCCAACTAATTCACTAATTGGAGTACCATTTAATTCATCTTTAAATACACCAAGCTTCTTTTTATTTTCTAATGAATAACATGGATGACTTTTTGGATAATCACTTGTATCAAAATACTGAGCATTATCTTTAATATCTTTATAAAAATCAAGCGTTTTAAATTCATAAATAAGCGAATCAGTATCACAATATAAAAGATTAATATTCTTATACATTTTACTCATTATGTTGTAATGAAAATCAAACATTTTTAATTTGCTAATATCTAAAATAGACATACCAATATAAATTGGCTTATTAAATTTAATTGTTGAAGGATTTAAATGTACTGCAGCCAATAATGGTTGCTCACTAAATATTGTTCGATCCTTAAAATTAATTTTTCCAACCAGTTTTGTAAATTTTACTTCATTTATAATAAGTTGCATATTAATTCTATGCCTAACGTTTTCCATCATTTTACCAAAAACACTGTTGTTCATAAGCTTCCAATAGTTCTTCTCAAACTCATTGGTAGCCAGTTTCTGCTGCAGAGTGTTTAAATCAATGTAAGGCTTCAACCATGCCGATTGATTGGAACAAATGACTCGATGCACACATTGTAGTTTTAGTCCTAATTCAATTGCCTGTTTAAGATTTCTGTAGTGAATAATATAATTGTACTTATTTTCTAATGTATTAACTAATTTCACGCATTTTCTAATTGATTTAGCCTCAGGGCATAGAGGTAAATCATTGTGTGCTAAATGTAAATCTGTTGGATACTCCAAATCCACATCGAGCACAAAGCCAACAGGTCCATTGTCAGGTATAGCCATAATATCTAATTCTAATATTTCTTTTTGGCTAAGCCATCTGAACCCATTCATAGGAAGAGGTTCACTCATGGCCCAACCATAAAGGTTATTCGCATCCAAATATGCTATGAAAGTGTTATCTACACCATCACTGGAACTATTATTACAGCTGTTGATGTATGAATTTTCTGCCTTAGCATAACGTTTCACACACTGACACATGCCACTGCGTATTCCTGATTCAAAGAATAAAATCATATCATAATTGGTTAAGAGCTCCAACTCCACTTTTGTCAACTTTAACATTGCCTGGAAGGCTAATCCAGGAGCAGTAAAACTCCATGCAGGATCCAAGTTGTAAATTTTATAGCAAACGCTTCTAAAGTTTTCAAAAACATCTGCCAATAGAAGCACATCCGTCTTTAGATATATATCACTATACTCCCCGAGTGTTTGAACATTTAATGTATTCCACACATTTAATGCATGTGAGTAATCTTCTTCACTAATATTTGATTTTGTCAGGGAATTATAGAAATGCTTCTTTTCAGGCAAACTTGTTTCATCCAATTTTTCCCATGATGACACATATGAATAAAGGAAAACACCCTTTCTATGGAATAAAGGAAGTAAATCAGGCGATGCAATGTTTCTGATTGTATGATGAAGCGAACTATCAGGTAAATAACTAGCTAGCTTCTCAAGGCTTGACGCCATGAAATGGAATGTATCTATGAATCGTATTTTCATTTTTTCTGAAATGCGCTTTGAAAATGATATGTACCGTTCTTCACTATTCGGTATCACCTCGATGTCCTGATCATCATACGCCAAATCCCTGATGAATAAATGAGCGTCATATCCACTCAGATTATGAATAAATACAGGAACAAAGTTGGGAAGCTGGTATTCTAAATTACATTTTGAATGAGCTGCACCTCGAAATTTCCCAGTTAGATGGTCATGATCTGCGACTTTATCATTATTTAGAGGTTCTTCACAAATGTGACATACCGATGAAGCATCATATTCATCCAAATCCTCAGACGTCCACTGCAATGGAATGTTTTTCTGATAAATCTTTTCTATTTTTCGCACATCTTCCACTAACCAATCACAGAATTTTCTAGTTGCATTACGGCCACGATACATTTTAGGCTCCGATGTAACATTAAACCCAACACCTTCTTCACATCTCGACACAATGTAGTAACAAAAGCTAAACGCTTCATGCTGTTGTATAGGAATAGTACAAGATGTTTTTTCTAGCTTGCTTTGAATATCACCATATGAACCATCTTCCATGTGTTGCCGCTTACACGCCTGCATATTTCTCTTATGATGCCAATTTTTTCGACGCCTACCACTAATTTCTACACCATCATCATCATTATTATCACTAATAATTTCTTCATCATTGACATCATTAACACATGATTCATCATTTAAAGGCTTCAGGATACACTCGAAATCAGCAAATATAACAAATTGTATAAATTCTTGCTGTTTATATTGTTGGAATTTCAATATTTTATTCTCCTCCATTGGCATAACAACTGTAGCAGGAGTATTATTGGAGCAACATTGTGTATGAGCTAGATATTTAGCACGATCTTGAACATACCATAAGCAACGACGGCATATAAACATCCGAGAGTGATCTTTAGTGATTTGACTTCTCACAAGCCTCCCCAAATTTTTTATCCAGCAGTAATGTGATTTATCACCTTCAGTTATTAGTAGTAAGTCAGTATGATCTTTTTGTTCAATCTTTGTGATTCGAAGGGGGTATACAATATTTTTCTCGTCCAAACCATATACATTAACAGATGATCGAGGATTATTCTTTTCAAATGTGGACACATCGTCCAATGATGTAGGAAAAGATATACCACTCCAATTGTATTTCTTTAACAATGATGTATTCCACACATAATTGCTTGCATATTCTGGATGATTCACCTTAATATATTTTGTCAACATAGAATATTTGAAACACATTAGGTCAACGTTTTTCACATTAATAACAGCCTTTTTCGATGCAATACAGGATGGTAGTGGAATATATGATGATGCACGGCTTAGAACGTTCCGATGGTTGAGACGAATTTCGAGGTATTCAATTTTCATTAATGACCAGCCAGATCCCGTTGCATGTTCAAGTTTATCAGCAAGACTGATGATTTTTCTACAATCCTCCATGTACCATTTAGAAATATCATCACCACGAGTGAGTAACTGTGCATTGGTTGGGAAGTGAAATTGCATTACACTCCAATCTGCGAGCCCAACTCCTCTCTTAAATGAACATCGTAATGTTAGATTTACTTTTATTCCAACGCCGATTCTTTTCTTAATTATCTCGATCACTGTAGAAGTAATATCTGCCAAATATTTTGCAATATCCATTTGATGGCTATTATCGTTTACAATGCGATATGTTGCAAAACGATTGGAATAACGCTTGCTAACCTTTTGAATGGAAACATCATGTTGAACACACACTGACGACATTTTCATAAATAATATTAATACAACTACCTATTAAAAGCAACAAAAACTTGAACGCAGGAGAAAACACGTCTGATCACTTCAATGGTCAGCATACAAATCAACAAATACCTTTCTGACACCTCCTTTTATACTAAATTAATACAAAGAGTTGACGCAAAATAACTGATATTAATTAAAATGAGTATAACTTGAGCACAGAAGGAAGACATCTATAATCACTTCAATGGTCAACAATCGAATCAATAATTAACTCCCTAATAACTCTTTTTATACAAAACCACACAAAGACTTGACGAAAAGTAACTTATATTAATTGTTTAAACATAAATAACGTTGAAGATGGCATGTTATTTATTACCCCCAAAGGGAATTTCACTTGAAGTTTAAAAACTAAAAGTAAATTTAAAAGCTAACCAATTTTAATATTATATACTTTTCATGAATATCATTGAAACATTACTGTACTTAATTACACCTGTCCGTCATATATCCACATTATCTTATACTATTTGCATAGTGAACATTTACTCCAGAAGACTTTACATAGATAGAGTGAAAATATTCAAATTAGTAAGAGCTCCGCAGACCAGATATGCATCACAATAATTGCTAGCAGATGAACATGCACATGGAATCCATCTGTGAGTGGAAAGAGAAATTATTAAACTCCAAAGTGGTGAGATTTATGCTTAACACAGAGACATTAACCAGCATCACTTCATTAAACATGATAAAAAAAAAAAAAAAAAAAAAAGAAAATTGATGCGGAGAAAATTTAAAAGAAAATATATAAAACATTGGGGAAATCGCAGGACTGATATAAGAGAAATGATGAAAATTAGATAGAGGAACATTTTAAGTTAACACAATGGTTGAGAAAGCCAAATCAGTGAAAAATTGACGAAAGATGATGAAAAATTAAGAAAAATAGTTTAAAAGCGTTAAAATGCAAGAAAATAATGAGAAATAGTGGAAAATTGACTATAATTAGTGAAAACAGAGGAAAAATGGTGTAAAAGTATTAAAGCATAAGAAAATAGTAAGAAATCTAAAGGAAATGGCTTATAACGCATTTTAATATGTGGTTTTCTTTTTGTTTAATGGAAACACAATTTGAGTGCAAACTTACGGTGGCAAGAGAAAATTTTATAATGAAATACTTGCGATAAGCAAACAACTAACTTGACATGGAATAGGAAGAAAAATGAAGTTCGAAAAAAAAAAAACTCATTAGAATGTAACACAATTAGGTAAATAATGAGATAAATTCGTTTTTTTAAAATTAATAGCACACTGTCCGGCCATAAAGAAAAATAATTGTATTCTTCGGATGATAACTTTTAAATCTGTAAATGAGGTAATGGAAAATATTATAGTTTACCATGAGCGAACATTCTAAATTCTCCGAGTCGATAATAATATATTTTTACATGAATAAACAAGAATAGAGGTGAAATGCAGGGTTAGAAGTTCCCACTATTTAGTTTCACAGAAAAGTGTATGATAAAATTAATACAAACGCAATATATATGATAAAAATAAAAAAAATTATAATAACACACTAATACAATCAGCTACAAAACTAGCGAGTCATAATAAAAAAAAAAAAAAAAAAAACAATGAGTAGGAAGATTATATATAAATAAATATAAATAATAAAACCTTGACAATACAATCAATTCACTCATACCGGCAAAATAATTAGAAATATAATAAAAACAATGAATAATAACAAACAACCATGGAGATAACACTTTGAATTAAATTTAAAAGTAATAGACAAAGTTCACAAAATTTTGGAGATGGCAAATAAATTTCGCAGATAATTAAAAATATGTCATTAGAATCCCCGGAAAAAGGGAAAAAAAACGCGATCATTCAATCAATTATTGGGAGCAATTAAATTAATACTCATGAGGGTAAATATTAATCTAATTTTAACAAGATCAGCTGCAAAAAAAAAAAAAAGAAAAAAAAATGATCGCAAACTTCAACCGATTAATTATAAAAATTAAATATACGGTGTTTGATTCAAAACACAATTTTATAACCAACTAGTACCAAAATAGGCATAAAATTAAATCGATGACAATCAACGAGCAATAAAAAAAAAAAAAAAGTACCTAAAGAGCTAAAATACCCCCTTTCAAAATAGTGATCGGAACATATATTAACAATAAAATGGAAACATGTAAAGTAGCGAAGCAGGAACAAAATGGAAAATAAAAACAAAACAGAGGCGTAATTAAAATTAAATAAAAGAACGTACAATAAAAAAAACAAAGAGCCGATATAGATCACGAAAATACAAAATAAACACAAAAGAACTTGGATCTGAAAGGTGAAATATAAGCAATTACGAATTATTTAGCATATCAAAATTAAAAAAACAACAAGCGGAACAATAAATAAGGAATACACACAACAACAAACTTGATGTAAAATAGATAAAATAAAATACAAAGATAACATATCAAAATAAATTTTTAAAACTCCGTTGAGTTAACTTCTGACAAATATTTAAAATTTCTTATAATATTATAAAGATCGCGTCCACAAACACTACAACTACTCACGAAAATCGAAAAAAGTAATACAAAACAGACATATCGAAAGAAAAAAAAAAAAAAAAATGAGAATAAAATCGATTAGTCAAAATTCATAGGAAAAAACAAATTATTTACACGAGTCAAAATCCTTAACAAACAACTGAAAATAACAATATACATTGCTTAAAACTGATTATTATTTACTTAATAACAAATAATTTAAATTTATCATAATATTATAATGATCGCAAAAGAAAAAAAAAACATCGCAAAAAGATCGCATTTAGATAAAATACACTGTTGCACAGAAAAAAGAAGAAAAACAGCGCTGGAAGGCAAAAATAATAGACCAAACCGACGGAGACAACCTGTTTTAAGTAGTTGTTTGCTTATCGCTAGTATTTCATTATAAAATTTTCTCTTGCCACTGTAAGTTTGCACTCAAATTGTGTTTCCATTAAACAAAAAGAAAACCACATATTAAAATGTGTTATAAGCCATTTCCTTTAGATTTCTTACTATTTTCTTATGCTTTAATACTTTTACACCATTTTTCCTCTGTTTTCACTAATTATAGTCAATTTTCCACTATTTCTCATTATTTTCTTGCATTTTAACGCTTTTAAACTATTTTTCTTAATTTTTCATCATCTTTCGTCAATTTTTCACTGATTTGGCTTTCTCAACCATTGTGTTAACTTAAAATGTTCCTCTATCTAATTTTCATCATTTCTCTTATATCAGTCCTGCGATTTCCCCAATGTTTTATATATTTTCTTTTAAATTTTCTCCGCATCAATTTTCTTTTTTTTTTTTTTTTTTTTTTATCATGTTTAATGAAGTGATGCTGGTTAATGTCTCTGTGTTAAGCATAAATCTCACCACTTTGGAGTTTAATAATTTCTCTTTCCACTCACAGATGGATTCCATGTGCATGTTCATCTGCTAGCAATTATTGTGATGCATATCTGGTCTGCGGAGCTCTTACTAATTTGAATATTTTCACTCTATCTATGTAAAGTCTTCTGGAGTAAATGTTCACTATGCAAATAGTATAAGATAATGTGGATATATGACGGACAGGTGTAATTAAGTACAGTAATGTTTCAATGATATTCATGAAAAGTATATAATATTAAAATTGGTTAGCTTTTAAATTTACTTTTAGTTTTTAAACTTCAAGTGAAATTCCCTTTGGGGGTAATAAATAACATGCCATCTTCAACGTTATTTATGTTTAAACAATTAATATAAGTTACTTTTCGTCAAGTCTTTGTGTGGTTTTGTATAAAAAGAGTTATTAGGGAGTTAATTATTGATTCGATTGTTGACCATTGAAGTGATTATAGATGTCTTCCTTCTGTGCTCAAGTTATACTCATTTTAATTAATATCAGTTATTTTGCGTCAACTCTTTGTATTAATTTAGTATAAAAGGAGGTGTCAGAAAGGTATTTGTTGATTTGTATGCTGACCATTGAAGTGATCAGACGTGTTTTCTCCTGCGTTCAAGTTTTTGTTGCTTTTAATAGGTAGTTGTATTAATATTATTTATGAAAATGTCGTCAGTGTGTGTTCAACATGATGTTTCCATTCAAAAGGTTAGCAAGCGTTATTCCAATCGTTTTGCAACATATCGCATTGTAAACGATAATAGCCATCAAATGGATATTGCAAAATATTTGGCAGATATTACTTCTACAGTGATCGAGATAATTAAGAAAAGAATCGGCGTTGGAATAAAAGTAAATCTAACATTACGATGTTCATTTAAGAGAGGAGTTGGGCTCGCAGATTGGAGTGTAATGCAATTTCACTTCCCAACCAATGCACAGTTACTCACTCGTGGTGATGATATTTCTAAATGGTACATGGAGGATTGTAGAAAAATCATCAGTCTTGCTGATAAACTTGAACATGCAACGGGATCTGGCTGGTCATTAATGAAAATTGAATACCTCGAAATTCGTCTCAACCATCGGAACGTTCTAAGCCGTGCATCATCATATATTCCACTACCATCCTGTATTGCATCGAAAAAGGCTGTTATTAATGTGAAAAACGTTGACCTAATGTGTTTCAAATATTCTATGTTGACAAAATATATTAAGGTGAATCATCCAGAATATGCAAGCAATTATGTGTGGAATACATCATTGTTAAAGAAATACAATTGGAGTGGTATATCTTTTCCTACATCATTGGACGATGTGTCCACATTTGAAAAGAATAATCCTCGATCATCTGTTAATGTATATGGTTTGGACGAGAAAAATATTGTATACCCCCTTCGAATCACAAAGATTGAACAAAAAGATCATACTGACTTACTACTAATAACTGAAGGTGATAAATCACATTACTGCTGGATAAAAAATTTGGGGAGGCTTGTGAGAAGTCAAATCACTAAAGATCACTCTCGGATGTTTATATGCCGTCGTTGCTTATGGTATGTTCAAGATCGTGCTAAATACCTAGCTCATACACAATGTTGCTCCAATAATACTCCTGCTACAGTTGTTATGCCAATGGAGGAGAATAAAATATTGAAATTCCAACAATATAAACAGCAAGAATTTATACAATTTGTTATATTTGCTGATTTCGAGTGTATCCTGAAGCCTTTAAATGATGAATCATGTGTTAATGATGTCAATGATGAAGAAATTATTAGTGATAATAATGATGATGATGGTGTAGAAATTAGTGGTAGGCGTCGAAAAAATTGGCATCATAAGAGAAATATGCAGGCGTGTAAGCGGCAACACATGGAAGATGGTTCATATGGTGATATTCAAAGCAAGCTAGAAAAAACATCTTGTACTATTCCTATACAACAGCATGAAGCGTTTAGCTTTTGTTACTACATTGTGTCGAGATGTGAAGAAGGTGTTGGGTTTAATGTTACATCGGAGCCTAAAATGTATCGTGGCCGTAATGCAACTAGAAAATTCTGTGATTGGTTAGTGGAAGATGTGCGAAAAATAGAAAAGATTTATCAGAAAAACATTCCATTGCAGTGGACGTCTGAGGATTTGGATGAATATGATGCTTCATCGGTATGTCACATTTGTGAAGAACCTCTAAATAATGATAAAGTCGCAGATCATGACCATCTAACTGGGAAATTTCGAGGTGCAGCTCATTCAAAATGTAATTTAGAATACCAGCTTCCCAACTTTGTTCCTGTATTTATTCATAATCTGAGTGGATATGACGCTCATTTATTCATCAGGGATTTGGCGTATGATGATCAGGACATCGAGGTGATACCGAATAGTGAAGAACGGTACATATCATTTTCAAAGCGCATTTCAGAAAAAATGAAAATACGATTCATAGATACATTCCATTTCATGGCGTCAAGCCTTGAGAAGCTAGCTAGTTATTTACCTGATAGTTCGCTTCATCATACAATCAGAAACATTGCATCGCCTGATTTACTTCCTTTATTCCATAGAAAGGGTGTTTTCCTTTATTCATATGTGTCATCATGGGAAAAATTGGATGAAACAAGTTTGCCTGAAAAGAAGCATTTCTATAATTCCCTGACAAAATCAAATATTAGTGAAGAAGATTACTCACATGCATTAAATGTGTGGAATACATTAAATGTTCAAACACTCGGGGAGTATAGTGATATATATCTAAAGACGGATGTGCTTCTATTGGCAGATGTTTTTGAAAACTTTAGAAGCGTTTGCTATAAAATTTACAACTTGGATCCTGCATGGAGTTTTACTGCTCCTGGATTAGCCTTCCAGGCAATGTTAAAGTTGACAAAAGTGGAGTTGGAGCTCTTAACCAATTATGATATGATTTTATTCTTTGAATCAGGAATACGCAGTGGCATGTGTCAGTGTGTGAAACGTTATGCTAAGGCAGAAAATTCATACATCAACAGCTGTAATAATAGTTCCAGTGATGGTGTAGATAACACTTTCATAGCATATTTGGATGCGAATAACCTTTATGGTTGGGCCATGAGTGAACCTCTTCCTATGAATGGGTTCAGATGGCTTAGCCAAAAAGAAATATTAGAATTAGATATTATGGCTATACCTGACAATGGACCTGTTGGCTTTGTGCTCGATGTGGATTTGGAGTATCCAACAGATTTACATTTAGCACACAATGATTTACCTCTATGCCCTGAGGCTAAATCAATTAGAAAATGCGTGAAATTAGTTAATACATTAGAAAATAAGTACAATTATATTATTCACTACAGAAATCTTAAACAGGCAATTGAATTAGGACTAAAACTACAATGTGTGCATCGAGTCATTTGTTCCAATCAATCGGCATGGTTGAAGCCTTACATTGATTTAAACACTCTGCAGCAGAAACTGGCTACCAATGAGTTTGAGAAGAACTATTGGAAGCTTATGAACAACAGTGTTTTTGGTAAAATGATGGAAAACGTTAGGCATAGAATTAATATGCAACTTATTATAAATGAAGTAAAATTTACAAAACTGGTTGGAAAAATTAATTTTAAGGATCGAACAATATTTAGTGAGCAACCATTATTGGCTGCAGTACATTTAAATCCTTCAACAATTAAATTTAATAAGCCAATTTATATTGGTATGTCTATTTTAGATATTAGCAAATTAAAAATGTTTGATTTTCATTACAACATAATGAGTAAAATGTATAAGAATATTAATCTTTTATATTGTGATACTGATTCGCTTATTTATGAATTTAAAACGCTTGATTTTTATAAAGATATTAAAGATAATGCTCAGTATTTTGATACAAGTGATTATCCAAAAAGTCATCCATGTTATTCATTAGAAAATAAAAAGAAGCTTGGTGTATTTAAAGATGAATTAAATGGTACTCCAATTAGTGAATTAGTTGGATTGCGTCCAAAAATGTATTCTATAAGTATTATTGATAATAGAGAAATTAAAAAATGTAAAGGTGTACAGTCTTCTATAATTAAGAAAGAACTTAATTTCATAGATTATTATAATTGTGTGAATGGTGTGTGCGGGAAATTATGTGATAATTATAAGACATATTACAATATTCAAAGTCATAAACATATACTGTATACCCTAGAACAGAATAAAGTAGTATTAAGTGGTAATGACGATAAAAGAATAATATGTAGTAATAATGTAGATACAATAGCTTATGGAAATTCTATGTATAATAAATTCCATAAAAAGTTTAATGATGTTTTAGCTGAACTAAGAGCGTGTATATTAAATAGAAATATGTATATTGCGTGATTACATGGATCTGTGTATTATTATTAAGTATAATTTAAACATTGTATATTTTTAATTTTACTATGTAATAAAATTATCTATTAACAATTGTTTTTATTCCTTTAATTTGTTAGATTTGAGAATGTGCGTGGGATTAAAATAGTTTCTATAAACTTAATTATAGTGTATAGAGATTATATTATTTTTAATTAAAGAGTGTGTATGTAGTAAAAATTTGGTGCTCTCCCTAGGATGGATTATTTTCCATTAAATTTTGATGTTTTCTATCTAAAATGATGATATTTGTACTAAATTGTGATATTTTACCATAAATTGATGGTTTGTACCAAAATGTGAGTATTATAGCCTTAAATGGTGTAATTTGTGTGAAAAGAGTGATTTTAGTTTAAATTGAGCAATTCTTTCTATGATACTAAATTTATCTTAATCCCTATTTGTAACATTCGGAGGTGTGCTGTAGAAATTTACAGTTTTTATTTCCTAATCGTTGTTTTGGTGCATCAAAGGAGATGGGTTATTCAAGTCATGGGTCTATTAGGTTGAAAAAATGAGATTAATAGAATTTCTGAGTTGTGATTGTGTTTGTCAAAATAATAGAATTTCTGTGTGAGGAAGAAGAAGGTGTGTCCCATCAAGCTTGTGAATAATACTTGCTAATTAAATGGTTCATTGTGCTTATTGCATTGGTAGTTATAATGTGATCAAACCAAATTAGTTCTTATATATTGTTATTATATATTAAACGTTTACTTCAACAGACATGAGTAACTCTTCAACATCTGAATGCTTACAATTAATTTGATTTTTCTAATTTAAATTTATACTAAACAGCTGTATATTACCAGGGTTGCATCAAATCTGTTATGATTGGTAATTTTTGGGGGTTAAATATTGTTTCATTACATTAGAAAGTGTATGCATATGCACGTACATGGTCACATATACAAACACGTCAACATCACCATCATCATCATTGTTACATCACATGCACACCATTACACTACACGCATGCTCACATGCTCACATGCATGCGCATGTGCACACATTTATAGAACATCACACATAAGTAAGCATATAAGCTCCACACACATGTTATTATGATGGTAAGTTCTAACTCTTCATACACTGAAATATAGAGCTATGTGTAATTAAGTAGTACACTCAACACACACATCAAAAAGCAACTCTGCTAAATATCAAACACAGCCTTTGCAGCAATTGAGATGTATAAATAATAATTCACAAGTTAGTGGTCTATTCAGTTTTTTTTTTCTCTCAATCATCTACTTTGATTACTCATATGCAAATCATCTCACTAGAAACAAATAGGTCAGAACAAGAATAAGCCACCAAGAAAGGGTTAGTACTACGGTTGTTTGGCTAGATATATGTGAAGTACTCCCAAATTCTAGAGGCTGAAACTGTCCCCCTCATAAAACATTAGTTTAGTGTTTATTTTTTTTTTTTTGGTTAGACATACATTAATACACGGTTTAAATTATACAAACACGGCAGATTTGGTAGGGGTTAGAAAAGCTTAAAGATGATTGGTTAGCAGTGAAACATATTCTCAAAGCATACATACACAAACAGTTAGTGCTAGTTTGCAAATTATTACATTGGTCAGACAATGATAAATGCATCGTCAACATACATGCAAACATCTAAATACAGCAAGCAACTCAGTATGGGTTAGAAAAATTATAAGTGGCTGGTCAACACTAAAACATATTCTCAAATCATACACAACCAGAAACAAATAGTACCGTTTAATAAATTATTATATTGGCCAGACAATGATAAATGCACCATCAACACACATACAACCATCTAAATACAGCAAGCAACTCAGTACAGGTTAGAAAAAAAGTTTTAAAGGTGGGTGGTCAACAGTAAAACATATTCTCAGAGCATACACAACCAGAAATAACTAGTATCAGTTAATAAATTTTTACATTGGTTAGACAATGATAAATGTATCATCAACACAGATGCAAACATCTAAATACACCGAGCAACTCAATATGAGCTATCAAAATTATAAGTGGTTGGTTAAAGCCTCCTCTTAATCTCTATACTGGTCAAGTGGAGCCTTCATGCGTAGGTATCTACAGAGAAAAGTGGTTGGTCGAATTGTGTGTGGTGGATGCTGAGATATATAGTTATTAGTTTGTAACAGTGAAGATGTAGCATGCAGAAGGATGCAATTGTAGTAGAACATGGTGGTGTTGTGTTGAACTCTTACTGGATGGTTTGATGTAAAAACGGTGTGTCATTTGATTGAGTATTGACTCTTGATTAGTTGAGTAAAAAAGGGGCGTGGTCATGTGACAAAATACTGGCTCCTGATTGGTTCTTATCACAGAATGCAGGTTTTCTATCTACTAACATGCCATACGCGCGGAAAAACCAAATCGTTAACGAAGAACGGTATTTTTTGGACGGAATTTCTGATAGCAGTATTTGGTAACTCGTGTTTCTCACTAATACAGATGATAACTTTTAACGGATGATACCTGAAAATACCGTAGGTGGTCTGTAAAAAGGTCTGAGTTCGCCTGCGCCCGAAAGAGACTGCGCCCGATAGAGTCGCGCCCGATCGATCACGCCCGAAAGATCGTGCCCGATAGAGCGGTCCCCTAAAACAAGATAGCGAATATAATGATAACTTCCAGCAACCAATAAACTATACATCACAACACTTCAATAGAAAAAGCTACGTCATTGTCTGAAATGAGGGTGAATGGGACGTTAGAGCTAGTGGAGCGTAGTAAACTTTAGTCCACATGACAGTTCCAGTAAGCAGCATCAATGTTAAGAGTACAATGCATCATTTAACTTTTAATGATTACCATACGTCAAAATTACCTAGACAGTTACACACACGGTTCATGGTGTAAGTAAAGAAAAAAAGGGAACGAAATAAACCATCTCGTATATTACAGAATAACAATGGACGAATCATAATAGAAATTCGGAAAAATTAAATACTTTTGTCAACGCAATTGGTAGGGTCATCCGGGACGAAGGGAAACAAATATATGACCCAGACTAGAATTTCGATTAGTGAAAAATAATATTATAGAAAATAAATTAGCATATCTAGAATGGGAAAACTGGTTTTGGAACTATACAGAAAAATTGATTTTTTCGAGGGGATATTTAGAAAGATTTTTAAGTGAAGCCTGGTGCAAGAGGAAATAGTTAAATTATTAAATTATAAAAGTCAGCGATGGAAAAAATAAAAATTATTCTAAAATGAACTCGGCGAACGGAGACTACATCATGAAAAGTCTCTAATTTAATTTATTTGCAGTGTCTAAAGAACAATTTTTATAGTTAAGCATTATATCTATTTTTAAAAAAAAATAATGTAAACACTAAAAATCTACTTTGAAATATGCGCAATTTTTTTTTCTTTTTCTTTTTGGCCTGACAAGAAACCATTTGGCCATCATTAAGTAAGAATTAAAATAGCAGTAAAAATTTCATAACAGATGGTGTATATTAACTAAAATTAAATAAAAAATTTCATATTTTCCAGCACAAATTTTATCATGTGTGTACGTATTATCCGATACGTGGAACAAATGTTCGTTACCGATCGCGGGGTCAAAATTCCGCTAACAATTTTTTTTTTTTTTTTCATTATTATTATGTTTTTTGGCTAGCCAATTGAGGGCATTAACCTATCACTGTAGTTTAACATAATAGAAGGAAGAAAACAAACTAGATTTTAAAACGGCCACAAATTAAAGAGAGGAAGAAAACGATATTAGCGACCACGGGGAGGGCGTGCAGGAAGCGCAGGAAGGAAAACAAGCGTTATAGGGTGTAGGAAGAAATAAGCCCAGGAGGTGGATACAAAAGCACGGACGTTCAGCGGAAAGATCAAAACATACAAAAAAAAATGTGGTTGGCGTCGCAAATCGAATTGCTGTCGTTAGGATGAAATTGACAGAAAAGAGAAGTTGTCAGAGAAAAACGAAAAAGAGATGAAGGGAGCAAGATATATCCAAAGCGAAGACAACAAATGGAAGAAATGAAAGAACAATTGAAATAGAGATAATTATAGTACCATGGTCGGGAAGGAGGGAAAGACTGAATAGAGAGGCATAAACTTTTTGTACCAGAAAAAATAACAAAATTGTTCGAATAATTAGAAGAAAAGATATAAAGGATTGCATGCAGAATAAGAAAAATTCAGCAGTTAAGATGAATTAGAAAGAGGATAGAATTATATACTACGTTAATATGTACAAAACTTCTAGAAGGGTGAAAGTAAGTTATTCTGTCCCAATTCCTCTTATTTATAAAGCGGGGGAGAAAAAAAGGTTACAAAAGATGAGACTATATTATTTAGAGAAAGGTATTCTATCCTTATCGAAAAGCATCAATGATAACCACGAGAGTAACGAGAAAAAAATAATTTTTTTTTTTTTAGTTATTTCCAGGGGTATTTTTTAACAAGGCGTCACAAATAGCCCCGGCTGCCGAGCGAATTTAAATAAATAAATTATATTATATAAGGTGGAAATTATATTATATAAGATGGAAATTATATTATATAAGATGGAAATTATATTATATAAGATGGAAATTATATTAAACAATTCAGAAAAAAAAAAAAATTATATTCTCATCTATGGCGGTCAGTATATAATACAAAATCAGATAGACCTCTTTTTAACATACTCTGGAAAAAAGTTATACCATTCAACAACAGATTAGCATGAATATTTTAAAAAACGAGAATCTCTCTCAGATGCCGTATTTTCTACAGAAATCTGTCCTTTTTGATATTTACACGGGCACATCCCCTATACTTACATATTTGAAATTGTTACAGCTTTTTATGAAAAATACCGCGTCTAAGAAAGATTATCATTGTTTTTAATTTTTCTTTACTTAAAAATGTATAAAAATCTTTAAAATATACAACACATGAAGAAAACATCTGTAAAATATGCTCATTTATGTATGCATTATTAAATTGATGTATTTCGAATCTACCACTCTTGATACGGGCAGACACGAAATATTACAGAAATGTTGTGTTAACTTATTAGCTGAATTAAATTCAGTTTTTTATTAATATAAAATTAATACTCAAAATGAATTAAGTTCAATAAATGTACAAAAATCAAAATGAGAAATATTTTAATTACATTGAAATGAATGTAATTCACATGGCAGCAAAGTATTTGATTTATTGAAGCGAATCGAAATGATTTGCATAACATTGTTGCACTACTTTCTGTTAAACTATTTGCTGGCTGGTTTGCACTCGGGTCGATTCCCTTCATCGAAGCACCTTGTGATGTACGACATTTTTCTTTTTGCTGTCAAGTGTGAGAACGAACAAAGCGGATGGTTTGCCGATATGTGAACATGCTACGTACAATTTGCCGTGAGAGGAACATTTATAGATATGAGATGGTATTGTTTAATTCTAAGCATCAATATATTTTCATTTTTATGTTTATGATATTTATGTTTAGAAGCATATGCGTTTTAGGTTGAAATAAATATAATATTTTCTTATTTCTATAATCACCCGACATAAATTATACTTACTCTTTCCCAGTTTGCATTATTCCGTTGCGTTCATTAGTAATTAATACATCGAAAAACCAAAAAAAATTTTATTCAATTTCTAAGTGAAGTACAGCTCTGCACATCTATTTCAAAGAGTATATACTTAGGAAAAGAGGTGCTGAGTTACTATTTTCCTATTTCTTCTGCTTCTTACACATAAAGGTGATGAGCGAGAGAGAGTTTAGCTAAAAAGTTTGAAGTTTAGAGTCTATAAATTTTACGGAATTTAACAACCCACATGTTGGTTTGTTGAACAAATTATTTAACAAAATCTAAACGATAGATAGGCCTCCTGAAACACCCACAAAAAATTCATCGAAATCGGTTCAGCCGTTTAGGAGGAATTCAGTGACATACACACGTTTCCTAGAATTATACCTCTTTTTTTTTTTTGTTTGAAATATTTTTAAAAATGACCGGAGTAATCGCGAAAATATACTTGATACATAAAAAAAATTCTTTTTAACAGCACGATAAATTTATTTGTACAATTGTAAGTAACAAAAGAAATATACTATGTTTGCATGTACAATATGTTTCTTATGACTATCCATTTTTTAGAAAGAAAATTTAGTAAAGTCCAAGATAGGCCGCTCCAGTTTAGTTCATATTACTATGTACAATGTTGTCGTTGTTTAGTTTAATCACTGTACGAAGAATTATCGATAAATTCATTTTATATTTTATTGAAAAATGAAAAAATATACAAATTTGTAATTTTTTCGGTTTTAAAATACTTCAAATTAGTAATTTTTGTAATTAGTGGAATTCGGAAATAATCTTAGTATATATGTATTCTTAGAAAATTGTTACAAAACAAGGAAAAAAATTAACGATTACATGCACGAAGAAAAATAATAAAAATGTACAACGTTTCACAATTTTACATATCATCCTTCCGCAGGGGTCAAGCTAATCTTCATTGTATCATTCTGATTTTAGTGTATGTATTTTTGATGAATTATTACAAAATAAGGAAAAAAATGAACGATTACATGCATAAAAAAAGGTAATAAAAATATGCAACGCTTCACGATTTTACATATCATCCTTGTGCGGGAGTCAAGCTTCACTGTATTATTCTAATATTAATATATGTATTTTTGAAAAATAGTTGTAAAAATTTTAACCTTTCGTTGGTCGCGCACCACTTTCCAAACGTCGTTGGTCGCCCGGTGATGGAATCCCCGCCATGTAAAATTTACAACGACGTTGCCAGTTTACGCGCGGAATTTTGAAACAGTTATAACTTCTTAAAAAATAGTTGGACAGCAACATAATAAATTAAAAATCAGTTATGTTATTAAATTAAAATTTCTTTATTTAACGAGATTTTATATTATCATTTTTAAAATTATTAATTAATTAATAAATATTAAAAAATACTTATCATTCTAATTATTTTTCTACATATTTGGCAACGTTGCGAACTAAATTTTACCTATAATTGTGGTTACACAGTGAGGGAATCCCTGTAATTTCACGGTCAACTCACAATAAAAAATTATTATAAAAAAAACTAAAGTAATTACAGCTATATAAATAGTTTAGATCGACTTACAACATTTCAATACACGAATAGCTAAACTATTTTATGTAAATTATAAGTAGTTTGTTAAATATTTACATTAAAAAAAAAAAAGGCGGGGGTTCCCTCATAGCGCGACCAACGAAAGGTTAATTTAACTTTAAAATGTAAGATACAATTTTAAAATAATTACTATAAGTGTTTACTGTTGTTTTTAAAGAAATTATAAGTTTATGATTCAATTATTTTACATGAGTGATATATTAATTTTTTTACTTTAAAAATTTTAAGTTACTGGTTAAAAAACATTTACAAAATTCTTTTCTAACAAAAAATTGTTATTTAAATTTTAATTTTAATTATAAATGTTAAACTATGTGCCTGAATCTGTTAAAAGATTGTACGTTATGCAGATGGTATTATTTTTGGCGCCATTTTTTTACTATTGGCCGGCCAATTTGCATTATAATAGAGTACAACCTGTTCCACTAGTTTTTATCTTGCTTTCGCCTGTTGTCTGTAGGGCAGTTCCCGGATTTTGTTGCTTCTTTTGTATTTCATATCTTTTTATTTATTTTCCGGTTTTAACTGTTTTCATGTTTTCGTTTTTTTCTGTTTTTGCCGGTTTTTTTTTAATTTTTCGCGATTATGTCCGCCGAAATTGAGTTATGCAACACGTCGTGTAATTCCACATTTTATCAACTGATTAGATTTACTGAAGAAGAAATTATTCTCGGTTTTATATTCGCTATTGTATTTTTCTGTATTTCATTTTTGCGAGTTTCTTTCAGCTACATATTCATTTTTCTTCAATTCATTACCCTATTTAAATTTTTTTTTTTTGACAAAATATAATTTGATATATACTTTCTCAGGGAATTTTACTTCCTACAGCAAGTATCAAACTCCCAACAAATACATCAATTTTTTAACACCGCCGGAGAAATGTATCTGGTTTACTGAAGTATGTAAATTTACTATATTTATTTATTGTGCTGTTTTCTTAAAATTACTACTTATTTTTATCTTATTTTAATATTATTTTCAAATTTCCTCTTCGTTAGTTTACCTTTTTTCGCACTGATTTTAATTATCTTCGTTTTTTTTTTGTTCTTTTTTTCGCGCCAATTTAATTTTTGATCGAACTATTGCCTTGTTCATTTTTGCTCTTATTCATAGTTTCTGTTAGTTCACCAGTATGAATAAGACCAAAAATGATCGAATTGAAATTTTGACCAAAAATGAACTTGAGCGGCTTTTCTAAGTGTTTACCAAAAATTTACATTTCAAGTATTAAAAATTTTCCGAAGAATACGATATTTGATTAGTAAGTAATGAATATTTTCGATATTCCGATCAATTTTGGTACGTTAACTATACTTCGAGTATTAACACTTTCAGAAGAATACGTTTTACCTAACTAATAATTTTGGCTAAACGAAAAAATCGCGAAATACATCCGAGTATAAACTTT
Organism: Icerya purchasi; assembly: GCA_039619475.1. NCBI lineage: Eukaryota > Metazoa > Arthropoda > Insecta > Hemiptera > Monophlebidae > Icerya > Icerya purchasi. Next base: position 444,107,356 of record CM077116.1, on the reverse strand, counting down.
TAAAGTTTCAAATGGACGATTGATTATTGCAAAAATCATAATAATTAATATTGAAACGTTTACGCTGTTCTCATTCAATGTTTCAAAGAAATATATACATACTCGTACATATAGAGAATAAAGTGAACAACATAATTGTCGTTTATTTTAAAGTCGCATATTAAAATAAATACAAATATGTAAATAAATAAAATATATTACCTCTGCATTGATAAATGTATTCAATAACATAACGGTCTTCCATTTGGCATAATTTTTAGTGTACCTACTTAAACTTTTGAAAACGTATCTGACTTCTTTTTAAAAAAAACATCGCCTTTTATATTTCGGGATATAGTTTTAAAACGTTTTAAATAATTTTTGTGATCTCTTTTTGTACATACAAATTTGAAAATCATATCTAAATTCTTTTTAAAAATACATCGTGTTTTATATTTGGGATAATATTGGTAATCAATTTTATAAAATACAAAGACATGACGCTAAATTAAATTTAGAATTTCTAGAACAAAATCTAAAATACTTTTCGTAGTCTTGGTTAGATTAGAGTTCTGTGTTGCCAACAATGTTACAAAATTATAATGATGCATTTTCTAACGAATAATTTTTGAAACACTTTGCATGTTTGCTGTAGTTTATTAAAAGTTTCGTGAATGTATCTAAATACATTTTTTTTTAAATCGTAACTAAAGGAAAATTACATCAAGGAAATTGTTATAAATATTTGTGTTAAATTTGAAGGCGTGTTTTATACCGAGTAAGTTTTTTAAACAATTTAGCTGAAAAACGCCAGAACGCGATCGAACGGCTGGGATAGGGGATCAAAAGTCAAAACGAAGAAATTTGGAGTTCGAGGCGCTGACGGTCTGCCTGATGGGTTGCAGGGCGTGGAATGCGGTATTCGGTGGTTGGGCAAGGTAGAGGGGGTTGCTAGAACACTAACGAAGAGCGTAACGATTATTATTATTGTTATCGTCTGTGACGTCACTGCATGGCTCAGTAATACGGACATGTTTCTCTATCTCTCTCACACACATTCTGCCAATATTTTCTATCTCTTTCTTGTAATTTCGTCCCAGTAGTAACAGATGATATTGGGTGGGTTGGGAGGGGTCTACCTGGTCCAAATGTGAATCTAAACCATACATGGGCCTATTCAAACACCCACAAAAAATTTCATCAAAATCGGTTAAGCCGTTTAGGAGAAGTTCAGTGATATAAACACACGTACCCTACAAATATATCTATATATATAAAAATGAATCGTCGATTAGTATGTACACCCATAACTTGCGAACGACTGCACCGAATTGGTTAATTTTTTTTTTATTGTATTCGTTATTGACAGGAGAAGGTTTGTGTGAAAGAAAATTTTAGAAAAGTTCGCTGGAAAAGCTTTAAAGTCTCATAATATGAAAAGTGAGTGAGAGAGTATGTATATGTATATGTGTAAGAAAGAAGGATACATTCTCGGTCGCATCAGTGTCATCGTAAAAAATAACGAAGATGGGTCTGACTATCGATGAACAATTAACAAAGTGAACAAAAAAACTGTCCTCTAAAAGATCATATCCTTTTTTCTTCATTGTCCCTTGCCGACATCATCGTTTGCACAAAGCGGTTAACGATTGTCACCGATACAAAAGAACGAATATTATACCGCAACCTTCAAGAGTCATAAATAACCATTACGGAAGTATCTTTTCCGTCCGGTCACATTGTAAGGCTAATCGTCGTAAATGTACCGCTACAATGCCGATCTTCTACGAAATTTGCGGAAGCGACTTCTGTAGGTATATGCATCGAAGAAACCTGTTTTTTAACGGGACAAGCTAGAAATTTGAGGGTGGTTAGTTATAGAAAATTCAAATTCCTCGATCATTTGAATTTGTGTCTTCGTTCTGTAAACATTGAAGTAAACATTTTCAGCGTATTTAAACTTTTTAAAGTGATTTTAAAAATTTTTCAAAGTTTTTCCACAGTCATTCATCATTTATTTAATTTGGAAATTACAATTATGCATTTATTTATTTATTTATTTAAATTAATTTCTCTGTGATTATTATTATATACGATACAATATCTTATATATAAAAATGAGTTGCCTTATGTGGGTTTCGCTTCTCCTCCAAAACGGCTGAACCGATTTGAATAAATTTTTTTTTGTTGTATTCGTAGTTCTTAGAAGAAGGTTTGCAAAAAAAAAAAAATTAAAAAAATTGCACCCAAATTGCACAATTCACAAAAAAGTGTAACTCAAGAACGGCTCGACCGATTTAGTTGATTTTTTTTCTAAAATATTGGCTAAAATTTAAATTAGGTTCCTACAAAAAAAAATTTGAAAAAGTTGCACGGAAATTACAAAATTCGCCTATGCGGTAGGCCAAACAGGCGAGCGGGTAATTTCAGATACCTGAAACGGCGAGGAACGAATAGGCAAAAAAAGGTGTCGGTCTTTGATTCTCAGCCGATCAGCGGGCGGTCGCTTAATGACGGCACGGAAATCATGCGCTACGCATGCAGTAAAAAAAAAAACAAATGAATCGAAAATATCGTAACAAGCAGTTCTTTTTTTATTTTTTTTGGTATAAATTTTATATTAAAATAAGAAAGAAAACTGATTTTTAATAGCTACCAAACAAAAACTGAAGAAGAAAATCGGTTAATAAACGAAAAAAGACTTTGCCTATTTATATGTAGATATTAAATGTTTTGCGTATTTATATATTTGTTTGTGAAAGTGAATTACTGAGAATATGTTGTGCACATTTTAAAACTCCCCTTATGTGCAGTATATTCTTATTACATTTTTCAGTGATTTAGTCGGAAATTTTTTCAAATTGGTTGGATGACAGACGTGCTTACATCTAACATTTGTGAGTTGTAGCGGACTACATTTTCCGTCATTAAATGGTCGCAACGATAAACTAAAAATATAATTAAAAGATGTAGCAGAACAATGTAGGCGAATGGTTGTTTAGCGAGTACAGTGCAAACCGGTCTGCATTTCTCTTAAACATGGTACACCCTAAATCGGGAAAAATAAAAGAAAATAATAAACGACCCGACTTCACAAGTACCGCGAGAACAACAAAAAAAAATGAAACACATGTCCGGCAATCAGGTAACGAAAGAAATTATGAGACATTTATACAACTGAAAGGTCTTTGATCCGAAAAATTAATTAACGACAGGAAATCGAAAGATTGACCGGAAACATTACAATAAGTGCATCAACCATTTTTTGCATGTATTTCGTGTTCCGAGTTATTCAGACCTATTCGTGTTTTCGTTTCGGTAAATGTGCTTCATCTGCCCGTCCGTTACTCGCATATTATCCATATGTATTCGTTTTTAAAATGTGTTCGGTATTTTCGCAACTTTCAGTAATATTGTATGAATATATTCACATTTGTGCGGTGAGTGCCAATTTTATATTTCAGTCGTATAAATATTGTGATTTATTATTTATCTTAGCAAGAAAAAAAATTTTAAGATGTTGTAAAAAGGCTATATATAAAAAGACGTCTATCACTTTGACTGCTAAATGCCCGTAAAAAACACATAGAAATATATTTATAAAAATCAACATGTGCAGTCATTGAAAACATTTTCCAACCATCCGGAAAGTGAATTCGAAGGCTCAATCCTGTGTGTTTTTAGATTGGCTAAATCGTTTTTATCTTTATCAGTAAACATTAGTTTTATAATATTAATTCAACGTATTACAACTGAGCCATAGCAACGCGTGGCCAGGTCTACTATCTATATACAATGGCTGTCCCACGGGAAGTGAGAGTAACTTTGGTATGAGTAGGCAACCACTCACAGCGCGTTTAAAGCCCATTTAATTAGCAATCGAATGCAACAAACCGGAAGTTCATACCTCACCTCTACAGCCACAGCATCGATTTGAAAAAAAAGTGTTTTGTCAACCTTTAGAATTTTTTTCAAGCGGAGCGGGCAGGTTGAAAACGCATCGTAACGGGTCTCGCACTCAGATAATCCTAAAGGTCATTCCATCAGCTGTCAAATGCAACAAACCGGACGTTTCTACGAGCATTATTACGTGTTTTATAGTCAAAAGAGTAAGGCGCAAATTGTGAAAACCACGTGCAGTTTTGTGTTTTTAACATGAATGAGAAAGGTATCGAGCAAAAACAGCGGTGTGTGATTCGTTATTATTGTTGGTTGCAAAAAACGGCTAAAGAGACGTTAGATTTATTAAAAGAAGAAGCGTATCCTGATGATATTCGACTCGGTAATTCAACAATATTTTTGAGGTCGTTATAAATTCTATATTATATATTCTAGACGGTTTCTTGCCGACCAGGGTAATCGGTCAGCTTAAAGTTGTAAATTATCATAGATAGAGAAGTTTAATTGTAATTTATGATCCGATTCCGATAAGTCAAACCGTTTCCGAGCTATTATATAATAGAATATTTTTTTCGTTTCTGAACTATCTTATTGGGATTCCGTACATTATATGTGTACGAAATCCTAAAAAAGGGTATAAATTTACTTTAAGAAATTAAATTACTTTAGAAACACCTTTTTTTCGTGTATAGCTCATCATCAGCTAACTGTACAGAGTACACACTTTATTAAAAAGTATATAAATTGAGTGTGTACTATGTGTTGTTAGTGATGATATAGCCCGAAAAAGCATGTTTCCAAAAAGTAGTTTACTTCAATTTTTCAAAGTAAATTTATACTGATTTTTGTTATTAAGGGGGATAATGCCTTGCTGCCACGTGAATTACATTTATTTCAATGTAATTAAAATACTTTTCATTTTGATTTTTGTACATTTATTGAACTTAATTTTTTTTGAGTATTGATTGCTGATAAGTTAACACAATATTTATTGGTTCTGGGGCGGTACGAAGTTCGCCGGGTCAGCTAGTATATATATATAATATACGTGCATACATGCATGGCATAATTTAACAACTGGATAACATGATAGAAAAAATAAATTTGGTTCGCTACAAGAATGTTAATTCGATTTTCTTATTCAGCTTTCATATATACATATATATATATATATATAAAGTAAAGTACGTGGATGATATAGCAATAGTTACATCACATAAAGATGTTAAAGAAGCAAAAATAAGGATGCAAAAAGATCTAATAACAATAAGTAAATGGGCACACGATAAAAGTCTAAGAATAAATGTAAAAAAGACTAAAGCAATAGTACTGCGGAAAAAGAGAGACAGCTCTGATTTGTACTGTCCAAATATAATAATGCACTCAAATGAATGTGTACACTCAATGGGGGAAAGACGCGAATGCGAAATGAAAAACTATCAAAAGTTAGACATAGTAACGCAGTATAAATATTTGGGAGTAATGATGGACCAACAATTAAGATGGTACATACATATGGAATACATTGCAAAGAAAATAAGAGCAGTTTTACCAGCTTTATATACATTAAAGAAATATGCAACACATGAAACATTAAAAGTAGTTTCTTATGCCCTAGTAGAGTCGAGGATCAGATATTGAATTCAAGCACGGGGAATGGCGAGAAAAGCATACTTGGGGAAAATAAATAAACTGCAAATTAAATGCTTGAAATTAATAGGAAATCATGAAAGAGAAACCGATAGTGAAATAATTATAAAAGAAACCGTAATGGGCATAGGAGGAATGTACTTATTACTGAAGATATGGGAGTACATATTAGCAGAAAAGAAAATTGAATTGGAGGAAAGAATAAACACAGAATACGAGTTGAGAGAAAAACTTTCGTTTCAACTGCCGTTAGCAAAAACAAAGATGGGGGAGCAAACGGATAAATATATTATAACTCAGATGTTGAATAAAATACCCAAAGAAATAATAGAGAAGGAAAAAATAGGGGAAAGAAGAAGGAAAATAAAGGAATGGCTTCAGGAAGAAGAAAATATAAAAAAAATAATAAACATAAATAAAATGACAAAGCGCAATAAAAAAAACTAGAAAAAAAAAAAAAACTTTGAATATAGAAGATAGATATAGATTATTAATTATTGATAAGTGAAAAAGATAGATTAAGACTAGTAAATATTACACGATTATGTATATGTATAAGTTAATTTAAGATGGTGAAGTGTTCAATAGGATAATTCGTCGACAAGCGTTTTAGCTTGACGAAAGTTTTGTATACAAAAAATAATAAATACATATTTTTCAAAAAAAAAAAGTAAGTCCCATACCCTTGACATGGTGTCGGGGGTTGTGAAAGTACACAATGTACAAAGCCCAACGGCACTAATGAGAGTAAGGGGGGGGGACAGTTCCTTTCACTCGGCTCCCTTTACCTTCCTAGATTTCTCTGGTACCCAATTATTTCAGTCCCAGTAAACCTGGAAGCGACTAAGTCTCAAACCGTTGACCTCTGGTTTGGTAGCCAAGCGTCTTAACCACTAAACTACCGCGCTACCTATATATATTAAAATTTTGATAAAGCGTCCACTCCTATCGATATAATTTTTTATATTCCAAGAAAAAAAATACTGCTTTAACAAATTCGTTTAATTAAGTTCATTGAATTTGTTGAAATAGTAAAAATATCGATATTTAAATAGGCGGATGTGATGATTTTTTTTTTATTATTTAAACGGTCGTTACTCACAAGGAAAATCACGATCTGTGGGTAACCGATTTTAATGAAATTTTGCCGATCGACAGAAGACCATGAGTATATAAATTGTGTAAAATATTAGAGCGCAACTTTTTGATTTATGCGAGGAATTAAAATTTTTAACAGCCGCATTTCACAAATAATATACATATAGCCCTTTAGACAAAAATATGCAAAAAGTTCCAGTTTATGTTTATCTACCTTGTGCAAATGGTTCAGAAGATTTACTATTCTAAAATGAAGTATATAAACCAAAAAAGAATATTAAAAAACGATAAAATAATTTTTAAAAAATCAATTTTTAATTTAATAAAAATTTAAACACGTTATTTGTTACATTTATATGGTATAAAAACACAAATGATGATGAACTTGTTTTTATGGTGTAGTGGTAAAAGTGACGTCTATTTGTACATACTTGAAAGTAAGGTCTGGGTTTGAATCCTCTCACCACAATAACACGTAAAATTTTTAATCTTCTATTTTAAATTACTAATTTTTATTATCTAATTATTTCAATTCTTTATAGATAACAGCATAAATATAATAACAATTTTTAAATATTTAAATTACTTGACGACTGTTTTTATGCATGGTTTTTCTCTAAACTTTCAGATAAACGTGAAATATTTTCAAACGTAAATGAAATTTGTTTTTTACATGAAAAATTAAAAGAACTTTGCTCTTGTGGTAATAATTCATTTATATGCTGTAGTAAATGTCGCAGAAATTGCTGTTTTATTTGTTTTTATGATTTATATCACACCAAATTATGTAGGTAAATAAAGATTAAGTTTGTAGCATTTTAATTATAATTAATATTCATGAACACTTGTTTTATATGTAAATGAATATATTTGTATGTATACATATTTTTTTATTTATATTTATATACATACCTATATGTGTATATATATATATATAATGAATTCTTTGTGTATAAAACATATTTATCTTACGTTTTATTATATTTATGTAGTTATGTATAAAGAATTTAAATAATTGGATCATACAAATTAATGAATTAAATATAAGATCTAAATCGGCGGAGGGGGGGGGGGATTCGAACCCGGACTTTATTTCCAAGTATGTACAAATAAACGTCACTTTTACCACTACACTACCAAAACAAGTTCATTATAATTTGTGTTGTTATACTATATAAATGTAATAAATAGTCCGGGAGGCAGTGAATTTTTTTTTGTACTTATTTTTGAAGTTAGTGTATATGAATTAGTTTATTCTATTAGTGATACAAAACAACAATTTTTGTGTCTGGCTAAAATTTTTGGATGGGTTCAAAAGATAAAAAAGAAAAACAAGTTTACTTATTTTCGAAGTCATAAATATTTTACATTTACTAAAATTGAACATGAAATTTATGAAAATAATAGTGTGGCTTATCTCAAATGGAGGAAGGTACGTCTGGCTGAAAATTTGCGGATTCAAAAATTTGATCGATTTTTGTGATCGGTAACGCTCATTTTTACACGCTTGAAATTTAACGTATAAATTAATACTATCATAAACTGTAATTAAAAAGAAGACTGGCTGATTTATGAAATTGACAAATGAGTCTGTCGGCATCTTCAAAATTGTAAGAATAGAACATTTTTGCTCTTATTTTCCCGGGTTTGAAAATTTGTCACATAGGAGATTATACTGTCCAATTATAATTTTGTACTCTATAAAGTGTACTTGCTTTTTTTGTATTTGATTGTTTAATACTCTCATAATGAAAACATGTAGGTATGACACCAATCACCCATATATATATCGAACGTGCCGAATTTAGCGCTGATGAACGTTGACAAGTCTGGCAAGGCTTTCGGGATATTCCACATTAGCCAGATTGTATTTTATACTATTATTATAACATGGACTATCATCTGATAAATTTTCAGAACTTCGAAAATAAAGGAAATTGTTTTGATGATTTTTTTTCAATTTTCCACCTGCCAGACGTATTACCCATACTCACAGATTAGACAGACTATTTTTTTTTTACTTACCTTCAATATATCTCTTACTATTACAACAATTTTTATTACTGAAAAAAAAATGCAGTGAATTTGTACATTCTAACGCATTTTCCGTCTCAACCAATCGGACCCCCCTCCCCATATATATATATATATATATATATATATATATATATATATATATATATATATATGAACTTTACTTAGAATTACTAACTGAATAATTCTATCGATGTTTGCTGATTGCGAAAATTAGTACCGAAAAAATTCACTGTCTCCTGGACTAAAATGAGATGTTTAAATTTTTATTAAATTGAAAATTGATTTTTTTTAAAATTATTTTATCATTTTTTAATCATTTTTTTGTTTAATATACTTCATTTTAGAATAATCCATCTTCTGAACCATTTGCACAAGGTAAATAAACATAATCTGGAATTTATTGAATATTTTTGTCTAAACGGCTATATATCTTCTTCAGGTGCCGTACGTTACGTAGCGCGTTGACGCAACCTATTCGTACATTTTTAGCTGTGCCGATATGGGTTGTGTACCAACCAGGCAATTATTATAATATGCAACGCAGGTGTACACACGCAAAACTACATTCGGAACTGATTGTAGCCGCTTGTTATCGCGCTACAAGTGCAGTCCTGTGTGTGTCTCCTATGTACTGACCTAGCGCGGATAGACTATATGTATATTATCCATAAAATGCGGCTGTTAAAAATTTTAATTTCTCGCCTAAATCAAAAAGTTGCATTCTAATATTTTACACAGTTTATATACTCATGGTCTTCTATCGATTTGCGAAATTTCATCAAAATCAGTGACCATAACCTATCCTTGTTAGTTGAATTAAAAATATATAATTTCCAGAAAGTATTATTGTTGCCACTGTCACAATTTTTTGATGACGCACGTAAAATTAAAACGTATTACCGCATGTTCCGATTCACATTGTTATGATAACATTGAAATGAAGATATTCGTAATTTTACCTGATACTCGGTAGACATGTCTTCACTTAACGCGATAACTTCTCCGAACTGTTCTAAATTTATCGATGAAATGATCACTAATCAAAAACAACCGAATACAACATTACAATAGAAAAAAAAAAAGGCAAATCGTCTGCAGCAACATTACGAAGTTTCGTTATTACCCCGGTAAAGGTGATGCGTCTGATACGCAATCTCGTTTTCAATTATCCCGCGCAGCAATCTATTGCTTTGTTGTTCTCTTTCCTGTTTTCAACTTTTGGTAAAATATTGATAATGTATATTCTCTACGTTTATCATCAAGAAATTATCACTCATTTAAACTCCAATTTAGGAGTAAAATTGCTGACTTTTCGTTTCTGAAAGAGTTACCATACATGAAATAATGCTGTTTCCTTTTCCCAAACTATAATAAACTAATCTAAATCGTTACGACCACTTAAACAAACGTACTTAATCGAAATTGATAGATTAAAGTAATTACCCCGCTAGAAATATCGAAATGGTGTCTTTGTATTTCACCGGAAGTTCTACTCAACTTGATTTATATCGAACAGAACAGAAAAGAACGTATATTTAGTTAAGTACCGAGTTACACAGTATATATAAACATAAAATACGTACCAGCTAGAAAGAGACTTGACCGTATTACGTTAGTGATGAAAAAAAAAGGTCGAACGCTTACATATTATTAACGAAAATATACATACTATGTAAAAAATAAAGCGCAAAAAGTATAACAAAAAAAAAAAAAAAAAATCCAAATTACAGCCAATTTATACCATGAAAAACATTACTTAATAGTTTAGTGATATCATTGACTAACTAAATTATGTTTAATCCGACGATTTTTAAATGTACAACCGGGCTAGCTGCTCGAAATTGTAATCGCCTATATTCCTGAAAAGCATATTGTCATGAAGAGCAAAAAAAATTTTTTTTTGCTGTATTAATTATAAAACCTATTACATAAAGCAATTGCAACCAGACACGCATATTATCAATTTTATTCCAGCGGAGAACGTTTAAAATACACCAACAACACCTATTTTGTAGTAATTTAAATTAATTAAAATTGGAGTTTGAAATCGAGCACCAAACTGGAGCTGAATAAGCCAGTATCGGTCTAATAATGCTTTTATAGATGATAAGCTTGTTTTTTTTTTTTTGCTTTTTTTGGGCTTATATGCAAGACGACCCATTGACCATTATATTAGAGCAAGGTTAAATTACAATTTTTGATGACATTATAAATGAATATAATATCCAATATAAGGCGATACTATATATTTGTAACCAAGAGCGAACTTTTTTTTACATAGAAGGTCTACTCCAAGGTTAACAAATGAATTATATAATAATACTGTTTAAGGGCTTTTATATCGGCTGCATTCGAAAAATAAATCGTCCACATCTGCCAACTTATCTCTATCATCCGGATATGGACAAAAAGGAGACTGACTAAGCCTCTGATTATACATAGAATATGGTAATCTGTTATACCCAGATAGTAACCGACATATCAAACTTCTGATATTTCTTTTACCTGTATGGCGATGCGGCCTCTTATCCAAGCTGACAACAGCTGGTATAATTGGAAACATGGTCAAGTATCTGAATCATTTTTTTAACAAACAGAACGTTCCATATTAAGATTGGTTCGTCAACATCGAGCACCATTCAAACTGAGAATGGCTTACCACAAGGATCTGCCCTTAGTGCAACCTTGTTTAGTTTTTATATCAACGATATAAATGATTGTATTGCTCCGCCTGTAAACGCCCGGCTCTACTTTGATGACTTGAACATGTCCCCGTCTTCCGGTTTTCCAACAAATGCTCAAAAAATCCTACAAAAAACTATTTCAAAACTACAATCCTGGTGTAACGATAACGGTCTTGTGTTTTCTCCATCTAAGTCTATCTGTGTTGATTCCTACAGGGGACGTTAAAACTCTTCCAACATCCGCCTCAATCTAGAAAATTCCTCACTTCATTTCCACCCTACTGCTACTTTCCTTGGATTACTGTTCGATCATAAGCTAACTTGGCGGCCTCACATATCCAATCTTAAAGTTAAATGTCATAAATTCCTATATATTCTTCAAACACAAAGCATAATGTACCTCCGAAAACTCTCCTCTCCATATACAAATCCTTAGTCATTTTCAGACTAAACTACGGGTCTCAGGCGTATTCGTCAACCAGTCCTTCTTTACTTAAATCCCTTGATTCAATACACCATACGGCGCTCCGCACGATACTTGGCGCACATAGAACTTTCCCGTCCGTAAGTTTGTGTGCCTTGTTAGGCACTTCCCCACAAAAGTATTTCCGAACCTTTTATTACCACCATGAGACTCTCGCTCTTTTCTCTAGTAAACGTGCCTGTCCTATTGACACAAATGACCTCCCCAACACCCCAGAGTTCCCTAATGACCCTCTCCCAGAAATCCTGGCCCTCCTATCGCAGTACAATGCGAGCATAATCTCTTTCCCTAACCTAGCACCTAACACCGTGATTCCGCCGTAGGCCCCTTTAAACATTGATGTTAATTTTTCCCTGACGAAGTATAATAAACCCCTGCACCCAATATCGTTCAGTTGACAGCAGCAACAATACAAAAATACCCCGACCACCTCATTTCCTATACGGATGCTGCCAAGGGTACCGCAAAGGCTACTTCATCCCCAACCGCCTGTTCCTTTGAAGTCTGCGACGTGATTCGAAGTATTCGACTGAATGACAATTACTCGGTACTGGATGCTGAAATATACGCGGTATTTTTCTGTTTGGAATATTTTCTTTCTACAGAGCCTACATCACAGAAAGCCCTGCTAGTATCTGATTCATCAGCGGCTTTATTGACAATCTCTAATCCCCTCACCAAACATCCTGTAGCAATTCGAACCCAGCAGGTAGCATACGAACTTATTAAGAGACAGTACTCCGTATACCTTTCTGTGAGTGCCCACCCATGCTGGAATTCCTGGAAATGAACGCGTCGATACATCCGCCCGAGCAGAAATATATTGCCTCTTGCCTAGTAACAGCCCTCCTCCACCTTATCTCTCTCGGACATAATCTTCAATAATCTCACGTCCTCATGGAAAACCCATTGGTCCTCGTGTCAGACTTTCTCGAGGTTAATTAAACACTCAACCGAACCATGGTGGCCAGAAAAAAGCATTTCCCGCAGAGATTTTTGTGCACTTAGCCGCTTGCGCACCGACCACACGGCCAATTGTCCTTTCTGTGGCCAAGATGTTGTTCCCTCAACTTCTCACATACTGTGCGACTGTCCAGCACTATCACCCCACCGGCCCCCTTCAATTAATAACGAAACAGTCACCAACATTCTTGAGAATTCCCCCAATGCAATTTTATCTGTAACACAATTTATCAGAACTAGCGGAATAAGCAGATATCTATATAAACAAACTGCGCATCTTCGTACTGTAATAGCCGCAGCAGTTAAACACGGTACAGGATGTTGCTTTCAAAAAAAAAAAAAAAAAAAAAGAAAAATCTACCTTCATAAAAGAGACTAATCCTTCCCTTTGTTAAAAACTCGGCCTGATTAATCATTTTATTACCGAAAAACTGGCGTCTAAATTACAGTGGATTACGATTATATGCCGTGCGCCACTTTGTGTAACATATTTTTTACGAGTTCTCCATCGTCATTTCCAGTTGCTGTTTATTGGTTCTTGCATGTTTATCTGTTATTGTTGCGCTGTTGTTGTCAAAAATTTGCATGAATATAAAAAAGTAAAGCATTTTTTGCTTCATAAAATAAAAATGTCACGTGTAAGTAACGGTGAAAACGCTATATGTAGATATGGTTTGCAGAATCTGAAGATATAACAAAATGCAAGGGCGATGATGATGATGATTCTGATCTGAACAAAACATACAGTGACATACAGTGCAATGATCGTCATAGTGCAAAACGTCTGAACAGGAAGCATCAGAAGATGATAAAGGTAAATCTCAAACTTATTTTTTTAGAAAGATAATATAACGGATGACGTAAAACTAAACCTAATGTACTAAAATATGTACTGCGGGACAAGATTTTATTATAATTCAATGAAATCAACTCAATCTGCTGTTACAAAAAGTAGACTGTCAGGTTGTTCGCGGATAATGATATAATTTCCTCGGTAACGATAAATATCAATTTTTGCATGGAAACAAGGAAGGAATTATTTAAACGTGAAAAGGATATTAAACTGATGAAATTAAAATAAGGACACTTCACATGATGTTTACTTTTGATCAGCTGTCACGATGAATCTAAGAAAAGCAATCTAAAAATCTGGGACAGTTTTCATGAATCAGGTATATTGAATCTTGTTACATAGCGATAAGTAATAGAAGATTTAAATTTTGATTTCGATCCTTACGGTTTTATGACACACGAAATTGGAAAAAAGGAGGCAAACTAATAAATTAGCTCCGATAAGAATGCTTCTTGAAAATAATGTTAAATATTTTTCAAGAACATTTAACTGTTAGTGAATATCTAACAATTACAGAGCAGCTAGTTTAGGGGACGTTGCCCTTTTCGACAATATATTTTTTCAAAAATCAGCTAAGTACGGAATAAAAATTTTTACTCCTGCAAACATAAAAAACGCTTATATTTACTATATGGAGATGTATGTTGGAAATCAACCAACAGATCAATACCAATTAAATAATTCAGCTCAGGATATAGTTTTGCGATTAGTTAGATCGATAGCGAATAAAATAAAGTAAGTTCCACGCCCTTGACAGGGGTTTGGGGATTATGAAATTAAGCTTTTCACAAGGTACTTAAGGATCTGATGAATCTGAAGTGAACATCGGAGCCAGTTCCTTTCTCTTGGACGCCTATAATTATTTCAGGCTAGGTAAACCTGCGAGCAACTTGGATCCGGAACGAGTCAACTCCTGAAAACCCACGATAGCTCTGGTTTAATAGCTGAGCACCTTAACTACGAAGCTACCACTCTGCCAACCTAATAGAAATAAAACCAACCGCGTGGATTTCATTAAACAAATAGCTTGACAAATGATAAATACTCCAAATTTTACAGAGATCATAAAAATAAAAAAACACCTCGGGAAATAAGAAGACGAACTAAGTTTATGGAAATGCCACCGCAAAGTTCTTGAAGATATTATACCCGAAAATGGTGTCACAAATTTGAAAAAACGATAGCTCATCTGATTGAAATTTAAAATTTACTCGCGCACCGAGCCTCTTATCCACAAAAGGCCTTTAAATCTATTTTAACTCAATATCCTCTACATTACATCCTTCCTCCTGGCAAGTTAATTTGATTCGTTATCTCATTATTTACCCCGCGAGGCACAGGTAACTGTAACTAGAGCGTTGTTCTCTAGTAAGTAGTCACCCCATATCTATAGTGCTAATCCCACTGACATAGATACGAAACAACAATCACGTGAGTTCTGTACGTCCATGTCATGCGGGGTAGAAATTTTCTGTAGAATTGATCAGAAAAGCTAAATCAGGACTCACATTATACGCTGGTAGGTAAAGGGAGGGAGGTGTAGATACCGATAATACGCCTGCCATTAAATACCGTTAAGCGTTTACTGTATATACACATCTGCAGACTACCAGAAGCTCGCCCATGACTATGTGCCTCAGTCGAGTTGATGAATATCAACTGAAATCGAGTAGACAAGCACCCGGCGCCTTATAACCGGGTTCCCTCTTGCTAAGGGAGACAACCCCTACAGAAAAATCTGGCAAAAGGCAAGAGGAAAACCACCGCTGTATATGACAGAAAATCACAAGAAAATGGCCCCGAGTTCGGTACGGCCCTTCAGGGGGCACAGGGTGCGAAGAATACCACCGTCTGCTAAGGATAATACAAGGAAAACGCAACAACAGATACAAATCGTCGCACGGAACATCCAAAGTTTATATCAACCGGGCAAATTAGAGAATGCTTTAGAAGAAATGAAAAAAATGGAAATTGGCATACGTGGAATAAGTGAACATCACTGGCCTGGAAATGGAGAAATAAATACAAGAGAAGGAAAATTCTACTATTCTGGAAATAACAATTTGAAACACATAAATGGAGTCGGGGAGTGATTATCTGTAAACAATATGTCCCCTTCGTGATAGGATTTACACCATTCTCAGAAAGACTGATGCTAATTAGAATGAAATTCGGAAACGTCATCATGAATATTATACAGGTGTATTTTCCAACTACAGATTTGAAATATGATGAAGAGATAGAGGAGCAATACAATCATATAGAAAAGCCAAAAACAGTCACAAAACCAAATGAAATTCTGATAATAATGAGTGATTTTAATGCGAAAATAGGGGAAGGCAAGCGACAAAATTTGGTAGGAAAATGAAAGAGGAGACCGATTATTTGAGTTTTGCAAACATCACAATTTAGTAGTAAGTAATACATAGTACGAAATGCCCAAAAGAAGATTATATACATGGGAGTCGCCAAGAAGTACTGTGAAAATACAAGGGCACAGAAAAGGCAACACTGATAAGTTGTAGAATATTAAATATTAAATTTAAATTTCTATTCGCACCTCCATGTCGGAAGTCAAGCGCTCTAGCAACTAGACTACCGCGACGACGTAAACTTACATTAGTTCATAGAAAAAAATCAAATATATTCCCCTTTATTGTATAGAAATTAAAACTGATTTTAGCTTGTCGATTTACTGAACCTGCATTAAACGAATTGGCAAAGAAGTAAATAAACAAAATTAAATTGAATAGAAATATAAATAATTGTAAAACTGTTTACAAATAAATTTAATTATAGCAAATGCATATATAACGTAATAAATAGTATAAAATCGCTGTAATACATCAAACAGTTACAATAATTTTAAAAAATTAGGAACGAAAAAAGAAAATATGTAAAATAAAAATTATGATAAACATACAGCTTTTTTTCAAATTTTAATATAACCATGATTGCTTCACAAAAGCATTGCCAATCATAAGTCTGAATAAAAGTTCAAAGTTTCATATATTCAAAAAAACCTACCAACAAAAAAACTTACAAAATAACAATATATATGTATATATTTTAAATGTAATTTAATGTTGACTAAAAAAAAATTTTATAACGGTTATTACAAATAATAATGGAAGTCGAAAAATCACATCTTCTATTTCAGGTAATCGCGATAAAAACTTGATAAAGTGTTTATCGCAGCGTGTGAACAAACCTTTTTTTCAGAAAACGGAGTTCAAACTTTTTGCGATTCAGCAATTTTTATTTAATGGTGCCCTATTATCTTTATCTCTGATATTATCGGATGTAAACAGTTTGATAAACTAGTTACCCTATCAAACATAACAATTGAAATATATTCGGCTGTAGATTGCCTCTTACCGATAAATGTATTGGAAAAACAGTTTTTATCATTTAAAAATTTTTTCGTATTCTAACGATTTAAAAGTATGCGAATAAATCAAAATATTACACTGGCTAGAATACAACGAAACTGTTAAAACCTCGACAGATGCAATACATAAAACACGCTGAGATTATCTGTATATTTATATAAAATATGTGGTATAAGCTCAACAAATCCTCCGAGATACGATGCAGCTTTTCCGACTTGTCATTGTCCTAATACCCAACCTCTGATGTTCGAAAAATGAGTGACAACTTAAGAATTAGCAGTACTCGAAATTGTACGGCAGTATCGGTTGATTTCATGTCTCGCACATGAAAATTATAATTTTGAGGTTGAGTATACTGTTCAAACGGTTCTGCTTAAAACATTTTAAGTCACAGAACGGCTCATCTACTTTTAGGAATTAATTTAAAAAGACGCAACCAAGTCAGAAACATACAAAATCAAGTAATTGATCCAAATCCTAAACAATAAAATCACTTTCTTTGTAAATCACGAGACAAAATTGTTGAAAATTACACAAATAAAGTGATAATAAAGACGAAAGCATTTCCATTTTATTTTTTATTTTTCGCAAATAATGAACAGCTTAAATTGAGCTGAGCTCTATTACATCGGCTTTAAGCAGTCTAGATCACTTGGAAGGTTCGCCACGCGACATAAATCGCGGACTGATAACGTTGCAATGATGACTTTTATGTATCAGGTATGGTGACCATGGTCACAGCTAAATTTTTGGTAGTAACTGACGCGAAAGCGAACTAGTAAATTTTTGCGACATTCACTTCCTGAATCATAAGTATTGTCACGTTATTTTAAATTTAGACAGAAGCATAGAAGTGTGGAGAGAAATAAAATGGGGAAGGACAAAAGAATAACAAAAAGAATGGGATAAAGGCACACAATGCATATGAACGAAGGTGAAAAGAAATTAACGCCCATTCAAAACTCAAATGATGTAGAATAACAGTCGAAATAGAGAACAAACAGAAACGAATCAGAAGAAGAGAGACAAAGGAAAATTAAAATTATAACACTAATAAAAAGAAGGGAACCAAAACATCTCGTAAATTTTTTTACACGTTTCTCGATGTATTTTATTATTTTTGATACGTTACTTTTAAAGTAAAGTGAGTTCCATACCCTTAACAGGATGTTGGGATTGTGAAGTTAAAGTTCACATTGTACTAAGCCCAACGGCACTAATGAGAGTAGGGGGGGGGGGGCAGTTCTTTCTCTCGGCCGCCTTTACTTTCCCAGATTTCTCTGGTACCCAATTATTTCAGGCTGGGTAAGCTTGGGAGCGACTTGGATCCGGGACGAGACAAGTCTCGAACCCGTGACCTTTAATTTAGCAGCCAAGCATCTTAACCACTAGGCTACCACGCTGCACGTTACTTTTATTTTCTTCTAATTATTATATTTTTATTGAGGTCAGTACGTCTAATATATTGGCAAATTAATACGATTTATTCAAATATAGATGAGTTTATACCTGTTTGTTAATATTTATAAAATAAAATAAATAAATACCTTAATAACAAACAAAATTAGTATTAAATAATTTACTTTAATTTTGTTTATTATTAAAGTATTTTTTTATTTTATTTTAACGATTTATTCAATTCATTTGATGTATATATACAATCGTTCATGCGTATGTGTATGTATTAATATATATATATATATATATATATATATATATATATATATATATATGTATATATATATATGTATGTCTGTATATATATATATATATGTATGTATGTATGTATGTATATATATATATATATATATGAATGTTATTTATAACTTAAAATTTCGGTATTCTAACGTGAATGTACATTATTTGTGACTTGTAATATTACGAATTTAATAAAATTACTATTATTATTTGTTCGGCGTTAACTCGAATACGATATTGGCCTTGAAAATCAGATATCTGATTATGAAATCTTAAAGCAAATCGGTAATACATTATATTAATAACTTTTTATGGAAAAATCAAGTAGTTATGCCGGCTATGTTGCGAATGTGATGATCGAAATATTTTTTTAAATGTTTCGAATTTTTCTTTTAATTAAAAATTAAATCAATATCAACGACATCATTAAAAACATTAATAGTATTCTTAAATAAAAGTTTGGGGGGAAAAAGTAGAAAAAAATCTACGAATTTATTAATAAAAATGTTAGGTACAAATTAACTCAGCATCTTTCCCGAGCACGTCGTATTTTTCTTTGTTGTTCTCGAATAGCGATACCAGGCCGGTTTTGTACTTTTCGTGATATTCGTCCACTTGTTCCGGGGTAGGATTTTCTATTTTCGGTACGTCTATCGGTTTTCCGACTACGGTATAAAAGAACAGAATTAAGTAATTTAAAGAAAATAATAATTCGCAAAAGAATATCATATTAACGCTACGAAATCCTGATGCAGAATTGCATTGCTACTACGCGTTGTACAACCCAAAAACAAAATATTAAATTCAAATTTGAAAGTTATGATTGACGATGATAAAACGGAAAACGATCCATTTATTAAAAAAAAAAAACAGGACTTGAATCGTTTTTTAAAAAAAGTAAGGCAATAAAAACGAAAAACAAAAACTCCTCAAAAACATATAATTCGAAAGGTGTTGCTGCCGTATCCTCTCGTAGTACACTGTAATTAACAATGAAAACTTTCGAGGAAAAAACCAAATAAAAGAAGAATTTTCGTAGACTTAAAAAAAAAAAAAAAAATAAAGTGGAAAGAAATAATAAAAAAATAACTTTAAAATCAAACATACAGTACGAGAGTAACGGAGTGAAACCGCAATCGCTTAAATAATCGATATTTTACTATTCTACAAAATTTTGCGAGCTGTTAAAAACTTTAGAAATGAAAAAAAAAAAAAAAAAGTAGAATATTTTTTTTTTTTTCTTTTTTTTCTTTTTTTTCCACTGTACCAGTCGAGGGACCACAAACAGCGCCAGTATTAATTTTAATATATGTATTATGATGATAGAAATGTGACCAATCCAAAGCCCTCCAGTGAGGGGTTTGGCTTATAATAGTTCACTACAACTTATAAAAAGGGATACAAAGTCTAGAGAAGGACGAAAAGCTACATAAGCAGTACAGCACAATTTTGACCATATGGCCCTTAGGATATAAAAAGCGAATGGGATGGATTTTAATAGAGAACAACATGAGATTAGTACAGCAGCGTGTACAATGTAATATTTAGAGCACAATCGTCATGATAACAGTGCTATTTAGTGTATTTCATAAAAGCTCGGCACACATTTAGTGTGCAAGAGTGCGAGCACCACAGCAATCGCCTTATGGAACGTTATCCATACGTAGCAAGTCTACTTCTTATGATATCTGATAAAGATTCGAACACCATGGCAATCACTAAGTTAAGAGTGACCCATATGTCATGTTTATTTGGGTCAGATGACCTGGATCCCATAGTAACCGTTGCTGTTTGGTCGGACAACAGAGTCCGGTGAAGTAAATACTTGATAAAAGTTTCGAGTCATAATAACTGATGCTAACGTATTTAAAACTAAATGCACTTAAGTTATGGGAAGAGCGAAAAATCTTTTTACGCCCTATTTTTTTTTTTATGCAGATCAAAATGACGGGGAGAACGAAAATTATTACAGTTTATTTTGAAAAAACCTTACTTCCTCTCCAGCATGAAGCGTGCATTATTATTATTATTATTATTATTATTATTATTATTATTGTTATTTTAAAAAAATCAAAAACTGGTTACACTTTAACCAACTGTTTATTAATCGAAATAAAACTAAATTTATTATTTTTAGTTACATACTCAATTTAAGTGGAATGATTTCGAAATTTTTTCGGAGAATGGGTGCTCCCCTAGGATAAAATATCTTGGTGATCAAATGGGCTGTAAACTGTATTGGGATAAATATCCAATTTATTCTGCACCAAAAATTAGAAAATTAAATTATACATTTTACTATCTAAGCAATTTTTTTAATATTATACATCTCCGTAAACTGGATACTGCATTATATCGACTAATATTAAGCTATCGAATCATGTATTAGGGCAAAGCTGCTGACTATCATTTAAAACATTTAATACAACTGCAGAAAAAGTTATACGGTTATGTCATGGAAATCCAAATTTCACATTTTTCTAAACTTTATGAATTGCAACTACTTAGGTTTGTCCTTAAGAATATAATACAAAATTTAACATCTCTGTTGCTCAGGGTATTACTAGATCAGCGCAAATATTAACAAATATTATATCCGAAATCAGCCTGTATACATATGTGGGTCCTAAACTCTTTAATTCTCTACCTATTTCTTTAAAAATAGATTTGAAAAATTATAAAAAACGCCATAAAATTCTTGTATCATACCTATTACCTTAACTATATGACAGGGAAAGAAAGAGAGAGAAAAGAAAAAATAACAGTTTGTCAAATATTGATTGGTTTTATTTTTATTTCCCTTTCACTGTTGACTGTGTTGGCAAGTGAAATTCTGCGTCTCTACATCTATGTATGTGTAATCAGAAAGTGTGCATATATGTGTATAAGTGTGTAAGGGTGTATGTATGCCTGACTGCCTGTATATGCATGTGTGTTAGTAGCTAATAAATGTTTGACCTGGCGCAGTTTCCCCCGGGTTTCCTCCGAGTATCCAGGTTTCCCCCGATACCCCTGGACAGTTCCCCCGATTTTCCCGGACAGCTGCTGAAAATTCACCTAAATCCCCGTCCAGGTACTGAAAATTCCCCCCAATTAGCGTCCAGGTACCGAAAATTCACCCAAATTTTCATCCAGGTGCTCAAAATTTATCCAAATTCCCGTCCAGGTAGTCAAAACTAACCCCAATATGTGTCCAGGTGTCCAAAATTAACCCCAATTTCTGTCTTGAAGCCCAAAGTTACCCCGAGTTCCCCCAAGTTTCCCCCGAGTGTCCAGGGTTCCACCCAATTTTCCTGGACAGTTCCGCTTATCCGAACCCCAATTTGTGTCCAGGTGCTCAAAATTCACCCCAGACCGCTAATCCGAACTCAAAATTCACCCCAATTTGTATCCATGCGATCAAATTTAACCTAAATTCCCATCCAGGTACTCGAAATTCACCCCAATTTGTGTCCATGCGATCAAATTTAACCTAAATTTATGTCCATGTGCTCGAAATTCACCCAAGTTTCCCCCGATTCCTCCGAGTTTCCTCCAGACGGTTCCCGCACATTTCCAGTAAACCGAACGTCCAAACAGTGTCCAGAGGTCAATAAACTACCCAAAGTGTTATTCGGGGGCGCAAGTACCCCAATTAGTGTCCAGGTGCTGAAAGTTCCCCCAAGTTCCCTAAATTTCTTTGAAATTCCCCCGTACGCGTCCTGCTCGTTTCCGATAAACCGAACAGATTATTAATTAACATAAGTACATTAATTAACGTCCGAAAGTAAACCAAGTCTCCACTAGCCCCGCCCACCCGCTGCTTTACCACGATTTTTTTTAAAATTCCGAGGCCTAAGTATGAAAATTCCAAAATTTAACCCCAATATATTATTTAAAGCGTAAATCTAACCTATAACTCCAGTTCACACCTCTCACACGTATATTTCGATCCCGCGCACGCTCCGGTCGCCGACGCGAAAGCGCACGCGCCGATCCCACGCATATTCCGATCTCCGTCGCGATATCACACCCACACATACGCGCTCCGTTCCCGATACCGCGATTATTTCTTAAATATTTCAAAGTCTAAGTATACATAATATAAAATTAGCCGAAGCATATTTTTTTTATTTTCATGATTCCCCGATCTTACTGCCTTATGCCAAGACGCACGTCCCGATCGCGCGCATATATCTAACATAACGTTCTACGCCGCGATAGCGCACACGCCGATCCCCCGCACGTGTCGTCAGTTTACGCTGCTTCAATTATTTTTTTAATTATTATTTTTTTTCACATAATAACCCAATCCATGCTCTGTTGTCTAAACCTAACCGGTTATCCAAAACATTTACAAATTAACAAATCAATTATTTTTATCCCTCTTTTCCGATCAATTTCGTTGTTTTAATATCGAATATATCGCATTCAATTTACTTTTACTACGACCATTAAACCCCCGATCGACGCTCCCGACGTCTTAGTCATCTCATATTGAGAGGCAATTATTTTTTTATGTGACCGCTATGAATGCACACCGTCCATTCCCGCACACCCATCTGCTATCGTTAGTTCCCATACCGTTCATAATAACTTTTATTCAACTCCAAGTATTATGGAATTATTCCAATTATATATTTTCTTCACTCCCGATCATTTCTTCTGACCGTTCATAATATTTTTATTTTCCTCCGGTTCTAAACATAAATCCTACAATGTCTTCAACGGGATGAATGCGCACACATCTTCTGCAGTTAGTTTCCATACCGATCTTAATAATTTTTCGAGCCTAAATATTATAGAAATAGCCGAAGTATATTTTTTTTTTCGTTTCTGATCATTTCTTCCGACCGTTCATAATATTTTTATTTTTCTCTGGTTCTAAAAATAAATCCTACAATGTCTTCAACGCGATGAATGCACACACATCTGCCGTCGTTAGTTCCCATACCGTTCATAATAACTTTTTTCAACTCCAAGTATTATGGAATTATTCTAACTATATTTTTTTTCGCTTCCGATCGTTTCTCCCGAACAATCATAATTTTTTTCCAGACATATGTATTCAAAAATGAAATCGAGTATAATTTTATTTAACACGGTTTCATAATTTCCCTCTCCATCCCCTATTCATCCTACACAAATTACAATTCTTTCATAATATATGTTCTAGACCCAGTCAAACAATCAACTCTCGCGGAAGTGTAGACGCTGTCTCCAACACCCATTTTACCATCAGTTATTGTATATTATTGTCAAATTATTTTTCCAAAAGCCTTTTTAAAATTTTTTCACGTTCGTACATATTTTTTATTTGCACGACATTCGTTTCCATGCACACACGTTTCCATACCGATTGTAATATTTATTTATTTTTCATCCCCTCCCAGACTTCATACACATCCCACTGGCACGTTCAACGATAGTTTCTTTATTGATCCTGTACATTTTTTCTGCATTAGCCGCGGGAGCGTAGCACATCAATCCATCCCACACACTATGCGTCCTCATATATTTAATTTTTAATTAACGATCTTTAATTATTTTTACTGGTATTATTTTTCCTACACAATCACTCCATCATACATACTTTACACTGTGAAAATAATTTTAGCCTTTCGATAGAGGAAATCTCCGATCACTAAATAATTGTTATAGGCGTCCTATTTTTAATATTATACACATCTCAGTATAATTATTAAACGAAGGAATTCGCAGCATCGTTGCTGCAATCGCACCAGGCTTTCTTTTTAGGAATCGTCAACCTCTGCAAGTATACGCCTCATCGCTACACCAACCTTTGTCTGCACGGGTTGCTTATCTTTAAGGCCCCTCGTGTGTCGCACACTATTTACCGTTATTCGAAAGAAGTATATTTTTTACGCTCGCACACGCACCTATACGCACACATTTAACATTAGGGTCATTGGTCAGGCGACATTTCCAAGAACAATCACTGCTCCGCTGTCTAAGCTGCATCACCGGTCGTTCGCAACATTATTGATGAAGCGCCCTTTTTTTACAATAGGATAATTTATGACGTCTATACACCTTTTCTAGGAATCAAGGTAAAAGCGACCAATCTTTCCCACTGAAACCGGTTTTTAGACACGCCCCCAGTCTTTCTTTTTAGGAATTGACAACTTCTACAGGTATAAATCTCATTAACATGACAGCCTTTGTATGCGAGGGTTCTTTATCTTCAAGGTCATTTATGTGTCGCACGCTATTTACCATTATTCAGCAGAAGAATATATTTTTTTTTTTTTTGCGTTCGCATACACCTGTACGCACACATTTAACATCAGGCTCGTTTTCAAGAAGAACAATCGCTGCTCCACAACCTAAAACGCCTCGTCTCGCCATTCACACGCAACATTATTGAAGCCTCTATCATGTACCTGCATTTACGACCTTTTACAACAGGATAATTTATGACGTCTATACACCTTTTCTAGGAATCAAGGTGAAAGCGGTCAATCTCTCCCGCTGAAACCGGTTTTTCACACATGTTACACAATGGTATAATGTGTAGTTCAGGGCTTCGTCTTTCACCGCTCGTTTCTGGAGGTACCGTTTGTTAGCATTAACATGAATATGATACTGCCGTGTGGTAAGAGCATCATACAGAACGATCACGTCCGAGACATTTACTAGACGCATAACCCGCATGCTTATGTAACTGATCTATACACTAAAGAAATCCTCCTTAACCGCTCCTGTTAGACTGGTGGAGAGTAATGGCCTCGCACTACTATTTACCGACAACGCCTCAGCTTCAATCACCTCTGCACAGCCATGTAGTAAACGTTATCTTCCTTATTACAATCTTATGTTTTAACATTGTTACACTATTTTTCTCATTTTTAACTAATTATACCCCGTTTTCCACTATTTCACCCCATTTTCATACATTTTAGCACTTTTACACTGTTTTCGTCAATTTCTGCTATTTCTCACCGTTTTTTCAGTGCTTTTAGTCCTTTCACACAATTTTCCTCAATTTTTCGCGATCTTTCTTACTTTTTTCTTCCAACTCTTTACTATGCCTATATTCAACCGCGATAACCTTCTCTAGGCTTTCTTTCAACCCCTCAGTCTCTACTAGGCACCTCACCCACTTAGCGACCATCGCCGCAGAAGAATGTTTTAGGTATTCCATGGGGGTCCTCACTTGCATATGGAGATGTACCAGTTGAATCAATCAAATCTTTGAGAGGGTGGTATGATGCATCAAATCGGGAGTTGTCTTCGGTTATTCCGCTGCTAGAGCCCTCCCAACATCTTCAATGTGACTATTATACTGATGTGCGATAAGAGCGTCCATCAGTTCAAACGTGTCCTAGATATTGACTAGACATCTGCCCAACACACTTATGTAACTGATCTATGGACATCTTTAAGCACCCCCTCTCCCCCGAAATCGTTCCTATTAGGCTGGTATGAGTAAGGGCCTCATGCAACCATTTATCAATTACCATGTTCTCGTCAATCACCAAGGCACAGGTATGTAGGAATTATTTTCCTCTATAAAATATTCTCGCGTTTAACACTGTTACGCCATTTTTCCAGTGCTTTTAGTACCTTTCACACAATTTTCCTCATTTTTTCATGATTTTTCTTACTTTTTTTTTTCTTCCAACTCTTTACTAAGCAGATATTCAACCGCGATAACCTTCTCTAGACTCTCTTTTAGCCCCTCAGTCTCTGCCAAGGCACATCTCACGCTTAACGACCATCACTGCAGTAGAATGTTTTAGGTATTCCAAGGAGCTCTCCACTTGCATATGGAGGTGTAACGGTTGAATCGATCACATCTTTGAACGGGTTGTCTGATGCATCAAATCGGGAGGTGTCTTCGATCATTCCACTGCTAGAGGCTCCGCTCGAGATCTTCCATGTGATTATTATGCCGAAGAGCGTTCATCAGTTCAAACGGGTCCTAGATTTTGACCAGACATCTGGCCCAGCATGTTTACACAGCTACTCAGTACAGTAAGGATATCTTTAAGCACTCCCCCCCCCCCCCCCGTAATCGTTCCTATTAGGCGGGTATGAGCAAAGGCCTCATGCAACCATTTATCAATTACTATGTTCTCGACAATCATCGATGCACAGACATATAGGAAATGTTTTCCTCCTCATAATATTCTCGTGTTCAACACTTACACTGTTTCCATCATCTTTAAGTAATTATAAACAATTTTTCACTATTTCTCTACATTTTCATGCATTATACTACTTTTACACTGATTTAGACAATTTTTGATGTTTCTCACCATTTTTCCTTTGTTTTAGCTCCTTTCACACAACTTTCTTCAGTTTCTCACTGTCTTTGTAAGGTTTTTTTATTTCTTACAATTTTTAACTACATTATTCTTCGTATGCATATGCTTCAGGAATATGTTCTACTATATCTACAACAAATCAATGCTAATATAACTTGCTAACCTATGATATGATGCGGTGTGTAGGTGTCTGTTTATATGTATAGGTGAGCGAGGACGGGTGATTGTATATGTTTGTATGCTTTTGCGAGTGAATGTGGGAGTCTATGCAAGTGTGTGGGGGTGCGACATGCACGTGATTATTACATTGTTGTAGTCCTCGTCATCGACGCATCATCATAATTATTATAAAAATTGTAAAAACCTATTTGTCATCGTAATAACTGAAATTAACATTAGTACATTCAATCAGGCACCCAATATACTTTAGAGGCAGAGTTAAAATGGGATGCGGCCAGTGGAGAAATAGTCGTGACTGAAATCTCAACTAGATATACGGTTTTCATCACCAAATTTTAAGAAGATGTATATTTTTTCTACAAGTTGGGAATAGTAGTCTCTTGAATAGCATGCAAAATGTCAGAGCGACGGTTACAATGTGCAGGTCTATAAGCATGCTCCTTTTAAGCCAGTGAGAGCAAGGGACTCATGCAACTGCTTCCCAATCACTTCCAGCACATAAGCCATTGTATCCATCATTATCATATTTTTATGCTTTAAACACCGCTTTTCCCTCAATTTAAATTGTACCTTGAAAATGTGCTGAAATACATCCTAAGAGCCGTTCAAAACATTAAAAATAGTATGAAACGTCACAAATTGTTGAAAAAGAGTGTAATGATCGCATGGATCTTGATGTTGAAGAGTCCAGTCCGTTTCTCAGTGTGAATGTTTAATGTATAACATGAACGATATACAACAAGTAATTTTGACCAAAACTGATTATAATTGTATTGCAATGTGTGCAAATAATGGAGTTAATTCCCAAACAATACTCTCCCATGCTTGATGGGGATGCACTCCACCTCTTACCCATATTTATTATTCCTAACCAAATACCTTCATCTCACTAGCACAAAAAAACTATTATACTATAACTGATGCAATAGAAAAGTTCTGTAAACTTCCCCCCAACCATTTACAAAGCTGTTCAAACATAGCTTCAGAATGAATTGAATACCACATCAAGAAGTATACATGTCAGTCCAAAAAGTACTCCTCATGCAGAAATTACTCCATGTAGGAGTAAAATAGCCACATTTATAAAAAAACATCAAATTTTGTGTGAAAAATACCGTTTAACCTCCAGAATACTCACCATTTAGGTGCAAAACAGCGTTTTTACTGTAAAATACCCCATTTCCATCTAAAATCGCATCAATTTTATTATAGTCGCCCTCTTAGGGAAAACACCTCATTTCTTTTTTTTTTTACTATAGACGCAACATTCTAGTTAATTTGATGACATACATGTGATGTAACAACACTTTGTATACACATTCATGTTCTAATGAACGTTTCACTATCTATCCTCAAACATTACTATCTGTAACAGAGTTGATGGGTTTGTTGGAATACATACATGCTCAGTGCATATTACAATTATAAAAATCGAACTGATCGCATGGATCCATAAGTTGATGAGCCCATTGCATCTCTCAGTGTGAACATTTAATGAATAACATGAACGCCATGCGAGTACAGCGACTAATTTTCGCTCGGGCATATTATAACTGCCATGCAATGCGCGCAATACCCAAGTTAATTACGAAGCAACACTCCCCCTGCTTGATGGAACGCACTCCTTCTCTTACCCATGTTTATTATTCCCAACCAAACACCATCATCTCACTAGCACACAAGAACCATTATACTATAAGCAATGCAACAGAAAGTTCTGTAAACCTCCAACAACCGACCACAAACCTGTTGAAACATAGATTAATAATGAATTGAATGTCATATCACGAAGTATACATGTCGAGCTGAAAAGTACTCCTCACGCAGAAAATTACTCCATTTATGACCAAAGTACCCACATTTAGGAAAAAAACCCTTACAAAGATTGTGAAAATTGAGGAAAAATTGTGTGAAAAGTCCCTTGCTCTCACTGGATTAAAAGGAGCATGCTTATAGACCTGCACATTGTAACCGTCGCTCTGACATTTTGCATGCTATTCAAGAGACTACTATTCCCAACTTGTAGAAAAAATATACATCTTCTTAAAATTTGGTGATGAAAACCGTATATCTAGTTGAGATTTCAGTCACGACTATTTCTCCACTGGCCGCATCCCATTTTAACTCTGCCTCTAAAGTATATTGGGTGCCTGATTGAATGTACTAATGTTAATTTCAGTTATTACGATGACAAATAGGTTTTTACAATTTTTATAATAATTATGATGATGCGTCGATGACGAGGACTACAACAATGTAATAATCACGTGCATGTCGCACCCCCACACACTTGCATAGACTCCCACATTCACTCGCAAAAGCATACAAACATATACAATCACCCGTCCTCGCTCACCTATACATATAAACAGACACCTACACACCGCATCATATCATAGGTTAGCAAGTTATATTAGCATTGATTTGTTGTAGATATAGTAGAACATATTCCTGAAGCATATGCATACGAAGAATAATGTAGTTAAAAATTGTAAGAAATAAAAAAACCTTACAAAGACAGTGAGAAACTGAAGAAAGTTGTGTGAAAGGAGCTAAAACAAAGGAAAAATGGTGAGAAACATCAAAAATTGTCTAAATCAGTGTAAAAGTAGTATAATGCATGAAAATGTAGAGAAATAGTGAAAAATTGTTTATAATTACTTAAAGATGATGGAAACAGTGTAAGTGTTAAACACGAGAATATTATGAGGAGGAAAACATTTCCTATATGTCTGTGCATCGATGATTGTCGAGAACATAGTAATTGATAAATGGTTGCATGAGGCCTTTGCTCATACCCGCCTAATAGGAACGATTACGGGGGGGGGGGGGGGGGAGTGCTTAAAGATATCCTTACTGTACTGAGTAGCTGTGTAAACATGCTGGGCCAGATGTCTGGTCAAAATCTAGGACCCGTTTGAACTGATGAACGCTCTTCGGCATAATAATCACATGGAAGATCTCGAGCGGAGCCTCTAGCAGTGGAATGATCGAAGACACCTCCCGATTTGATGCATCAGACAACCCGTTCAAAGATGTGATCGATTCAACCGTTACACCTCCATATGCAAGTGGAGAGCTCCTTGGAATACCTAAAACATTCTACTGCAGTGATGGTCGTTAAGCGTGAGATGTGCCTTGGCAGAGACTGAGGGGCTAAAAGAGAGTCTAGAGAAGGTTATCGCGGTTGAATATCTGCTTAGTAAAGAGTTGGAAGAAAAAAAAAAGTAAGAAAAATCATGAAAAAATGAGGAAAATTGTGTGAAAGGTACTAAAAGCACTGGAAAAATGGCGTAACAGTGTTAAACGCGAGAATATTTTATAGAGGAAAATAATTCCTACATACCTGTGCCTTGGTGATTGACGAGAACATGGTAATTGATAAATGGTTGCATGAGGCCCTTACTCATACCAGCCTAATAGGAACGATTTCGGGGGAGAGGGGGTGCTTAAAGATGTCCATAGATCAGTTACATAAGTGTGTTGGGCAGATGTCTAGTCAATATCTAGGACACGTTTGAACTGATGGACGCTCTTATCGCACATCAGTATAATAGTCACATTGAAGATGTTGGGAGGGCTCTAGCAGCGGAATAACCGAAGACAACTCCCGATTTGATGCATCATACCACCCTCTCAAAGATTTGATTGATTCAACTGGTACATCTCCATATGCAAGTGAGGACCCCCATGGAATACCTAAAACATTCTTCTGCGGCGATGGTCGCTAAGTGGGTGAGGTGCCTAGTAGAGACTGAGGGGTTGAAAGAAAGCCTAGAGAAGGTTATCGCGGTTGAATATAGGCATAGTAAAGAGTTGGAAGAAAAAAGTAAGAAAGATCGCGAAAAATTGAGGAAAATTGTGTGAAAGGACTAAAAGCACTGAAAAAACGGTGAGAAATAGCAGAAATTGACGAAAACAGTGTAAAAGTGCTAAAATGTATGAAAATGGGGTGAAATAGTGGAAAACGGGGTATAATTAGTTAAAAATGAGAAAAATAGTGTAACAATGTTAAAACATAAGATTGTAATAAGGAAGATAACGTTTACTACATGGCTGTGCAGAGGTGATTGAAGCTGAGGCGTTGTCGGTAAATAGTAGTGCGAGGCCATTACTCTCCACCAGTCTAACAGGAGCGGTTAAGGAGGATTTCTTTAGTGTATAGATCAGTTACATAAGCATGCGGGTTATGCGTCTAGTAAATGTCTCGGACGTGATCGTTCTGTATGATGCTCTTACCACACGGCAGTATCATATTCATGTTAATGCTAACAAACGGTACCTCCAGAAACGAGCGGTGAAAGACGAAGCCCTGAACTACACATTATACCATTGTGTAACATGTGTGAAAAACCGGTTTCAGCGGGAGAGATTGACCGCTTTCACCTTGATTCCTAGAAAAGGTGTATAGACGTCATAAATTATCCTGTTGTAAAAGGTCGTAAATGCAGGTACATGATAGAGGCTTCAATAATGTTGCGTGTGAATGGCGAGACGAGGCGTTTTAGGTTGTGGAGCAGCGATTGTTCTTCTTGAAAACGAGCCTGATGTTAAATGTGTGCGTACAGGTGTATGCGAACGCAAAAAAAAAAAAATATATTCTTCTGCTGAATAATGGTAAATAGCGTGCGACACATAAATGACCTTGAAGATAAAGAACCCTCGCATACAAAGGCTGTCATGTTAATGAGATTTATACCTGTAGAAGTTGTCAATTCCTAAAAAGAAAGACTGGGGGCGTGTCTAAAAACCGGTTTCAGTGGGAAAGATTGGTCGCTTTTACCTTGATTCCTAGAAAAGGTGTATAGACGTCATAAATTATCCTATTGTAAAAAAAGGGCGCTTCATCAATAATGTTGCGAACGACCGGTGATGCAGCTTAGACAGCGGAGCAGTGATTGTTCTTGGAAATGTCGCCTGACCAATGACCCTAATGTTAAATGTGTGCGTATAGGTGCGTGTGCGAGCGTAAAAAATATACTTCTTTCGAATAACGGTAAATAGTGTGCGACACACGAGGGGCCTTAAAGATAAGCAACCCGTGCAGACAAAGGTTGGTGTAGCGATGAGGCGTATACTTGCAGAGGTTGACGATTCCTAAAAAGAAAGCCTGGTGCGATTGCAGCAACGATGCTGCGAATTCCTTCGTTTAATAATTATACTGAGATGTGTATAATATTAAAAATAGGACGCCTATAACAATTATTTAGTGATCGGAGATTTCCTCTATCGAAAGGCTAAAATTATTTTCACAGTGTAAAGTATGTATGATGGAGTGATTGTGTAGGAAAAATAATACCAGTAAAAATAATTAAAGATCGTTAATTAAAAATTAAATATATGAGGACGCATAGTGTGTGGGATGGATTGATGTGCTACGCTCCCGCGGCTAATGCAGAAAAAATGTACAGGATCAATAAAGAAACTATCGTTGAACGTGCCAGTGGGATGTGTATGAAGTCTGGGAGGGGATGAAAAATAAATAAATATTACAATCGGTATGGAAACGTGTGTGCATGGAAACGAATGTCGTGCAAATAAAAAATATGTACGAACGTGAAAAAATTTTAAAAAGGCTTTTGGAAAAATAATTTGACAATAATATACAATAACTGATGGTAAAATGGGTGTTGGAGACAGCGTCTACACTTCCACGAGAGTTGATTGTTTGACTGGGTCTAGAACATATATTATGAAAGAATTGTAATTTGTGTAGGATGAATAGGGGATGGAGAGGGAAATTATGAAACCGTGTTAAATAAAATTATACTCGATTTCATTTTTGAATACATATGTCTGGAAAAAAATTATGATTGTTCGGGAGAAACGATCGGAAGCGAAAAAAAATATAGTTAGAATAATTCCATAATACTTGGAGTTGAAAAAAGTTATTATGAACGGTATGGGAACTAACGACGGCAGATGTGTGTGCATTCATCGCGTTGAAGACATTGTAGGATTTATTTTTAGAACCAGAGAAAAATAAAAATATTATGAACGGTCGGAAGAAATGATCAGAAACGAAAAAAAAAATATACTTCGGCTATTTCTATAATATTTAGGCTCGAAAAATTATTAAGATCGGTATGGAAACTAACTGCAGAAGATGTGTGCGCATTCATCCCGTTGAAGACATTGTAGGATTTATGTTTAGAACCGGAGGAAAATAAAAATATTATGAACGGTCAGAAGAAATGATCGGGAGTGAAGAAAATATATAATTGGAATAATTCCATAATACTTGGAGTTGAATAAAAGTTATTATGAACGGTATGGGAACTAACGATAGCAGATGGGTGTGCGGGAATGGACGGTGTGCATTCATAGCGGTCACATAAAAAAATAATTGCCTCTCAATATGAGATGACTAAGACGTCGGGAGCGTCGATCGGGGGTTTAATGGTCGTAGTAAAAGTAAATTGAATGCGATATATTCGATATTAAAACAACGAAATTGATCGGAAAAGAGGGATAAAAATAATTGATTTGTTAATTTGTAAATGTTTTGGATAACCGGTTAGGTTTAGACAACAGAGCATGGATTGGGTTATTATGTGAAAAAAAATAATAATTAAAAAAATAATTGAAGCAGCGTAAACTGACGACACGTGCGGGGGATCGGCGTGTGCGCTATCGCGGCGTAGAACGTTATGTTAGATATATGCGCGCGATCGGGACGTGCGTCTTGGCATAAGGCAGTAAGATCGGGGAATCATGAAAATAAAAAAAATATGCTTCGGCTAATTTTATATTATGTATACTTAGACTTTGAAATATTTAAGAAATAATCGCGGTATCGGGAACGGAGCGCGTATGTGTGGGTGTGATATCGCGACGGAGATCGGAATATGCGTGGGATCGGCGCGTGCGCTTTCGCGTCGGCGACCGGAGCGTGCGCGGGATCGAAATATACGTGTGAGAGGTGTGAACTGGAGTTATAGGTTAGATTTACGCTTTAAATAATATATTGGGGTTAAATTTTGGAATTTTCATACTTAGGCCTCGGAATTTTAAAAAAAATCGTGGTAAAGCAGCGGGTGGGCGGGGCTAGTGGAGACTTGGTTTACTTTCGGACGTTAATTAATGTACTTATGTTAATTAATAATCTGTTCGGTTTATCGGAAACGAGCAGGACGCGTACGGGGGAATTTCAAAGAAATTTAGGGAACTTGGGGGAACTTTCAGCACCTGGACACTAATTGGGGTACTTGCGCCCCCGAATAACACTTTGGGTAGTTTATTGACCTCTGGACACTGTTTGGACGTTCGGTTTACTGGAAATGTGCGGGAACCGTCTGGAGGAAACTCGGAGGAATCGGGGGAAACTTGGGTGAATTTCGAGCACATGGACATAAATTTAGGTTAAATTTGATCGCATGGACACAAATTGGGGTGAATTTCGAGTACCTGGATGGGAATTTAGGTTAAATTTGATCGCATGGATACAAATTGGGGTGAATTTTGAGTTCGGATTAGCGGTCTGGGGTGAATTTTGAGCACCTGGACACAAATTGGGGTTCGGATAAGCGGAACTGTCCAGGAAAATTGGGTGGAACCCTGGACACTCGGGGGAAACTTGGGGGAACTCGGGGTAACTTTGGGCTTCAAGACAGAAATTGGGGTTAATTTTGGACACCTGGACACATATTGGGGTTAGTTTTGACTACCTGGACGGGAATTTGGATAAATTTTGAGCACCTGGATGAAAATTTGGGTGAATTTTCGGTACCTGGACGCTAATTGGGGGGAATTTTCAGTACCTGGACGGGGATTTAGGTGAATTTTCAGCAGCTGTCCGGGAAAATCGGGGGAACTGTCCAGGGGTATCGGGGGAAACCTGGATACTCGGAGGAAACCCGGGGGAAACTGCGCCAGGTCAAACATTTATTAGCTACTTGTGTTACATATATATCTGAAGGTGTCCGGATATTCAATTACATATTAATTTACAACGTGTGTGAACATGTGCATGTGGGTGTGTGTGTGCATTTATTTTATTTAATGAGCATATATCATACTTTTGATAAATTCGTGTATAGTTTAAGAAGTTTATTTGTTTTATTTATAGTTTTCTAAAAATGTTTTGAGTACTGTTTAAGAAATTTTATGGTTTTTAATAGCCATCACTAGCGCAAATTTACGCAGAAATGTAATATGTATAATAATGATAACAATAAACTTGATTTGATTTGATTTGATTAGATTTTTCGTTTTTCACAACCTTCAAATTTATTTCCATCACATTTAAATATCAGAAAAGCGAGCTAGCTTTTGCACCCAATAAAAAGTAATTCAACTTGCTACGTTGATAATATGGTCCTACTTTTTTTTTTTTTTTTTTTTTTCTTTTCCCAATTCGGATATTCCCGATGGGGCAATTTTATTTCAATAATATATATGCATAAAATAAATACAAGGTAATTACGAACGTTAATAGATATAAACATGTGTTACATTAGTGATGATAATACATAGTCACTGAATGCAACAAAATAATATTTACATACAAAGTTACTGAGATTTATAAATTCACTTATTATGATATAATTTTAGCTAGGAGAGGATTGATCAGGTAATTAAAATAATATGTATATATATGTATATATAGGTACAAATGTGTATGTAAACAGCAGTGAAACTACAGTAATGGAATAACAATTAGGATTAGAGTTAAGTAAAGCATAACTTAAGATACTTGCAGAGGCTGATCACTAGCTTTTGCAGTTAGTTTGATTTTCATTGCTGAGTGGAAGTATTGAAGCAGATTCTGAGCATTTTTGTTATTAATTATACGCGATGTATTAGAACTGATATATAAGCGATGTTTTAGAACTGATAAAATATTAGAACTGAAAAATATGGTCCTACTAGAAATGCAATTCCCTTCAACCGTCGCTAATATATGCCGTGTCGTTATGACCGGCAATCTCAGAATATCGAAAAAGTGCTAACCTCGTTATAGCTTCTACTGATTTATAACGCATGGTTACAAAGGTCATTCTTTGTAACGATCGTGTAACTTAAAGGACACTTATCCGTGCACGTTAACTACCCATTGGCTGATACTGGAAAACCCGGTCGCCATCATGACACGAGCAGGCCGATTACGTCGCTGAGCCGTGCTTTAAGGAGTAATAACACCTTGTGATTTTTTTTTTTACGTTTTTTTTTTTCTTATTGGCTTAAACACTCCCTAAAGTATCTAAGAATGACGTAAAAAGTTGATTATGAGGGGGGAAACTTGTAAGTTGGTCAAAAAGTCGTTGTTCCGAACATAATCGTGAAGCAAAATTAGCGGGTTTTCAAGTGTACGCAGAAGCATGCGTTTAAGGTCTTTAAGATGCCTCTTCTACCCCAATTTTGAGGCTGAGAAATCAGCTGTTTGTAGAAAGTCCGTTAGAACGTACATACAATAATTAGTGTTTGGCTTCTCTACATGTATATCAGTGTTCCGGTAAAAAAATTGTTAGTGTTGAGACGAATTCGGTACTTGCAGCGCTATCTTTTGACAATGTTTGAGTTACAAATTAATCTCCGGTCACATCATTAAATTCACAACCTCTCGAACGTCGTTCGAAGTTGCATCGCTGCTTTGTCTTTTGCCTTGTCAAGGATGCTTACTCGGCTAAAACCAAAAATCCCCGTGTTCGGTAGCAAGTCCGGTCTTTTGTACGATTGCGTCGGGGTAGAGACCACGTTTTATTTGAGTGGTAGTGGTCGAGGGCTAAGACAGTGTGACATATGCTTGCAGCGAAAGCGTAGAATACTGTGTGCCGGGTAGCGTCGAGCTAAGAGCAGTTCTGTAGATCCTCCAGTGGCAAATCTGTTCTCGATACAACTGTTTACATTACTGTTTTATACTTCAACGATGGTTACAACAGATTAGTGCAAGTTATGAATCTATTGGACATAATAATTTCCGTACCGAAGCCGATGCGACGCGCACTTCCCTTTCCGAGCGATCGCTCACCGAAGAGGCTAAAACTGCCCGCAAGGACGTAATTTCGACAAGGAAGGATGCGTGCGTTGCTGTGCCGCCATTTATTATTGTACAAATTAAAGTAAATCAAGGTTTTTTGTAGTTAAAGACTACTCTACTTTCATATGCACAAAACCTATCTCTATCTCTTTCCTATTGTTCGCGGTAAGTCTCAGAAAATCACCCGAAATTTTGTGAGCGCAAGGTGATATTACCCCTTAATCATTTTTATATTTTCAGGTTCGCGCCATGCTATTTTGTGCTGGCGATTCCCCGAATTGTGAAATTATTTTTAGTTCCAAAATGACGGTAAATTCCCACTCTAAAGCACTCCTAAGCCGTCAGTCCCGCCATAATTCGCCGCAGTTTTTCTTTTCAATAACAACCGCTGCATTATTAATATATTCAAGCGTTATTTTTATCAATATTATTTTCCTCAATCATGCCATCATTCTCATCAGTCATGTTTTAAATTTAGAAGCATACATTTAAATTTATGGTCAATAAACTCTTTTTATTGCTTTTTCTTAATTATTTTTAACATTAACCACATCACTAAGCATCATTTTAATTCGATTAATCGAATAAAATATGAATCGCACACGGATTCCCGGTCTTTCTCGCTATAGACATTTTCAAAGCTAACCATACATCGGAATAAGTAATTTATAGCGTATTAAAAAAAAAAAAAGAAATTTTTGTCTACTACATAGTAAACCGGACATACGCGAAATTTCTAGATTTCAGTTACATGCATATAAACTATATATACTTTTCTTTATGGGAGGGGATA
Organism: Icerya purchasi; assembly: GCA_039619475.1. Taxonomy (NCBI): domain Eukaryota; kingdom Metazoa; phylum Arthropoda; class Insecta; order Hemiptera; family Monophlebidae; genus Icerya; species Icerya purchasi. The sequence goes on along the minus strand of CM077116.1, from coordinate 444,069,396 downwards.
AGCCAAACTATGGACATTAATTTAGCTGAAGTGAAATGTTCGAAGTGTCATTATGTGGCAGCGGGACGCCACCCAGAACCCACCGGTACGGCATGGTAACTGGCTGCGTATAAAATACACAAATCCGCTAGCGCTTGAGTAACGTGATTTACTTTGTACGCTCCTTATTAATTTTGCAATAAGAATCAAGACGTCATACTATTATTACCTTTTCACTCTTTGTATCAACGATTAATTTTTAAATACCCAATTATTCTGAACATTATACAAACCTCTACATCCCGTTTCTTTTTTTATTTGTATTTTTGGGTGCGCCAACTACGGATATTAACCCAGCGCAAGTAAAAATTTTTATAGTTTCAGTATGCCGTAGTGGGATTCGAACCGGTTCTACCCGAGCAAAACATAATTAATCAATCGATTACGCTACGGTAGCTGGTTATACATCCCATTTCGTATTAATTGAAATACGACAGAGTTCCTTCGTGATCATAATGGGGAATTTACCATAATTTTTGATCTGAAATAGAGTAAAGGGCAAGATGCAAAAGTGAAGGTGTAAAAGCGATCAAAGCGCTGCAACGTGACGTCATGATCGGTCTGTGCTCTTTTGACGGGTGAAGGTTGTTTCCAATGTCAGATAACAGTAATTACCGTGTAACTAACGTACATTTAAAGTTACGCGATCCTTACAATAGAGACAGATGGGGTAAACTGCTTATCCAACGATAACAGCATTTCTGTGTCACGATGTCCCTTCTAGGGATACACGATTCAAAGAGAGATCCTTACAGAAAGAATGATGTTTATAACGACGTGATCAGGCGGGACAGAAATTAGCGTTTCTTGGAAATTCCGATATCGCTAGTTATAACGATGCGACATTGACTAGCGACGGTTAGATTCCTGGAAGAACTGTATTATGCGAAAGGATTGAATTTCACCTTTTGACTCGGGGTTAGGGATAAAGAAATTTCACTTGTCAGCAGGTTTCACCATTGCTTTAGACATATTATTCATAAAATTACAAAGAGTGTTCATCTGTTTTCCAATTTTAAATAATAAATATTTACCCTCGTTTCGGAAAATATTCAGTATGACTAGAATCCATTTTGGTCATGAACACGATCGGAAACCTTTTTTTGTTTTTTTCCTTCGACTTTGTGTGATATATGTAAGCTGAACTGTGCCTAACAGGTCTTCTCGAGCAAGTTGTTGCGTAAATATTAAGTAGTTTCAAACTGTTTTATGTGAAATTAGCGAAATTGCTTCGAAATTTTAATTTAGATGAACCGGCGAGTAATTTGTAATTGTAAACAAGTTTGAATATTAAATAATTTAAAATTGTTTTGCACGAAATTATTAAGAGCAAAGAAAAAAATGACCTAACCGTAAACTCAAAGTTGCTACGGATAATTTAGAAAATGCTAGTTTGAATTGCTTTAAACAGACGTCTGTTGTAATTTTCGTCGGTCATATTGAAACTGTTATCTGATCGTGCCCTACCACAAACCTCGAAAACGGTATGATCGATGGATTTCAGTAGACAAAAATGAAAGTGGCGGAAACACTAAAGTAGATCATGGACTATTTAACTTAATTCGGTTTTTCTGGACTTACCAACGTGAGTAAGAGGTCTTCTTCGAGGCATCAGACCAAACGAATACTGAAAGAGACCTCTTCCTTTCATAAATATAAGATTTATACCCGTATATTTTTTGGTAAGTTGTTGAATTTTTGTCACCAGCGGACCTCGCACTTGATCGTACAATTCGTTTTCTCCGAATGTGTATGCCGGAACCAATGATGCTCTGAAACAATCAAATAGCAATGAATATGCAATAAAAGACAATACCGATTACAGCGAAATGTAGGCACGCTTAACGTTATCGTTTTTATTTAGCTGTTTTTTTTTTTCATTTCTAAAGAATCGTAATTTTTATATTGTAGAGAATTAAAGGAGTTCATTTCGGAGACAGATGTTGTAATAAGATGATGAATGAAAGGAAAATGGTAAAAGAAGAACGTAAATGTGAACAGAAAACGAACTTTTGTGACAGCAATCCCTGCGTTAAATCAAGTGTTTGCGTAACCTAAGGTTGAACTAAACGGAAAGTGTCTTAATAGGCACGACTGAAATTTTCGATTATTAACTGAGAAAGACCCACGATAATAAAAGGAATTATTTAATACCAGCAAAATATTCAGACGTATCAAAAATTTCACCTCCGAATGAAAATTTTCATGTCTTTACAAAAAACGCTTTATCAAAATCTAAATAACTGGAAAAGTCACGATCAGCTTGTAAGGATTGCAACTAAATAATCACCAAAGTACAAGTAGTCAATTTTCTGCACCAATGACTTAACAATTTATATTGACCATGGAACACGACATCTCTCCAACGTCTTTCATTCGTGAAATGCTTTCAGATTTTCAGTGCTAATGAAACCGTAACGCGGTAGCCTAGTGGTTAAGGTGCTTGGTTTATTATTATTATTATTATTATCATCATATCAATTACCCGCGTATCAAAGTAACATTTAGATTAACTTATGCAGATGACATTGTTCTTTGTAGTCGCAGTAGAAACCTATCTGAAGCTTCCACCTTGCTTAATCGCGATATTATACGGGTTTGCAATATCCTAAATGATCTTGGTTTGTCGATTGCTCCTTCAAAATGTTCAGCAGTAGTATTCTCATATCGCTGAATTAACCCAATTCACAGTGTTGTTTATATTGCCGGTGCTACTGTCCCCATTTTGTCGGCACATAAGTACTTAGGTTTTATTCTCGATTCTAAATTAAACTGGAACCATCATGTAGATTACATGTATGTATAACAAACTTCTAAAACGGTTACCTCTACTCAAGGTCCTCTGTAATGTCAATTGGGGTAGCGATCCGTGCACAATGAGTAAGTTATACAAAGCATACTATCGCAGTATTTTAGACTATGGTTGTTACTTCTTTCATAATTCCTCAGCAACCAATCGTAACAAATTAGGGAGGATACAGAACACATGTTTACGACTTATAATTGGTGCTTGCTTACCTACTTCTATCGCTGCTTTGGAAGTTGAAACCAAGATCCCTCCTCTCTCTGTTAGATCATCGTACCTAGCAGACAGGTTTCTTATGAAATACTGTCCTCCAGCCAGCTTCAATTTACTTAATTCCTATTTGGATGTTAAAAACAATTGGAGATTTAAAACCTCCAAAACGCCTCTATTATCTTTAAGTGCGGTTAGACTTCAGAGATATTCTTTTATTACCATACCGTCGTATCCTTCATTGATCTTTAAATACCCATACTCACATAACTGCTTTAAGTTACAGGTAGATTTGGATTCTTTTCAGTTCGTTAATAGGCACAAAGCTAGCAGAGTATTCAATGCGATAATTTCGGACCATTGGCCGAATTTCCAACCGATTTTTACTGATGGTTCTAAATCTTCGAATTCTGCGGGTACTGCTTTTTTTATACCATGTCTTAACTTAACTAAAAAATTCTCTCTTCCTCGTTTTACCTCTGTGTTTAGTGCCGAATGTGCTGCGATTTTCAAGGCTTTGTCCTTTTTAAATTCACATATATTCTCTGAAAATATCATTATCATTGTTTATCAACTTTGAAACTCTTATCGTTCAACACAAAATCTCATCCATACCTCTATAAAATCAGAAGCCTAGTAGTTTCCCTTTCTGAATCTGGCGTAGTAGTTAACTTTGTCTGGATACCAGGACATGCGGATATCTACGGTAACGAAGTGGCAGACATGGCTGCCAAAGACACATGGAAGAATAGTTGTTTAGTTCCATATTTTCCAAACAGAGACCTATTCGAGCTCATTAGATATGCTCATAAAGAATATTGGAAGGCTACATGCGCAAATCCATTTTGCGCGCAACAGTACAAAAGAATTCAATCTAATATTCCTAACGTTCCTTGGTTCAACCACATTACGACTGTTTCGATGAGTACCAGATCGTACATTGTTACCTTATGTCGCCTTCGGCTGGGGGTAAACCGTCTCCCCGCTTCTTTGTACAACATGGGTTTAATCTCTTCTCCCTATTGCCAACATCCACTAGACTCGGACAAAGTGGCGGACGCTGACCACCTCATCTTCGAATGCAATTTTCACACGGCGCAAAGAATTATTTTGTATAACTCAATAATAAATTTCCAGATCCCTCTGCCATGTAGTGTCAATTCTCTCCTGGCCACCGGGATTGCTGCAGTATACAAGTTATTATATAATTACATAGTACAATGTAATATTAATGTATAGCGTTAATTAGTTAATTAATTATATTAAATTGTCGATGGGTTGAATTTTCGACGCCCAAAAAAAAAAAATAGATTAAAAATACAAAATTACAAAATATCATCTGTTTATAAATTAACACTTGTCAGCCATTCTATTGCGCCTTCCTCAAGAGAATGTAGCCCAGTCAATTCTTTGTTGAAACTTAACAAAGTACGGCATCGTTTGAGTCTCTCCACAGCTACACAGTTCCGATTCCGAAAGCCTCTATTTGTTCATTGAATAATTGCAACAGCCCTGGTTGGTTCTAACTTGATTCAAATCAAATTTTTATATTTACGAAAGAATGACGCATAAAAGCGAAATCATGCGCGAACTGTGGTTATAATGAATAACTGTAAGAAAAAAGTTTAACAAAACGAAACATGCGTGTACAACAAAATATGTGTCATAAGACTACAAATTAAAATTTAGCTCCTATATTATAAAATAGACAAAAATAGAAATATGATAAATCATTCAGAGCTGAAATAAAACGAATTATGATAAATTACAATTAAAACTAAATCAAGAAATACCAAAAATAAAACAAAACATCTATACACGTAAGTCATATATCTGCCTTCTTACTATCCGTCACTCAGTCACGCACTCACTCACTTACCCACAAGCGGACACGCAACCCACACACGTCTGTATATACATACATGCACATCTAAAAATTGCTCAAATACCTAAACATATTGTAATAGAACACTGAATTACAATTGAAGTACGTATAAAGGTTCATTATTGTTCGTGTTCATCACTATTTCTTATCAGCTTGTAAGAAAGATAACAGTTATAAACAAGTAAGACGACTTATTTATAATATTATTTCATTAACTCGCATGTCAAACTGCATGTTCGATTAATATTTTATTATTTCCGACTCAAGTTTCTCATCAGAGGATGCCGGCTAAAAGGGGTAATAAACAACACATTAAGAGGCAACTAAGCGATAAGAGCGACGAGGCTATTAAAAAAAGGTCGCATCAGGAGGACTCGGAAGATGAGATGGAAAATACCTCGATTGCGTCGTCAGTTAACGTGATAAAGCGCGAGGTTTGTGAAATGAAAAAGTGCATTGAATTTGTGTCAGACAAGTATGATATCATGCAGCAGTCAAATCAAGACTTGCTAACGGAAATTAAAGCTCTACGACAGCAAGTTGAAAAATTAACAAGCGAGCTTCAAAATAAAGAACATCAGATTGCAGAGCTCACAACCACAGTTCATCAGCTTGAGCAGTACGGCCATCGCGAAAATGTTGAGTTGCATGGAATTTCGGAAGAGAAGGATGAGAACTTGCAACGAATTATTATTCAAGTTTGCCAGAAAATTGGGGTCGAGATTAAGGAAGATGATATTGTGGCGACGCACAGGCTACCTTGTCTGCCGAAACCGATAATATTGAAAACAACCAGGAAATTAGCGGATAAAGTTTTAGACAAAAAAAGAGAACGCCGAATCTTGGACAAAGAAATTAGTAATAATTTAAGTAGTGAACGACAGGTTTACATAAACGAAAATCTGTCGAGGTATTACAAAGATTTGCTATGGAAGGTGAAGCAAAAAGCGAAATTACTGAATTTTCGATTCGTCTGGTCGAAAAGAGGGAAAATTTATGTTAGGAAGGACCAGGAAGCTCACGTACTTCACATCCGATCCGAAGCGGATTTAAATAAATTATTATAAATGTTATTATAAATGTTTTGTTAGTTTTCGTGTGTGCAGGAATGAATGTGGTGCGCGTGTATTGTGTCGATCTACGGCGTCGGCTGGGCAAGGCGGTTAAGGGAGTGTATACGCGTGAAGATGATAAGAGGAAATCCGAGATCTCTGTAAAAGTGCAGTGTGTGATGGTATGTGTGCGATGGGAAGTGTGCGTAATGTATGTTGATGTTTATAAGTTTGTCTGTGTGTTCAGGTGGTGTAGAACGGTTCAGTGGTACCCTAGAGCCGATGAGCTATGTCTGTCAGTTGGTCGATGCGCGAGATTGTGTGTTCTTGTTCTTTGTTGTATGGTGCAGATACGGAAAGAAAGTTCAGACGTTTAAAATGGAATGTTGTCGACGTGAGAGAGAACTGTGAGCGTGTAGTGTCAGTAAGTGCAACTGTCGCTTGGCCGGGGTCGTATCTTTATTGTAAGGGGCTTCGTGCGGTGGTGGTTAATTTGTTGCTATTCACTGTTCCCTTCTTCTGTTTTATTTTAGATGCACTCCATTGCGATAAAATTAAATCGTTTTTTTCTATGTATATAGTGTACAGAGCGTTCAACTGTAATTTGTCAGTGAGTGTGCGGAAGTGTGATTGTGTCTATATAATCTGGGTGTGTTTATATGTGTATACTAGATATTCTGTCTTATATACGAGTAAATATCGGTATATTAATATCCTAGTCCAATTACTGATAATTTTGGCGATTAGTAGTGCAACATCGATAACCGTTTTCCGAATACAATCTGTGATAGCTCAATATTTGTCGAAATATGATCAATTCTTTTCCTCTATACCGTACTTTAACGTTACACTATTGTCGTCTATAATTCAATTTTGCAAAAAAGAGAAAGAAAAAAAAAAAAAGAGCTATCATTTCCAGTAATAATAGCTTTTGATTTTCTTCTCAAATATGACTTCTCTAATTCAATATCGCAGTAAACAAAATTGCAACAATTATATTAATATCAAAAAATGGACTGACAATGTAAACAACATACTAAATGTAAATAATTCACTACAAATTAATACGGAGCTTTTTCATGTGTTGCACTTAAACATAAGAACCCTGAGACGTAACTGGGATGAATTTATAACTTACATTTACAGGTCATCTTTAAGTGTCATCATATTAACTGAAATTAATATAAGTAAGGATGAATTAAATCTATATAGTATAACTGGATTCACGAATATTGGACTAAAAAGACCTATAGGGTTTAATGGAGGAATACTTGTGTTTCTAAATAATAAGTTTAAATATCACGTTCGGGAGGTTAATAATAGACCAAGTATGGACCTGGTGATGATAGATATAGAGATTTGCAAAAACAACCCTTTACGCTTAATTGCTATGTACAGATCACCGAGTAAAAACGTAGGCGAATTTATAAACGAAACCGCTTCACTCCTAAAAAAATTAAGCAATAAAGATAATTTCCTGATTTGTGGTGATTTTAATATTGATTTATCTATTCGTAATGTACAGGCTGAGAATTTTTTAAACGTAATTTATGGGTCAGGAGGAATACAGTTAATAAATGGAATTACGAGAGAAGAAGAACGGATTGATAGAAGTACTCAGTCATGTATAGACAACATATTTATTAAGTATAATACAAATGAAATTACTTCGGGAATTATTAACTCGAAAATATCAGATCATTACATCATTTGTTGTGCATTTAGTATCTCAAACCGGAGTTTTCAATCTATTAGTAACCCTTTGAAATATGTTTTCGATGAAAAGAGATTGCATAATAAGATAATTAATCATAACTGGAATGAGGTAAGGTGCGCTACAACGTCAGGAAATATATATGATAATATACATTCAGTTTTTAAAGGCCTTTACAAAGAATGCAAAATAGAAGTACCGCAGAGTAAAAAGGTGACTAAATACTGTCTTAAAAATAAATGGATGAGTCAAAAAATAATCAATTTTATGAAAATCAGAGATCAGTACTTTAAACTTAATAAAGGGAACAGAACCAATATTCGATATAAAAATTTATTTAGAAAATATCGAAATATGGTTACAACTGAAATAAGGAATGCGAAACAGAATTATTATCGGAGTCAAATAGTTAAAGCAAACAATGATTGTAAAAAAGTATGGAATGTAATTAACAATATTGTTAATAAAAACAATAAAACATCAATCGATGATTTCATCGTTAAACATTTTGGAAATACTGCATCAGTTGCTGAACAATTTAGTGATTATTTTATATGTTCAGTGGAACATCGTAGACACGAATGTCACATTCAGTTATTGAATTCGAATTTTGATAATCGTATTTATTCTTCCTTTTTTATTCCGCCAGCAAATAAATACCAAATAAAAGCAATAATTAATGATCTAAAAGTTTATAAGGCACCTGGATGGGATGAAATTAGGGTTAAAGATATAAAACAAAACTTAAATATATTTGTTCCTATTTTGACTAACATGGTTAACTATTCTATAAAGGAAGCTATTACTCCTGATGGGCTTAAAAGAGGTATTGTTAGACCAATATATAAAAAAGGAATGAAGAATCAGTATGAAAACTACCGTCCAATAACAATAACATCTGTGATAAATAAAATTTTAGAACACTACATTGATTTTTTTTTTTTTTTTTTTTTTTTTACTACTTCTGCCGATTCGTGCCTAGCCTATTTGGCTATCTGCGAATGGACTCAATGTATTCAGTTGAGTGGAGAATACATCCATTGATGTATTCAACCCATCTCTTATACTAGATCACGGATCCTAGTTCTTTCCAGTCTTCTTGTTATTGCATTGTCCGGAAGGGCAGCTACTAGCTCGTTACTATGTCCACAGAGGCGTAACGCATGACTACGAGCGCGTTGCTTTATAGCCTCATCGACAGTACAGACTCTTAGGTCTCGATGAATAGCCTCATTGGTAACATACCACGGCATTCTGTATATCAACCGTAGCGTTTTATTCTGGAATCGCTGTATCACATTTCTGTTTGACTTCTTTGCACAGCCCCAAATTGGTGCTGCATAAGTCCACGTAGGTTTAAGGATGGCATTGTATATTAAGACCCTATTAGCTAAGGAGAGGTTCGAATGATATCCTATTAGCCAATATAGCGATCTTAATTTAATATCAAGCTTATTCCTTAATTTCTGTACGTGTGTCCTCCAGCTTAAGGTACGGTCTAAGTGAACTCCTAGGTATCTGTCACTATTGCTTCTTGGTATAGTGTTACCACCCAGTGTTAGGTGGAGCTGGTGCTCAGCTCTCTTGGTAAATGATACATGACTACACTTTTCCAGGTTCACTTCGAGTTTCCACGTTTGAGCCCACTGTAGAACCGTATTCGCGCTTTTCTGTAGCTCAGCAACTGCAATATCAGCCCTCTTGTCTTGCGAAATTAGCATTGTGTCATCGGCAAATGTAGCCACTTCAATATTTCCTTCGGTGGGAAGGTCTGCTGCGTAGATATTATACAGAATCGGCCCTAAAACACTACCCTGCGGAACGCCAGACGTGATTGGATGCAGCTGAGAGTAGTCATCACTACATTTGACGCGAAATTTTCTGTTCGTTATGTACGACTTGATGAGTTGATAATACTGTATAGGGAATGCTGCTTTAAGTTTATATAGTAATCCTTTATGCCATATTTTGTCGAATGCTTTTGTGAAATCTATAAACAAGGCTTCGGTATATTTTTTGTTCTGAATACCTTCTTCAATTATTTCTGCAATTCTATGTATCTGTTGTTCAGTGGAGTGAGCGCTCCTGAAGCCAAACTGATGTTGTGGAATAATTTTTCTTGATAAACACTTAAGAAATTATCTGGAAAAAAACAATCTACTTTACGAAAACCAACACGGTTTTAGAGAAAAAAGATCCACGATAACATTATTGAGAACAATTGTAAATAGGATAAATATGGGATTGTCGATGGGGAACCAATTTTTAATTTCATTTATTGACCTATCCAAAGCGTTTGATTTAGTTGATCATGAATTACTGATCAAGGATTTAGAAAATCTAGGCATTAAAAACAATCAATTGAGTGGTTTAAGAATTATATAACAAATAGGAAAAATATGGTCAAAATTGCAGGGAATATAAGTAATGAAAAAAATATTCATTATGGAGTAGGTCAGGGTATCATATTGGCCCCGATGCTTTTTCTTATTTATACCAACTCGTTACACAAACATATTAAAAATGCAAAGGTATATGTTTTTGCTGATGATATTGCGTTGTTAATCGAGCACAACAATTTTGAGATGGCGGAAAAATTACTACAAGATGATGTAGATAATTTTAGTAAATGGGCACATGATAGAAAGTTATGTATAAACATAAATAAATCAAAAGTATTACACATTCGGAATAGTTCTAAATATAAAATACGCGATCCGCGAATTATCCTCCACAGTAACAATTGCATTCATGAGCTTCATGTAAATATCAACACCCATTTATGTCCTTGTCCACCGTTAGAAAACGTAAATGACTTTAAATATTTAGGTGTATATATAGATAAATCCCTGAATTGGAAAAAACACATTTTAAGTTTAAACTCAAAAATAAGACAGACAATTCCAGCTTTATATAAAATAAAGCAGGTACTATCATATCAAACACTACGTGTATGTACTATAACTCAATTATAATGTCTAGAATTTTATATGGAATTCAAATATGGGGCGAAGCTAAGAAAACTGAAATAAATAAAATAAGTAAAATACAGAAGAGGTGTTTGAAACTCATACTCCCTCATTGGAAGCAAAACGTCCCTGGATCAACATGGTGGAAGGAAAACAATGAAATGTCCCCCAAGATGTACTATTACTATTACAGACTACTAGAATTTAATGTCAATAATATAAAATTACCATCTAGGCAAAAAACTAGATTGACAAGAAACCAAAGTAATACATACTACATCTATCCTCGTGGGGTAAATCTGCGAATTGATAATACGGATAATTCGGTTTTAATTAAATTAATAAGTACAATCCCGAATCGTATATTAGAGGAAAAAAGAATTGGTGTGTGGAAAAAGGAGGTGGAAAATTGGCTAAAGGAATGGTGCAAAGATTAAACAACAAGCTACGTTCTGAATCAATCTACCTTTTAATGCTCCTTTCTTTTTACGTTTTTGTTTTTGTTTTTGACTTCCTAGTGTCTTTACCGGACATTAAGTCGTAAAGAAGATTATGTTTCCCATTTTAAATATTGAGCTGTCGGCATGTAATAATGTACAGATACGTATTACGGGGCGTGTTACGTAGTTGCATGCGTATATATATTTATACTTAATCTTAACGCTAGAGTACTAATATTATGATTATAGAATAAGTTAAGATAAATTATAATTTTTATATTGTATATATTTTTTTTTGAATAAACGTTAATAAGAGTGTCGGGCACTCACACAACGGGCATATTTGCCCTGTGAGACCCACAACTTATTTCAAACAAAAAAAAAAAAAAAAAAAAAATTTACTTGCGCACAACCCACTCAAAAAATATACACGCAACATATAAGCAGGTACCAACATAGATTTACACATACCTGTATATACAACTATACCTAGATTACAATACACGCATACATGATCAAACAGAGCAGACAAATGTACAATACAAAAATCTCTTCACAATTATGTTTCATTGGTGGTTAAACAATAAAAATAAACCTATAAAATACGTGGAAAAAATATAATCATATTTGGTCCTAGTTACTAAACAAAATAAAATAAATTCAAAATAAACATTAGAATTAAATAACATTGTTAATATAATCAATTAGAAATTTACACCTTTTCTTATAGCGTTTATTAAGTGAACTTTTATGTGCTCGGGTAGTTTAGTTTGTTATACAATTTTGAATCTATATAAAAGGCTTGAATTCTAATGTGATATTTATTTACACGCGGCACTCTAGCCTTCGTAGTATTTGCACTTCTTGTTATTCCCCCCGCCCTTTGGAAATTTGAAAATAATTATAATTTTTAAGAACGAACTGAACTTAATAAAGATTGCTAATGTTTAACAACTTATTTCTATAAAACTTCTCCTTATACTTCTTTATAATCTTAAAAATAGGTTTCTGTAACTGACCTAACTGCTTGATTTGATAAGACGGTACGCCACTCCAATGAATTATTCCATATTGTGTATAAAGAGAGGAGTACAGAGTATATAACTGATATTGATTGAAAAATTGCCTTAAATAATAAAACACGTAATTTAACCTTCGCAATTTAGATGTAATGTAGGTCAGATGCTTACACCAAGAAAGTTTGTAGTCTAAACAAAGACCCAGATACCGTGAATGTCATAAACTCGATATAAACGTGTACTATCTTGCCACTTGATTTCTAAATTATTCCAATAAGACTGAGGTAAAAAACTGTGTATATCATATATCTTGATTTCTATAAATTTAAGATTAATTTATTTGCCTCACCCAACTGGAAACCTTCGGTACATTATTTTGTATCGCTAGTTTTAATAACGATACATTTCCGGAACATACAACCAAAACTATATCATCAGCATAACACAATATATTTTCCCGTCTATGCTTAGATTACACAAACGTATATTAAAAATACAGAATGGGGTCCCATATGCTCCCCTGGAGCACATCACTCTGCTGAATAACTAAGCTACTAATAATACCATTTTATTTTTGTAGCATATTTTCTATTCGAAAAATACGAGTATGTTTCAAACCACTCTAAAATTTTACCACGAAAGCCACATGAGTATAGTTTATGAAGGAAAATATCATGATAAACCACGGCAGACGCCCTCCTGAAATCCAGGTACATTGATGAACTACCCGCTTCTAAATTTTCAGCCATGTAGCAAATTTGGCGAAATAACGCATCATCTGCATTTTTAAACTGCACCACGCTTTTCTGCCGTGATCAAATCCAGGCACCCTACTGGCTGGATTTAAAATTAGTTGTCCGTTTACTGGACAGTCTGCCTATTCCAAAGTTCCCTCCACCTGGTAGATGCGTCGTCATTGTTCTGAAGCTTGTCGGCTGTCAACCATGCTGCTTTCCTAGACCGAAGACGTGTAGGTGGAATATCTTTGATAAATTTTTCCACGTGAGAGTGAGTGCTATCGTAATCAGCCCATTCTCGTGTTAATGCCTCTTCTCTGCGGATGAACGATGGAAATATGTTTGCAAGCACGAAGAGCCCTATAGTAGAAGTTGATTTGCTGTATACGGTAACTAAGCGTAGTACCGTATACAGTTGTATATCAATTTTCATTGTATGCGAACTAGCCAACCAAACTGCTAGGCAACAGTATTCTGCGACTGAATACACCAAGTAGTCCTAAGGAGTTCTGTCTTCGTTCCCCATGTTGTACCTGCAAGGTGAGCGATAAAGTTTACTCTTGTCTTCAGCCAACCGATTATGAGATTTAAAATTTATAATACGATTTAGATTTCAATTTCATGAACCAAAATCTGGAGAAGAAACATTTAAAACTTCACAATTATTCTTATTACATATACTAATCAGTTAACCAATGCAGATAATAGAACGAATACCCAAAAAATTATAAACTCAAAATATAAAGAAAGAAAACGATTTCAGCAAAATCTCAATTATATACCAAAAATAATAAATTCGTTGCTTTAGCCACCGATATTTTAAAGCTACCAGAAAATCTACCGTCGTAATTTTGCTCGATGACTAACGTATTTCTTTCACCTTTTCTTTTACTTGAAATAAACTTTATTTCTCTATAAAACGGTTACAATTCTATTTTATAATCACCGTTAACGTACACGCAGCATTCTTTTTATTAACACAAAATTTTATTATTCACTTTTAATACCGTTAGTTATCGAATGCATTTGAATAAAAAGAAATTTTAAGCGACACAATCGACGGTACTTAAAGTAGTCGTATAAATTAATTAATTAAATACTGATCTACGCAAAATGTGATTTGCTGGCATGTTCTACTGATAACGCGTTATTTACAGTTGCACCGATTTTCCGTCAGTGACACACATTAAAATCCATTTTAAATTTCGATTATTCAATGAACACAGGGAATGTGGCTTTTTACAATTCTTTGGGTACACTTTATCATAAATTGATCATAGTGTGAATTCCGTATTTCATCAGAGAGCCCTTTCAGTACACACACTTACCCGATTATTTCATTTATATTTCGCGATTTATTCGAACCGACCTCTGATTACAAAACCTTTGAGTAGCGAAAAAGCATTCACATCAGAGTTTTCAATTGTTCTTCATTTTCCGCCTTTATCGGCCTTTTACATTCACCCATTACCTTCATTCCTTTAAAAATGTATAATGCGGTCCATAAATCCATTTACAATTCACACCAATTAGGTTGTAAGCTTTTGCCGATATTTTCTACTATTGTCGCCCAATACAGACCTACTTTTTGTTCCCACCCTGATACTAATTGAAAAAATTGAATAATTCAATAAAATGAAAACCAAATAAGACAAGTAAATTTATCATTAATTTAAATATAACATATTCCGATAACGGAATCCTGGCAAGTGTTTTAAACTAAAAGTTCTTTTCAGTTTAATACCGATAAAAAGGTTGACACATAAGTGTAATAACTAACGGTGCCATATCCATCTCGGGATTAACAGATTCGCTATGAGTTTATTTTATCGCACTGATTAGTGTCTAAGAACAATCTCGTCAGTTTTCGAACACGTACAAGGCAACAAGCTTTGGACATAATTCACAATGAATATGGAGAGCTTGTTTTATTCTGAAGTATGTCGCACTTTTTAATAATTCATACATTTTCCTGTGCTAAACGCGCTTTCATACCTTTTTCAATTTTTAAACGATGAAAGAATGTTTTTTTTTTTGTTTTTTTTGAGCATGTCGATAAACGATCTCCGCTCAGGAACAATAAGAACGAGGAATTATAAAAAAGAGTAATTTACAAAAGTGCGTAATTGTAATGATAGGAAAGAAAGTAAAACGTCCAAGAAATTATATATAAAAACAGTAATAGCGCGCAACCTTTAAACTTAAGCCTGAGAAATATAGGAATATGTACCACGATTCAGGAGAATGTATAAAAAACCGGAAGTCGTCACACACATTAGTGGTGTTTTTTGTTCCGTTTTAAATTGGCCCGGCAAACCACCGTTTAAAATTGAAAACGTATCGAAACTTTATTAACCTCAAAAGAAAAATTTTAATTTGATTTACCGCGAGAAAAAATATTGTCGCTAATACTAGATCGAAATAAGAAAAATTATATGCTTTCTTAGCTTTTCTGTTGTCATTAATTACATCATTCGTGTCCGGGTTCGGTCGATTGATTGAAAAGCGATCGACGACGGCAGGACGAACTCGAATGTAAGGTCACCTTTATACTGAGAATTCAGTGTAATCTGTTTACTGATAAAAAAAAGCTCAAGGTCTCGTATATATAAGACACCTAAAAAAGAAAGAAAATAATTCGTACCCAGTTTTTAAAGCTAGTTTTACAAATCCTTTTCTGTTATTAATGATAATTTTGTTTGTCCCTGGTTGGGCCAGTGAACTTTCCGCCGCTCCACCAACCATTAATACGACAGCTTTATTTTTTTCCTTCGACTCTAACAGTCCGAATATATTTCTTGCAGAAGCAGATGATAGACCTAAAAATTTTAAATATATACCATCATCAACGTTGCAAAGATAAAAATACCTACGGACGAATGAACCAATATAGCTCTGGTATTAAGCCAATTGAATATGAAATACAAAAACATGTAAGCTTGGTGATCGCAATTAAAAATAACATCAATATAGATCATCCGTTCAATAACGTAATATATAAGACACCATTTTTCGAATACGAAGATAAATTACTTAAAGTAAAATCAATGTACGCCGAATTTTTTTAATGTCCAATTTATAACAGGGCGCGGTCTATCTTAAAGGTATATTTGCATATATAAATTTAGGATTTCTGAAAACTGCGTAATATGTAATTTTAGAGATGATGTTTTTCATATAATACAAGAATGCTATTATAATAATACTAATAAACACTCTGTAATTATGATATAAAACAACTTTTACGAAATTATTTTAATGAATTTAACATATGTATTTGCAATTGAAGAAATAAAATTCCGAAACCTTAATGTATATTTATATTTAATGTAAATAGTAAAAATATAGTATATATTAAAAAAAAAACTGTAAAATGGAAATTAATATAATACCAAATACTTAATCGGATGACTTATATTAATTCCATTATTATAATTAATCAATATTTTGCAAATAAATGTACCCTACCCGAAGTTTTGGGAATAGGGGAGGGGGGATAAGAACCAATAACAAAAATATATTATTTAAACACAAAAAAAGCAAAATACTTCGGGACAGTATTTCTGCTAGATAACTCGGGATCCCTATTATTTGGTAGTCCGATTGTTCGAACGGCTATCGCGAGTTTCGTTACAAAAGTTTTTAAAATAGTGCATAATACGTCTCTAAAAGTATGTCCGCACTTGTGCGCTTTCGCTTTTAACTTTCAACTTACGTCTTACATTTTGCCTCTTTCAACTTGCGTCTAGACACATGCCTCTTGACGCATGCCCGAAAGGCAAACAATTTCTGTCCGCACTTGTTCAACTCATCTGTGCGTCTCGTTAGTAGGTTCTGTGCAACCAGCTTGAGATGGAGTCAGATGCGCTGTCCCTACTTCTACTAAGTCCTGCATTTTTAGTTTTGAAACATGGAAGAAAGAAGAAAATGAAAAGAAAGAGGAAATCGATGTGGGTTTCAGAATTTTTGCAAACTCGAGATTACAAGATTCTGAAAAAAGTGAATAGAGATGATTTATTGTTTAAGAACTTTACTTGAATGTCGAAGGCCATCTTTGATTGTTTGCTAAATCTGATTCGAGAAAAAATAGAAAAAAAGGACACACGTTTCCGTGAAGCTGTACCTCTACGGTATAGGCTTACTATCACTCTATGATTTTTGACCACGGGCGACTCAATCAAATCTCCTTTTTATCCATTCAAAAATTCCAAACAAACTATATCAGAAATTATATCCATCGTTTTGAAAGTCATAATTAGAGCATAAACCACAGTGAGGTGTAGACTTCATTGGCCTCGGATCTTGTTCTCTTTTTGATCACTTTGAGTGCTCTTTTGAAAAGTAAGATCTCAAACTTTTAATTTTGTTTTTTACTCCTTTGACGTCTAGGTTGTACTTTTCCCCGAGTTAAGTCAATGCGTCCTTCTTAGTCTGCTTGTTAGTATAAGTTTTATCCCACAATACCGAAAGGCTTCGATAATCATCAATAAAATTTAATGTTTCTTTTCCTCCGTCGAACATGATAAAAAAACAAACGAAAACAATCAGCAACACAAACGACAAATTTCACATGAACCGGCGGTTTTCGAATGAAAAGGCACGGAATGACGCACGGAAACCCACCACTTGCGCTCCAACGTTCAACACGTTCAACGCTTTCGTTCAACACGTTCAACGCTTTCGTTCAACACCTTCAACGCTTTCGTTCAACTCAAATAACGCATACGTTAGCGCATGCCTCACGTGTTTCTCGCGTTGCGCTATGACGCATGCCTTTGACGCACGTAAAGCTGAACAAGTACGGACATACCTTAACATGAGCGTATACTACAGTTGACTAAACAGCGGTACCATCTGCCGTACATGTAAAATACTGAAAATGAGGGCGGACTCCAACTCATAACTATTTTAGGGTACGTATGAAAATGCGTCTCCGAGTAATTAGCCAACTCATAACCAGAACCCAAGCGACACTGGCCAACTGGTAAAGCCGATCGCCAAGACCTACCCAACAAATCTTATAAAAATGAATAATTTCGACCGGGGTTTCTCAATTTTTTCTCTACCCTATACCGGACTGGCTAGACAACCTAAACTTGTTTATTTTCTGCCGGCCGGTAAAAGCTCTTAACAAGGAAAAATTAGAGATGATAGTTTATATTTCATTTGGCTATGTCAAAAAACACGAATTATTATTCGTCTTCACAGAAAACTGTTCAATTATTAACCGCATCATAGCTGATATTTTATTTATGTACTTGAATATTGAGACGGATTCGGCAGCTATTTAATTATGTTTTATACGATCTCTGATAACACTGTCCGAGGTCGAAAATATTTCTTCCGATTAAAATCCTTTGAATTATCAGGTTTTTCTCGAGCAGTGTAAAGGCGAGGTGTTGTTATCGGAAACGCTATTTCGGCCGAGTAGCGTGAAATCCCGGACGCAACTGTTCTGTCACCTGTGCCGGAGTAGCGAACTGTTTTTCGAACAGGTGTGGTCGAAAACGCGGAGATAAAGCGCTTGTCGGCGGAGAGCGTATGTGTACGGAACGGACAGCTACGAGAGTCGAGGGAAGATTTATGAAAATCCCGTAAGAGAACAGGGCAGCGAATACAGAGATTATTAGATGTTTTAGAAAAATCGGCGTAGCTTGTTATTGATTGTTAAGATTAGCGGGTAATTTCCGATTCGGTAAAGCACATCGTGTGGTGTGCTTGACATCAGCAATAGAACATTGTTCACGTATCAATTTCAATCGTCTTATATGTTAATTCAGTGCTAGTCGTGATATAGTTTTCCGTTCTGGTCGTCGTCGAGCAGGTCTGGCACCATTTCACCTAATCCCCATTTCGCCTAAATATGGAATGACCCATGAAAAAAAAAAAATAATAATCTGAAAAAATCAACTTGGCAACACGGTCACCTTTGGTAGGCAGAAAAAAGGATAAAAAAAAAAAACGAAAGAGATTGATGAGTAGCATAGCTGAAAGGTGCACACGTGCGATTTTACTACGCGCGGTATTGAATTGTCATTGCTTGATGGTAGCATTAGTAAAAATTTCGTACGGACAGATTAATGTAAATTTCCGGTTATTTTTTTATTTCTCCGGTAAATAATTCGATATCTACTTCGAATTTCATCGTAGATAAATATACCTGCACACATTTCTTAGTGTTATTTCGCGCCGATCACCCTGCCGTATTGCCTTTTCGGGTTTTTTTATCAAAAAACGTAGCTTGGTACGCATTTCCAACGCCCATACCGCCAGGAAATGTTCTTTCACCGCTTCTCGACCATACACAACAACACTAGTTGGCTATCCTAACGCAGAGAGGTCAGATCCTTTGACAAACAATGCCGCGTTTGCCCGCTGCCGAGACTACAATGATCGTTACCAAAATTTAAATATTTTTCTAGCTCGGTGAGTCATTACAGGTCGTAAGAAATACCCCAAATCCGTCTCAATATGCGGAAAATCACCGTATACTGACTGCTTTACGCTATGAAATCTCAATTTGTTCTGGCTCTGGTGCTATGCGTATCACCGTTCTAAACGAAACTATTCTTCTATCTTGAATATTATAAGTTGTCGCTTGCGAATAAAACAAAAATTTTGAGTCAGTCTAATATATGTAGTAATGGATGTATCATTTATAAAAACAAATCGAGCAGGT
The DNA here is from genome assembly GCA_039619475.1 of Icerya purchasi. NCBI lineage: Eukaryota > Metazoa > Arthropoda > Insecta > Hemiptera > Monophlebidae > Icerya > Icerya purchasi. Next base: position 444,049,846 of record CM077116.1, on the reverse strand, counting down.
AAATAATATATATCTAATATTTGTAAATTGAAATATTTATTGCAAATTACGTTTTAAATAAAATGGTATTCAATTAGATTTCGGCAACAGAGAATAACAGAAATTGTCATCCATTAAAAAATTATTTTCGCTTAATTGCTATAAATTTTTATTTTGTACGTCAAAAGTATATCATAAAATATTTGGTTAATTATATAGCGTCTTTTTACATTCTCTATCTTTTTCCTTTTTGTAATGTTAAATCGTAATCTTTTTTGGCAATTTATTGAATGAAGACATTTTAAATAGTAAAATAGAAGGTTTTTTTTTCTTTACCTTCTTTTGGATTTGCCGAACAATGGCGTCTATCCGGCAGACTTAACAGATTACAAAAGAAAGAAGAAAAATATTATAATCTAATTCGATTGGACGCTGAGGAAATAAAAGAAGCAAGAGTAAGAATTTGGAATAAGTATTTCTGTTCTATCGCTATGTACATTTCTTTTTTTTTACTAAATGGAGCTTTATTTGTGTTTTCTTAATTTTAACATATACTCTTTGTTATAAATTTAATAATCAATAATAAAATTACCGCTGTAATAATTATTCGATGTCATATCATTATTTATTCGATTTCTACTTTTTTTTTCCCTACATAAATGGGACCATTTCGAAACTACACCTAATTATAATTTAATTTTTTTCTTCTTTTTTCTGCAACTCCGAACTTTTCATATCACACTAGACAGCAATAAGGCTTCCTATATACTGACTGATAAGGCGGGTGGGATTTATACAGCACTGGACTTCGAATGGAATAACTCGCAAATATTAATCGGAGTCGCCATTTCGCATTAAACATTTTTAGCGGTATTTTTTTACTTTTGATTTTCATATGAACCTTTTTTGTTGTTTTTCGAAAAGAAAAGATTAACAGCGGAATCAAGTAGCAAAAAAAAAAAAATGATGCGTTTAGTCTGTTTAAAATTCGACAATGATGACGCGCTGTTGCCAACACGAAATCATTCGTATGTTTGTCTGACCTTTTTTTCTTTTTTATTACCTGAGTAACCGAAACCTTAAATTTAGGCGAAATGGGAGGTCACCGTCGAGCATGGCAGCTTTTATTCTGGTCGCCGTTGTCAACCGTTTGACATGCTGCATGCATCGTTTAGTCAGTCTAGATATACTTTTTTTTTTTCTTTTCTTTCTCTAGTCCATGATTTATACACAGTACGCTTTGTTAAATTTTTTTTGTAGTTTTCCGAAAATATACGTGATTTTACCTTACCGAAATTTCTTATCGGACACGTGGTAGGGCCCCGTGACATCTCCCGTTGCGGAAACGTTACTTGCGAAGTTTTTTTATCTCCTTCCCCGATAAATATGTATATGTGTATATATATTTTTTTTTTCTCGAAAAGCCTAATGCTTTGCTAGGCGGAGCCTTCCGGTTGCAACACACCGTTGGAAGTGCTACTGGCATCCTTTAGTTTTTTGTACATCATAATCGAACAGAATTCAATCGAAGAAAAGGAGAAAAAAACGAGTCCATTACAATATAATATACGTTAATTGTTTTTATAAGAGAACATTTGTAAATTTAATTTATCGATGAGAAATAAGACAGTAAAAAATAAACACGAAAATTAGGCAATCCCCCCCCCCCCTATTCCTGAAATATCCGGTAGGGGGTACATTTATTTACTAAAAATATTGATTTATTATAATAATAGAATTAACATAAGCCATCTAATTAAGTATTTGGTATTATATATAATTTCCATTTTACAGTTTTTTACAATATATACTATGTATTTTTACTATTTACATTAAATATAAATGTACATTATTTTTCCGGAATTTTATTTCTTTAATTGCAAATTTGTTACATTCATTAAAATAATTTTGTACAAATTGTTTTATGTCGTAATTACAGAGTGTCTATTACTATTATTATAATTGCATCCTAGCAGTATATGAATAACATCGTCTCTAAAATTACATATATTACTCAGTTTTCAGAAATCTTAAATTTATATAAATCTACTTTTAAGATAGACCGTGCTCTGTTATAAATTGAACATTAAAAAAATTTGGCGTGTATTGATTATTTTTAAATCTATCTATTATACATAGGAAAAATTGATACGTTGTTCCATTATAATTATATTCCATATTTCTTGAAATTTATTTATGTAAAATTTATTCATAAGCTTTTTCAATTGTTTTACTATGAGTTTTACATAGTTGATCTGTAAACCGTTCTGCTCCAAGTTTAATGGTCTATTATCGTATTTTTTATTAAATATCATATAATTTGATTTAGTTTTGTTAATTTTAAGGTTAAATTTGTTAAGCCAATTCGCGATTTCTATGTAAACTAAACTTATCTTATTTTCTAAAACTTTATCATTTCTATCTGCAAGTACAACCGCAATATCACCTACAAAGTGGTATATATCTTAACATCGTTTGGTAATACTATCTTATAACTGAGAAAAAACTACATTCCATGGATACGGCCCAAATACGGACCCTTATAATACTACCATATCTACTTTTTGTTTCTTTTGTACATTACCTATTTCAATATAAGTATATCTATTTTCGCAATAGTTATTAATGATATTTAGTATATTATAATCTATTCCTATTTCCTTTAATAATTTAATTAAACTATTTAGATCAAGACTATCGAAAGCCTTCGCTATTTCGAGTATCATTAGACAAACACCAAATAGGAATTCCTCTTAATAATAAATTATTATCTTTAAAATATTCCATATTGCCAATTCTGTTGATTTCCCCGGCAAAGCGCCATACTGGTCTTTGTTCATTACGTAATGTTGTTGAATAAAATCTTTTAATTTAACCAATATACACTTTTCATAAATTTTACAGTAATCTGATAAAAGGGAAATCGATCTATATCAACTGGATAATTTTAAATTTTTATTCCTTTTTAGCAATATTACTGCCTTTGCTGTTTTTTCAATTCTTGTGGATAGTGTTCATATTGAAATAATAAATTAATTTATTTTGTAATCACATCCGGTTATTTTCTATTAAAATTTTTCAGAAATCCATTTGATATTTTATCCAATCCACAAGCTACGTTATTCTTAAGATTATCAATAATTAATGAAACTTCTTCTTCACTCCCTGAATTTGCTATGTTATTTTTATGTAATTCCTGTTTAAAAGGTTTAGAATTTAAATATAATGTTTCACTTAACAGATTTACTTTTCCTTGATCACCATAAACATAGTTATCTAACGTAGGTATACATATTTAACTTTGCATTCTTACCAAGTAAAATCCTCTATTTCAATCCCAAAACTGCTTTATCATTTAGCAGGTTCTTCCAAGTTTGCAGTTTTGCTTGTTTTATCATAAATTTATATTTCTTGAAATTGTTCTTATAATTCTTATAAAAATTTGCTTTTAAATTAAAATTTTTACAATTTCTCCTATATAAGTTAGTAATTAAAAATACTTCAATCTCTGTAATGTAGGGTTCCACCAATAAACTGCCGCTTTCGTTAGTACTTTACTAGATGTATTACCTATATTTACATATTCCTGGAATTTATCTAACTATTTGTCTATATCATTTATTGAATTACGTGTACATTTACATCTATTATATGATTAAATTTAGCGATATTTACATCTAACTTATTATAATCAATCTTTGAAATAAATTCTTTATTATATTCATTATTAATTCGCAATTCAAACATTATGTAAAAATGATCACTATAATTTATTTCGCGAGATCCTTTCCAGTTTCTAATTACTTGTATAATATTATTTGTTATTAACGTTAAGTCAATTGTACTGCATTTATCTTTAATATTTAATATATGTAAGTCAAAATATTGTATTAAACCAGCGAGGGATCCACGGGGGGCACCCCCCCCCCAAAAAGAACCAAAGCCTATATGAAAAAATTTGTTATAACAAAGAAACTTAATTTATACTATAAAAGATTTGTACAAATTTTACTACTTATGGATTTAATTATAAGTAATATTTAATACTATTTTCTAGTAAAACTATTAATGTTCCTTTTTTATTCTATTTTAAACACGACTGACGTCGATCTTTCGCCTTTCTTATTTATTTCTAATTTTTACTTTTTAGTGTAAATAAAAACAGTAGTTCAATGAGAAATATATATATTTTCCCTACTTGCTCACGAACAAAGAATTCGGATCGGATTATTAACAAAAATAAAAAAGAAGTAGAGTCTAATAAAAATACTATCTTTCTTACTATTTCTAAACTACCATTTTAACTAGAATTGTATAGTTTCTTTTTATTTTTCACCTCCTAAAAATAAAGCAAAACTTAAATTAAAAATTGTAATAATTATGTATTTTTAAAACATTTTTAAATTTCTATAAAGGTCGCTTTTTGATTTTCTTTATGAAACAATAAGTATTTCTCAAATCTACGCCTACCGTGGAAGATTTTACGTAATTATATAATTTCCCCCCAAAATGTCCTTCTGGATCCGCCACTGATTAAAGTTATACTATTTTATGTAAATTATAAGTAGGTAGTTTGTTAAATATTTACATTAAAAAAAAAAAAAAAGGCGGGAATTCCCTCATAGCGCGACTAACGAAAGGTTAAATAATGTTCACGATAATTTACTGCCATTATAAACTTTTATTATTCCCTATTATTCCTAATATAGTTAATTAAATTTTCATGTCTCATTTTGTAATTTATTACTGATTACACGGCCGCATTATTGAATAAATGCGAGAACTTATACCTTGATGCATAAATATTTCGCTATTAGTGAACTACAGCACAAATTGTAAGCACTTAAAATATTACACAGATCATATACAATAAGACACGCGTATTATATTAACATACTACACTGATCACATGCAAAAAAATTTGTAAACAAAAAATATTTTCCCATTAAACAAAAATTTTGAATTATAAGAAATTATAATACTTTATAAGCAGCGGGTACTAAAAAAAAATAGACTAAAAATATTTATTTTTAAGCTTATTTCTATATAATTTGCACTTGCGTTTTTTTTTTTTTTTTTTTTTTTAGAAAAATTATTAGGTAAAAATTCAAAAATGTAAGTTTTTAGCTGCGATAATTATAAAAATTATAAATATCGGACCATCTGTTAGGGAACTTGTTAATTATTTTACTACCTCCCAAGAGGAAGCTAAATGTTTGGCCCATATTAATTTATATAAATAAAAAATATAACTTTAATGTTAAAAAACTAACCAATTCCCTATCTAATAAAATAGAATAAAAAAGTCTTCAGATCTATCTTAAACGCAGGATAAACAGTATATTGCTCAAATGTTTCAAAAAATTGAGAATTGAAAACAAAAAAGAAGAAACCCTTTGAATTTCACACAACGGAAGTTATAGCTCTATCCATGTAGGATTTTCAAACTGTCCTATATTTTTAAGTAAAAATGTTAAAGCAAAGGTCAATTTTTTAGTGGTTTCTTTTAATTTTACGTAAGCTATGGTTTTACAATATACCGTCAAAAGGCAAAAAGCCACGGTGTACAGATTACGCGTAAGGCAAACAAGAATTAAAGTTTTGTGTGGAGAATATACTAACTACTGCGGTACACATACTTCAATAAACTATCGCGAGAACATTAATCTACTATTTAATTGTGTAAAACGCAAAACACAAAGAAAATTCATATACAACAGTTTTATATCTGCAGGTATTTACAAAACTGGTTACATATTGTGCTGTGGAGACCGAGCGTTGGTAGTTATATTCATCTGCTTAAAAAAGGGATTATTATTTAAATTATTTAGAAGTAAAATACGTCACTTGCTTAATTTCTCACCTTTTTTTTTTTCATTTCCTTTTATTCACTTTTACTTTGTTTCGATTTTCCAAACCAAGTTTAACTTTTTTTTATAATTATGTTTCAGTTACAAAAATGTCGTGGTTTCATACTATTTTTCAAGAAGATGTTTAGATACAGGGTAGACAGTAGCAAATTAGGCTGGTGTTCCCTAGATATATATTAAAAAAAAAAAAAACAAAAAAAAAAACGTTCATATTATGATTTAAACGCACAATTTTCCTCGTTTATGTGTGCAGCTGTTGTAATCTTTTTTTCAACACAAATTATTTATCGAAATTAATCATAAAATTAATCCATTATTTATTTGAACTGTTATTCTATTATTAAAAGAAAATCGCTTTAACTGACGGCCATCTTATTTATATTGGACAAAGTGATTATTTCTCCAGTTATGTAATTATCTCCGACTCTACGAGTGCCCTTTTTCACCTTTTCCTCTCCACTTCTGTGATTTTATCATTTGCTGTATACGATCTCTCATTCATGATTCTTTCTTTCCACCGCTCTAATTACGTTCCTGGTGATAGAAGCACCTCGGATGGGTGGCTGATGCTTTACCTAAGGTTGTTGCTAGTTCCCGTTTCTATTTCAAGGAAATTCCAGGTTTCAGTCTTCCATCCCTATACCAAAAAGGTGCTATTTAATTTTTGTTGTTGGACGTCTTCCCTATTTAAAAATAATCGATCTTTCTATTTTTCAATTCTACCCGATCTTTTATTTTTATTCTGGTTTCCTTAGAGAGTTATCTTCTATTCGTCATTCTGTTGTTGTCTCCATGATCTAATCTATGCATTAATCGTACACTGTTACCTCAGTTTGACCATCGCTTTTTCCCTTAATCCTCCTCCCCCTATTGTCCCCCTCGCACTAGCGATACAATTATCTGCGATCCTAATCATTTTCTCTATTAAACGCTTTCTGTTCTTTATTCACTTTTGTTAAAACTCGAACTTTTTGCTCCTTCTTGTATTTCCTATATTCTTTATTCTTTTCCGTCTGTTGTTTCTGTTATATCTTTTTTTTTTATATTAACAATTTCCAATCGAATTAGGATTTTAATTAGCTTCGTTTTCCTTCCGTCATTAACACAGATCCCTTTAATGAGCTCATTTTAAAGAAAATAGGGAAAAAGAAAAAAATAAACTATGTAAAAAAATTATATAATATCACAGCGGCCGGATAAAATTTTGCACGCGTATTCGAATGTATTTTGCATCTCTGTCTTTTGAAGAAAAAATAAAATCGGCAACACTGACAGAGAGTTGGTTGATGCTAATGCAATGGAATTAGAGTCGAAAGAAGGGAAGGAGGAATTTCGATAGGACATCATCAATTTATTAAATCCATCTGAAAGGGAGGTCACTGTGACCATGGTCGTTCCGGTTAAGAGAATTATACGTATATTACTTTTTCCTCCGAAATAAATCCTTAAACTGCGGAACCTATTCCTATTCATCACTATTGCCGAAAATTAAATCACATCCGTTCCGTATGATTACTTCCATTTCCTTTGAAAGAACTTCCGAATAATGATAAAATTACTTCAAGAAAATTTTATTAGCCTACCACGAAAAAATTCAAAACCCTAATAAAACAAAAGCAAGATTACGAGATTGGCTGAAAGATGACAAGTACAGATGGAGTTGATATGGTTATGGAATGGAGCGCAACCAAATAACGAAAACACCGAGTAAGAGGGATCTTAGGTTATTACTTAACACTAGGTTAATTAAAGAAAAATTAAAAAGGCGCAAGGCAAAATTGACAGTAGGAGATTTGGTAGGAGAGATAAAACGATGAATTTCAGATAAATCGTTTTTTTTTTTTTTAAGTTGTTAGCCAACGAGATATTGTGATGAGAGGAATGAATGAAGATCACGTTGATAAAGAAAGAGGAAGGAAAAAGGAAAAGTTAATTTAGAGGTAATGATTGATAAAGTTCATGTTGAAGAAATTTAAACTGAGGCAGGAATCGCGCGGAAATCCACGAAAGATTAATCTAGTGGTAGTGAAAAAGCGGTAGAAAGAATGACTGTTCTGCACTGAAACACATTATTAAGAGAGAAAAAAAAGAGAAAAAAAGTGAACCGGGATGTTGAAAGAAAACATTATGCGAAAGGGAAGAACTGAAATTAGACATTACGAACAGGGGGATATCTAGAAAGAAAACAGTGAGAAACTGTTTTTCGATAAATTACCCGTAAACGTCGGCCTAAAAAGTACAGTGATGAGAGCAGCGTACAGGGCGAAAACCAAACATGTAATCGGGTAACAAATTATCGGGCTTAAGCTACCAAATCAGATATTTCTTGATTAAACTTCCGAAAATCTTCCTAACGCAAAAAGTAAGCGAAATCGGACAAAGTGCGAAAGAAGGAATAACGATGAAGGTATTCCAAGATAAAAGTTAAACAAGTATAAAACTAGTATAAGAAAAACAAAGTCGGAAAGATTTTTGAGAATGAAAAAAAGGGAATCCCACCTATTCTAAGGACTAAATTAGATGATTTAAGGAGATGTTTCCTGTTTCATCAAGGTTGTTGGTTGTGGTAAATAATGAGATGTTAAAATTTTTGCCTTTGCCGATTTCGTAACCAATCTGTATCTTTCATTTACATTTAATAAGACTGGCCTACGTCCAGGGAAATCAGTTTTGTGCTTTTTATGTAACTTCACCGATATATATTTTTTAATGTTGCGTATATCACACATTTTATGCCGCGGGAGCAAGTTTATAATCAGCGCTAGCCGCCATGTAAAAAAACAACAAAAAACGAATAAATTAAATAAAATGGCGAACACGAAAAATTAAATTTTTTAATACGGAATAGGCGAGAACAAATTAAATTAAATTGGACTTGCGCACTTACCGGTCGATAAGAGGAATTCCCTCGCTATCGGCGTTTTCATGGGAAGGCCCAAGATAATCGGTTTACATTCCAGATCGGGGAAAGCTTCTACAAAATTAGCATCCATCACGTAATTCGAAACTAAGCCCAAACAGATGACTCCATGCGGGTATACAGCGATTAAATAATTTTTTCCCACCGGTAAATCGACCGTTTTCACTAACCTCGATGGGAAATAATCACGAACACCTGTCATTCTGTTCCTAAATATAGTTGGACTGGACACAAAAAGAACAAAAAACTCATCAATTATATTATTATTCGCAATTATTTTTAAGACACGTAGTCATTTTCGGTCAGCTCTTTGAAGAAGAGCGTGTAATACGGAAAAATTAAATCGAAAAAATGTCTTACGGAACAGTCCGAGCAGTGTTGTGATTAAAATAATAACAGGTGTGAAAATCCTCGAAGCAGCCGTTTTAATTAATCTAAGCAAGAAGTGATAACTTTTTGTTCCAACTTCTCAAAAGATTCTTCGTCTTATGCATTGTAATATCAGAAATCTAGATATGAGTAATTTCATGCACAGTTATTACCAGCAGATGCGCAAAGTGATTTAAACTTAACTGAGAAAGACGTCGCAGCACGAATAAACGTTATTATTCCAGATACAGTCGAACATCTCCGGGAGTATGATTTAATATGCCGAAATTGTCCGAGGATGTTCTGTTGCACCGCGCGTTCAAAGTTTCTATTGGTAATGTCGATTTGATTATTGCTAAACAATCGCGGGCGATGAAATGTTCAAAGAAATTAAGAAACATTCGAAATGAAATTATCGATGTAACAAATAAATTACAATACGAAACAAATTCGTCAATAGACGTATTATGTTCTATTATTTTCGAATGTATTTCGGGGGAATGTCAGACAATTTTTAATTGTCCCATGTATATATCCCTTCTTCAGAGTTCAATCCTTGTAAAATGTTTTTGAAAACCCAGATTTTAAGCTATTTTGTAGAGTGCAACATGTGCGGACAAGACTAATGAAATACAAAAACACGCACGAAGCAGCATTTTAGGATCGAATCCTGGAGTCAATCGGAAAATATTTCTTCAAGCCCAAAAGTGTTCAGTCTTTTAATTTCAACAAGTTCAGTCAAACATGAAGTTTCATAGTCACACGATTACTCCGTATATACTAAATTAAAGATAACCACAATATTTATTTTTTGCATAATACTAAATTCAAAACAAAAAGAAATATGATTTTTCACGCCGTAAAGAGGGAGAAATATTTCGCGCTTTTTCGAACTTTTTGTCAATTCCGAAAATTTCGTTAAGGAAATGCAGTACGGTTTCGTCCGCGTCAAATAGAGTGATCTTTCCAGCGATATATCGCATGCCCGGGAAAAAAAAATATATATTTTTCAAAACTTTTCAGCTTTTGGCGCCCCGAGGGCCTGAATATAAACTTGCAAACTCGGTTACATTTTTCGTATAAAGTAATCCTTTATGCGTATGTGTGAGATACGTTTCGATTACCCCAACCTATTTACTCGGATTATTACATATACGTGAACTTCGTTTTTTGTTTTGCTGGTAATTTAACCTAAAAGAGGAGTTTAAATAATTTTTTAACCGTAATTTTTTGATTTTATGAAAGAGCTTCGGTATTTTGTTTTATAGTTTAAATTTCACTTTTAAAAGGTTATTATCTAGCGAAGAATTACAATTTTTTTAAGGGTGATTACCGAGCTCTTTTTAAAATTCCGTATTATATATTCTTGACGGTTTTTGGAGTTTTTTGCCGTCCAAGGTAATCAGTTAGCTTGAAGTTATAGATGTGGTATTAAAGAAAATTTTCCTACTAATTTATGATGCAGTTTTGAAGATTACAAGTCAAACCGTTCGTGAGTTATTGCATATTTTAATTGAATATTTTTGTCGTTTCCGAACTGTCTTATTAGGATTTCATACATTTCATGTGTACGAAATCGAAAAAAAAAGGAATTGCAATAATAAAAATAAAAAATAAAAACAGATTTATGCGTATATTAATAGCAAAACGTGTGCTGCTATTGTTTGGTGCACGTATGGGTTTAGTAGAAATGTTCAACTCCAATAGAACAATTAAATAAGTGTCCTTCCCAACTGCGGATGTATATTTGCTTATTAAGTCCAACCGCGACGGAGTTATGTAATTCACACCTATAATGTGTATTAAAAATGTGCAAATCAACCCCGCTAGAGCAGTTTTGAGTACATACACGCGTGTCTTTAAATTTGAATTATAAATGTTCGCACCTATTTTCTGTTTTGTCGCTATGTAACTCCGAAACATGTCGGCTGTATTTGATATTTTATAACTAAAATTTTCTGTAATACGTGTGTTTATATATGTTGAAGTGTTATTATATCTTATTTGGCTTTTTATTTCTTATCTCAGGGATGCCACCGCGAGTTTTAGTCCCGCGGACCTATTTTATTATGCTGTTATTATAATGATTTTTATTAATTATTATAATTTCTAATCATTATAATAATTATTAATATTATTATTATTATTATTTTTTAATTAGCTTATTATTTTCGTTTTATATACATATTTTTTCTTTTATTTTTATTCACGTACACAAGAATGTTAATTATTATTTAGTGATTTATTATCAACACGTACATAAATCTTTCGTGGACGGTCGACCGTAATAAAATTTGAATATTCAAATTTTAAATCAAAAATAATGAAATAACACAATTTAAATAATAAATTTCAACCGAATGGTTAATATAAACTTATATAAAGTATATACATATCTCGAATTCCGGGGGTGTCGATGCCGATGATATGATGATGCTGATTTGTTGTTCCTCTTCGTTGATATTTTCCAATGTAAGACTTTTGGTATTCGTATCTTTTCTTTCGTTTTATTTTAATTAAATTAATTCACTGATACTTTTTTAATAAACGCGATAACATAATTATTATTTTATATGGCCGAATATGACAACCACAGAAAGCGTCTGGTCAATATCGTGGGCCACCGGCGCGGACTCCCACGCAGCCTTTATTTAAACCGTCTTTTTCCGACTCTAAAATCTGAATTCCACTCTTGAACTGCCGATCGTTCGTCAACCTACTTCCGATCTCCGAACCAAATCGAAGATCCCTCCACCGTCGGACGGCGTTTCCTCCAGCACTATTTCCATTACGTCAGACGTGACGTAACATCACTCCAGGCATCATCAACCCCAATCATTCGCCGACCTACACACACATTTACACTCCCGCACGCCTTAGATTCTATGTTATTTACTAATTTGTTTATTATATATGTCCTGCATGTAATGTACACATTAATATCCCCAACACCTAGGAATAAAAATTTTGTAGAAATTTTTATTAAATCAGTTAAATTCCCGATAGCGTGTGTACTTTTTATAACATTTTGAATAATTTCATCCCCGATAGATATTAAAATTACGTAAATAATTATTATTGTTTTCTAAATTTTTTTTTTTTTTATACACGTGAACTATTTATGTTTTAACTATCTAAAATTATATACAATATATATATATATATATATATTCATCTACATTCCCGTATTCCTTTACACACTCGCACATGCCTCAAGTGAGCGCACAAGACCGTGCATCGGAGTGGTATTTGTTGTTTATTTAGATTCATTTCTCATTAGGGATAAAATTCGATATAGACGCAATGTTGTCTGTAAACAGACGTTCCGGAATGTTTCCTAACGTCGTTTTCTCCGATCATCATATCTGGCAATTCTAACGTTAAATAAACCGTCAATATGTTTATAATATAATTCTAGCTGGTTATTATCGATCCCTTTATTTTTCTACATAAACATTCATTGGCGCCAGTTTGCGTCAACATTACCAACATTTTCTGAACATTCTCATCGTCGTTTAGGCATTGTTATTCCCTCGCGGTTTCAACAAAAATCATTTTTAATATATTCCAGCGTGATTCTAGCTGGTTATTACCGATTTTTTTATTTTTCTACATAAACGTTCATTGGCGCCAGTTTGCTTCAACATTACTAACATTTGCTGAACATTCATAGAATTAACTGATGTATTAACGATAAAAACCAAAAAAATCTAATTTTCTGTGACGGCATGAGACGGTAATTTCCGCTCTTTTTTCTTAAATTTAACATAAACTTTATACACATCTCGCTTCTTTTCGACAGTATTACTACTTACAACTATTTATATTATTTATTCCCCACAACTTCTAAGAAAATTTCTGTTCCCTTTTACATCTATAAATATGACCTAAATATTTATATATCATACTTGATTACTCCTGCTGGAAATTATTAATTACATAATTCCCAATAAATGATTTATCAATTTACTCATTAAAATCCCGTTAAGCTCGTACCCCAAACTAACACCTTTTTATTAATCTTCTAACATTTATTGGTCCTCTCGGCCACTCCTTTCAATTTAATTTTACTTTTTAATTCGTTTTTTATTATGAAGAACTGAAATTTCTTCTTTTTCGCGTTTCTCATTTTCTTTTGATTTCTCACACATGAGGAACGAAATTGATTTCAATTTAATCCACCCTAATTCAGAAATTCAGCCACCATGTTACGAATTCTACCTCGTAACTCTCAAAGCTTAATTCCTCTTGTATTATAGGTAGGAAACAGATATTTATGCGACCTCTTTTTTTTTTTTTTTATAATTACTTCAATTTCTATTTTGGAGAACTGAAAGTCTCCCCTTTTATTTAAAGTTCTGTTATCGAATCTTTTTACTTATTCTGCCGCGATTGACATAATCTAACGGCCATTTCTATATTCGGTTACCCTGTTCCCGGGTACTGCTTTTCCGAAACACACAAGTAATTATTCTTTCGCTTTCTTTCTATATTCGGTTACCCTGTCCCCGGGTACTGCTTTTCCGAAACACACAATTAATTATATAATAAAATAAACTTTAATAATAAACAATATAGATCAATAAATTAGATAAATACCTATTTAGAAACGTTTTCGGGCATAACCCATCATCAGCTAACACTAACTTAAAGGAAACTTAAAACATACTGAAGTGAATATAGGGAATACATGGGTATATATAGTAGATGTAAAGAGGAATAAACATGGCAGGTATAAAAATCTATATGTTGAAAATGCTAATAACTAATATAAAATATAAAATAAAACAAGAAGACAAAAAGTTAAATTTTTATATTAAACAGTGGATTATTATTATTAGGTGTTTGGTCATTTAAAATATTATTTTTATATTTATTTATATAATAATTTTCTGCAATGTTCATATTATTACCTTTGTGATAAGTGGCCAGGATGGTTACAGTATTTTCTATTGAATTAGGTTTATGTTTATTTTTAATTAGATGTTCTGCATAGGTTGATTTTTCTATTTCATTATTATTAAATGCTTTTATATGTTCTTTATATCTGCAATTGATTTTTCGCCCTGTTTGACCAATGTATGATTTCTCACAATCAGTACAATTTATTTTATATATACCACTATTTTCATAAATATTATTATTTTTTAAATTTAAGGTGTTTATTTTATATTTTAAATTATTTTTAGTTTTGAATGCTACATTTAAACCTTGTTTTTTGAATAAATTGGTTAATTTGTATATGTTATTGTTTATAAATGTGAATGTTATCCATCCTTTATTGTTAGTAGCATTATTGACTCTTAATTTTTGTATATATTTTGATTTTGATTTTATTTTGTGAATTAGTTTATCTATTATTTGTTCGTCATAACCATTATTTCTTGCCAAAGTCTTTAATATATTAATTTCTATTTGTTTTTTATTTATATTCATGGGTGTAGTTAATAATCTATTTATTGCAGTCATGAAGTAAGCATATTTATGTTGGTTTGGGTGATTTGATGTTTTATGAATTATATTATCAGTGGTGGTTTGTTTTCTATAAATATTATATGTTAACTTATCATTTGATTTTATTATTGTTATATCTAAGAAATTTATTTTGTTATTTTCTTCTTTTTCCATAGTATAATGAATATTTTTGTGAATTTTATTTAAATCATTTAGAATGTCATTTTCAGTATTACTACTATTTTCATCAAAAATTAGTAGTGTATCATCTACATATCTAATATAAGATTTAATATTGTATTTTTGTATTATATTTTCCATGTATATTTCTTCTAAATTTTGTAGAAAGATTTCACTTAAAATACCTGACAAAGGTGAGCCCATAGCTAATCCATTATTTTGTATATACATGGAGTTATTAAAATTAAAGTAATTTTGCTCTGTAACAGTTTTAATTATTTGGATTAATTGATTACAAAAAATATTATTCTTTAACTTATTTACAGATTTTTTAATTATATCTATGGTTTCATTTATAGGTATATTTGTATAAAGGTTTGTTATATCATAAGAAATTAATTTAGTTTTGTTATTAATTTTTATATTTTTTTTTAATTTATCAAAAACATCCAATCTGTTTCTAATAGTATATTTATTATTAATTGATATATTAGTTTTTAATATTTTAGTTATTAATTTTGAGATTTTATAAGAAGGTGCACTAGTATAATTTATTAGTGGTCTTATAGGAGCATTATTTTTATGTATTTTTATTAAAGGGTTAAGAGTTGGTGCTTTTGGGTTCATATTTATTAAATATTTAGCTTCATTATTATTTATTATTATATCAGATTCTTTTATTATTTTCCTTATTTTTATTTGATATTTATTAGTGGGGTCTGTTTTTATTAATTGTATATTATTTTCTTTTAAAAAATTTTCAGTTTTTTGGATGATTTCATTTTTATTGATGATTACTAAACTGTTTCCCTTATCTGCTTTTACAATGACTGCATTGTTTTGTTTTAATTTACTATTGATATTTTTAATTGTGTTTTGTATTTTTAAATGTTCTATATTTGTTTCATTTTTCTTTAAGATATTTCTGATGGCATGAGTTGCCTCAGCTCTAATAATTGTTTGATCTTCAATTGGTAATTTTTGGATAGCAGATTCAGTTTCTATAATTAAATTTTCATATTGTTTTTTGTTATATATGTTTAAATTATATTTATAGCCCAAATTTACAGTATTAATTTCATCATTTGTTAATTGTATGTTGGTTAAGTTTATAGTTCTGGGATGAAAATTAAATTTGTTATTATCTGCAAGTTTTGGTTTTTGTTGTTTTATTAAGTTATTTAATTTCTTATCTAAAATTAGGCGTTTTTTATTAATAAATGCTTTAATTTTTAGATCTATTTCATCTAAATATAATTTTAATATTTCAAATTTTAAGTTATTAGCTAGATATATATGTAATTTTAACATTTGAAGGTTAATTTTATTCTTTTTGTTATAAAGGAAGTTAATTTCATTTTTAATCCAAAATTTTTCAGCTTGTGATTTAGTTTTCATTGCTATATCAGATTTATTTTTTATTTTAACAACTGCATATTTAGGGATTATATTATTACTTATACAAACTTTATTAAAATATATGTTATTGATAGTTTTATATAATTTTAACTTTAGATAATAAAACTTTTGAATATATATTGCCATATCGGCATAATTAAATGTAGGTGAATACATCCTGTTTGTTAAAATGGTATAATAAAATAAACTTTAATAACAAACAATATAGATCAATAAATTAGATAAATACCTATTTAGAAACGTTTTCGGGCATAACCCATCATCAGCTAACACTAACTTAAAGGAAACTTAAAACATACTGAAGTGAATATAGGGAATACATGGGTATATATAGTAGATGTAAAGAGGAATAAACATGGCAGGTATAAAAATCTATATGTTGAAAATGCTAATAACTAATATAAAATATAAAATAAAACAAGAAGACAAAAAGTTAAATTTTTATATTAAACAGTGGATTATTATTATTAGGTGTTTGGTCATTTAAAACATTATTTTTATATTTATTTATATAATAATTTTCTGCAATGTTCATATTATTACCTTTGTGATAAGTGGCCAGGATGGTTACAGTATTTTCTATTGAATTAGGTTTATGTTTATTTTTAATTAGATGTTCTGCATAGGTTGATTTTTCTATTTCATTATTATTAAATGCTTTTATATGTTCTTTATATCTGCAATTGATTTTTCGCCCTGTTTGACCAATGTATGATTTCTCACAATCAGTACAATTTATTTTATATATACCACTATTTTCATAAATATTATTATTTTTTAAATTTAAGGTGTTTATTTTATATTTTAAATTATTTTTAGTTTTGAATGCTACATTTAAACCTTGTTTTTTGAATAAATTGGTTAATTTGTATATGTTATTGTTTATAAATGTGAATGTTATCCATCCTTTATTGTTAGTAGCATTATTGACTCTTAATTTTTGTATATATTTTGATTTTGATTTTATTTTGTGAATTAGTTTATCTATTATTTGTTCGTCATAACCATTATTTCTTGCCAAAGTCTTTAATATATTAATTTCTATTTGTTTTTTATTTATATTCATGGGTGTAGTTAATAATCTATTTATTGCAGTCATGAAGTAAGCATATTTATGTTGGTTTGGGTGATTTGATGTTTTATGAATTATATTATCAGTGGTGGTTTGTTTTCTATAAATATTATATGTTAACTTATCATTTGATTTTATTATTGTTATATCTAAGAAATTTATTTTGTTATTTTCTTCTTTTTCCATAGTATAATGAATATTTTTGTGAATTTTATTTAAATCATTTAGAATGTCATTTTCAGTATTACTACTATTTTCATCAAAAATTAGTAGTGTATCATCTACATATCTAATATAAGATTTAATATTGTATTTTTGTATTATATTTTCCATGTATATTTCTTCTAAATTTTGTAGAAAGATTTCACTTAAAATACCTGACAAAGGTGAGCCCATAGCTAATCCATTATTTTGTATATACATGGAGTTATTAAAATTAAAGTAATTTTGCTCTGTAACAGTTTTAATTATTTGGATTAATTGATTACAAAAAATATTATTCTTTAACTTATTTACAGATTTTTTAATTATATCTATGGTTTCATTTATAGGTATATTTGTATAAAGGTTTGTTATATCATAAGAAATTAATTTAGTTTTGTTATTAATTTTTATATTTTTTAATTTATCAAAAACATCCAATCTGTTTCTAATAGTATATTTATTATTAATTGATATATTAGTTTTTAATATTTTAGTTATTAATTTTGAGATTTTATAAGAAGGTGCACTAGTATAATTTATTAGTGGTCTTATAGGAGCATTATTTTTATGTATTTTTATTAAAGGGTTAAGAGTTGGTGCTTTTGGGTTCATATTTATTAAATATTTAGCTTCATTATTATTTATTATTATATCAGATTCTTTTATTATTTTCCTTATTTTTATTTGATATTTATTAGTGGGGTCTGTTTTTATTAATTGTATATTATTTTCTTTTAAAAAATTTTCAGTTTTTTGGATGATTTCATTTTTATTGATGATTACTAAACTGTTTCCCTTATCTGCTTTTACAATGACTGCATTGTTTTGTTTTAATTTACTATTGATATTTTTAATTGTGTTTTGTATTTTTAAATGTTCTATATTTGTTTCATTTTTCTTTAAGATATTTCTGATGGCATGAGTTGCCTCAGCTCTAATAATTGTTTGATCTTCAATTGGTAATTTTTGGATAGCAGATTCAGTTTCTATAATTAAATTTTCATATTGTTTTTTGTTATATATGTTTAAATTATATTTATAGCCCAAATTTACAGTATTAATTTCATCATTTGTTAATTGTATGTTGGTTAAGTTTATAGTTCTGGGATGAAAATTAAATTTGTTATTATCTGCAAGTTTTGGTTTTTGTTGTTTTATTAAGTTATTTAATTTCTTATCTAAAATTAGGCGTTTTTTATTAATAAATGCTTTAATTTTTAGATCTATTTCATCTAAATATAATTTTAATATTTCAAATTTTAAGTTATTAGCTAGATATATATGTAATTTTAACATTTGAAGGTTAATTTTATTCTTTTTGTTATAAAGGAAGTTAATTTCATTTTTAATCCAAAATTTTTCAGCTTGTGATTTAGTTTTCATTGCTATATCAGATTTATTTTTTATTTTAACAACTGCATATTTAGGGATTATATTATTACTTATACAAACTTTATTAAAATATATGTTATTGATAGTTTTATATAATTTTAACTTTAGATAATAAAACTTTTGAATATATATTGCCATATCGGCATAATTAAATGTAGGTGAATACATCCTGTTTGTTAAAATGGTATAATAAAATAAACTTTAATAACAAACAATATAGATCAATAAATTAGATAAATACCTATTTAGAAACGTTTTCGGGCATAACCCATCATCAGCTAACACTAACTTAAAGGAAACTTAAAACATACTGAAGTGAATATAGGGAATACATGGGTATATATAGTAGATGTAAAGAGGAATAAACATGGCAGGTATAAAAATCTATATGTTGAAAATGCTAATAACTAATATAAAATATAAAATAAAACAAGAAGACAAAAAGTTAAATTTTTATATTAAACAGTGGATTATTATTATTAGGTGTTTGGTCATTTAAAATATTATTTTTATATTTATTTATATAATAATTTTCTGCAATGTTCATATTATTACCTTTGTGATAAGTGGCCAGGATGGTTACAGTATTTTCTATTGAATTAGGTTTATGTTTATTTTTAATTAGATGTTCTGCATAGGTTGATTTTTCTATTTCATTATTATTAAATGCTTTTATATGTTCTTTATATCTGCAATTGATTTTTCGCCCTGTTTGACCAATGTATGATTTCTCACAATCAGTACAATTTATTTTATATATACCACTATTTTCATAAATATTATTATTTTTTAAATTTAAGGTGTTTATTTTATATTTTAAATTATTTTTAGTTTTGAATGCTACATTTAAACCTTGTTTTTTGAATAAATTGGTTAATTTGTATATGTTATTGTTTATAAATGTGAATGTTATCCATCCTTTATTGTTAGTAGCATTATTGACTCTTAATTTTTGTATATATTTTGATTTTGATTTTATTTTGTGAATTAGTTTATCTATTATTTGTTCGTCATAACCATTATTTCTTGCCAAAGTCTTTAATATATTAATTTCTATTTGTTTTTTATTTATATTCATGGGTGTAGTTAATAATCTATTTATTGCAGTCATGAAGTAAGCATATTTATGTTGGTTTGGGTGATTTGATGTTTTATGAATTATATTATCAGTGGTGGTTTGTTTTCTATAAATATTATATGTTAACTTATCATTTGATTTTATTATTGTTATATCTAAGAAATTTATTTTGTTATTTTCTTCTTTTTCCATAGTATAATGAATATTTTTGTGAATTTTATTTAAATCATTTAGAATGTCATTTTCAGTATTACTACTATTTTCATCAAAAATTAGTAGTGTATCATCTACATATCTAATATAAGATTTAATATTGTATTTTTGTATTATATTTTCCATGTATATTTCTTCTAAATTTTGTAGAAAGATTTCACTTAAAATACCTGACAAAGGTGAGCCCATAGCTAATCCATTATTTTGTATATACATGGAGTTATTAAAATTAAAGTAATTTTGCTCTGTAACAGTTTTAATTATTTGGATTAATTGATTACAAAAAATATTATTCTTTAACTTATTTACAGATTTTTTAATTATATCTATGGTTTCATTTATAGGTATATTTGTATAAAGGTTTGTTATATCATAAGAAATTAATTTAGTTTTGTTATTAATTTTTATATTTTTTAATTTATCAAAAACATCCAATCTGTTTCTAATAGTATATTTATTATTAATTGATATATTAGTTTTTAATATTTTAGTTATTAATTTTGAGATTTTATAAGAAGGTGCACTAGTATAATTTATTAGTGGTCTTATAGGAGCATTATTTTTATGTATTTTTATTAAAGGGTTAAGAGTTGGTGCTTTTGGGTTCATATTTATTAAATATTTAGCTTCATTATTATTTATTATTATATCAGATTCTTTTATTATTTTCCTTATTTTTATTTGATATTTATTAGTGGGGTCTGTTTTTATTAATTGTATATTATTTTCTTTTAAAAAATTTTCAGTTTTTTGGATGATTTCATTTTTATTGATGATTACTAAACTGTTTCCCTTATCTGCTTTTACAATGACTGCATTGTTTTGTTTTAATTTACTATTGATATTTTTAATTGTGTTTTGTATTTTTAAATGTTCTATATTTGTTTCATTTTTCTTTAAGATATTTCTGATGGCATGAGTTGCCTCAGCTCTAATAATTGTTTGATCTTCAATTGGTAATTTTTGGATAGCAGATTCAGTTTCTATAATTAAATTTTCATATTGTTTTTTGTTATATATGTTTAAATTATATTTATAGCCCAAATTTACAGTATTAATTTCATCATTTGTTAATTGTATGTTGGTTAAGTTTATAGTTCTGGGATGAAAATTAAATTTGTTATTATCTGCAAGTTTTGGTTTTTGTTGTTTTATTAAGTTATTTAATTTCTTATCTAAAATTAGGCGTTTTTTATTAATAAATGCTTTAATTTTTAGATCTATTTCATCTAAATATAATTTTAATATTTCAAATTTTAAGTTATTAGCTAGATATATATGTAATTTTAACATTTGAAGGTTAATTTTATTCTTTTTGTTATAAAGGAAGTTAATTTCATTTTTAATCCAAAATTTTTCAGCTTGTGATTTAGTTTTCATTGCTATATCAGATTTATTTTTTATTTTAACAACTGCATATTTAGGGATTATATTATTACTTATACAAACTTTATTAAAATATATGTTATTGATAGTTTTATATAATTTTAACTTTAGATAATAAAACTTTTGAATATATATTGCCATATCGGCATAATTAAATGTAGGTGAATACATCCTGTTTGTTAAAATGGTATAATAAAATAAACTTTAATAACAAACAATATAGATCAATAAATTAGATAAATACCTATTTAGAAACGTTTTCGGGCATAACCCATCATCAGCTAACACTAACTTAAAGGAAACTTAAAACATACTGAAGTGAATATAGGGAATACATGGGTATATATAGTAGATGTAAAGAGGAATAAACATGGCAGGTATAAAAATCTATATGTTGAAAATGCTAATAACTAATATAAAATATAAAATAAAACAAGAAGACAAAAAGTTAAATTTTTATATTAAACAGTGGATTATTATTATTAGGTGTTTGGTCATTTAAAATATTATTTTTATATTTATTTATATAATAATTTTCTGCAATGTTCATATTATTACCTTTGTGATAAGTGGCCAGGATGGTTACAGTATTTTCTATTGAATTAGGTTTATGTTTATTTTTAATTAGATGTTCTGCATAGGTTGATTTTTCTATTTCATTATTATTAAATGCTTTTATATGTTCTTTATATCTGCAATTGATTTTTCGCCCTGTTTGACCAATGTATGATTTCTCACAATCAGTACAATTTATTTTATATATACCACTATTTTCATAAATATTATTATTTTTTAAATTTAAGGTGTTTATTTTATATTTTAAATTATTTTTAGTTTTGAATGCTACATTTAAACCTTGTTTTTTGAATAAATTGGTTAATTTGTATATGTTATTGTTTATAAATGTGAATGTTATCCATCCTTTATTGTTAGTAGCATTATTGACTCTTAATTTTTGTATATATTTTGATTTTGATTTTATTTTGTGAATTAGTTTATCTATTATTTGTTCGTCATAACCATTATTTCTTGCCAAAGTCTTTAATATATTAATTTCTATTTGTTTTTTATTTATATTCATGGGTGTAGTTAATAATCTATTTATTGCAGTCATGAAGTAAGCATATTTATGTTGGTTTGGGTGATTTGATGTTTTATGAATTATATTATCAGTGGTGGTTTGTTTTCTATAAATATTATATGTTAACTTATCATTTGATTTTATTATTGTTATATCTAAGAAATTTATTTTGTTATTTTCTTCTTTTTCCATAGTATAATGAATATTTTTGTGAATTTTATTTAAATCATTTAGAATGTCATTTTCAGTATTACTACTATTTTCATCAAAAATTAGTAGTGTATCATCTACATATCTAATATAAGATTTAATATTGTATTTTTGTATTATATTTTCCATGTATATTTCTTCTAAATTTTGTAGAAAGATTTCACTTAAAATACCTGACAAAGGTGAGCCCATAGCTAATCCATTATTTTGTATATACATGGAGTTATTAAAATTAAAGTAATTTTGCTCTGTAACAGTTTTAATTATTTGGATTAATTGATTACAAAAAATATTATTCTTTAACTTATTTACAGATTTTTTAATTATATCTATGGTTTCATTTATAGGTATATTTGTATAAAGGTTTGTTATATCATAAGAAATTAATTTAGTTTTGTTGTTTGTTATTAAAGTTTATTTTATTATACCATTTTAACAAACAGGATGTATTCACCTACATTTAATTATGCCGATATGGCAATATATATTCAAAAGTTTTATTATCTAAAGTTAAAATTATATAAAACTATCAATAACATATATTTTAATAAAGTTTGTATAAGTAATAATATAATCCCTAAATATGCAGTTGTTAAAATAAAAAATAAATCTGATATAGCAATGAAAACTAAATCACAAGCTGAAAAATTTTGGATTAAAAATGAAATTAACTTCCTTTATAACAAAAAGAATAAAATTAACCTTCAAATGTTAAAATTACATATATATCTAGCTAATAACTTAAAATTTGAAATATTAAAATTATATTTAGATGAAATAGATCTAAAAATTAAAGCATTTATTAATAAAAAACGCCTAATTTTAGATAAGAAATTAAATAACTTAATAAAACAACAAAAACCAAAACTTGCAGATAATAACAAATTTAATTTTCATCCCAGAACTATAAACTTAACCAACATACAATTAACAAATGATGAAATTAATACTGTAAATTTGGGCTATAAATATAATTTAAACATATATAACAAAAAACAATATGAAAATTTAATTATAGAAACTGAATCTGCTATCCAAAAATTACCAATTGAAGATCAAACAATTATTAGAGCTGAGGCAACTCATGCCATCAGAAATATCTTAAAGAAAAATGAAACAAATATAGAACATTTAAAAATACAAAACACAATTAAAAATATCAATAGTAAATTAAAACAAAACAATGCAGTCATTGTAAAAGCAGATAAGGGAAACAGTTTAGTAATCATCAATAAAAATGAAATCATCCAAAAAACTGAAAATTTTTTAAAAGAAAATAATATACAATTAATAAAAACAGACCCCACTAATAAATATCAAATAAAAATAAGGAAAATAATAAAAGAATCTGATATAATAATAAATAATAATGAAGCTAAATATTTAATAAATATGAACCCAAAAGCACCAACTCTTAACCCTTTAATAAAAATACATAAAAATAATGCTCCTATAAGACCACTAATAAATTATACTAGTGCACCTTCTTATAAAATCTCAAAATTAATAACTAAAATATTAAAAACTAATATATCAATTAATAATAAATATACTATTAGAAACAGATTGGATGTTTTTGATAAATTAAAAAATATAAAAATTAATAACAAAACTAAATTAATTTCTTATGATATAACAAACCTTTATACAAATATACCTATAAATGAAACCATAGATATAATTAAAAAATCTGTAAATAAGTTAAAGAATAATATTTTTTGTAATCAATTAATCCAAATAATTAAAACTGTTACAGAGCAAAATTACTTTAATTTTAATAACTCCATGTATATACAAAATAATGGATTAGCTATGGGCTCACCTTTGTCAGGTATTTTAAGTGAAATCTTTCTACAAAATTTAGAAGAAATATACATGGAAAATATAATACAAAAATACAATATTAAATCTTATATTAGATATGTAGATGATACACTACTAATTTTTGATGAAAATAGTAGTAATACTGAAAATGACATTCTAAATGATTTAAATAAAATTCACAAAAATATTCATTATACTATGGAAAAAGAAGAAAATAACAAAATAAATTTCTTAGATATAACAATAATAAAATCAAATGATAAGTTAACATATAATATTTATAGAAAACAAACCACCACTGATAATATAATTCATAAAACATCAAATCACCCAAACCAACATAAATATGCTTACTTCATGACTGCAATAAATAGATTATTAACTACACCCATGAATATAAATAAAAAACAAATAGAAATTAATATATTAAAGACTTTGGCAAGAAATAATGGTTATGACGAACAAATAATAGATAAACTAATTCACAAAATAAAATCAAAATCAAAATATATACAAAAATTAAGAGTCAATAATGCTACTAACAATAAAGGATGGATAACATTCACATTTATAAACAATAACATATACAAATTAACCAATTTATTCAAAAAACAAGGTTTAAATGTAGCATTCAAAACTAAAAATAATTTAAAATATAAAATAAACACCTTAAATTTAAAAAATAATAATATTTATGAAAATAGTGGTATATATAAAATAAATTGTACTGATTGTGAGAAATCATACATTGGTCAAACAGGGCGAAAAATCAATTGCAGATATAAAGAACATATAAAAGCATTTAATAATAATGAAATAGAAAAATCAACCTATGCAGAACATCTAATTAAAAATAAACATAAACCTAATTCAATAGAAAATACTGTAACCATCCTGGCCACTTATCACAAAGGTAATAATATGAACATTGCAGAAAATTATTATATAAATAAATATAAAAATAATATTTTAAATGACCAAACACCTAATAATAATAATCCACTGTTTAATATAAAAATTTAACTTTTTGTCTTCTTGTTTTATTTTATATTTTATATTAGTTATTAGCATTTTCAACATATAGATTTTTATACCTGCCATGTTTATTCCTCTTTACATCTACTATATATACCCATGTATTCCCTATATTCACTTCAGTATGTTTTAAGTTTCCTTTAAGTTAGTGTTAGCTGATGATGGGTTATGCCCGAAAACGTTTCTAAATAGGTATTTATCTAATTTATTGATCTATATTGTTTGTTATTAAAGTTTATTTTATTATACCATTTTAACAAACAGGATGTATTCACCTACACACAATTAATTATTCTTTCGCTTCAATTTTATACTCGGCTGTCCTGTCTGCAGGTACTGTTTTTCCGAAATATAAAATTAATTTTTCTACCGTGATTAGACGCAGCCTAACGGCCTCTTACTTTCGGCTTCCCCTTCTACAGGTACTATTTCCGAAATATAATATTATTTATTTTTTAAGATACTCTTTATATCCGGCTACTCTGTCAATAGGTAGTAATTTCCCGAAATATAAAATTATTTACTTTTACTATTCGTTTAGTAAATTAATACTCTGATATACTCCTCGCACATTTCTATTTCCTATATTTCCTAACTTTATTTTCTAATACAACGCACATTTCAACTGCAGCGCTCGCTTAATTTCTCCGGACGTGCCTTCTTTTGATCTTGGAAACATCTATCATACCGTTTATTTTCTCTTATTTCTTTTGTAGATCATTAGTCTTTACCCATCTATCTTTAATTTTTTCGAAAATTATTTACAATATCTACTAATTTATTGCCTCTCGGACGTAATTGGACTTATGAATTGTTATTTAATTTTTTATATATATATTTTTTTTTTTTTTTTTATGATTATCTGACCTTTTCGATAACCAAAGTTTGGATTACAATACTTTCCCCGCTCCCTCGCTGCGAAACTAAACTATTTACAATACTTACAATTAAATTTATGGCTAATATTTTATTTACATTCTATTATTTCGCTATTTCACGTAATCACCCGATACAGCCAGATTTTCCAGGGCCGTATATTCTTATTTTCGTATTCTTCTACGAGCGGTACATAAGTCACCTTACTCTTTTCTACATAACTTCTTTTAATATTATTTGGAAAGTTATCGTCTTTCAGTGATTTCTTCCGCTCTAATTTCTCTTTTATTAGTTGTACGCAAGACATCATTCTCTTTTCTATGTAGATTCTTTTGCGATTATTAAATCCGTTTTCGTCTTTGAATATGTTTTTCCTCTCTACTCTTCTTTTCACCTTTTTCCGGAGATTTAAAACTCTTTGCCACTTGTTATCACCGATCCATCTATTTGCGTCTATCTCTTCCTTATTTGTGTTATTAACTTTACTCATTCCCTTAGCTAATATTTCTTTTGGTCGCCTTGAGAACCGTTTTCTATTATTTAATTTTTTCTTTAACGTATTTTCTAACTTCGATTTCTTTCGACCCTTTTTGTAGTTTAATTCATTCCCTTTGGTCGCTAATTTTTTCTCACCTGTCGTGCTAGGCTTTTTTACTTCCTTTTTTCTTCCAGAATGATCTCTAAACTTGTTTCTGTCGTTTGCGGTAGGTTTAGTGTTTAATTTTAATTTATATTTTGCCTTACCGCTCTTCTTTGTGAAACAATAAATTAATTCTAATATTGATTTCTTTATGGACTCTTTCACGCCCTTTATTTTCAACTTATTTTTATCTATAAGTTCATTGGCGAATTTTCCCTTATCACTTTTAACTTTTATTACAATTTCTAAATTTGAGAAATTAATTTCCTTATTTCCCTTTACCTTGTGCCGTTTTGCACTTTTAAACCGGGTATGGGGTCTTTTGTGCTTTCTCTTGATTTTCGGACCGATCTCTTTTATCCCTTTATTCCTCTGCATAAACTCTTTCTTTCGAGTCATGCTTTTCTTCTTCCTACCCACAATTTCTTTCTTTCTATCTTTCACAATCTTCTTCATTTCAGCTCGGTCAGTTTTCCTTTCCTTCTCAAGCTTTTTTTTTTTCTTCTTCTTCTTCAATATAATCTTCTAACGCTCCGATCTTATCCTCGACCATTTTATTTGTTTCATTTTTGAAGTCATCGAATTTATTGTTAATATTAAGTTTAAATTCTTCAAATTTTTTATTAATATTATCGTTTATTTCATCAAATTTATTATTTTGTTCATCAAATTTTTTATTAAATGTTTTTTCATATTCTTTAAGATTTCTATTTATATTATCGATTTTTTTTTTCATGTTCTTTAAGGCTTCTATTTCGAATTTTTCATTTTGCTCTTTGAATTGCGCTGTTAGAAAGGCCATCAAATCGGGAATATCCATTTTGTATTTATTATTTTTATTTTTAAATTCAAATTAAATAAATTTATTTATTTTTTTATTTTTTTATTTTTTTTTTTGTATATTTCGGGGCGAGGTTGAAAATTTGGTTTAATATAATTTAAATTACAATTTATTTTTTGGGGTTCGTTCCCACGGAGGATAAATTTCTAGGTTTATCCCCACCAGGGATGCCAAATGAAGTGTTATTATATCTTATTTGGCTTTTTATTTCTTATCTCAGGGATGCCACCGCGAGTTTTAGTCCCGCGGACCTATTTTATTATGCTGTTATTATAATGATTTTTATTAATTATTATAATTTCTAATCATTATAATAATTATTAATATTATTATTATTATTATTTTTTAATTAGCTTATTATTTTCGTTTTATATACATATTTTTTCTTTTATTTTTATTCACGTACACAAGAATGTTAATTATTATTTAGTGATTTATTATCAACACGTACATAAATCTTTCGTGGACGGTCGACCGTAATAAAATTTGAATATTCAAATTTTAAATCAAAAATAATGAAATAACACAATTTAAATAATAAATTTCAACCGAATGGTTAATATAAACTTATATAAAGTATATACATATCTCGAATTCCGGGGGTGTCGATGCCGATGATATGATGATGCTGATTTGTTGTTCCTCTTCGTTGATATTTTCCAATGTAAGACTTTTGGTATTCGTATCTTTTCTTTCGTTTTATTTTAATTAAATTAATTCACTGATATTTTTTTAATAAACGCGATAACATAATTATTATTTTATATGGCCGAATATGACAACCACAGAAAGCGTCTGGTCAATATCGTGGGCCACCGGCGCGGACTCCCACGCAGCCTTTATTTAAACCGTCTTTTTCCGACTCTAAAATCTGAATTCCATTCTTGAACTGCCGATCGTTCGTCAACCTATTTCCGATCTCCGAACCAAATCGAAGATCCCTCCACCGTCGGACGGCGTTTCCTCCAGCACTATTTCCATTACGTCAGACGTGACGTAACATCACTCCAGGCATCATCAACCCCAATCATTCGCCGACCTACACACACATTTACACTCCCGCACGCCTTAGATTCTATGTTATTTACTAATTTGTTTATTATATATGTCCTGCATGTAATGTACACATTACAATGTATTTAATAAAGTACACATATGTATTCTTTCCGACTACAGATATATGTATATCCCCGCTTCGCAAATCCAACTCCAATCGAGTTATCTATTTCATCTCTAGTGTATAATTATAAATCTTCGGTTGTGCATTTAACTCCAACTCCGCGTAGTATTCCGAACGCGCAAAACAACAGACTTGAACAGCTAACGCCTTTCAGAGTTGTGATATCTTAAATCACCCCGCCAGGGGGAAATTCGACTGTGTCCGGAATGACAACATTTGTTCGTCGTGTGACGTCTTTCGGAATTGAGATATTTTAAATCACATCGTCGGAAATATATCCGCCTGTGTCCCAACATAGATATATTTTCGAGGATACAACTATGTCCGGAGTTACCCATGCCTAGCATGTGTAATTGTAATCATAGAAGTTGCGTATTCAACTGGAACTCCACGCAACACTCCGAACTAAGCGTGGGTAACTCCGGACATGGTCATATCCTCCGAAATCATCTAAGTTCAGAGCCAATGGGAAATATGCCTTAACGATGTGATTTAATCTTACCCACGAAAGTCGTCATACAAACGAATAAACGTTGTTATTCCGGACACGGTTGAATTATCTGTGACAGTGTGATTCGATATGTCGCATCACTGTAAGATGTTAGTTGTGCGTGCAACTATTAAAATTTGCCAGGACGTTTTGTGTAACATATTCGACCGGAGTAACAGGAGAAACTGAAGTTGAATATGTGACTAAATATGAATTACAGAACCTCGTTCAAGTTGAAGTTGGTAGGCAGTCAGGAAGGGAACATATCCAACTTCTCTGGCAGAGCCGATTTGCACATTTCTACTCTCAATGTACAGAGGAGCAGAACGTATTCGGCAAATTATGATAGTGGCGCGTGCGGCTAACCGTCTCTCAGAGGATAAAATTAAATCACACTGTCGTCAGAGATAAATTCGGCTGTGTCTGAAATAGCAACGTCTATTTGTATGGCATCTTTCGGAATTACGAATAAATCACGTCGTCCAAGTTATATCGGACTGTGCCCAAACACACGGATATATTTTTCATTATAATATAATCGCGAATCTTAATGTAAAAATGGTAAACTCCTACAAGCGGACCCTATGGCCTGGGATGAAACGAATTTCAATGATTTTTGGTGCAGTGATAATACACCATGTGGGTATACTACGTGTAAAATATTAAGGGACAATACTCAAATATAATCGAAAAAACACGAATTTAAAATTTCTCCACACTTTATGTTTAGGTTATATATCACTTACAGAACATCTCGCTTGAAATTGCTGTAGCCCAAGTGGTAACGTTCGGTCGAGTACACTCGGTACGCGGGTTCGACTTTAAGCTGTGCGTATTAATTGTTTTTCATTTTTTTTCTTTATATAAATACTTATGATTCATTAATTTATTAGAAAAGTAAATAAATAATTTATTCATTTACTTATTTATTTATTTTTTTATTATTTATTGTTTTTTTCACTTTTCTAATAAATGAATTAGTTAATAAAAAAAAAAAAAAAAAAGAAAAGAAAAGGAAAAGAAATAAAAGCGAACAGCTAGATTTGAACCAACGTATCGAGTGTACTCGTCACGAACATTACCACTTAGGCCATGGCAACTTCTAGCGAAATGTTCTATAACTTGTATGTAACCTATACATAAGGTATGGAGAAATTTTAAATTCGTTTTTCTCAATTATATTTGAGTATTGCACCATAATATTTTACACACAGTGTACCAACATGGTACACTTCCGCTACAATAGAAATCATTGAAATTCGTTTCCGCAAGGCGGTGTAGGGTCTTCTTGTTAGTAAATTATCTCGTAGATTTTGTTAAATAACGCATTCTTTTTTTCCGCCGTTTTATTTTTTAACCCCGTTTTTAGTCATTCGTTTTAACGAATTTACAAATTTATAATAATTGTATTTCGAATTTTTAATTTTCACGCAAAAATTAAATTAAAACTCACCCTCTTCCGCCGGTTTCGGGCGTGTCCTTGTCATAGATGGTCCAAGCAACGCATAAAAGTAAAATCACCCAGCCGTAGGAAACATAAAACAGCAAGAAAACATAAATAAACAGGATGAACATAAAAATCGCTAGACCACCAACAAGTATAACAAACGTACAGAACGTTTCCCATCGTCTTTTTAGCGGAATGAATAGTGGAGCAAATTTGATACCGAAGATATCAACGGCTTCTTTTTCATATCCCTAATTTACAATAAACAACAATCGATTAAACATCCGAACTAACGAAACAAAAATACTTTTTAAAAATTCAATTAAAAAAAGACTAAAAAATCTGAAAATAGGTGAAGTAGAAAAATTCTTTTAAAATTAAAAATTACACAAAAAATCCGCGCGTTAGTAATTATCTTGCCGGTTATATTCTTCCATAAAACTGCCCGGCGTACCTGTCAGAATAACATTCCTTTCTCGGATGCTGTGTATAAATAGTTCTCCGGCTGGAAGTTTCATTTCTGATTTTATCATCTTCGTCGATGGGATGAACTCTATTTAATTTATAACTGACGATCGCGCATATTACATCGGTGTGGTGATATCGCGAAAGCAGTGTATACCCAATTTTCCCATGACTACAAGCTGAAAATACACCCCTAATCGTGTATAAATCTCTGAAGGATCGTAATCTATACGGCCAAAATTACTTATACCTGCCAGCAGACTAAACGATTACAATCGCGAGTACTTTCAGTATAATGAAAACCAAATAGTTTGCTCTGTTAGCAAACGTAAAAAAAATACACTAGGATTAACAAAAGTGGTAATTTTTCCGTCACTCATCTCAAATAATAGAATCGGCATTTTTATTATTTGTCCGACAATCTTGCTAAAAACAAGTACACGAATTACAGCATTAAAATTTTAAAATTAATAAATTTAAAAAAGTACAATTTAACACGTTTCCAAAGTGATCGTTATATTGCTATAATTGCTATGAAATTCGCAAAACGCGAAAACTCGTCAATTAATCATATAAAACGATTCACCTACTACTGAACTCTCTCTTGGAAAAAAATTCAATAGTAAGTGAATTACTTGTATAATTCATTAACTAATTTCTATGTTTTATAAATTTATAGTAATTATTAAGTTGTTTTGCTACTAAATTAGGGGACAAGGGTTTGAGGCTTGTCTCGTTCTAAATCCTAATCGCTCCCTGGTATATACCTAATCTGAAATGGAATCGGGTACCAGAGAAATCTAGGAAAGTAAAAAGGGGCATACCAAGTAGAAAGGAACTGGCAGCCCTGCTCTCATTAGTACCGTTGAGCTTAATATACAGTGAACCTTAACTTCACAATCCATGATACCTTATTAAGGGTACGGGAGTTACTTTACTTTATAACAATATAGCAATTAATATATTTGTTAAAAATAAAAGTTATACTTAAATGTATACATATCCCATCGGCCAATAATCGAAGAATCAGTCTAAACCAGGAAAACAACCTTACTGGTATAATATAATATTTCACGAAAGTACCGAAAGGATATAAGTCTCGATGTGATTTTTGTAGAAAGTAAAACTCATATAATACAGGAAATCGATTCACTCGCTCCCCTGACATAAATGAGCTGTTCACAATTAACAGTTGACCAATAGGATAACCATGTTAAATAATTTTCAAAGAAAAGGCTGCTTCGGAGTAATGTTTTTACTACGCTTGAATCCGTAGCAACGAAAGAGCAGATTCGGTAGCAACGGGGAACAATCAATTGCTATGCCGGAATATTCGCCAACGCCAATAAACAATGAACATTAATAATTTTATTTTGAGGACAACCCAAACTGCTTGGCATTAGGCCGAACTAATTACTTTTTTACATAACTAACTGTCGCAAAATTATTATGTGTTTTGCAGCCGTGCACCTGCCTTAAGCGAACACTAAATGATAATTATTTTCGGGTACATACGAAAATGCGTCTCCAAGTAATTGGCCAACTGGTAATACGCAAGCGATACAGGCCAACGGCAACTTAAATAGCCGACCACCAAGGTAAATTTTATAGAAGTGAATAATTTCGACACTAGTACGTTTCTCAACTGTTTCTGGTTGGGCAACGTAAATTCTTACTTATTTTTTCCCGAGCCGGTAAAAACTCCTGAATAAGTACCGAACTTAAAGATGACAGTTCGAATTTCCTTGGGCTGTGTCGAAAAACCCGAATTTCGATTATTCACTTTCGCAGAAAAATATGAAATTATTAATCGTATCATCGTTGCTACTTTATTTACATAATTGAGAATATATTATACGTTAATTCTTTTTGTAGGAGAACATTTGTAAATTTGTGAGAAATAAAATATCCATAAGAAATAAAAAAAAAAAATTAAGTAAATATAATAGAACAAGATCAATTAAAAATGTACATTTGCATAATAATCAGAGGACACGAGTTTGAGACTTATCTCCTTCAAAATCCGAATGGCATATACTTAATCTGAAATTGAATCGGGTATAGAAAAATCTGGGAAAGTAAAGGCGGATCCCAAATGGAAATGAACCGGCAGCCCTGCTCTCATTAGTGCCGTTGAGCTTAATACACAGTGAACCTTAACTTCACAATCCATGATACCTTATTAAGGGTACGGGAGTTACTTTACTTTCTAACAATATAGCAATTAATATATTTGTTAAAAATAAAAGTCATACTTAAATGTATACATATACCATCGGTTAATAATCGAAGAACCAGCCTAAACCAGGAAAACAACCTTACTGGTATAATATTCCACGAAAGTGCCGAAAAGACATAAGTCTCGATGTTATTTTTGTGTGAAGGCAAACTCGTATAATACAGGAAATCAATTCACTCGCTCCCCTGACAAAAATGAGCTGTTCACAATTAACAGTTGACCAATAGGATAACCATGTGAAGTAATTTTCAAAGAAAAGGCTGCTTCCGGATGAGGAATAATCTTTCTACTACGCTCGAATGCCTAGCAACAAAAGAGCAGATTCGGCAGCAACGGGGAACAATCAATTGCCATGCCGGAATATTCGCCAACCCCAATAAACAATGAACATTAATAATTTTATTTTGAGGACAACTCAAACTGTTTGGCATTAGGCCGAACTAATTACTTTTTTACACAACTAACTGTCACAAAATTATTATGTGTTTTGCAGCCGTGCACCTGCCTTAGGCGAACACCAATTGGTAACCTTTTTCGGGTACATACTAAATTGCGTCTCCAAGTAATTGGCCAACTGGTAAAACGTAAGCGATACGGACCGACGGTAACTAATAGTCGACCACTAAGAACCCTACAAATAAAAGTGAATAATTTCGGTACTCTCAACTTTTTCTCTTCTCAATACCGGTCACCGGCTAGGCAACATAAACTCACTAAAAATGAATTTCGATTATTCACTTTCACAGAAAAATATGAAATTATTAATCATATCATCGTTGCTATTTTATTTACATAATTAAGAATATACGTTAACTCTTTTTGTAGGAGAACATTTGTAAAGGGTCTAGCCGGATAAAATGGTCGAATCGGCCCCTCAGTTATTTGGAAAAGTAGTTATATCATCATGTTTGGCATCAATGGAAACGCCGATTCCTAGATTATTAGACCTCTAAACCCTCGTAGGGCCCCATAAGGCCTAATTTTGTGGTTTTTAGTTTTTTTACAATATCTCGGTCAGTTTTCAAGATAGGAAATTTGTTTTTCCTTCAAATTGTAATGGATTCTAAGCTCTACAAAATGGTTCTACACAAAAAACAATTGGCGCAAAATTCAAATTTTTATAGCGTTTGAAAAATTTTAAAATTCAATTTCTCGAAAACAAAAACATACTCATTTTTATAAAATATTTTATGCATTTTTTCTCTAAAAATATGTATAAATTTTTTCAGATTTTTAAAAGTGGTGGAACAAACTCAGAAATTCTAAAAACCGCATATTTTCGGTTTTTTGACCACATTCAAGCCTCTAAGTCTTTCCTGGTAACCTACTTGATACTCCAAATGTCATTTCTGACTTTATTCTATACTACAAAGATGGTAAAAATTGTTTCGGTAGGGGCGCTTCATTGTAAAGTATTATAAAACCAATAAAAACTACATTATCGAACAATCATTAATAAGTCCTAATGGCTTCTCGTGTATTAATATCGATTCTCAAGATTGATTATCACATTTCTATAAATTTAGTACATGAACGACCGCTTTTTATCGTTTATTTGTATGTTAGAAATGAATTTTAATTCCAAAACACACACTTTCACCTAGAAGCATTATTACAAGTATAAGTCGCTTTTTATATAGCATTTAATGGGATGTTTTTTCCAATCGCACTGGTTATTTTTGTAGATTTATAAAATTGTTTAAAGATATATCTATTAAATATATATGTTTTTTTTTTGTGTGTGGGGGGCTTATATGAAGACAACCCATCGGCCATTATATAAATATATAGTTATAGGAGCAATCATAAAAATCATGAAGCTATATATTTTACTTGATATTGGCGCTGCAGTCAACTTTCTGTTTTAAATTCTTTTAAAAAGGACATATTGCCTTCCCATTTTGGCTTGAAAACCGAAAATCGAGATGACTTGATTGGTAGCCGTTCAACGATTCTCCTCAAAAATCTTCACGGCGTAACTGATGCTAATCTTGCACTAGTTGCTGATAGAACTTACTTAAGACACCAAAACAGTTCCAACAACGAATACCAAAGAAAATCTTATTCGGGTTATAAAAAAAGTTCCTCTGCGTAAACCATTTACAATTTGTTCTACTGATGGTTACATTGTTGATGTTTTGGGATCATTTTATGCCAAAGAAAACGATGCTAAAATTTTCAAAAAAAATTTTGAATGCAAATGAAACCGATTTGAAGAAACTGATGTGCAAGGAAATGTTTTTATACTCGATCGAGACTTTCGTGATATAAAATCACAGTTAGAAGAAGAAAAGTATCGTGTTCTCATGCCATCATCAAAGGTGAAAGCACAAAAACAATTTTCAGCGGAAAAAGCTAACAGGTCCCGCTGTGTCACGATGATTCGAAGGGTCGTGGAAGCTGTACATGGTGCTGTAGCTCAAAAATATAAGCTTCTCCATCATCAGTTAGATAATCGTTGCTTAGCTGAAGCTGGTCTTTACAGTAAGATTGTTTGCTTCTTAATAAATGAATTTGGAAAACGACTAGTCTCGAAGACTTCTCTTCAGATGAAGAGATATTGAATTACATTCTTTCAAAAGATAGCAGCTACAGAAGTGCAATCAGGAAGATGGAGCCGAAGAAATAGTTTGTTTGAAAAATTGAAGTCTTCTGTTGTGCTCGATTTTCCTGAAATGACGGAAACGGATCTAGTATAGATACTAGAACTTATCAGTTGCAACAAGCCATGTCTTACTTAGTTGAAGTGATGGATCAGAAGGGTGAAATAGATTTAAGGTATTTCAAAGCATCAGTTGATATTCTCAAAATACAAGTGAGATCTAGGCACATGGAAAGCACATTTACAACTGCCATGTTCATTATAAACCAGATACGATTGGCTAAGACGGCATTGTACGTTCTTATTACAAATGTGCTAACGGCATGAGAACGATCGGTTGCTGTTCTCACGATGCTGCCGTTATTTATTTTTTGTTACATGCTAGATATCTGTCCAAAATTGTGAAACCTGCCGAACATCTCACAAAGATTTATGAGCGAGAGCACGTGATTCCTATTATTGAAGAAGACTGTGACGATGACTGATAAACGGTCCGTGATCATAGGGGTTTATACAATTCAATATAGTTTTTTATTTTCGTAAAATTTTAATAAATCATCGTAGTATTAAGGTCTTATTTTTCCCTCTTGTTGCCTCATTCTATATATTATTCATCGATTAAACGTAACATGAAATATGTATCATAACATTACCTATAATTACTGATTCTAATTGACTTTTAGAGGTAAGAATGTGTGGTTTGAAATTAAAATTCATTTCTGACATACAAATTTTAATGGTCAATCATGTACTAAATGTATAGAAATATGATAATCAATCTTGAGAATCGGTATTAATACACGAAGCCGTTAGGATTTATTAATGATTGTTCGATAATGTGGTTTTTATTGGTTTCATAATGCTTTACGATGAAGCGCCCCCACTTAGAGGTCTAAAAATCTAGGAATCGGCGTTTCCATTGAAGCCGAACATGATGACATAACTACTTTTCCAGATGACTTGGGGGCCGATTCGACCATTTTATCCGGCTAGACCCTTTATGAGAAATAAAACCAAAAATTAGTCAGTTAAATATAATAGAACAAGAACAATTAAAAATGTACATTTGCATGATAATAAATTCAGTACATCCCCATTTCGATCATTGTGATATATTTTTCACGCAGCATTCCTGTAAGTGTGTACATACGAGTTATCGATTTTTTCTGAAACTTTTTTGAAACTCAAAAAGTTTTTACTGTTTATTAAAATTAAATTTTTACTCGCTATATTAACGATCATGGCGCGCTCGAAAGTAAAATTGATTTAATATTAATTTTTATTTTTTCAGCAACATTTTTCAACAAATATAAATATGAGCGGCGTTACATTATAAAATTACTTTCATCATTTAGGTTATCTTATTTTAATTAGTACTGGTTCGTAAGCGATTTATTTACCGGTCGAGT
Organism: Icerya purchasi; assembly: GCA_039619475.1. Lineage (NCBI taxonomy): Eukaryota > Metazoa > Arthropoda > Insecta > Hemiptera > Monophlebidae > Icerya > Icerya purchasi. Next base: position 444,011,971 of record CM077116.1, on the reverse strand, counting down.
ACGATCGAGTTTTTACATAGTCGGAGCATAATAAAAGACACGTTGAGAAGCATTAGTCCGCAGATCATCAAACCGTCGTTGGGGATGATTTGGCCCCTATGTGTTAGGGTCGCAAAGAAATTACCTGTTTTTTTTTCGGTTACGAGTTGGCGTGTCTTCCCTAATTATCTTTGAAATTTAGTTACCAGCTGGCCAGTGTTTAATGAATGTCAACTATCAGTTCTCTCAGACAATCTTGCTTTCTAAGAGAGATAAAACACGGAATTGACCCTTGGTTCCCTCCTTCTGACCTCCCCAGAACCCACTTTGTAGCTATGGCAAGACTCCGCATTGGACATATTTCGCTGACTCATGATCATCTCTTACTTAATTGCAAGTCCCCTTTCGAATGCCCCTTTTGCTCCCTTCCCCCGCTCCTACAGTAAAACACCTGCTCCTGGAGTGCCCCTCCTTCGCGCTCCAGCGCGCCAAGCTCCGCATAGCGTCTTTGCAGTCGTCTTTGGCCAATTCGCCTTTGAACATTGCAGACACTATTCAGTTTCTTTATACAACTAACTTATTTCGAACCATTTAACTTTCCGATTGCCATAGTGTCGTAATAGCCCCGGCAGCTGTACACGACACTCAAAAAAAAAAAAAAAAAAAAAGTTCTCTCCTACATGGCGAAAGAATAGCAGAAACTTTTTCACTTTTCTAATTCACCGAGGTGTGCATTTGTTTAATGGTGTGCACATCTTTTTCATAGCCTTCCACGGAAGACTATTATGTAAATGAATGGAATTTTAGATGCTAAAAAAAAAGGATAATAATAATAATAAACGATTTCTTACTAGTTGGCGCTGGTCGGTAGTCCGATTTTTTTTAATAAGACATTGCGACAATTTTCGTAGGAATATGTTATTATTGAGTGGTGATAAAGTTTTTCATCCTTGAGATCGTTTTAATTCTTCTCTTTCGTATCATAATTATCTTCTTTACACTATCATCAGGATTTTTTAAATTTTTATTTATTTTATTATTGTTTTTACTCATCTATCAAAAAAACCAAATAATTCATTAAAGCATGCTGATTTTTCGTTACTGATTTCGTTTTGAATCCAAGTAGCTTCCAATATTCGAACAATAACATCTCCATCGAAACGTATTATTAAATTATGGTAAAAATAATATCAATAATAATAACAGTCAATTAAATATCGATAACACAAATCAAAATACAGTAGACGCTCGGTTATCCGACACAATTGGGGAATTGAATGTGTCGGATAACTGAAAAAGTCCAATAATACGGAGTTTTTTCAATTTTGCGTTTGTTTTTTAATTTTATTACATATTTATAAAGAACAATTACAGTTAAGAAAAAAATTTCAGCATAAAAATTATTTTTTTAAAAAGGTATTCATCGACAATTGTTTCACCTTACTTATTCGTTGTTGGGCTACATAATCTCGCTATTTTCGGAAAATTAACGCTGTCAACGCTGCGAAATAGATTTCAGTCGACAGTTTTAAGTGGACCAGAAAGTAAATGGCTAATCGTGGGAAATTTTTATATCTCTCGGAGTGTGTTGTAATCGTGTTACATTATCATTGGAATGCATAGTTGATACTAAAAAAATCGAGGGAAAATCAAAACTATCACATATTAAATGTGTGTTGTGCATGATTATTCGCTTCCCTGAGAGATTTTTTAGTGTTGGATAATACGGAGTGTCGGATAACCGAGTGTCGAATAACCGAGCGTCTACTGTAATGTAGAAGAAATAGTATATAAACCAAATATAAACTTATATCCAATTACCGATAATTACCAAAATGATAAAAGTTTCAAAGTTTACAAAGGAATCTGTGCTTGGCCTTTTCGTAGTTAGATATATTGTTAACAACGATTAATATTGCCTTCATTAGGTTCTTTTAAAAAAAAAAAAAAAAAAAAAAAGATAAATTTTACAAAAAAAAAAAAAAAATATTTAGTTCTTCAAACATTTGTTTTTTTATTTTTCTTAAAAACGGTAAAACAATGTGTTTGTATTTCTATTCGTAATAATGAGCATTCAGTCATCATAGAAAAATTATTTTCTACCACTTTTGTTAAGGCTTCAGTTTCTGAAAATCTTAATAGGTGAAATAAATTAAAAACTAAAAATTAAACTTCGACCCTCCATTAAATATTTAAAGCTTACCAGTCAAACGCTAATTACTAATACTCGTCACTTCATCGTTGAAATAGTATTTTTATAGAATTTTTAAAGACAAAATCCTCTGAAATGCTGCAACTTCCATCGCCACGGTTATTGCCTTCGTTAGAACGAATGGTTTAACCCAACATGTTTAAATTACCCCCGTGTATGTTCTGTACTGGCCACCGCAGTTACACACAGTACTTACGAGGAAAGGGGGCAAAATATTTTCCCCCGGATAACAAATTTTCGTTAAAAGACAATAAATGTCAAGAAAAAGAAAAAAACGAATTTCTAAAAAACCATTGACACATATATACATAGATTCTCCTAGCTCGGTCTTTCCTTCTCATACATCTTCTGTCGATTCGATTGTCATTAATGAATTTAACTCTACAGTTCCTTCTCCCTTCACTCTCGCATTTACACCAATAATTCTAACAGTCCGGATGTAGTGGATGCTGCTCTCTTGATCATTCTGAATCCGTTAAACTACCTTCGTTTTGCTGCATTTTTTCTGCCGAATTCCCAGAACATATTTCCTCTTCTATTTTACACTAATAATTTCACGATTGTTGTTGACGCTAAAAGTGTTCTTCTTGCCATTATTTTCCCCTTCCCTCTCCCGTCGGTAGATCCCATTATTCTCCTTGTTCGAACTTTGATCTCCCGGTTGTCTTCCTGCCGTGCGATCCGTATTGATTTCTTGCGGATCCCTGATTATACGGCGGTTCAGAGGCGATGAGAAGAGCGCTTTCCCGATCTGCCACACATCTTTCCCTGTTTTTCGAATCCGCCATCTTTTTATCTGTCAATCCAGCTTTGCCGACTTCCCACATCTCCGTCGTTCTTTCTTTTCTATCACCTGTCGTCTTAACTTTAATCATATTATAACATACTTCCTCCATTTCTGTTTTTTTTTTGCTCCGCCTTGATGATGGCAGTTTGACTTGCGACGCCCATCATATTTTTGTCGAATGTTCCGCTTTTTCTACCGACCGCGCGTGCTTCCACCTTCATTTCTTACCCACTATAACGCTTCCTGTATCATCTGTATTCCTTGCAATATTGTCTCCTTACTTTCCCCAATATGTGATCGTATTGAAATCCAGTTTCTTTCCTTACTGTTGACCTCCCAAACTGTGGCGCTAGTTCAATGCCCTCGGTAAGCGGGCCCGGAAAAAATGACGTACATAGATTTATGTCTTGTCAGTGAAATTAATAAACTTACAACATTCGAAAGGAAATAGCTAGATTCCTCCTATCCTCGAACTACTCGAAAAGTGTTTTATTGGCTATCTCCTCTCCTTTTCCTACTCATGTCACTGATCCCATTATTCTCCAAATTCGCTTCTTAATTTCTAATTTATTTGCATCCCATTCTATTGTAATTAATCTGCTATGGATTCCTGGTCATTGCGGAATTCCTGGCAACGAGTTAGTTGACTCGTTGGCACGTTCGGCAGCGACCAGTGGTCTATTCATTAGTAGATTTCCTGCTCAAACTCTCTACTATCTTTCTTATCGTTCCCATCACGATTTCTGGACCGGATTCTATCCTTCATTCTTTACCAATCTTCGATCTTTTTACCTTTCAGTTCAACCCTTCCCTTCCTCTCTTCCTTGATTTAATCTTTTCCCCTACCTTAGCCGTTCGATTATTTCCTCTATAGTTCGCCTGCGGTTCAATCATAGTTTGCTTCCGGCTTCTCTTTTCCTTTTTTCTATTGTTCAATCTCCTTTGTGTCCTTATGACCCTCCAGAGCTCAATTATACTTGTGATGCGAATCACATTTTGTTCGAATGCCCCTTTATTTCCTCCGAATGTTCTACTCTGTATTCTAGTCTTCTGCGCCTTGGCCTTCCTACTCCTTATAGTGCCCACTCCATTCTTGCACCTCCCTCTCTCAATATAGTTCCTTTATTGGCCTTCTTTATCTCCTCAATTTCTAATCTTTTCCTTATATAATGTACAATTCCTTGCGTTGGGTAAGTTCCAGTGTTGACGTGCCCAAAAAAAGAAACAAAAAAAAGCTCTCCATTCTTCGAGAAGAATTCTCAGTTCATAAGGCTATCGTCACATGCAAAAATAACTGTATCCCGCTAGTACTCTCTTCTTCCCGAAAAGTAAATTGTTTATAACAAGAAAAAAATAATTGATTTCGGGAAACTATTCTTTAAAGGTAGATTTGCTGTTTTCTTTTTAACCTAATAATGTTCGAACCTCTATTTATTATTTATTTTTGAACAATTCTATCAAACCCTTTTTTTTGTTTCTCAGGCATATCTGCAAAACCAAGGGAACTCTGCTCAAGCTATTAATAGTTTCATTTAAGATGTGTAGGTTAAAAAAATTATTAATAATATTTAACAATCTTTTCTTTGCCTGGTTTCTTGTTTGTCTAGTTTATTCTCGCCTAACAAATCGAAAGTGGCTTATTGCTCGAAATTCAGCTAATCGTCATCAATAGTGAAAAAAAATTAAACTGGCACAACCGATAAACAATTCGTAAGAGATACATTAAACAGCTACATAAATAATTCCATCAAATACACGCGGTGCGCCTATTTTAACAGTTATTTTTTCATTGCTAGTAACAGTTGTTAAAAGTCAAAGTATGTTTAAGAAAGAAATGTGCAAGTTCGTTCGCTGATAGAATAAAGAGAAAATTTTAGCTACAAACAAACGCAATAACAAAGTATATTAAAAAAGAATTAGAAAAAGTTGTTAATTCATGTTCAAAAAATAAGTAGATTGTACTCCTACGCTCAGTATGAACGTGCAAGTTATTAATTTTGCATTGGTGACTGAAAAATAAAAAAGGTATCGACTATTGCCTTTCAGTGAAATATTAATTCAACAGAAATTATAATTTTCTTTTGAATATATTCCATCTGTCAAGCTATCTGACAATGTGTACGCCAGTTGATTAACTAATAAATACTATTTAATATTTTCTAACATTACAAGTATAAACACTGTTATTGGCTCTTTTTACTCGGAATCGTATTTTTAATTTACTTAATACTGAGGTTAATGAAAAATTATATAATTGCTAAGTAATTAATATTTTTAATATAATTCTAAAAGCGAGGAAAATACATTTGAAAGATTATGATTTATTGTCAAAATTTTTAATTTTACACTAATTCAGATGAACATAATCCAAATCTTTGAAGGATTCTGACATTATTGTGATCTATAAAAAAAGTGAAAAAGAAAAAATTGATAAAGTCCAACCATAAGAGAAAATGTTTCCCAAGTATTAACAAACAGGTTAAAAATATTAAAAAAAGCCCATAGAATAAGCTGGTTCCTGAGACGGGTATTCGATATTCAACTATTGGCACTTTACACGTCATTAATCAACTAACTGAAATGTGTGATGAATACAAATCTGGTTGAGTCTGGCATTTATTGATTATACAGCTGGCCCGTCAAAAGTGAAAAAAACAATGAAGTTACCGGACTGGGATTATCGTGTATAATTAACATTGCGATTCTTTGTAAGAGGAAATAATTTTTTAAGCAATATATGAATAAAAACAAGTTCAGTCAAGCATGAGGTTTCATGCGCTGAGGATTCCGTATGAAAGTTAACAATAACTATAATTATTTAGTACGTAAGAAAATTTGTTTGAATAAATTTCTATTTTTATTTTACTATTTTAATTTAATATCTTAATAAATTTCAAAGATCTTTTCTAATAATAATTTAAAACAGTAAAGCAAAATACTAATTTGAATCGAAGACTTAGATTAATTTGAAGTGAAATGTAACGGTTATGAAGAAAAATTAATTAAATCCTTTTTTTATTTATTTTTTTAAATTATTGGTTTAGATTTAATAATACTAATATTAAGGTTTTATGATTTTTTAAAATGTGTAATTTTGTTAATTCCTACACCTATCTTTCTTGAATAGCCGACCGTCAAAGATATTTAATAAATATATAAACGAAAACACGCAAAAAATATTAATTAGAAATAATATTGATGCTACGTATCACTCTGCTGCGGCTGCTAGAATGTTGGTGTTCCCTGCTGGCAGGTTGGTGTACGTTGGTGATTGCATCCTGGATTCTCAGCGAATGGGAGGGAGAGACACGGTAATCGAAATTATAGTTTACGAATTTTGTAAATGTCACTAATTGGAAAACCGAATTTCGAGGCAATTTGGTTACTTTGTTATTAAACTTCTTTCGGTTGCAAGACGAACTGGTTACTTTACCAAAAAAGGTCGATATAGTTCCGCGATGTGAAAAAGACTGTCGTTCTACTGTGATGATTTTTTAACAATTCGGTATTTTCTTTCGACTCTCTCCGTATGTTAGACCATTATTAAATATTTTTTTTTTATTTATTTACTAGCATAGGGCGTTAAATTGTTTAACAAATCGAAATACTATTCGCATCTGTTTTTCATCAGGCGGACGTACCACCTAAACAATGATGCGGTGAGTCCGTTCCTTTCATTACAGTTCATAACAACACTAACTCACGCCGTAATGAAAATAATCAAACCAAAACCTGCGATCCTGTTTCGTTTCTTATCCCTCGTACTAACACTACTAACGCAAATTATAACAATCCGAACCAAATTCTAAAAACCGCTGCAATCTCGTATTCCGATAAAACCAAAGGAAAAATAACACCGATTAACAAACCTGTTTATTTCGTGCATTCAAGAAACCCACTTAAAACAAAACCAACATTTAAAACTAAAAAACTATAAAGTTCTCGAATCAAATCCGGTGCTTGCTAGTTGTGCGCGTGGTGGAATAATATTATCCGTTCGTGCGGATATTAACTTTCAACAGATAATGTTACCATCCGACATTCAACCAGTAAAAGTCGAAATTCGTAAGCCAGTTCCACGGGAGTCTCTAAACATAATTCCGAACCGTATTTAGAAACTTTTAAAGTTGTCAAAAAATTCAAACAGTTCCTCCCCTCTAGCGCCGCGAGTATTACAGCTAAAAATTTTGAACAGGGTTAAACATATGCGCTTCGACATATATTTCTCAAGTTTGGAACATCAAGGTTTGAAAGTTTCGTTAAGGAAATAACTTATGGTTTCGTTCTCGACAAATAACGATCTTTCCATCGATCATGACCGGAAAAAAAATATTATTTTTGAAACTTTCGAGCTTTCGGCGCTTAAGGTTCTGAATTTTAAGATGGAAACCTAGATGTTCCAAAGTAAATAAATAAACAGGGACGCACATTTTTTTATCCTTGTTCAAAATCTTGAACCAATACATAAATTACAAGCGGGGCTACACGTCATTTTTCAGAATTTTACGAACTTTTAGTAAATTTCAAACAGTTTCGTTAAGAAAACAAAATACGGGTCCGTTCCCAAAAATAGCGATCTTTCCAATAATAATACACTTGAAAAAAATTTTTTTTTACAAAATTTCGAGCTTTCAGAGCCCCAAGCCACTAATTTTAAAATTGGAAACTTAGATGTTCCAAACCAGAGAAATATACATGGATGCCCATATTTACTACTTTCCTCAAAATTTTTAGCTATAATACTCGCGTCACAAATCAATTCTCACCCTTTTTTGAACTTTTCAGCAAACTTTGAAAGTTCAATTAAGAAAATGAAATACGGTTTCTTTCCCGACAGATGGCGATCCTTCAAACGGTATATAACATGCGTCTGAAAAATAAAAAATTTTCTTCAAACTTTCGAACTTTCGGCGCTTTAAGGGTCCAATTTTAAAACTGGAAATCCAAATGTTATAAACTAGAGTAATATAAGGGGATTAGCACGTTTTTAGCCGCGTTCAAAATTTTCAGCTGTAATATTCGTAGAGCTAGTGGAGAGACACATAATTATTTTTATTTTTTGAACTTTTCGGAACTTTGAAAATTTCGTTAAAAAAATGAAATACGGTTTCGTTCCCGACGAATAGCGATCTTTCTAATAATATATCACAACCCGAAGAAATAAAAATTTTATTTCAAAATTTTGAGCTTTCGGCGCCCCAAGGGTCTAATTTTAAAACTGGAAACCTGGATGTTTCGAATTAGAAAAATATACGTAGAAGCGTATATTTTTAACCGTGTTCAAAATATTTAGCTGTAATATTTGCTTCGCTATGGGGCTAAAAAGTCATTTTTCGCGCTATTTTGAACTTTTCGGCAACTTTCAAAGTTTCGTTAAGAAAATGAAATACGTTTTCGTTCCCAACAAACAGCGATATTTCTAATGGTATATCACAAACCTAAGAAAAAAAAAAAAAATTTTTCAAAATTTTGAATTTTCGCTGCCCCAAAGGTCTCAGTTTAAAGTTAGGGTCCGATTGTCTTAAATCAGAGAAATATACGTAGAGTCGCGTATTTTCTACCATGTTCCAAATTTATAGCTGTAATACTCGCGTCGCAAGAAGGGGGCCGCTAATCGGAGATGACGCTTTTTTAAACTTTACGTCAACTTTGAAAGTTTGGTTAAGAAAATGAAATTCGGTTTCGTTCCCGACTACTAGAGATCTTTCTAATGATATATCACAAGCCCAAGAAAAAAAATATTTTTTTCCAAAATCTCGAGCTTTCGGTGCCCCGAGGGTCCAATTTTAAAGCTGGAAACTCGGATGTTCCAAACTAGAGAAATATACGTGGAAGCGCATATTTTTAACCGTGTTCAAAATTTTTATCGGTAATATTCGCGGCGCTAGGGGGGGGGGGACACGTCATTTTTCGCGCTTTTTTGAACTTTACGGCAACTTTGAATTTTTTGGTAAAGAAAATGATATAAGGTTTTGTTCCCGACAAATAGCGATCTTTCCATCGATATATCGCATGCCTGTAAAAAAAAATATTTTTTTACAAAATTTTGAGCTTTCGTCGCCCCGAGGGTCCAGTTTTAAAGTTGGAAATCCGGATGTTCCAAACTAGAGAAATATACGGGTATGTGCGTATTTTTAGCCCCATTCAAAATTTTTAACTACAATACTCGCTTCGCTAGGGGGGGGACACGTCATTTTTTGCGGTTTTTTGAACTTTTGGGCAACTTTACATAACTTTTGTGCCAAAATTTTTGGATTTTATGAAAGTACTCCTACATTGTAGTTTATATTTTGAATTTCAGCGTTATAAGTTTATCTAGTAACGAGTTATCATTTTTTAAGTGATTTTTGAGGTCGTTTTATGTACCATATTATATATTCTTGACGGTTTTTTGGGTTTTTTGCCGCCCAGGTTAATCGGTCAACTTCAAGTTATAGATCGTTTTAAAGATAATTTTAATTGTAATTTATGTTCCAAATTTGAAGTTTATAAGTCAAGCCGTTCGTGAATTATTGATTTTTATTTGATATTTTTGTCATTTATGTACCATCTTATAAGGATTCCGTACATTATATGTATACGGAATCCTAAAAAATGTTGGAAGACCAATAATTTATTTTGTAAAAAAATTAATTATCGATTTCGCGGTCGTTTTTTTTAAATTCAGTGATTGCTTAAAGCCTTAAAAATGATACTAATCTAAATAAAAATAGAAACTCACCAACTTTAAATTAAATCTACTAGTTCGAAATAGGATGAGACCGAATCGTTAAGGCCAAAACGATAGAGACCTCATAGAGTTGCCGTGTAATAATCCACTGTTTTTTAAAAAACGAGTAAGGTTCATTTATTTGTATGTTTTTACAATTTCCACCATTTAATTTTTTGTGTATTATTATTGTATCCTTTTACCATTTTTGTTTATAGTTTGATCAAATTTCAATTATCCAACTTCAGTTATTAAATAGTATTCCAGACGGCATTTATTTACGGCTAGCATGAATGTAGTTTTACAAAACCGAAACTAGTCAGCACATAATATACATACAAATATATATATATATATATATATATATGTAAACTCGGCAATTTTGGCCTCACAAGGGGCTGTGGGACCCCTCTTGCTTACATTTCTGTCTGTTTCTCTTCTATAATTTGTAAAAAATTATCAAAATTTACAACGTAATTCTAAATCGGTCAATATGAATATAATAACATAATCAATAGTGCTTTAACCAATTCGTCTAATCAAGTTCATTCAATTTGTTAAAACAGTAAAAATATCGATATTTAAATTTTTTTTTTGATATTTTTAAACGGTTGTTACTTAGTTGAATTAAAAATATATCATTTCCAGAAAGTATTGTTATTGCCATCGTCACAATTTTTTGATGACGCACGTAAAATTAAAACGTATTACCGCATGTTCCGATTCACATTGTTATGATAACATTGAAATGAAGATATTCGTAATTTTACCTGATACTCGGTAGACATGTCTTCACTTAACGCGATAACTTCTCCGAACTGTTCTAAATTTATTGATGAAATTATCACTAATTAAAAACACCCGAAAACAACATTACAATAGAAAAAAGGCAAATCATCTGCAGCGGCGTTACGAAGTTTCCTTATTACCCCGGTACTGTTTACGAAGGTGATGAGTCTGATACGCAATCCTGTTTTCAACGCGCATGTCTCGTGCACCAATCTATTCTTTGTTGTTCTCTTTTCTGTTATCAAATATAACCACGTTTGGTAAAATATTGATAATGTATATTCTACGTTTATCATCAAGAAATTATCACTAATTTAAACTCCAATTTACGAGTAAAATTGCTGACTTTTCGTTTCTGAAAGAGTTACCATACATGAAATAATGCTGTTTCCTTTTCCCAAACCATAATAAACTAATCTAAATCATTACGACCACGTATGCAAACGTACTTAACCGGAATTGATAGATTAAATTAATTACCCCGCTAGAAATATCAAAATGGTGTCTTTGTGTTTCACTGGAAGGTCTGCTCGACTTGATTTATATCGGAATAATAATGACTGCTTTACCGTTTAGATTATCTCTTCATTTCTCTTTGACAATATCTAACTGAACATTAGCTGTTAGCTAATCTCTGAATTATCAGTGTGCTATATACATGATATTGTGATCAGTAGGAGAAACTGATTAAAATAAAAATACGGTTATATTTTAAATTTTAAATTCGCTTACAAAAAGAAATGTTTTATCGTGGAATTTTGTTCGTTCGTAAAATACTCTGGTTTATTAATTATTATCTCTGTATTTGATGAATATGTGATATTCGTTTGTTCTTTAATAAAGGGGTATTTCTTGTAAACGCAGCTGATTTTTAAAAAAATAATTATCAATATATACTCTACGCATATATATGTATATGCTGGTGTGTGTATGTGTGCGCAGGCGTGTTTATATCTATCTGTATATTGAAGTGTTATTTGTTTATGAATTATTTAATTTTTCTTCAGGGATGCCACCGCAGATATTTTTCCGCGAAACTGAAGTATTTTAATTTTATATTTATCATTATTATAATTATATGAGCTCAAGAAACTGAATTTCACTTTAAATTTTAATGGTAATTATTTACAGCAGAAAAAACTTTTACATTAAGTACCCCCCAGTTCATTCTGACTTTTTACAGTTCATATTTTGTTTTGGTGGCTTATTGATTTTCTTTTTAAATATATTTTTATTTACCGGCTGTCGTATTCGACTACTCTTGTCCGAATGTTTTTATATTCTTTCATTTGAATTTATTTCATCTTGGAATATGCCAACAGAAATGAAACCTTTGAGGACCAGCCGTGTGAGCCGTCATATTTCGATTTAGTACGATTTACGGAAGTGAAGATAATTCAATTTTATTTTCGACATCGCGTTCTTCCGTATTTCAGGTAAAGTTAATTGCAAAATATTTCCTTTTTTTTAAAAAATTATTATTTTTTTACTTCTCTTTTTTTTTTGTTTTTTTATTACAAAATATGGTTTGTTTTTATACGTCCGGGTTTACGCGGCGTGTCAAAATTTATTGACAATTAATAAAAGCTTAAAATTTCGGTTTGGCAGGAGGATCGCACATTTTTTAACACCGTCGCCGAAATGTGCCCCGCTTATTAAGGTATGTTAACTTACTGTCCGTTATTAATATATTCTCTTTCCGGTACTCGCGCTATTTCTCGTATGATCGTTATATTACTTCGCTTTTTTTCATTACATTCATTTTTGGTCTTAATTTTAGTTCGCTCATTTTCGCTGTTATTCTAATTTGTGTTAGTTCACATACTATAAATAACAGCGAAAATGGACGAACTAAAACTACGACCAAAAATGAACTGAGGTACTAATGTAACAGTTTACCCACTAATTTTTCTTGGGCGATCGACCGTAGACAAAAACAATTATTTAAAATAAGCACCCTTATAAACTGAATGTCATTTAAAAAATATACATAAATTAGAAAATGATGAATTAATACATATATATATATATATATATATATATATATATATAAACTCGGCCATTTTGGCCTCGCAAGGGGCTGTGCCCCTTGACCCCTCTTGCTTTCATTTCTGTCTCTTTCTCTTCTTTACTATGTATAAAATGATCAAAATTTACTACGTAATTCTTACTGGCATCAACACAAAAGAAAATAACATAACCACAAAAATCCAATTCTAACATTTAACTTTCATTATATAAAATTAAGACATTTTTTCGTTATATTTTTCGTTACATATTTCATTACATAAAATTGTGACATTTTTTAAATAACAATAACAAAAATCCTATAAAATATAACAAACGTTACATAAAATTGGGACATTTTTCTGGGACATTTTTTTGGGACATTTTTTCGAATGGGGGGTAGCCTAAGAATTACGTTGTAATTAATATATAAAAATTTGATACATATCTCTGGTCGGCTAGGTGTTGCGGTTCCCGCGATCACGGCGGTCCATTGAACTTCGAGTAGGTCTCGGATCGTCACAGCTTTTCGGTCGTTTTATAATTAAACAAAAAATCGCAAAGATAATTACGACGAAATTTACTCGGAAATCGTGAATGGGTCCCGCACGATGTCACGCGGCACCAGCCTTTACCGGCGATTAACTTGCTTTTCCGCTTGTCCGAGCTACTATCAAACTTTGACTGTCTTTTTCTGATGCCAAAACTGAGATTCCTCCTTTACCAGAGAGGAACCGAGACTAACTCCATCCATCCGACGGCGGTTCTTCCAGCGCTGTTTCCGTTACGTAAGACGTGACGCAACATCACATCTTACACCATCACCTCCCCGGCCGACCACAGCATCACACACCTGCACATCTTAAATTATATCTTATTATTTTCATTTTTTACTCTATTTATTATTGGCGTGTAATGTACACATTACAATATATGTATATATATAAAACTCAATTGCCGCATGTATGACTGATCATCACTTGAGAATGGCTTGACCGATTTGGCTGATTGTTTTTTTTTTGTTATGTTTGTAATTGTCAGAATAAGGTTTGTGTAGAAGAAAATTTTGGGAAAATCCACCGAAAAAGTCGGAAAGTTGAGATGCAACCAGCGGTGGTGCAGAAACGCACACAGGACGAATAAAAAAAAAAAATATATATATATATGTATATAAAATTTTAAATAAAATGATTACTATGGTAAATAATAAACTCCGGATAACATTTTATTAATTTCTAGCGTGAGAAAATACACCACGTTCGGTTACTTCATTTTTTGCGTCACTGAAATCATCATACCTCCATGACACATGACACGATCGTGCTCCTAGCCTAGCTGCCGTACTCATTGCGGGAAGTTGAAAAAAAGGTACTTAATATTCTCTATTACTTTTTACAAAGAGTGCAACGGGATTTTTAATATCTGCTGCCGGGGGGAATGTTATTTATGTTCAAATAAATGAATTTTATTAAAATGCTCGAGACGAAGAATTCGGAAGATATGAGTAAAAAAAATGTTCTCTTAAATGTGTAATTATGGGAGATGGCCAATAACTTAGAAACTTCAAAACGATGTCTATGAGTGCTGTTTAGCTGAGCGAAACTTTTTGTTAGATCATGACAGATAGGTTAGATCAATTATCTTTAATTAAACGTAAAACGTGAAGACCATTTTTTGTTGGACGGTGATAAACGTGTTTCCTCCAAAAGAGATTAAGAATCTTTACATAAATATAATTACAGATAAAACAAATTTTATTTTATTAAAATTTCCAAGAGTATAGATTTAAACGGGTATATATTTTTTTTAATGTAATTTTTCACTACTTCAATCCCAATAATTAATCACAACTAAAGAAGTATATTAGTTGAAATTTGTTATTTTATTTTCCTTTCTATTTTTTTCTTTTTTTTTTTTTTTTTTTTTATTGTTTGTTTTAAATTTTAATTATTCATCACGATATTCTTAATAATTAACCAAATTTAAAAACAGATGAAATACTTTTCGAAAATTTTTCGATATCGCTACTTTTTTCGTCTTGCTATCCTTGCGCATCCAGTTTAACCGATTGTTCCTTTCTTTAACTCGTTCTAGATTTATCTCGATCCGTAGAATACTTTGACAGCAATTTTCACATTCCAGTTTAAGGCTATCATCTAATAAGATCATTAAATCACCTTGGCTTTGGTCTTGCAACGAGGCTGTTTAGTTTTTATATTTCTAAGCCTCCGCATCAATGTTCGTTCTATGATGTTATCGGTAATAGTTCTATGAATTTTGCAGAACTGGTGAATTCTCCAACCATTGATAAAATAACTAAAACAATTCTTAATTGTTTAAAACTTTCACAGTGCATTATTCATTTTAAATGATTTTCGTAAGCAACTATTATAAACTGTGACGTATCGAAAGGATATTACACTAACCATTATTACCAGAAAACAGCTAACTGAAACTAAACCGAAACTATTAAGGCCGTGTCCGGGGCGGGGGGTACCCCCCGCCATGAGAACTGAAATAGTTCTTATGAATACACAAAAATCTGAAAAAAATCACAAATTTAAAATAAATATTGATGATTTTTTAGGGTGTTCTTACCTACCTTTAAAAGAAAAAAGAAAAAATGTGCTCCATTTTTTTAGGTACTTCATTAATATCTTATGCAAAATTTTTTATTACGAGTATAATTAATAACATACGTAATTTTTATTAATGTTCATATACGGGGGGTAATTCATTTATGTGAATTATTAATATATAAATCAAAATGATGGAAATTATTAATAGTATGAATATTAGTGAAAAATAAATACTACTTAGGTAGTAGACATAAAAAAAAAGGAAATTACAAATGATGGAAATAATAAAGAAAAACTAAAATACAAAACGAAATACGTAAATAAAAAGCCGAAAAATACAAACGAAAGACGTAATAAAAAACAGAATAAAACCCCCAGACATACCAGAATAATATTTTTTAACAATGTACAGTAATTAATTTTAAACAATTATTTAATTTTTTTTATCAAATACCCGCGCGGTTCAAAGACAAAGCTTCATGATTACGAAATTTATCCGAGTTCATATACGCGGCGAATCAATTAGCATTCAAGTATTCAGATGTTGAAGTTTCTTCTTTTATTTAATAATTTAAATTAATTTAATTAAACAGTTTTAATTATGCAATTGTTTTTCGTTTTATCTTTTTTTTTCTTTCTACCATGGGATGTTCATATAATTGATATACTCATGGTGATATATTGCAATTAGTCGTGTATTTATTCTATTGCCTCATAAATTTTCCCTATCGGTTACATCCGAAGTGGAGAAGCGACAATAAAAAAAAAAAAAAAAAAAAAAGGAGCAGAGAAAACATTGAAACATATGTTAAACAAACTTAACGCATACTACGAGGAACACTACTTGAAGCTTAATCCAGTGAAAACACATGCGCCTTCCAGAGCTACAAAATTAACAAGCTAAAAGTCAACTGAGATTTACACGAAAGAGGAGAGAATTATACACATTATCCTAAACATCTAAATTACTTACAGAATGCGCTATAAATCAATAAAGGATGAATTTAATATGTAAATTAGTATGGCAATTGTTGGAGTGCTAAACTTCATGGTCTGAGAATATCCTCATTAGCGCTTTGTTACTACTCTATTGCAGAATGTGCGCGCTTTATGTAGAGCTGTTCAGCACATGCGAAAAAAACAGATGTAGCTTTAAACCAAGTCTGCAGTACAGTAACGGTTATCCTTCGGGAAAATTATGCGAGCTTTGCGGTATCGTCTTTCCGTTCATAAGACGAAAAGTGGCTACAATGAAAGAAAAATCAAAAGCGTTACACCTGCTGCCCTTACTTTAAGAACTATCGATGAATGGAAGACACTACTGCGGAGCTGACAAAACATCGCATATGGAACAGAAAAGAGACTAGAATAACAAAGAACGGAACATTGCCTAACCAGCTAAAATATGGCCTTTGGAAACCATTTCATAAATGGGACGGTATGTGCACCAAAATACATTTTAAAGAAACGAAGTATAGCAGACTATGATAAAGACAACTGCAGAAAAGTATTGAATTATGCACGCTTATTCAATTGTTCTTTCGATGGTAAATGTGAATTTAAAGTCCTACACATAACATCTCGATGATAGATTAATTAAGATTTCGTGAATATTGGACCACAGTTAGTTTATGAGTTTATTAGTTTATATATATATATATTTTTTTTTTTATGATCAATCGGACATGTGAAAAAAGAAACAATCGAAAGTTTCTTACGGGCTATTTATTTTCCCCTACTATTGCCTTTTTTGGACCTGACGTTCTTTTTATTCGCAACCTAATTCACGATGTATCCTTGTTCCACGATTCATTCAAATAGATCTGTTCTGATTTCTCAGTCATGCCGAAATTTATGGAAATAAACTGACTGGTTCACTAGAATTGCTTTCTTCCAAAATTTCCTACTCGCAATATTAATTAAACATTTCCACCTTAAAACTGTGAAATGATATCTATTCTTTCCTCTTCTTTAATACTAATTCCTTTTATATTCAGCCTTTACTTTGCGAATTTTCTTCTCTATTCGTCATTCCATGATTACTCACTGCTACATATATCGCCTTCGTTTTAGACATAGCTTCCTCTTTTTATCGTTTATGCCTCTTAAATCCTCTTCACTTCAACGATTTATTTTATGCGCGCGCTGCTAATCATGTTTTCTTTTTATATTCTTTTTCTTTTATGCTTCTTATTTTCCTTTCTTTTTTTTGTCGTTTCTGTATTCAACTTCCTTTATTCGTTCCGTCTTGCACCAAACTAAATTTTAATCCGTTTGAGTGTGTAATTTATATGTCCCTAAATTGATTAAACTGTTGCTCTTAGCAGCCACCCTACCAAAAAAAAAAAAAAATTGTTGGCTCTTAAAAACGAAAACAATGCTAGTCAACAATGCACGCAAAAACCTCTGCAAATAATGTCAGCAACCGTTAACGAATCAAAGAGAACCCGGACACGGAGTTAACATACGATTTTAACCAAGAAACTTAAAACCTGCAACCCTGAGTTATGGTGAAAAAAGAGGCAAGTTTCATAACTTTCTTTTCAAACGTATTCAACAGATCGGTTTCAGGATAAAATTCAGACTAATATTGTCGATACCACAAATTTATCAGCCCCCTTCTTCCTTCTTCCTAAATTTTTTTATTTAACTTGACCTTCTTGTTTACATTCCTTGCAGATCTCGAAACGCTAGTATTTCAAAAATAATTGCAAGGCCAATTTTAATGACAGTTGGCAGGTCTACATCTGGAGCCACATAGGTTGCATAAAAAAAAATTCAGACATTGCTTCTGATCGTTTTGTTGCAGATGTGCAGAATTTAGGTTGGAAAAAACCTGATTAATAAATGCGAATAAAATAAAAATCCTACCAATTACATTATTTCTGGCTATTAAGTAAATCATGCATAAAACACATCCCGATGATGCAGGATTCAACGAGGAGACCATTTAAAAATTCGATCTGATTAAAAACCTACCTATTTCGCATCTTCATTGAAAAGTAAAATTGTTAAAAAATTCATTCGACTTTCTTATTCGTATAACCTTCTACGGTTGTTCAAATAACCGGTTTTTCGTTTGTCATAAGAATTTATTAATTTTTTTTTCGTGTCGTTACTATTAAAGCACGCCGTATATTTAAAAAACACTTATAGTGCCTTTGTATTATACACGGGGGGCCTTTGAAAAATTAGCAGACATTTTTTGTTCCGCTATTTGTAAAATTCAGAAATTATCAAATTAAAAAATAACGTTTAAGGTATTTTGAATTTCATGATTATGGCGCTACGACGCTGAATCGTGTTAATTAAATTTATAATTACGTATTGATCGGAACAGGCGCAACCTAGTTTCAGAATTCTAAATTAATTGTTTTTGTTGCGTCGAATGATATGTTCGGCGCCATCACTCGGTTAATTTATAGAAGGAATTAATACACACGTGCCGAACATCGGTATCGGAGTTTATCAGATTCGTAAAGTTCATCGCATACTACTTGTGCATGTGCAAGTGTTTGCGACCGAGCCGTTTGTTAGAATCCGATAAATTACCGATATTCGGAGATGATGGATATGACATTGTCCTATTAATTTCGATAAGCTGCGTCTTGTTCGGCTAGCAAAACTATGTATTAGCTGGGGTAGTGCAGGTATCGCGCACGCAACGAACACCGTGTGGTGCGTGGGGTAACACCTCCGAACGGTAGAGGAATTTTTCAATTGTCTGTTATCGGGAAATAATCGGTGATACACTTTTAATCGCCAATTATCACACACATTGTTGTGTTGTTATTCAAAGACCGTTTTCGCCGCTAGTCGTTTTGTTTTTATACGCCGTCGCGCGATTTGTTTTGTTGTAACCTCGAAGTATTATTACGATAATCAGCGTAAAATACCGAAAATTTTCTTTTTTTCCGTACGCATCTAGTCACCGCATGTAGTCAGTTATTTCTTTATCTATTTATTTATTTTGGTCTTGTTACGAAGCCAATAAAATGTTACAGATTAACACTGGTTGTCGTCTTGCCTCGTGTATTATTATTTTTTTTTAATAATGATCTATAATTTTTTTAATTTTATAAACTCCATTAATAATAGGTTACAATACACTATGGAAATCGACAACAACAGTATCCATTATTTAGATCTAACCATCACTATTTATAATAATAAACTAGAATATAATATTCATAGAAAAAATACTCAAACCAGTACGATCATTAATCAGTATTCTAACCACCCAAAAAATCATAAACGGTTACCATTATTAGCTTGCCTATACCGATTCCAAAAAACACCATTAAATAGAATAAACTATAAGAATGAATTAAATTGTATAAAACATAATATAGTTACAGATAACAATTATGATGAAAATAACGTAAATCTCTTTATATAGTAAAGTTAAGAAAAACTTAAAATTTCAAAATAAAAAAAAAAATTATAAATGGGTAAAGTTTACATATATAGGCATCCCTCAGTATATAAAATAACAGAACTACTAAAGCATAACATCAATATATCATACTGTACAAATAATAACTTATACAATAAATTAATTAACATCCATAGCTTAACCAATTTAAATAATAAATTTGAAAATTCTGGCATATAGATGCTAACATGCAAATCATGTAAAAAGGTGTATATAGGACAAACAAAAAGATCGTTCACAATCAGATATAAGGAACACATGTATGCTTTAAAATATGGCTATATTGAAAAATCCACATTTGCCAAACATTTAATCTTAGAAAAACATGTGATACATAATAACATAGAAGAAGACCTAACTATTTTAAAAATTATTAAAAACATTAAATACTTAAGTTTTGCCGAAAATTATTATATTCAGAAACACAAAAATAATGTCATTAATAACAACTTACCTAACAATAATCCATTATTTAACGTTTAATATTAATCGTGTTAATTTATTTTAAATTATTTATTTATAATTGATTTATTTCTATCGTTTAACTTTTTACATTTCAAATTTATTAAAATTCACATTTTTTATTATTTTTATACTTTAACTAAATAATAATTACTTGCTGTAATTTTTTACATTGATTCAAATTTTATTAGTTAATGGTGATTTTATTGATGTAGACAGTTACATTTGTTGTTTATAATTTTAGTTGTTTATATACATATATATATGTATATACACCATGAAGATGGATAATACTATCCGAAACTAGTCGGTGTTTTATTTTTATTTTAAATAATTAAATAACAATTTTGTGGTTTAAAGTGTATTTATTTACTTTTCAATAAGATTTATAACATACCACAACAGTATGGAACAGAATTATATTATTTTCTTTTTTGGCGTCCAGAAAAATCCGGGGCCGTCGAATTAATCTCGGATTAGGAGCCCAAGTAGAAGAGAAATAGCAGCATCTGAGCGACTTAACAGAATTTATTACAATATATACTTCCTAAGAACAATGTGTTTATCATCGCTTAATTAAAAAATAATAATAACGATAAATATTAGAAGAGAAAATTAAAATTTTTCCGGTACCATTTTGTTAAAAACCATCACAAAGTTCTTTCCTATTTTTTTTAAATAGTCGATTCACCTTTACTTACGTTTGTGACCGTGAGGAATATTTATTTATCTCGTCTGATTTTGAAATTATTTTTCGAACTGCTGATTATCTTCTTCCTTTGGCGGTAAATTTTTCTTTAACGGCGAATTTTTGCGTGTTATCTGTACGTTTGTGACCTTTGTAATTGCACGAACCGTCCATAATATAAATAATATAAAATTCAAATGCCGGAAGTGCGCAGAGAAGCGCGAGTAGCGGTAAAATAAACGTACATGGACTAACAAAACGTTTTATTTATTTATTTTTTTTCTCTCTCCCTTCCTTCTATTTCCCTAAGGGAAGTATATAATAAATTAAAAGAGCAATTTAGCCCATGTTTACGCATTAAGTTCAAACGTCTTATTTAATATTAAATATATAAGCTATATAAATTTTTAATAATAATAAAAATAAACACACTCATGCCCCACACCCTTGGAGCTCAGTGGTCAAACTGCAATAGTAACGTATTGTTTACAAATTAAACTATAATTAGGATAAAACTAAAAGAACAAGCTAAAAGAAAACTAATGAAAACAAAATTCAAGGACAGCTTAAAAGAATATTTGATAAAAATTATAACATTAATGAATAATAAAACAACTACGGCTAAACCAATGAGGGAAATTAAATTAAAAGGAATACAAAACAATTTTAATATAAGTAGTGATTAAGTTAAAATAAGAAAGAACATTTGAAGTTTAGAATTAAAGAAAGCAAAATCTAAAAGTAAACTAATTAAAGAGATAATGATAAATAATTTTTATAATAAAAGTGAAATAATTCAGGATAATTGGAACAAATTATACTGCTAATTTCGGTTTAGATATATCAGTTATAGAGGTAAATGTGAAATATAAATTTACATATTGAATATAATAATAGTTTTGGTAATAAAAATTGAATGAGCACTATAGCGTTACGTAGTGATAATTAGTGAATAACAAAACAACTAGGTACTTTAACTTGAACCGAAAAGCTATATATCCTGATTCACTGCCGAAGGAAAATAAACAAAAACGTATCGGTAACAATTTTATTATTCCAACCGCAAGTATAAATAATAATAAAATATCAATGGTAGAATAATTGGAAAACTTATAACCTATTGCCCCGTGTTTAATTTTAAATGAGATGTGGCAACGTTTTTGCAACAGTAAAACTTATGATTTTTTACTTTGTTTGTTACTGTTTTATTTACGAATTTACTAAAGGCGATACTCTATATGTTTCGATGTACTGATATTTCGTAACTTTAATAAAGGATTGGCGAAAATTTGATGCAATTTACAATTTAAAAATTATATTAATGATGCATTTATTAGAGTTTAATGTTTTATATTCAGGTATAAAATTATAAATTATAGGTAAGATTTTGGATTTTACTGAAAGACCAGCCTTAAGTATGATAATTTAAGCATTTTAAATTGTTTGAAATTAATACTTTAATTTTTTTGATAAAAACCGGTACCGGATAATATTATACAAATATTACAATGCAAATGAACGGACGATAGTTACACTTGTGGCCAGTAAACAATTGTAACAAATAGTCAGAAAATTACATGTAGACGCGGAGTAACGAACTTGTAATAGACTTCAGCACATTGTTTCGAAATTTATAATTAAAGTTTAAATTTAATACTTTTATATTAGTAAAGAGAATTTTGTAAATAACTTTTAAAATTTTTCTTGCAAAAAAATAAATGCATCACCCAACGCAAAATAATTAAATCTAACAAAGGGTCTAGATCAGGGATGACCAACTTGATTAAACCCAAGATCTACTGTTTACTGACCAAACCCTGTGCGATCTACCAATTACATACTTCTTGAAATTTTAAATGAAACAGTATAGTTCCGTATACAATTATGTAGTATTTTTTATTTCATTAAGAGGGAAAACATATGAAAATTATTCTTAGTAACTACTTATTTATATTAGTGCGAGCATTGCGTCTGAGCATCTTCCGCTAGATTAGCAAAATCAGGTTTGTAGTTGGAAATTGCCAACTTCAAAAAATCCAATGTATGAACGTCTGTCAAGCGAGAACGGTGTTTATTTTTTGTTTGTTTTAAGTAGGAAAATGTTGATTCACATAAATACGTGGAACGAATGCAGTTGTTCAACACATTTCTTCGAATTTGTATATTTCTCGTTGGAAAGCAATGCCCAGAAATCTAGACCGGGGGATGGCCTTGCTTTTAGAAGTATGTCGCAGCGCAGAGTAATAATTTCGTTTTGAAATATCATGTGGTCCACCTGAAATGTAGCTGCAAATTTTTTAGCCATTTCATAGATATCATTATGATCAATGGAATTATTAAACGGATAACTGATGAATTCAACCAACTTCTCGATTTTTTTAAAATCACTAAAGCGAATTTCTAAGTCTGATACCACTTCCTTAATTTCTGCCGTGTACTTGTCAGAAATGAAATTGTAGGTAGGTTGTTTTTCCATATGATCCTTTATGTTTACAAATTGTTGAAATTTCTTTTCTTTTCGATGACAACTATCATAAACGCGGTTTGATTTTCGAATGCTGCAATAGAACTCATCATTTCTGTTACTAATTCCCCGTAGCTCCAGATTTAATGTTCTCAATTTTCCGGCAAAATCTGCTAAAAATGATAAATCACATTGCCAATCTAAATCACGCAGTTCCTGATAATGATCGCCCCTCTCTTCAAGAAATTGTATTATTTCGTCCAATAGATCTCGAAATCGTTGTAAAAAATTGCTTCGACTCAACCACCTTACTTCAGTATGCAATGCCAAATCTGGTTTCTTCTCATCTAATTGCTGTCTAAAGAGCCGCCTTTGGAGAGATTTTCCTTTTATGGGATTTACAATCTTGAAAGAAATATCCATTACATGTTTTGCGTTTAGTCTCTTACTAGAGTCAGTACTTGTTGATGAATTATGCAGTGGTAACTAATGAAGTCTGGAAAGTCTTCGTCTTTGTGACAAAGAGCAATAAAACCATTATGAATACCTGTCATCGCAGGAGCCCCATCAGTTGTCATTGATACGAGTTTATACAAAGGTAGCTGGGTATCATGGGAGAACCGTCAGAGGGAAACCGTTCATAAGTGAACAGAATAAGAAAAAGCGGTATCAGTTTGCGATGAAGTATCAGACAGTCCCCGACAGTTTCTGGAAAAACGTTATATTCAGCGATGAGTCTAAATTTAACCTTTTTGGTGGAGCTGGGTGACAGAAAGTATAGCGCAAATCGAAAATGGAATTAAATCCAAAGAACCTTATAGCAACTGTGAAACAAGGAGACAGAGGAGTAATGGTTTGGGGCTGTTTCTTATCATATGGGGTAGGTTCACTCGTTTTTATTGATGGCCGGATGAATAAAGATATGTGGACAGTTTACGTAATAATTTACGCCCAAGTGCCGAAAAATTTGGAATTGCTAACTCATTTTATTTTTACCAGGATAACGATTCAAAGCATACCGCATTCTATTCCCGTGAATAGATACTTTATAATTGCCCTCATGTGATGCTTACCCTTGCTCAGTCCCCAGACCGCAACTCCATCGAACATGTGTGTAGGATTATCTTGATAAGAAACTTCGTGAATCACCAATTCAGAACATCAAGAAAATTCCCGTGGAATATTGGCAAAAATTGGTGTCGTCCATGCCAAGTCGGTTAGAAGCAATGGTTAAGGCTCGATGTCTCCAAACGAAATATTAAGAACATTTTTTTGGTGTTATACGAATATTTTTGTGACCTACTCTATTCAACTCTTTCCTTTTTGTTCCATTTACAAGTATGGTGTACGATTTTTTTGTACTTTTTATCTTTCATTATGTTACACAGGAAGTCATACCTACGAGTATTCATATGTATTTTTCGTCATTAAAGTTGTTTTTCGTGGTTTTATAGACGACGCTTTTCCATTTTTCTCGTCGGTGTACGAATATTTATGTGACTCACTGTATTCATATTTTTTGCCTTGCCACGATCAACTGGTCGATCGCGATCGACCGGTTGGCCACCGTTGGTCTAGATGGTTAAGCGGGGTAAAAGTGCCTTTGAACCAAACTTAAAAAATAGAAATACATACATCTAGAGCATGAAGAAAGTAGTTGATGCTGAAAGTTTCAGACCTGTAGTCCGACAGGGAGCTGGCTGCTGTAGTCACCATTTTGTGATTTTCGGTTTTTTTACAATATCTCAGCCATTTTTCAATCGATTATAAAAATTCTTGTTCGAGGTTAAAGATAACGGAAAGTGATCTATAACGGTGCATTTTTTCAGTTTTTTAGACGGTAAATTCAAATTTTTAAAAATGTTCAAAATTTTTAAAATGTCATAAAAAATATTTTTAAAATTTAGTAACGACGAAAAAAATATATAACATATATTGTAGTGTAAACTATCTGCTGAAATTTTTTCAGATTTTTAAAAGTGGTGGAAGAAGTTACAAAAAAAATAATTATACATTGGTCTGATCAATTAGTTGGAATCATTGGTCTTGGTGAGCGTATATCTTGTCCTACCGAATGGAGCTTAGAGTTGATGGCTTGCCACCTCTTGTCCCAGTGTTTTTCACAGTTTCGTGGATACTTTTTTTTTGCTTCATGGAGTTGAACTGATACTACTTCTTGGGGTTTAGGCATGGTTCTAGCCTTTTTGGCTAAAGTATCGGCTTTTCATTGCCTGGAATCCTTTGGCGTACCGGTATCCATGGTAGCATTAGGCTTGTTCCTCGAGGTTTTTCAGCCAAAAAGGCATGTTTTCATTTTTTTAGACTTGTTTCATCTGTTCTACAAATCCGAAAAAACTTAGTAAAACATTTTATTATAATGTACGTAACATATATCTATTTCGTTGTTGTTAGTTGAATTTCAAGAGGTTTTTCAGCCAAAAACGTATAATTTTATTTTTTTTTGTAACCTCTTCCACCACTTTTAAAAATCTGAAAAAATTTCAGTAGATAGTTTACATTACAATACATGTTACATATTTTTTTCGTCGTTGCTAAATTTTAAAAATATTTTTTATGACATTTTAAAAATTTTAAACATTTCTAAAAATTTGAATTTAGCGTCCGAAAATCTGAAAAAATGCACCGTTATAGATCACTTTCCGTTATCTTTAACCTCGAACAAGAATTTTTATAATCGATTGAAAAATGGCTGAGATATTGTAAAAAAAAACGAAAACCACAAAATGGTGACTACAGCAGCCAGCCCCCTGTGGGACTACAGTCTGAAACTTTCAGCATCAACTACTTTCTTCATGCCCTAGATGTATATATTTCTATTTTTTAAGTTTGGTTCAGAGCCACTTTTACCCCTCTTAAACGGCTAGACCCTTTGTCAGATTTAATTATTTTGCGTTGGGTGATACATTTATTTTTTTACAAGAAAAATTTTAAAAGATATTTACAAAATTCTTTACTAATATAAAAGTATTAAATTTTAATTTTAATTATAAATTTCGAAACAATGTGCTTAAGTCCATTACAAGTTCGTTATCCTGTACCGGTTTCATTTCTTTTTTGTTACTCCGTATTTTTCTGGTTTTCACGTTTTTCTTGCCTTTTTTTTGCGCCATTTTTTAAAATTTAAAACCATGCTCCACGAAATTGATTTGTGCCATGTGTAACCCCACACATTATCACTTGATCATATTTATGGAAGAAGAAATTATTCAATTTTATATTTCGCATCGTGTTCTTCCTTATTTGAGGATAGGTTCATTTTTACAGATTTTTTTTTATTACATATTTTTCTTCCTTTAATTTATTTCTCTATCTTCGCTTTTCTTTTTTTTTTCTTGCAATACAGCATGTTTTATACCATTGGGTTTGCTCGGCTGTCAAATTTTTTACCATAACCAAAAGTTTAGAATTTACGTACATTAATCTAGATACTGAGATTCACATCGATAATCCCGAAAGTTTACGGTGAGAAGTCTGGAGTAAGCTTCCAAAATATGGCATTAGGGACCCCCCCCCCCCAATGTATTGCGAAATCTGACCTTCTTCAGGGCGTAACATATTTTTAACGCACACATAAATTTTTTACACCGTGTTTTCAAAATTACTAAACTTCTTATTTATTCTTATCTTATTTTAACGTTATTTTTTAAATTTTTTATTTTCCTTTTTTACAACATTTGAAATACGTTCCTCATAAATTTTCGCTTTTATCACACTAGTTTCAGGAATTCAAGTTTTTGAGCGATGATAAACAAACTATATTTTTTTGCAAAAAAAAAAAAAGCGCCAAAATAAACAATCAAAAGAGATAAAAAAAAGAAAATGTAAAATAAAAATTAATCAACCTGATACGAGGGTTGCCTTTTATATTTCGGGATTAGAGAACAAAAACAAATATTAATCATCGAAAATCACTTTATTGTTTTTCAAAATATTCCCCATGAAGATCTATACACTTTTGCATGCGTTTGAACCAATTGTCGAAGCACTTTTTCCACTCTGATTGAGGTATCTCCAAAACATGCATTCTGAATGCAGCAACCGCTTCTTCAGGTGTCGAAAAACGTTGACCTCTCAGTTTGTTTTTTACGTACGGGAATAAAAAGAAGTCATTTGGCGAAAGGTCAGGACTATACGGCGGAGGACTCATCAAATCGATGTTTTGGGTGCTCAAAAATGCAGTTGTTTGAGCCGATGTGTGAGAGCTCGCATTGTCGTGGTGAAAAGTGATCCGTCTTCGGCGGTTGATTTTCCTGATTTCTTGGAAGACAACTGGCAAACAAATTGTTGTGTACCACTCAGAATTGACTGTTCTGCGTTGTTCTAGTGGTACGGAAAAAACATGCGACCATTTTCTTGGAAGTGCTTCGTGCGCGAACAACTTTTGTTGGATTTGGCTCATCTTGAAACACCCATACAGTTGACTGCTGTTTACTTTCGGGCTCATACGCGTAAATCCACGATTCATCACCTGTCACGATGTCATAGACGTGTTTTGAAGCACCGCGATCGTATTTTTTGAGCATTTCTTTCGACCAATCGACACGAGCCTTTTTTTGAGCGATTGACAAATTGTGTGGGATCCAACGCGAACAAATTTTTTTGACAGTTAAATGTTCATGCAATATTGAGTGTATGCTGGTCCCACTAATGCCTAAGGTTGTCTCTATCTCACGATAGGTCACATGACGATCTTGCAATATCAGTTCGCGCACAGCATCAATGGTTTTCGGAACAACAACTGATTTTGGACGACCTTCACGAAATTCGTCTTGGAGTGAACTACGACCACGATTGAATTCACCATACCATCGATGAACACTGGTCCTTGATGCAGCTTCATCGCCAAAAGTCGAATTAAGTTCATCCATGCACTGTTGCTGCTGAGTTAATCCACGTCGAAAGTTGTAAAAAATAATCGCACGAAAATGTTCACGATTTAATTCCATTTTTGGCGGCAGATGAATCTTTTAACTTCCGGTAAACAACACAAATAGCGCTCGTATGTCAAAACGTTTTGAGTAAGTATAACCCAAAAAACGTTGAACTTTACGATAGAGCTGTCAATTGCCAGATTGCAACACCAAGGTTGCCAAATCCCGAAATATAAAAGGCAACCCTCGTATATGCAAAAATACGATAACAAATCTAAAAATATATTATATGAGTTTGAAAATCGCAACAAATTAAAATACACGGGTTTGCACAGCGTGTTACACACCATTTGATTTGGTTGACCGCTTTACGCATTAAAAGAAATAATTAATCGCAAAGTTCGTAAGCGTCAAAAGTAATCGTACTTATTAACTTTCGACCGGGTATTTTGAAAAAATGAAATTAATTCAGTTTGACGTTTTTAACCCTTCTACCAACATCAAAAAGAAGGTTGTTATATAGTCATAATGCGTATGTTTTTTGTTTGGTTTTGTTGTTTCTTTTTTTTATGTTTATTCACGTTATACCCATCTGGACCGATTTTAATAATTTTTTGTTCACACGAAAGTGTACTTATCAGCGGCGGATACCATGTAAGTACACCGCCGTTGAGTACCGGCGAATACAGACGGAATAATAATCAAAAAGCGTGAAAAACGTGAAAGAAAGAAAGAATTATTTGCATAAATAATAACGTTACACTCATAAAATAATTACTAATATATGTACCGACACACGAGTCTTACCACATTAAATTAATGGGTATAAATGCAACGTGATATGCGACGTTTAACTTAGTAGGAAAAAGAGAACAAGAACCTACTGCTGGAATTTTCAGCAATATAATAAACGTCACTGACACTTAAAATAACAATTTATCGTGAAATCGTAAATAGGAAAAAAATTAATTTTTAATATATCCAAAGAATGAGGACATTAAACTGTTATCAATGTTAATTACCACACAGATCAGAATAAAGAAACGAATTTGAAAACCCCTTGGCACCATTTAGAGAAGTTCATTGAAGGAAATATTACGCATTTTAATATTACGACGTTTAACTTTTGGCTGTTTCCAATGGCACGCTTAGTTTATTAAAAATTGTACCGTTCCGTGGTGATCACATATAAGTATATGAGTATGGGTGGACGCTAATGCTTAGCAGTTATGAAAATAAACGTTAAAAGAAAAGAGTTTCCTTAGAGATATACTTCGTTTAATATAATCATACGAAAAAATTATCCAAAAAGTTTTCATTAAAATGTGGGGAAAAATATGAACACCTAAAATTTTAAAATTAAAGTAAACGCGAATGACTCGAAGAATTATTGATGCTACTTACTGCAGATGCAGATTCAAATAAAGAAAACGAACATGAAACAAAGCATGATTCACGAACTCATTGCTAACGGGATTTAAACGAAATATTTTTAAATTTCCGTCTCTTTATGGAATATCTAAAAGTAGCATCATTTAATGTTAGTCTGTTATCACTCAAAAATATTTACATCAAAAATTGTATAATAAAGTACTTAAAAAAAAAAAAACTTAAAGTTTAATCTAAAAATTTAATAAAAACACGCCAAGAAAAAAAAAGAAAAGAAAATGTGCCTCGCATCACAGAACACTCTGATTTAAAGTTATAGTATTAGTACCAAATTTACCAAGAGTAAAAACCAAATGAGGAGATATGTGGTTTTTATAAACATATCTATTAAGTTTCACTTAAAGAAAAACAAAAATGCTCGATACTTCTTTTTTTTTATTCTTTATATTCATTTTTCATGTTTGATTAATTTTTGATATTTTAAATTCTAACAAATTTATTTTCTCTTTTTTCTATATATATATATATATATATATATATCTCAAAGTGGTATAAAATGTAGTAACATGCAACATACATTTTAATTCAATATTGGCTACGTGACTATTATAAATTTTTAGATGTATTAATACCTACTGTTCAGAAGAACTATTAGTTATAACATATGCTCGTACGCTCGCTCGTTTTCGCGTAAACTCCCCATTTAAGGCGCCTAAAGAAGTTTCACTTCAAAAATAAAAACGGTTTTTCAGAGTTAGTAAAAATTTTCGGAGGTCAGAGGTTTATTTTAAAAATAATTTAAATTGTTCTGTGCGCAACTAACCAAAAAGGATATAGCCGGATAAGCATATGAAATCTGCCCCTCATGATTTCTAAAAGTCCATTTCACTTATTGATTTTTAATTGAAAAAAAAAAGCATGTTTTTCGATATTTGTTTTATTCCAACTATTCTACTGAATATTTTTTAACAAAAATTTTTTAGGTAAGAACTATCGATAAGAGACGTTAAAAAATAAATTTTTTTTGGAAAGTTTCAACCATCTAATTTTTTAATAAAAATAATAACAATTTTGTAATTATATTTAAACACGTTTCTTTCGGATGTCACTGACAAATTTTTCACAGAAAACTCCATTCGTACTCTTCTTGACTTGATAAAATTTTCAACTTGATTCATTTGGTGCAGCATAGTAACAAAAAAAAAATAAAATCGATTTTTTCCATATTTTCTTCAAATATTATCCATTATTTACTAATAAAATGTGTTTTTTTTTTTTCACTTAAAGATACATCAAAAAAATATGATATAATAATAATTATTCCTGGTTAATATTACTTATTTTGATTTCTATTATTTTAGAAGTTTAAAATTAGTACCAGGCTACTGCTGGTATCCGACAGTGCCATCTACTAGGACTTTTCGTAACTATTGTCATGACTTCTTGGTTGTTGTTTGATTTCAATTAATTTGACGTTAATAATATAATCTTTTTTGTTGTTTTGATTGTATTAAACATCTAACTTATGTATTAACTCATTTTTGGGTTATTTTATTACTTATGCTAAAGAGAACTCGATATGTTTTATTCAATGTAATTTTGTTAAAGGATATTAATATAATTTATAAAAATTTGAATCTTTTTTTTTTTTTTTATATACACTGACATTATACCATATTTTTTAATGTATTTTTAAATAAAGGAGAATATTTTATTAGTAAATAGTGGATAATATTTGAAGAAAATATTTTAAAAAATTTATTTTATTTTTTTGACTATATTGCATCAAATGGATCAAGTTGAAAATTTTACCAAGTCAAAAAGAGTACGAATAGAATTTTCTGTGAAAAATTTATGAGCGACATCCGAAAGAAACATGTTTAAATATAATTGCAAAATTGTTATTATTTTTATTAAAAAAGTGGATGGTTAAAACTTTTCCAAAAAAATGTATTTTTTAACGTCTCTTATCAATAACACAGAGCAACACACATTTTAGTGTCTGCTGTTTTTGAACTGTTTCTAAGTAATTTTTGGGTGTAGAATCGAAAACAACTGTTAGATTTAGTCTATCGGATCTAGTTTTTGAGGTACGCTATATTGACCCCTTTTAGAACAAAATTATTTTTTTGTTAATTCATATATATTTCAGGTTATAAATATTAGTAGTTACTACAAGACCTCATTAAAAAAACAATGGATGCAAAGTAAGGAATTTATTTCACGAAGTAGATAAACGTAACATTCATGACTTATCACTTAAAAATTGTCTTTTATACGACTTTCTAGCATAGAGTTTAGTATAACATTCTTGCTGCAGACTCCAACAGTAGTCGGCCAGCATATGGGTATCCCACCTTCCTTGATATCGTTCTTTCATCGTTCTAATGTCCTGATGAAATCTTTCCTCCTGTTTTTCATTATAATCACCTAGGTTTTATAGGAATCGATCTAAGTGGTTGTGGAGATAGTGAAGTTTTATGCTCATATTACAGTCGAGAACATTAAAGTTAGAAAAAATAGTTTCTACTAATTTTGTATAATTTTCTGCTTTATGATTACCAAAAAAATTGTGTACAACTTCAACAAATGAGCACCAAGCATTACATTCAATCTCGCTCACTGATACAGTAAATTGTGCATATTTTATAAGCTGTCTTATCTGAGGACCATCAAATATGCCTGCTTTCAATTTTTCCATACGTATTAAATATCCAAAGCAAAGTCTGTCTCGGTTTAACGCCTTCACAAATTGCTTCAAAAGTCCTAACTCGATATGCAAAGGTGGAAATCTGATTTTCTCTCTTGTAATCGAAGGTTCGTTGATTACGTTTTGTTTTCCTCGAACCATGACGTTTTTTAGGGGCCAATTTTTGCTAACCCAATGCTGATCCCTAACTCTGCTATCCCAAAGAAATAAAAAACAAATGTATTTTGTGTTTCCACTTTGCTGGCCAAGGAAGAAGTTTTTACCATTTTTAAATCGACACAAATCACCCACTGATGTTCCTCATATTTAATTTTTTGCAGGACTAATGATATTGTTTCGTATTCCTCTTTCAAAATGGTAGAATGACCAATAGGTATTTCTCCATAAAAAAACGCCATTCGTCTGATGTGTATTTCGATAAACCCATTGTTTCTATTTTATATCATGACAGAATACCAGGTTATTTTCTTGAGAGAAAAAGGGCAGCAGATCTGTTACTCTTTTACGATAAAATGTAATGTTAGTAGCCAGTTTAAGCAGATTATTTTCTTTTAATCTGGAGGTAAGTATTTCTGAAGATTTCTTTGAGAGATTCAAGTCTCTACATAGATAGTTCAGTTCTTGTTGATTGGAACGTTGAGACTTGACTGCATCTGCTTCAAAATCACTATCGCTGTCTGATTGCACATTACCACCTTCATCAGACACTGATGGTTCGACTTCGTTTTCCAAGAGTCGTCTAGGCAGACTATTAAATAATGAAATGGGGATTTCATCCGAATGCGATACCGGCTTCCTTGCTGAATTAAGATCGGAATATGTCCATTTGTGTATATTGTTCTGAGAAATGCCTTTCATATTTATGATACAAATATAACAGTCATCATAATCATTCCTCGATTCTCTCCAAATCATTGCTGCTCCAAACTTTAGGCATTTCCTCTTAGCAATTGTCCACTGTCGCAATTGTTCAACGCATATTTTACATGCTAAATATTCAAGCTTTATTTTGGTTTTCCAAGTGAATGCCGAAATAAGCAAGATAACACAGTTTCACAAAGGCAGAATTTATAGTGTATTCGCCACACACATAACAAAAAACGTGAAAGCACAACTGCGATTATGCAAACTTAATTGTAAACTGAACCGGATACAGCAGTGGCAGATTCCGGGTAATACATATCGGCGAGTGTGAAAGAGTAGTGGTTAGGCAGGTATAAAAGGTCTAAGTTGTACGGTTATCGGCAATTTTTATTGCCTAATATAATCTAGTTTTAGGTACCACATTTCCGTTTAGGCCTGTAAAGGTACCATTATTTCATTATTTGTGCCTTTTATAAAAATGAAAATCAATTAACCTGTATCTTGTAAATTAAAGCTGCTACAAAAAAAGCTAGGTATTTTTGAATTCAGCTCATCAAATATATCCAAAATCAGTTCGAAGTTTTCCGGCACTAAAAAAAAAATTTTATTGCCCCGTGTAATTTTTACTTAAAAAAATTTTATTAAAAAATATTCAGTAGAATAGTTGGAATAAAATAAATAACGAAAAACACGTTTTTTTGAATTATGACGTAACTTTTTAGGTTTAACAGCTGAAATTTCCAGGATTTTTTTTTTTCAATTAAAAATCAATCAAGGAAATGGATTTTTAAAAATCACTAGGGGCAGATTTTACATGCTTATCCAGCTATATCCTTTCTGGCTTCGAGAATTTTTATTTACTTTAACAAATCAGAAACACAAAATATTTAACCAAACCTATATAACTTTCTGTAAGTAAAGTAAAAGTAAAGTAAGGTAAATCCCATACCCTTGACAGGGCGTCGGGGATAAAATACAAATTAAAATTATCGATAGTGTTACTCGTTAATTATTTAACTGGAATCGAATTAAAAAGTAATAACATTGCACGTATCAATGTGAACTAAAAAAGAAACATAATGACTTGGGGTGTCAGCGTTGTAATACTTTACCAAAATCTTCATTAGGCTTAAGAACTGTGTACTGTCTAGACTCTAGACTATTACGATCCAAGGGTCAACTTTAGATTATTGTTCATTATAAATTTAAATTTTGAAGTTAGGTTTTCTGCTGAATTTAGACGAACTTTAAATAAATATATTTGAATTTCATTCAAAGAGGCAAGAATCTGGGATATTAAAGAAAAACATGCCCCAAAAATGAGGGTATCCGGGAGCAACAAAATAAGCAGGCGATTAAGGTATTACCAGTCCTCATCAAGTAATTACGAGACAGTCTAGTGTGATCTACTCGTAGATATAAGTGATTAAATTCACAATGATCTATCTTCGCACCTTGGCTGAACGGATTTAATAATGATTTAGAGAAGGGTTTGAGAGATATTCTTCACTACATTGGTGTTCTATAAGATGGTGCAATTCATCTGATATTTTGAGAAGGCTTGAAGAGTTCTGTGTGTAAGCTACTATTTAAACTCTTTCATTCTCGGGAGTACTGGCACGACCTCAGCACAACTACATTACGGCCATTTGTTCGAAATTTAATAATGAGCATTAAAATTCTATTAATGCGTGGTTAAAAATGTAATTTGTAGGCTTTGAGGACTATGAATGAATCTGTTACTAGAAGTATATTTCCGAATGGTACTATTGGAGACAAAATATTTTTGAGGCTGGAGATTACACTGCATACAATTCAACATCTAAACTGGAACAGTAATTGCTAAGGTGAACAGTGGATTTTCCCCATCTACGATGCAAGCGGCAAATAAAAATGGGTTGCCTTCGGTTCTTTAGCATAACGATTTTATTACTTTACATATGTGATCATCTATTGTGATATGCCTTGGGACTTACACTTCTCCAGAACCTAAAATCAGCTGTTAAAGGCCTAAGTTGCCACAAATTGAGGTTATTTTTAACTACTGGCTTCAACTCTGTGGAAATTGAAATATTAACAAAGGGAAGTAAGATGAGCGATCATTATTAAAAGTTGGAGGGAAGACGATTTCAAAGTGATGAAGAAGTTTCAGATGTAGAATATTGCTCTGAAGAGAAACTAGAGATCGGTAGAACTTCAGTGGAAAACGCCAGTTAACACACAAATAATGTCGCAAGATGATGTAATGGGTTATTCTTGTTATTGAAACGTGGTGGATGACATACAATTTTCTTATAACGTAATGGAAAGATGAGGGCGCGTTAATTTACTTTACCTAAGATTAAGGCTTTTCCAGGCATTGGAAAGTAACTCTGAGTAGATGTTAATCGGAGGGTTAGGAAAGCGCTGACCAATTAGGTGTGACTTTAAACAATTAAATTTTAAGTTAAGGATATATTGAAACCAAACTGATCTATTATCAAACACAAAACTTTCCTGGCTGACGGATGATTTGGAATAACTGTTTTATTTAGACTGAAGACGATTCCATTGGCAATAGATTATCCCTTACTGAAGTCAACACATACTATTTTCTAGGGGGGAAAAACATAAAACAAGTTTAACCTCGGACCATTTCTGAAGTTTGGAGATAATTTTCTCAAGAATAGGTTTAGATGCTTGATTCAGCGATATTATTAATGTATATAGTGTTACATTAAACACAGAGCCATGCGTCATGGTATTTTCAATGCTAATAACATTAGAGGATCGCGAATCAATTTTGATATTTATAGTTCGGTTTGTTAAACAATTCTAAATGAATTTCATCATCTTGCCAGCTCCTCTTATTATTCGCAATTTGTTTATAAAGTCTCGAATATCGTAGGCTTTTTCTTTATCAAAGAAAAAGTGCTAATGACTTTAAAACGCTAATGAAATTTATCTTTGACAACTAACCAGTTAACAAATTGTATGCTTAGCCTTACGGCCTGCAGCTTGTATTATGAAAAGAATATTACTCAATTCACATAACAAGATATATCTGTGAACTATTTTTTTTTTTAATATTTTGCATAAAAAACTTAGTAAAAAAATGAGTTTTTTTTGTTTTATTTTAGGATATAAGTGACAGTTGCTTCTTTCCAAGAGTCACGAATGCTCCCACAGTCCAAAATCTAATTATAAGTGCGTAATAAATACAGCTTGACCTCCGCGGAAAGAAATTTAAGCATTAGTGAATAGATAATGTCTGCATCGCACTTGCTCTCAGCTTATGATTTAATGTAAAATTTAGATCGAAAAAGAAAACTAGATCATATTGACACTCATGAGATCAACAAATAGGAAAAGAGAACTTCCCCTACTGCATCTCTACATGACGGAAAAGATAACGAATAGAAAGTACTTCGTTGACGATGCTTCAACAAAGTAATTTTTGAATGCAGCTGCAGCTGCGGCAGTTTCTGTTATAGTTTTTTTCCTCCTCCTCTGTGTCTAACTTTCGCCGTCTAGCCGTTTAATATATTTTATTTATTTTTTATTACTATTATTTATAACTTATTAAAATAAATTACATTTTATATACTTTTGTTACTGTGTTTTATGTACAGAATGTAAGCCAGTTCCTGATCTGAAAAGTTTTTGACATGGTCTTATAAAATGGTAATATTTTTTTTTTTTTTTAATCTGCTCTATGATCGTTATATATTTCACATTGCCAAACAATGTGTTCAATTGAGCCAATTTCTCCGCATATTATTATCGGTCTTAATTGTAGATAGAAGCTGGCGATTGTTGAATTCTAGTGGGAGATTTTATTTTCCTCCACATCGATGTGCCAATAAAAAAGTAATTAGGAGATAACATAAAAAAGGGCCGTGCTTCATACTTTTTCAATCAGATAAGGCGACAGGCAAGTGATTTGCACTTCATGGATTCTATCAAGTCCTTGTCGAATTTAGTCGATTTATATTTTTTCACGGCACGTTTTCTGCTTCTAACAACATTTCTTACCGCACAGTACCGCCAGGAGACCTACATGAACGCAGTGTAGAAGATGACTTCGGAACTGATAAGTCTGCCGCCCTAAATATTACCCGAATAAATAACTTTAAATTCTTCTTCCGCAGATGGGCCAAGCTGTTGTTCAACTGGGACTTTTTGCTTATTAGGTTGCAGAAACATGCGCGGACGCATCGTTTGACGAAAAATCCCGTTCCCACTTGAAATTATGAAAAGGAAAACTATAATAAGGGTTATTCAAATTTCCTGGAAAAAATGATTAATTACACTGATATGGAGCAGAAGACTAGATCGACCGTGGGCAATAAGTTTGACATAAAATCGAAGTGTGTAAGACTTGTAAACGAAAAAAAAAAACTGAAATCGTTGATGAGGCTTACTGGAAAGTAATATTTTCTTACTTGTAACAAGAAATTATTTTAATTGGGACACATATATGTATATATATATATATATAAAAGAAAGTCGTGTTAGTTACACCACTTATAACTCAAGAATGGCTGGACCGATTTTCATGATCTTTGATTTGTTGTATTTGTTTCCACCCCGAATAGCAGAATACCAAATTAAAAAAAATATTTATGAAGAAACTTATTTTTTTTTGCTGTTTTTGGCATAAAACGGGGGTTCACACAATTTTTTAACCGTAATTTTTGGATTTTATGAAAGGGCTTCTGTGTTTTATTTTATATTTTGAATTTCGCTTTAAAAGGGTTATCTGGCGATAAGTTATGAATTTTTTAAGGGTGATTTTTCAGGTCGTTCTAAACTCCATATTATGTATTCTAGGCAGCTACTTGCCTTCCAGGCTAATCGCTCAGCTTAAAGTTGTAAATTGTCATAGGTAGAAGTTTAATTGTAATTTATGTTCCATTCTGATAAGTCAAACCGTTTCCAAGTTATTGTATAATTGAATATTTTTGTCATTTGTGAACCATCTTATTGTGTTATACTGATCTTTGTTATTTAGGCGAATAATGTACCTTTCGGCCACGTGAATTACATTCATTTTAATGTAATTAAAATACTTTTCATTTTGATTTTTGTACAAGTATTAATTTTATCTTAATAAAAAAAATGAATTTAATTCAGCTAATAAGTTATCACAACATTTACTTTCTAAGGCGGTACGAAGTTCGCCGAGTCAGTTAGTTTTATATAAAATACAAATATTTATACATCTTTATTACTTTTTATACAGGAACTACTTTTGATATTTTCTTGAAAATGTAATGCAACAAACACGTTGTGCATTAAATAAAAAATCTTATTATTCTATTAGAAATTTTAAAAACAAATTAATTCAGCATCCTTTCCACGCGCATCGTATTTTTCTTTATAATTTTCAAAGAGTGCGATTAGTTCTTTCTTGAATTTTGCATGATATTCATCTATTTGCTCTTGAGTAGGATTTTCTATTTTCGGAATTTCTATCGGCTTACCAACTGTGTTAGAAAAGAATAAGTAAATATAATAATATAAAATTCGAATTTCTAAACGTAATTTAATTTCATTATATATCAAGCTCTAACATTAACAAAATTTATTTATTTTGCGTAAATATTAAACATCATATATATTGTGCAATTTTCAAAACTATTACTAATTACTATGCCAATCAGTGGTTTGTTTCCTTCACTTTGTCGTTCCGTTGTTGTCTCCGTTATTCGTCTGCGTTCTTAAGCCATAGTCTATTATCTTCCTGCCGTTTTCATTTTTCGTTGGTTGCCTCTCCACATTGTCCTCTCCACTCAAACGAAGAAAGTGTCTGCGATGCGCATCATGTGTTTATTAAGTGTTGATTTCTATCTGCTGAGTGCTCTACTTTCTATTCCATTTTATTGATACTTGGTCTTCCTACTCCATATTGCGCCTCTTATGTCATATCTTTTCCCTTTTCACAGATTGTTCCTATTATTTTTTCCTTTCTCCTAACAACATTTGATATCGTATAAAAAAATAATTGACTCCTTCCCATTCTAATTGTTTTCGAGTAAGGGTCCCCGGTTGACGAGCCCAAAATAAAAAAAAAAAAAAACAAACTCTTACTATACACCACTTATCATGAATAACTGATGAGAGTTAATTTCAAAATTTTGGTAGATACTAGAAGCCAGAGAAGTAAACAAATACAAGAAATTTCTCAGCTTATGCTTCAAATTGCTAGTTGTAGTTGTGGTGATTGCATACGAAACAGTCAAAAAAAAGTTATGGGTTTGCTAATCGTCACGGTTTGGTCAGAACGAAACAAAAAAAAAATTGAAAAAGGATGATCTTCGCAGCTTACTTTTACTCGGCTGATCTGAATTAAGGGGATATAATCCATTGCAAATAATTTCTAAGCTATTCCTACACGAAAAAATATTTCAGAAGTTACAAAAGTAGAGCGTTGATATGCGTCTAATTAGAATTCAGGGACCAGGAAAAATGTATCTCTTTTTTTTTTAAGGAGGCTCAATAAAAAATTCACCCATGTCCGATAAAAAAACACAATAGACCACTTAAATTTTTATACGATCAGCAATTAAGATAATAAAGAAACTAAGAAAGAAAGCAACAGGGAACGATGGAAATGAAAGAACAGGTGCAGCACATAAGAAGCAAGAATATTAAGTTTAAGAAGTTGGAGTAAACGAAGGAACGCTCAAACGACAGAACGGAACATTCAAAAAAGATGTGATCAGAAGTGTATGTATCACTTTTTTTTTTTTTTTTTTGGATACGCTAACGAGGAGCAACAGCCCAATCAACCAAGAAATCTAAATAATAGCTCAAAAGGAGCGTAACATACCAGATTTTAATCTGATGCGAGATAGAATAAATGAAGGAAGCTAGAATAGGAACAACTGATAAGGAAGGAAATGAGAGAACATAAGAGTCATTGTATGGAGTAGAAAGACCAAGATCCAAAAGCTGAGAATAGAAGAGAGAAAGGTAAGGAGTTAAGGAACATTCGAAAAAAACATGATTTACATCACACAGAAAAAAGGAATCTTCTGGGTAAAGAGGACACAGCGGGGAAGAGACGAGAGAAAAACGAAAAAGTGACGAAGGGAGAAAGTTATAATCGAAACAAAGGCGACATATAGCAATGATAAGAGAAGGAAACTCGTTAAACCAACTGGTGAGAAAAGGTAAAGGCTGGACGGGAAGATAAAAAGAATTCGGCTTGGAGAAACGGGGAAAAATAAATATCATTCCATAATGTGATATGGACCTGTCTGGAAATACGATTAACATTGTGAACAGGAAATTTATGAAGAGGATGTCCATTAGACGCCCCCTAAGCGAGC
Organism: Icerya purchasi; assembly: GCA_039619475.1. Taxonomy (NCBI): domain Eukaryota; kingdom Metazoa; phylum Arthropoda; class Insecta; order Hemiptera; family Monophlebidae; genus Icerya; species Icerya purchasi. Next base: position 443,971,689 of record CM077116.1, on the reverse strand, counting down.
CAACAAATCAGCCACCTCATTACCTTCAATTCCAGCATGACTAGGAAATCAGAATAAATCTATTTAGATAGACCGAAACAGAAATAATCTGTGAATTAGATTGCGAATAAGGAGAACGAAAAGTTCAAAAGAGGGCAAGGGTAAGGGAGAAAAAATCGCTCGCAAAAAACTTTCAGAGTCAATTATCAAAAGGAATTTATCCGATAGGGAAGAAGCGGAAGAGATAAAAAGAACTACATGAAGTACGGCGGAAGATTTAACAGCAGATATAGAACAGCAGGAAGAAAGTTTAAAGGATTTAGAGTAGTTATGAGAAGGAAAAACAAAGTCGGCACCAACCCCACCAGCCCTCTTAGACCCATCAGTGAAAATAACGGAATAATTGAGATATAAAGAATTTAAAACCATGTGAAATTCAGATCTAACTATAGAGTGATCAAGGAATTCAGCAGAACTTGACAAACGAAATGCGTGAGGAGGATGTAAGAGACTGAAATAATTAAGAGAAAAGTACGAAGATTTATCATAAGAGAAAATATAGGGAGACAAATTGGTAAGACGAATAGAAATGAAAGATAAAATTGGAATTCTGTTGGGAGTAAAACGTTAATTATGAGAGATTGAGCAGTAAGCAGCTATAATCATCCTAGAGGAAAAAGAGGAAAGACGTTTAATTAGGAAACGATAGCCTAGATAAGATCTGCGGATAAGCAAAGGAAGTGGTTTTGATTCGGAGAGGATGGTAGGAATTGGAGTAGATTTACGTGCACCCAGGAAAAGACGAAGACAGGAATTTAGAATGTGGCCAAGCTTTAACAGAAGAGACTTAGAAGAGTGCCGTATATATAGGAACGGTAGTCCAACCTGGTCGTCGCGGTAACCTAGTTGCTAGAGGGCTTGATTTCCGTTACAGAGGTCACGGGTTCGATCCCGGGCGACGACAGAACTTATTACAAAGAATTAAAATTAAAATATTCGCTAATAATCACGTGGAAATCATAGGCGCGCTGGGTCAGTACACAGCAGACACACACGGGACTGCACTTGTAGCGCGATAATAAGCGGCTACTATTAGTTCCGAATGTAATCTTCCGTGTATACACCTACGTTACATATAATAATTGCCTGGTACACAACCTATATCAGTACAGCTAAAAGTGTACGAATAGGTAGGTAGTCGCCGACGCGCTATGTAGTGTACGGCACCTAAAGAAGAAGAAGTCCAACCTAGAAAGAATAAGGGACTTATATAATAAAGGAAGAATGTAAGGTTTACCACCTCACCTGTACGACTAAAGTGATTTTAAAAGATTAATCCTTTTAAAACAAGAAGTATACAGGCGACTAATATGCTCCTAAAGGGACAAACGGCCGTTAAGGAACACACTCAAGTAACAGAAGCACTCCATAAGAAGGACAGGATAATAACTTAAAGTTAAATTGATTGAGAAAGGATTATATGAACGGAAAGTAAAAAATTTAAGAAGAGAGACGAAAATATGAATATTGAAGAGAGCATTTTCTATAGTAGTTAATGACCTATTTAGTTCTAAGAGAAGAAGAGTAAATAAGGATACCATCAGCATAGAATAAATACAATGAATTTAACGGAAGAGAGGCAATTTGAGAGGTATAGATGTTGCAGAGAATGGAACTAAGACAGGAACCCTGAGGAAGACCATGAAAACTCTAAAGTTGAGGTCAGAAGAATCCTTTAGCCATATTTCAAGAAGCAAAGCCACTTTGATTTTGCGATATTCCAGCAAGCCCTCCAAAGTACACTTGTTGACTCTGAGACTGCGACAGTTCTATTGCAGAATATTAAGTTTGTAGGCCATTGTGAAAATAGATCAGGAGTAGATTAAGATGGGCGAAGGCGTGAAGAAAGTTGGAGTAGGTAAAAAAGTACAATGGGCTGGCATATAAGTAATAGGGCAAGATAGTAGCAGAAAAGGGGGAAGAAGAATAAAACATACCAACTGCGGTAGCAAGGCCATTAAAGTTACATTCACGTAAGTGTGTATATTAAAAAGGCTCGAACCAACCAACCTATTTAAAGGGATTGAGCGACAGAGACTAATTGAATTTAAAGAAAGAGAAAACTGTTCTTTACTACAATCAACCAGCCCAACCAGCTTAGAAAAAGGTGACGTGCAGAAGAGACAGCAACAAGGAAAAAAAGGTTAAAAAAACGGTCTGGTACCATTTCGCCTAATTCCCAATTCGCCTAATTCCCATTTCGCCTAAATTTAGGGTCGGGTTACTCAGGTAATAAAAAAAAGGTCAGACAAACATACGAATGATTTCGTGTTGGCAACAGCGCGTCATCATTATCGAATTTTAAGCAGACTAAACGCATCATTTTTTTTTCTATTTGATTCCACTGTGTTAAGGTTTTTTTTTCTTTCCGAAATACAACAAAAAGGTTTATATAAAAATCAGAAGTGAAAAAATACCGCTAAAAATGTTTGATGTAAATATACGCGGAACGACCACTCCGATTAATATTGGCGAGTTATTTTATTGGATGTCCAGTGCTGTATAAATCCCACCCGCCTTATCAGTCAGTATATAAAAGCCTTATTGATATTTAGTGTGACAAGAACATTAAGGTTCGGAGTTGCAGAAAAAATAATAAAAAAGCTAAATTATAATTAGGTGTAGTTTCGAAGTGGTCGCGTTTATGTAAGAAAAAAGGGGAATAAAAATCGAATAGAATTAACAATAATGACATGACATCGAATGATTATTACAGCGGTAATTTTATTATTGATTATTAAAATTACAATTATAAGTACATACAAAAAGTAAATGTTAAAATTAGGAAAACAGTTGTTTCTTTTTTTTTAACAAAAATTCCTGAACCTAATTTAATTTTTCTTTAATTCAAAAAAAGTGAATTTGCAAATCGAAAGAATTTAAAAATTAAATACTGCTTCGGATTTGAATAAATAATCAACAGTAACGTATACGATTACAAGAGATTTTTCAAAATTTGGATATTAGGACGAGAAAAATTACTAGATTTACTATTAAACTCTGTGTACAGCAGAAATAGAGGAGTAAGCAAGGAATAAACAAGGTGAAGACCCTGTTATATGGGGTCAGTTCATGGTTTTTATGGGATTAATAAATGAGCATAGATTTAAAAGCACCATATCAAAAAAATGTATATTTTAAATATTCTTATATCTATCCCTCGAGTATATTTGTAATATGTGATAATCTTTAACAATAGATTTTTAGTTGTAGAAAGCAGTGAAAATAAGGACAATCGATTAAAAAATGGCGAAAGATTGGTAGTAATAAGGGATTATTACATTTTTAGATGTGTCGCATGGTATAAAAAAAAATTTAGAAGATACAGTCATGATTTTTTTCCCCATTCTACAAGATGAAACGGTAAAACTTGGCGTATGTTGTTAAAAATACTTCTAAAATCGAATTTTAAGGTATAAATAACTTCTCCAGAAGCCTAAATTTTTGCTGTTGGACTTTGAAAAATTCATCTCTTCAAATTAGTCACGTTTATTATAATGACGATGTTTTTCAAGTAATTTCAATAATTCGAATGAAAAAAATAAATAAAACGCAAAAAATGTTGTTTTTAGAGTTTCTAACAAAGTAAAAAAAAAAATTTTTTTTTTTCAATTTTTTGGGCACGTCAACAGTAGAACTTACCCGTACATTAAATAAGGAAAAGATTAAAAATTGAGGAGATAAAGAAAGCTAACAAAGGAACTATATTGAGAGAGGAGAAAGCAAGAATGGCTTTGGCACTGTAAGGAGTGGGGAGGCCAAAGCGCAGAAGATTGGAATAAAGGGGCACTGTCCTCCTTACTCTTGTTTCTTCTATTTCCCCAGTGTCCAATCGAATTAGATTATAATATTTTTCTTCTTTCTTTTATAATCTGTTAAGTCTGCCAGATTTTTTGGCAAATCCAAAAACAAGTCAAAGAAAAAAAACCTTCTATCTTACTATTTAAAATGCTTCATTCAATAAATTGCCAAAAGATCACGATTTAACATTACAAAAAGGAAAAAGAAAGAGAATATAAAAAGACGCTATTCAATTAACCAAATATTTTATCATACACTTTTGACGTACAAAATAAAAATTTATAGCAACTAAGCGAAAATAATTTTTTAATGGATGATAATTTTTTTTATTCTCTGTTGTCAAAATCTAATTGAATACTATTTCATTTAAAATGTAATTTGCAATAAATATTTCAATATACAAATATTAGATATATATATATATATATATATATATTATTTACCTGCTCGATTTGTTTTTATAAATGATATATCCATTGCTATATTAGCCTGACTCTAAATTTTTGGTTTATTCACAAGCGAAAATTTAAATATTCGAGGTAGAAGAATAGTTTCCTTCTGAACGTTGATACACATAACACTCAACCCAGAACAAATTGTGACCTCATAGCGTAAAACAGTCAGTATGCGGTGATTTTCCGCATATTCAGATGGATTTGGCATTTCTTACGACCTTTGAAAATGTTAAAATTTTGGTAATAATCATTCAATTTCTTGGAAGGTCTCGGCAGCGGGCAAACGCGGCATTGTTTGTCAAAGATGCATTCTCGGTTAAAAAATCGAAGGATCTGACCGCTACGCAGGGGTAGCGAACTAATTTCGTTGTGCGTGGCCGAGAAGCGGAAATAGAGCACTTCTTGACAGTATGGGCGTTTGAAATGCGTACCGAGCTACGTTGAGCCGGAAGAAGTTATTTTGATAAAAAGCCTAGAAAAGGCAAAAAGGCAAGGTGAACTAAATGGAGCTTTATTTATGTTTTCCTAATTTTAACATTTACTTTTTGTATGCACTTATAATTGTAATTTTAATAATCAATAATAAAATTACCGCTGTAATAATCATTCGATGTCATGTCATTATTGTTAATTCTATTCGATTTTTATTCCCCTTTTTTCTTACATAAACGCGACCACTTCGAAACTACACCTAATTATAATTTAGCTTTTTTATTATTTTTTCTGCAACTCCGAACCTTAATGTTCTTGTCACACTAAATATCAATAAGGCTTTTATATACTGACTGATAAGGCGGGTGGGATTTATACAGCACTGGACATCCAATAAAATAACTCGCCAATATTAATCGGAGTGGTCGTTCCGCGTATATTTACATCAAACATTTTTAGCGGTATTTTTTCACTTCTGATTTTTATATAAACCTTTTTGTTGTATTTCGGAAAGAAAAAAAAACCTTAACACAGTGGAATCAAATAGAAAAAAAAATGATGCGTTTAGTCTGCTTAAAATTCGATAATGATGACGCGCTGTTGCCAACACGAAATCATTCGTATGTTTGTCTGACCTTTTTTTTATTACCTGAGTAACCCGACCCTAAATTTAGGCGAAATGGGAATTAGGCGAATTGGGAATTAGGCGAAATGGGAATTAGGCGAATTGGGAATTAGGCGAAATGGGAATTAGACGAATTGGGTATTAGGCGAAATGGGAATTCACCAAAAAAACAGAAAAGCAAAGAAGCAAAACAAAAATAAAAAAAACAAACAGACCATATGAAAGCAAAGAAACAAATTACAATACCGGACGTTGCTAAATTAAACGACGTATACATGGGAATGTATATTTAGTGAAGAACGGCGCCAATTATCAATCGTCCTACTTAAGACGGTTGTAAACAGGAGAAGGATTAATATTAAAAGAAAAGGAGACTGTCCTTCACTACTACCGACCACTTTAGCTAAAAGTGACGAGCAGGAGAAACAGCAATAAGTAAGAAGTGAATAAAACCAACATATAATATGGGGTCACCCTCTTTCGGGCGCGATCGATCGGGCGCGATTTATCGGGCGCAGCCTGTTTCGGGCGCAGGCGAACTCAGACCTTTTACAGACCACCTACGGTGATTTTCAGGTATCATCCGTTAAACGTTGTCATCTGTGTTAGTGAGAAACACGAGTTACCAAATACTGCTATCAGAAATTCCGTTCAAAAAATACCGTTCTTCGTTAACGATTTAGTTTTCCGCGCGTATAGCATGTTATATATGCATATATAATCACAAAACACATATTTTACATGATTTTATTTCGTTATTCGCTTTTTTTAAATATCTTCTGTTTTTTTTTTTTTGAAATAACGACTTCAGTGTGAAATACTGATAAACAGACTTTCGCGATGTAAATTTAAGAATTCTGTTAGCAATAGTGATACGAAACGGACGAAAATTATTAATATTAATAATCGGTCAAATGCATTGTCGGTTCTTTTCATTTTTTTTGTTAATGTATAGTCAACTGTATCTAAAAAATTACAAATTATCAACTCTACGTTATTTAAAGTGTAACATAACTGGATTGAATTTGTTACTGATACATATTCCTTATATTATCTTTCTTTTTTATTCGTATCTAATAAATTTATTTGTGAAGTTTTTTCTGTTATCTACGATTTTAATTATATATTTAATTCCTTGACGATCCAACCCTGGTTTCAAAGAAATATCACAAATGATAAACAAAGGCGCAAAAATTTTTAAACATAAACACATTTATGTTAATACTGGGCGAGAAATATGTACGATATTACAAATTAATTGAATTTAATATTATGTAAATGTAAATTATGGTAATCTTTAAATTAACTCACAGAATGTTCAGTACATAAAACATCCTGCCTGGATACTTTTTTTTTTCTTTTAGTTCGTTTAGAAAAATGTTCAATCTTCAAAACACTGGACTAATATTATTTTCGTAAAAATTTTAATAAAGCCAATAAGCAAGAAGCTTTTCTGGTTTTGTTTAATAATAAAGCGAGCGACTCATAAAAAAATAATAATAATTAGAAAAATCGACTCGGCAATACTTGATGCGTGTTTTGTAGGGAAGAAGAAAAAAGTAAAGAAGTAAGTTGAGAAACAAAAACGATTAAGTAATTTTCCACTGTGAAATATGTTTAATAAAAAAAGGAAAAACCCGTCAATGGCTACAACCACTTTGTAATTAATACTTATGTTAGTTACAAAACGTGTTTTAACCGAATTTTTTTTTTCTAAAATTTCGGTTTTTTACTAACTTATCACACTAAATTGCAACAATACTTTCTAAATATTGTCAGTTCAGCTGGGTTGGATTTGAGTAACACAAAGCTTTAAAAGGAATAAATTCGCAGGTATTCGTTATTCGAATCATCGTTCTATCAATTTACATTAAATATTTATAATAGTAACTTATTTCACTTCTGTTTCTCATCATATCGGCTTTCTTTACTAAAGGTTTTTTGGTTTTATTTCGAAGAAAAAAAATTCTTTAGTGACGGTAGTGAATGATATGAAAGAAGCTGCTTATTGGTAATGACTGCAAAACTTAAATGAGAAACCTTTTTCGACCTCAGTCTTATTTATTTATTTGGTCACGTCAATCAAGGACCTTTACCCAGTTTGCATTCCGATACTTATGATGTGTTGTTGCAAATACGAAATTATCCGTACGCTTGCTTGTTTTCTTTTTGTATTTGCTGAACAGAAAAGTCCCGTTGAGGCAAAATGTGATCAAAACAATAAATGAGTAATTGTTAAAATGAGCACGATCGTCTATTTGTTTTTATATAGTTATTTCATTAATTTATTCAGAATGATTCGTCAGTTAGCCTTAGTATGTTTGTTTTTATTTTTATTCGATTCCTTTAGGTTGCTTTTTCAGATTTAACCTCATTTGGCCTAAAAGTAAAACGCACAGAAAGAAAAAAATGTTTAATATTTATGAAAAATTAAACTTTTTCCTGCGTGTATATTTTGTAGTAAACGAAAACATAAAATTTCACATGAAGTAGGCGTGGAAGAGAGAAGAGGATAAATTTTGAACATATTTATAAGAAAAATAATATTCTAGTCCGTCGTTTTTTTTTGTTTCTTTTTTTCACATACGGCTTAAACACAACTGTGCCGACATCAAGCTGAGCCTGTTAAATTAGTTTACAGCATACTACACAAATTACAATGTTTGGTCGTTTAGTAATAACTGAAATTTTCAAAAACCACAAAAATTGGAACAATATCCTCATTATTCTTCGATAAGGAATCAATCTTTCTTATATGAAATGGATACAGTTTTATTTAATAAATAGGTATTTTCTGTAACACGCATAAACAATATTTAAGTTACCAACAATTTGAAACCTATAGTATGTATTGCGATAAAACTCGCAAAAAAATTATCCCCCCTTTCCCCCTTTCCACAAGAATGATAATTTCTTAAACCATATATATATATATATATAGAAGGTACAACCAGTGTTCATACAGCTAGTCGAATTAGAAATTATGTTTTTACTCTTTCACGTTTTCCCAACAAAATAAGAGTTTGCAATTATAATATAATAATAATAACATTAATTATAAATATAGAAATAAACGATTTCGAAATCTTACATATAAGTAATAATAATAATACCTATAATACATGCAAACACTAAAGTTAACTAATTACATTGTGCTACACCACGAAGATAATCTTCGGGCTGAAGCTGATTATAATTTGTTGCGACTTTCAACAAACGTTTGTCGCAATCGACATATTTCTCTTTTTTACTCGGTTACTTTTATCAATAAGACTATGTTTTCTTTATTTTGTTGATATTATATCACGTTCATAGACGAATGACAAAAACCATTATGTGTCAACATCCTTTGCGGCATTCTTTTTTTTTCGGAACAGAAAAGTAAAAATAACAATAATGGCAAGTTTTACACGCATTCATTCTACATTTTGTTATGTTCTTCTGTTAGGAAAATTAACCATTTTCTTAGAAATTAAAAACCGAATAGCCAATCGTACAGGTTATGAACAGTGCAGGTAAATAAATTTCACCTCTTATGAAGCTATTCAGGATTTGGTCAAATAAACAAACTAAAGCGCTACACTTATTTACAGAAAACAGTTTCATTCGTTAATTCTCCGTACTACGGTCATTATTAAGAATAGTCTATTCGAAAAATATACTAGTAATTCTTCTTCCGCCGAAATAATAATAACTGCTTTACAATAGACCTATAGTCAATTCCAAGAAAAATGTACGATTTTTTCCATGACAATTTTATTACTTTTTCTTCTTCTTTTAGTCCTACAGATTCGCATATTGTAAAATAATTCATTACCTCTTTTCAATCACTCGCAGGAAATCCCCCATGGTGAGAACCGAACCGACAAAAAAAACTGACGCCCGTTTGAGAAACATGAGTAGTTTACAATATATCCATAAAATTATTTTCGGCATATATGTTTTTAGTGCTGTTGTATTTTTTCGGAATACTCACTGGCGATCAATATTTTCTAAAATAATTACATATAACGGTTATAAAACAAATATATACTTTTAAGAATGTCAAATAGTTGTTTAAAAATCGGAAAATTTTTGTTACTTAATTATGTTAATTTTATTACTAAATGAGCTGCTTTATTGATATTTTTGCATGTTTTGAAAATGAATTCTGGTTTATGTAGGTCATATTTCACAGTAATAAGAAAAACAAATTCCAAGTAATTAATCGGTGTTACATAACGTGCAGGATTAAATATCTAGCTCTAAAATATTTACTTTTCAGGTAACTAGATTTTAGAAAAAATAAATTAATTAATTAAAAAAAAAATAAAATATAATTTTATTACAAATACAGCAAAGTAGTTGAGCATAATGTGTCAACCGCCAAGGATTTAATATGATAAGTATGAATTACCGTAATTTCAATTTACATAATACTAAATTGAAAACAGGGCCAGTCGATTTGGCTCAAACGAATGGGTTCCGTTAAAAATAAACATAAAAATAGAAGAATAATATCTTAAAAGTAATAAACAATTTTTTTTAGTAGTTTTCATAATCACTAAAGTTAATTTAATTTTAATTTTTTGTGAATGTAAACATTTATTGTAAAGCATTTAGATTTCCTTTGAAAGCAGAAAATCTGTCACAGAGGCAAATTATTCCTATGATCTACTAATTCTTTCTGAAATTTTTTATTGAAATAACCCGTTAAACAAATACATAATCAGCACTTCAAGTCTTTATAACCGAAAATGATTCTTTTTGAAAACAGCTGGTTTATTTTCTAAACAAATTAATTACTAATTTCACGGGTGTTCTTTTTTGATTCATTACGCCTTAAATATGATAATTATAGAAGAAAAAATAAATAAAAAACTCACTAAGCCTAAACTAGGTTTACTTGGAAAAAGAACGAAGTCTAAATGTAACGAGGCGAATCGTGCTGCGGCCGAAATGATGCGACTCCCCGGTAGGTATAAAAAGATTATAAAAAAATGTGATTACTCCTCCACCCGGCATAAACATGTAGGTTACTAATTAAGCCTTAGTAGCTAAAAAATAAAAAAAAATCACGATATCGCATTTTTAATTTTGTGAAAACTATCCGCCAAGGTACGCCAGTTTATTAATTAATAAATATTCTAAAAACTTTCAATTATTATATGTATAAAAACTTTCACTGACTGTTTTTACTCGGACTTGGGACGTTAATGTTCACCACACTAAGGTTAATGAATCATTATATAATTACTAAGTCATTAATATTTTTAAGTTAATTCTAAAAACGGGGAATGTGTCAATTTATATATTCTTGCTTGTACAAAATTTCAGGTAAATACAAAAAGATTATAAAAACCGTGATTTTAATTCGTCATTTAATTTGATGAGTCCATGCTATTCAGTAGGAGTGTTATTCTGGGTTGATTAAATCATTTTGCAGTGTAGATGTATCTCATATATTTACAGTTTGCCACTTCAGTAACCTGTTTATAAATACTAGTGTTCCCAATGGTCAAAATTCGACCATAATTATCATTAAAAATTTTAAGAAAATATAACGAATTTGTATATGTCCAAAATTGTTTTCCCACTCTTTTACGTTCGTTCATCATATATCTGAGAACATATACTTTTATTTATACTTTCAATACAAAAATTAAGTGATACCTTAAGATTTAGTACACTGTAAAAAAGCCAATAATGATAATTATTAAGAAAAATTAAAACATTTCAATAAGAACAGATTTACTGGCTGCAGCGATTTCCTTTTTCACTTTTTGTATTACTTTTTTATTTAAATACAAAAAAAAAAGGTATAACTGTTTCCAAAATTTGATGTACTGATAGCTCTAAAAATAATCAATAGTTACTAAACAGAAAAAAAAAATGTAGTTGAATACATACTTGTTTGTTAAAACTGTATAATAAAACAAACTTTAATAACAAACAATAAGGGTAAAATAATTTATAAAAATAAATTAGATAAATACCTTAATTAGAAACGTTTTCGGTCATAACCCATCATCAGCTAAAACTAACTTAGTGAAAACTTAAAACACACTAGCTAGTATAGAAAAAAAAAAGCAAGAAAATCGGTTAATAAACAGCGGAGAAGAAAGTACTAACTGTTTTGTCTTTGTCTATTTATATACAGAAGAAGATTATCTATTTTTATAAAATAGAATTTCCCGCCATGAATTTATCGGGAATATTTAAACAAATTCAACGTTTGAAAGCTTCTTGCAGGCTGTATTAAAATTTTTATGAAAATAATATTAGTCCAGTGTTTTGAAGATTGAACATTTTTCTAAACGAAGCAAAAAAAAAAAAAAAGTTAGCCGGGCAAGATGTTTCATGTAGTAAACATTCTGTGAGTTAATTTAAAGATTAGCATAATTTACATTTACATAATATTAAATTCAAAACAATGATATTTAATTTTTAATTTGTAATATCGTATATATTTCTCGCCCAGTATTAACATAAATGTGTTTATGTTTAAAAAATTTTGCGCCTTTGTTTGTCTTTTTCGATATTTTTTTGAAACCAGGGTTGATTCGTCAAGGAATTAAATATATAATTAAAATCATAGATCACAGAAAAAACTTCAATAAACGTATCCTCAAATAAACTTACTAGATACGAATAAAAAAGAAAAATAGTATAAGGAATATGTATCAGAAGCAAATTCAATCCATTTATGTTACACTTTAAATAACGTAGAGTTGATAATTTGTAATTTTTTAGATACAGTTGACTATACATTAACAAAAAAAATGAAAAGAACCGACAATGCATTTGACCGATTATTAATATTAATAATTTTCGTCCGTTTCGTATCACTATTGCTAACAGAATTCTTAAATTTACATCGCGAAAGTCTGTTTATCAGTATTTCACACTGAAGTCGTTATTTCAAAAAAAAAAAAACAGAAGATATTTAAAAAAAGCGAATAACGAAATAAAATCATGTAAAATATGTGTTTTGTGATTATATATGCATATATAACATGCTATACGCGCGGAAAACTAAATCGTTAACGAAGAACGGTATTTTTTGAACGGAATTTCTGATAGCAGTATTTGGTAACTCGTGTTTCTCACTAACACAGATGACAACGTTTAACGGATGATACCTGAAAATCACCGTAGGTGGTCTGTAAAAGGTCTGAGTTCGCCTGCGCCCGAAAGAGGCTGCGCCCGATAGAGTCGCGCCCGAAAGAGGCTGCGCCCGATAGAGTCGCGCCCGATAGAGCGGTCCCCATAATATGACGGTATGATAAAGGAAAGAAAACTGTCTTTCATTACTAGTGACCAACTTATTTAGAAGTAGCGAGTAGAAAAAATTGTATTCCTGGTTATCACTGGGAAGATGCAAAATACAGAAAGTCCGTAAGTGAAAATCAGTAACATTAAGATTAAAACGTAATCGATATAAGGAAAAAGTAATGTAACTCCGTAATGAAGGAAAGTTATGAAACCAAAAATAAGGCGAAAGAGCGGATTGAATAAAAGGATAAAAAGAATATTGCTAAGAAAAGAACGAGGGATATGAGTGTTACCAAAATTTTAAATAGAATTTCTTAGATAGTAAAAGTATGTTTTTGGCAGCGTGTTTGTGAATAAGGAGGCCATGAGCACCATGAGACAGACGATCAACTCTTTCATTTTCTTCTATACAGACATGGCCTGAAATCCAAAGAAATCATAATACGAACCGTTACAGCAGTGTTTTTCAAACTTTTTCATGCCACGACCTCTATGATCGCAATAAATCTTGCGGCCCCCACATCGCAAACATTTTACAACAATTTTTTTTATGTAAGAGCTAAATATGTTTTACCTTTGTCAAGTGTCTTATTGGTCACCAATAGATGGCCGTTATATGTCTTGTCGAAAAAACTGAGCCAACTTTAAAGTACAAGAAAATCAAGGAATTATTAAATAAAACAAATTTGGATGTTCAAACAAATAAGTCGTTAATAATAACCGGGTAACCGAAAGAAAAAAAAATAATAATTATTAATACAAGATTGAAAATGAGGAACTTACCGAATCAACTTGATTATGTATTCAACGTTGTTAATTGAGTAAGTTTTTTTCATTTTGACCCTTATATTATTAATTATTATATTTTGTCTTTCGGTTACCCGGTTATTATTTTTGTTATTATGAACCGAAACGGATTTAACAAAGAAATCGTTGCTACAAAGTGATACAAAAATATCGAAATTTTATGGCCTGTCAACAAATACAGGAGGTAATCCCTTCTTTGACAGTACTAACTCGCCTACTTACGAGCTGTCCAAATGGTTAGCCAAAAAACTCGCACCATTTGTAGGTGGTACTGCATCTTTTGTCAAGAACTCTTATCACTGCAATTGAACAACTGACAATGGGTGAGTTTTCATGTGATATCACTGTTCACCAGCGTACCCACAACAGACTGGATCTTAAATGTAGAAAATTGCAAGAAATTAATCGATTAGGAAAATGCAAATATTCCAAGTGCAGAAAGTAAGACCTCCAAACAACTTATCAGAGAACCAATGGAGATTTACAAACACAAAAATAATTGCATCAGAGAAGATAGTTTTTAGTTTCAAAAATGTGACCGTATTAATAAAAATTCCAAAAACAGATTCCGAAATTATCAGAAATGTTGTTTACAATAACAACAAAGTCAACAGCATCACAACAAGGGAGAAAAACATCAGCCACATCCGCCCTTGTGTCTCTGTGTGTTATTGAAGAGATCTCAAGTGAGCAATCAGTGAAAATTGACGTTGAAATTTTTAATATGATTGTAGGATTGCAAAATTTGAAAGACCAACTATTTAATTACTTTCCAGAAACCAAATCTGAAGATGATGATGGACAAAGATGGATCCTTAATCCTTTTATGGAAAAGCCGTTAGAATTAGCTAAGCTTACTACAACGATAAAAGAAAAACTCATAGATCTTGCGTCTGACGACGGGATGGTTAAAATGGAATTTAATTCACAGAAGATTGACGAATTCCGTATGAGACGAAAAGAAAAATACCCAGAACTTGCTAGGGAAACTCTGAGGTTAATAGTACCATTTGCGACATCCTACATGTGTGAATTAACGTTCTCATCAACGGTACATTTAAAAAATAAATATAGAAACAGAATGGAATTAGAAAAAGACTTAATCGTTTGCATATCAAAAATACAACCACGTTTTAACAAATTAGTAAAAGAAAAACAGGCACACCCGTCTCAGTAATAATTAATTAATGATAAGTAACTAAAAACATTTCATACTTTATTTTGTGTTGTTCTTAATTTTTAATAAATCATTCAATTTTATTATTCGTGTTTTTTTTCAGTTAATTTGTAATCGGCGAACCCCCAGGGGGTCGCGACTCACACTTTGAAAGACACTGCGTTACAGGACTTTTATCCCAAAAGTTCTTATCAAATGTTATAATTGTAGTCATGCGAATAACTCTAATTATTTCAGCGATAACTGTATGATGATACAGAATGTGCAGAAAATTAAATACTTAGGGGTAACGATTGATAGGGCTGTCAGTTGGAAACATCATATTTTGGAACTAATAAAAAAGATCAGGCAATTTTTACCGGCGATTTATAGACTTAGGCCATTGTTACCTCCTAAAATTTTAAGACAATACTATAATGCTCTGATATCATCAAGGATATCTTACGCTATACAAACATGGGAAGGAGCTAATAAATCTGAACATCAAAAAATAAGCGCTATTCATAAAAAAAGTTTAAAACTCATAGAAAAAAAGGATTTAAGTCAAGGGAGAGATAATCTTAATTGGTGGAAGGAAATGGAAGAATTACCAGCTAAACTGAAGTATTATCTATTTATTTTATATGATTATAAGCTGCATCCTCCCGACGTCTCATGCATTCTTTTCCATTTCTCCCGATCCATTATCCCAGTTCTTAGTTCCTTCATTCTATTTATTTCTGATTGAATTATGCCTTTCTCCCTCCTTATCGTTGCTTTATGAAAGTCCGTTGTCAAACTGATGAAAAAAAAAAAAAATATATATATACGTGTATATACATAGTCTAGCCATAAATACTGATACTGCCGCTGCATGAGGGGAATTTTGGGCAGAACAAAGTGATAACACTGTCAGCGCATCGTCATAACACAGTAGAAGAGCAAATAACTTCGCTGTAATCTGTTCAGTGCACGCTACGAAGATGGATTGGACAGATGATCACGTACGCGTTACAATAATTGGACTGATGAAGACGGGGCATAGCGCGTCTCAAATTCTCGCTCTGCTCAAACCACTCAAAGTTACGAAATGTTTTGTTTATCGTACACTGCAACGTTCTATGGACACAGGAGACGTTGTTGATCGCCCGCGAGCCGGTCGGCCGCGTGTTGCGAGAACAAAAAAGGTAGTTGAAGCAGTTCGGTCGCGAATTAACAGGTGCCCTCTTCGGAAACAAAAAATCATCGCTCAGGAGATGAAAATCGCGCCGAGAACGGATATGTGAGCCTATAAGAGAAGTACAGGTCATCTTTTAACCGAAAAATTAAAAGCTATGATACGAAAGAGCGAAAAAGTTGAAAGGCTTGTACGGCAAAAATGGGTACAAAAAGATCCTCTTCACAGATGAGAAAATTTTTACTGTAGAGGAAAAATATAACAAGCAAAATGATAGAATTTATGCCCGTTCATCTGCTGAGGCTAAAACCAAATTTCCACGCGTTCAACGAGGTCACCACCCCACTTCTGTGTTGGTGTGGTGGGGCGTATCGTGGTATGCGGTAACTCCCATCCATTTTTGCGAAACAGGGGTCAAGACAGGTGCCAGAGTGTACCAAAACACAGTTCTGGAACCAGTGGTTAAGCCTCTGAACGATACTTTGTTTGCCGGAATCGATTGGGTATTTCAACAAGATTCAGCACCGGCACACAAAGCTCAAACGACACAGAAGTGGCTCGCAGAGAATGTGCCCGGCTTCATAGCAGCTAGTGATTGGCTGTCCGGCAGTCCGGATTTAAATCCGCTGGACTACGAACTGTGGGATAGGTTAGAGGAAATGGCCTGCCGAAGACCACACCGAATATGGAGTCGTTCAAGCGAAGCATTGTTGAGGCAGCAGCAAGAATTCCTCTCGAGACGATCCGTACATGTATTGCGAAATGGCCGGAGCGTTTGTCGTCGCGTGTCGCTAATGAAGGTGGTCATTTTGAATAACTAAGCGATGATTTTAACGAGCATTGTTTGTACTTTTGAAATACATTTTTTCTGAATTTGCATCGTGCTTCCTTTTCGCGGTACGTTCGTTTAAAACAGTATCAGTATTTATGGCTAGACTATGTAGATATACTAGAGTTTGCCCATTGGTTGAAATTCAACCATAATTATTATTAAAAATTTAAGGAAAGCATATACGAATTTTCATATTCCCCAAAAAAGTTGCTTTTACCCTTATACATTCGTTCACTGTATATCTGAGAACGTACACTCTTATATATACTTACAATACGAAACAGTTCAACACCATTATAATTGAATGAAAAATAAATTCAATAAAATAACAGTAAATCGCAATTTAAAAACCCTCATTTATTGATATTTTGCCTTCTCCGACCAGATGGTTTGACAAGTTTCCTTCTCTATGTCGCCCCCTGATCACTGCCATATGTCGTCTTCGTTTCGGTCATACCTTTTTCCTTTCGTCACTTTTTCGTCCTTCGTTCGTCTCTTCTCCACGGTGTCCGCTCCATCCAGAAGATTCATTTTGTCTGTGTGATGTCAATCGTGTCTTCTTTGAATGTTCCTTACTTTCTTCAGAACGTTCTCTCTTCTATTCTCAACTTCTTTTGGATCTTGGTCTTCCTACTCCATACAATGATTCTTATGTTCTCTCTTTTCCTTCTTTGTCAGTTGTTCTTATTCTAGCTTCTTTCATTCATTCAATCTCGCATCAGATTAGAATCTAATATGTTATGCTCCTTTTGAGCTATTACTTAGATTCCTTGGTTGATTGGGCTGTTGCTTTTTCTTAGCGTACCCATAAAAAAAAAAAAAAAAAGATTTAGTATACTGCAAAAAAAACAATAATGATAATTATTAAGAAAAATTAAAAATTTTAACAAGAACATATTTACTGGCTATAGCGATTTCTTTTTCCATTTCTTGTATTAATTTTTTATTTCTTCTTCCTTGTTCTAAAGGCTTAGTCTTGTCGGTGCGAATTTTAACTTCTATTCTTCTCTTTCCATTGCTACCTTCTTCATTTCTGAGTACTTGTTGCAACCAGCCATTTCTGTCATTTGTCCAATAATCGTCTTCCTTGGTCGACCTTTTCCTTTCTTGTCATTAATTTTTCCTTCGATTATGTTTGTTATGAATGAATTATTTCTTATTAGACGACCAAACATTCTTATTTTAATTGAGTTTAAAATTGTTTTCTTCATTCCTATTTTTTCGAGCACTTCCGAGTTTCTCTTTTTTTCCGTCCAGCTAATGCGCAATATTCTTCTCCAGATCCACATTTCCATTGCTTCCAGTTTCCTTTTATCTTGTTTGGTCATAACCCATGTTTCGCAGCCATATAATAATACACTCCACACATAAGTGCGGGCAAATTTTACTCTTATATTTAATTTGAGGTTCTTATTTGTCAGCAGATTCCTTTTCTGGGCAAATGCTACCTTCGCCATATTTATTCTGTGTCTGATTTCTGTCGAACAGCTGCTATCACTGGTTAGTATGCAACCAAAAGATATTTTTATTGTTGTACTTGCTCCATTACTTGATTGTCTATTTTAATACTTACAGACGGCACTGTTTCCTTTTTGCTTACTACCATAATTATTGTTTTTTTTTTAATGTTTATATTTATACGCTGTTGTTTAAGAATTCGATTGAATTTCGATAAGAATGTTTGCATTTCTTTTTCTGACTCAGCTATTAGGCTGATGTTGTCCGCAAATCTGATGCAGTGGATTACTTGCCTATTCGTTTTTACTCCTTTAGTTTTTGTCTTCAAGTCCTTAATCGCTTCTTCTATAAACAAGTTAAACAAAAATGGTGACAGTGTGCAACCCTGCCTCACTCCTTTACGGATTTTAGCGATGCACCTGTGTTCCCCGATTCTGATTATTGCTTCCTGTTCTCTGTGTAGTTGTGCTATAATTTGTCCGTCTCTCCAGTCTAAATTGACTTTTTCCATTACCGGCATTAAAATAGACCAATCTACTTTATCGAAAGCTTTTTCTAGATCGATGAAAGCTATATAAGTGTCCCTATTCATGTTTAGTCTCCTTTCCGTCAATATCCTTAAAGCAAGTATGGCTTGTCTTGTCCCAATTCCAAACCTAAAACCGAATTGGTCGTTTTCGAGATTTCCTTCTATTTTTTTCCTTATTCTATTTTTTATGATATTTAATAGTATTTTCGATGCATGACTAATTAGGGTTATAGTTCTATAGTTACATCAATCTGTAGTGTTTCCTTTTTTCGGAATGAATGCTATTCTATTACTAGTAAAATCTTTAGGTAATCGCCCTTCTTGATATATATTTCTTTAACCATTTTGAATAAAAGATGTTTAGTTTCTTTTCCAGCATTTTTTTACAATTCTGCCGGTATTTCATCTAATGCAGTAGCTTTATTTGACTTTATGTCTTGAATTGCTTTGGTAAACTTACTTTTCGTAGTATCCGGACCTATTTGGTCTTCATTTGCAGGCTGCGCTTTACCTATTTCTATATCATTATTGCCGTCGTATAATTCTTCTAAGTACTCTTTCCATCTGTTCGCTACCTCCTCTTCATCTGTTAATAGTACTCCTTCTTTGTTTTTGATTACTGTGTTTTTTGTTCTCGGTGTTTGTGATAGATTTTTGATAGTTCTAAACACTTCCCTGGTGTTATGTGTATCTATATTTTTTTCTATATCTTTTCAAACTTCTTCCATCCATTTTTCTTTTGCTTCTCTACACTTTTGTGTGATTTTATTTTTTATTATTCTATATCCTGCTTCATCTTTCTTCCTCTGATCATTCCTTTGTTTTATCAACTCCGTAATTTCACTTGTCACTCACTGTTTTCTCGGAGCTAGTTTTAAGTATCTAATTGTGTCTTGTGCTGTTTTCTTGATGTTATCCTTCGTTTTTTCCCATGTCATGTTAGTCTTCATTTCTTTGCTTTTGTTATCTGTTTCGCTTTCGTATCTGTCCTTAACCTTCTTTATTTTCAGTTTCTCAAAATCCCATACCTTTCGTACTGATTGTTTTTTAGCTTTTTTGTAAGTTATTTTGCTTTTCATCATTACTAATTTATGATCGCTATCTATTTCTGCTCCTGAAAAACTATGGCTACTTTTGACCTGATTTTTATAGCGAGATTTTACCAATATATAATCTAGTTGGTAGCGCGCTCTATCTGCCGGAGCTTTCCAAGTATACTTCCTTCTATCTGGTACTTCAAAAAGGGTGTTAGTTATTAAATAAAAAAAAGAATAACTGTTTCCATTTTTTTTTTTTTTTACTGATAACAGATGGTCAATAGCTACTAAACAAAAAAAAAGAAAATCGGTTAAAAAGGTTTTGTTTTTGCCTATATTTGTATATATATACATATATTTACCATTTACACCGTTATTTTTGAAGGTGTGCATATCTGCAGTCTTACCCCAACGCTGAAATGCATTTCTAATCACAGATTCCTTGCAATCGATTAGGACACTCCAGACACCAAAAACTTTACACACACGATCTCGAGAAATGAAGCACATCATTAACGTGTTTTCCCGGGCTGGCTCACAGGTAACGTTCTTATGGGTCCCAGGTCATGCCGGCGTACCGGGGACCGAGCGTATGAATTTGAATACTTCTAATCTTGCACTGATCCATGTGCTGTAATAATCTCGGCAATTACACACAGCATATAGACCATATATATATATATATATATATATATATATATATATATATATATATATATATATATAAAAGCAGAAATTTCCCAGTGAATGTTACAATTTTATAAAATTTAATTACTTAAAAGTAATCAATTACTGATATAGGAATCAGTTTTTATTCATTATTAATGCTTGCTCAATTGAATTATATCTTGGATCGGTGACTTTCAATTGAAATATGTAATACTTACCAACACTTGTGAGAGGTCTTCTACGTGGTAGAATTCCGAATGTGTATTGAAAAAGTCCTCTGCCTTTCATAATCATTGGCGGAATTCCAGTGTATTTCCGAACGAAATTCTGGAACTTAGTAAATCTTTCACTGCGGTGCATATCCAATACATCGTTTTCTCCAAATGTGTATGCTGGAATTATCCATGATCTAGAACAGAATGATTTTCAGTTAACAATAAGCTAAAAATTGAAACGTTTTGAAACACAAATATGTTGTAAAAAGTATTTTATTAGTCCAAGAACTAAAAAAATAACGTTTATGTCATTAAATCCTAAATTGGATAACCCGTTATCGATGTACAAGAAAATGTAGCGGTTATAATTCCCATTCAAAAATTATCGGTATTGTAACCACATCTCTGCACACGTACATGAATGCACAAAACGCGCACACACACACACACACACCTTATAAACTCCTCCAAGATGCAAAATCGTTTATTCGTCGATTGCATACATTTTCAGGGAATAACGTTAAAAAAGAAATAAAAAAAAAAAAAAAAACACTAAAGTAATTAACTTAGTTCCTATTTAATACTTTTTTCAAAACAGAAAGCAGTTTACGCAGAAACGCGCATCATCCTATTACGATTATATAAATTAATTGTTTCATATTAGTGTGATTTATTTATTACATGTTACAATAAAAGAAACAATGTGTGTTATAAATATCTATTTAGTGATTCCCGACCGACATTTTTAATGAAAATCGATTGAAGGATGATTTAATTATTGAAACGTAATGAAATTAGTATGTTTACTGACCCAGTTCAGAATTTAAATTAAATATATTGGTAACATAAATTTTTGTTTGATAAAAACAATGGAGAGTTCATCGAAATCAAAATTTTTGAAAAAATCCATAGGTGGCAACATTGAATTATGTTCGAATCACATGTTAACAATATAAAAACAATTAATACGGTCAATAAAGCCTGACCTAATGCATTTATAATGAAATATAGTGAAATACAAAAGTATCCGGTATAGCCAATCACGGTGACATATATGCGAACAGGTCACTAAAAATAAATTGTGGAATATACCAAAGCACCGATGGAAGTGTTAATGTGAATTGGTATCCCGACGGCTTTTCTGTAAACCATCTAATCCTTCTCGAAAATTTAAAATCAGAACTACGCCATATCGTTCGAAATTTTAGTAACCGAATCAACGACGTAATTTAATCTTATTCTGCGATGGCTAACTAACGAAAACTTATAAAGCCATTTTTATCAATGATTTTAAGATATTCAAAAATTTCTTTTCATAGCGAAATGACATTAACATTTATAATTTATGAAGCTACGAACGAGTACCAGCCAAAATACTTTAATTATCGGAAAAGATTGTAAATTTAATGTCCGCGGTTAAAATCTAAGCAGATGAGGACGAACAAATATGTTACTTATTATTAAAATATAAATTGTTACGTCAGTATATGTTTATTTCTATTTATTCAATTTCGTTGTTACATTTTTGCCTTGTCGGGTAATATTTAATTTGTAATGGTTTTCTAGAGATCTGTAAGTCGAATGAAAAATTAGTTTAATGCTGTCTCTATTTTAAAACAAAAACTGTTTACTAATATTCGCAGAATTTAATTTTACGAGCCATATCACCAAACGAGTACTTCGAACCGACGAAGATGAACTTTTAGAAACAACACGGAGGAAGTAATTTATGAAGTCACGCGACAAAAAAATGGAAAGGCCGTTGGACCTAATAGCATCCACGAAGCAGTTCTCAAAATTATCGCAGAACAAGGCGGAATTTCTGTGAAAAACCGACTCTTAAACATTTTATTGCTCAAGTACAACGCTTTTTGAGGTTGACTTAAATCAACATTCACAGCTCTATACCAAAAAGGCTAAATCTCCACAAAATGTAATGATTATCGGTTGATCAGCTTAATGTTACATGTTCTCAAAGTCTTCCTCGAGATCGATCGTGCGAGGCTTTATGAACGATTAAAGAACGTGTACAGATCGAACGATTTGTTTTTTCCGAAATAAAACAAGCGATATCTGTGCAATTGGTACGCCGATATTGTCGCGACATCTATGTTCCTATATTATATGCATGTGCGATAGACTGCAGTAAAGCTTTCGACCACGTCAGACATGATGAAATTTTAAAACCGCAGAGAAGTTCATGTTATGGACAGATTGTATTGAAACCAGACGGCTGAGGTGTGAATTAATCACACAACGAACAAAGATACGCCATCAAGAGAAGAGCTTTTTTTTTTTTTTTATGGTCCGGCTTTAGTTAACTATCAGGCGAGGATTTGTGTCTTCTCTTCGCTTTATATGCAGAAGCAATATTCAAGGAGGAGTTGAAAATGACGGAAAAGTCAAGATAAATAGGATTGTCATTAATGCCATTAATAACAATACGTCGACGATGCGTTTTACTTAAAAATCAGACCAAATTACACAAGTGATTATAAATGAATTCGTTTGAATATAGCGAAGAGTTTGAACTTTTAATTAACGGCTCCGAAACTAAGAGGATAACATTCTTGAAAAAACCATCCAAATATAGTAAAAAAATTAAAAGTAAAGAATTGAAACAGGTTATCAATCACCTCAAAAGTCGATTCAAGATACGAATTAGAGACGGATACTGCAATAGAAGATTGTAGTGTCAGCAAAAATTTCAGTAAAAGTTTTATACAGACATAAAAATTGGGTAGAACGATACGCTAATTGTAATACAGAAGAATCAGCCTCCATAAGTATGTAACTTCTAATAAGGAAAAGTCCGGGATAATTTATGTAAAACTTTATATGCAAAACTTCTTTATCGACATAAAGTCTGTAATCTGATATACTTTAACATTTCGATTTAATATCTCCTTTTATTATGTCAGTTATTAAGAATTTTCTAAAATAATCAGATTCGTTTGTTTGCTCTTTCTTTTTATGATGCAAGTAGTTATCGATTATTAAAACAGTTCCGTTTTCAGTGCAATTTAGTTCACGTTTCAGTTTTATACTCATAATTTGTAATTTTTTTAAAATAAGTTGCGGGTCCCGCAAGGCATATTTCCCGTCTGTGGGTGCCCAACACCCTTACCATCGTTTATTCATAAATATAGTTACAAAACTTCTTAATACCTATTTTACATTATACACAGTACACATATCATATTATTACACTTGACGGAAATCCGTCTTAATTATATACATATGATCGATTTCCCAACATTTGCCCATATACAATTAAAAACTAGAGCTTACTATCACTCATTTATATGTTCTTAACCAGCCACTGCTTAATTATTAGTTTCCAAAGTCCTATCTCTGTGTTCATTAAATCTTCTGGAATTCGTACTGGCAATTTAATTAATACTGCCGCCTCATCAGTGTTGTCCATCTTGCTATTTATATACCTTTCGGCCTCGAATATAGTATACCTCCTTACGATTCTTAATTGTTCTACCTCTTTTCGCCGAAGATAATGGATCATTATTAGTCTTATACTCTAGCAGCTGCGGTGATAATAATATAACATCTTTAGGGACATTTCTTTTTTCTCTCTCCACCAGCTAATGTTACTACTAACCTGATCTTTTTCACGGATTATTATCTTTAAGCATCTCTTTTGCTGATTACTAATCTTTTTGATTATCGTACTCTTTGCTTTCCCCGAAATTGATATTCCATATAGGGATTCATGACAGTACTATTAAAGTATACACGAGACCATCATGTGGTATCGATTGAGCTAATCTATATAATGCCGGTAGCGTTTGCCTAATTTTGTTTGATAAATTTCTAATATGCTTGTCCCAAGCTGATAATGTTCTGTCAAAAGTTAATCCAAGAGGTATTTAACCTCAATCGAAGTACAGCCACAATTCAAGGTAGGAGCCAAACAGTTGCGAAACAAACTATTATTATGCATTATAATCATAGAAGGTATGTGTGTTTTATATCTGCTGGAGGTAAATTGTTTCATGTAAAGAAAATAAAATATATTATTCGATTAATTTGACCATTTAAATACTACTCTTAACCAACTATTTGCCTTTTTTCTTTAAAAATTCAAATGCAAAGTCTGCAGTTATACCCAGTTTTCAGTGCGAGCTTCACGAATCCTTTTCTATCATTAATAACGATTTTGTTCGTTCCCGGTTCGCATAAAATAGCTTCCGCTGCGCCACCTACCGACAGCACCAAAGCTATATTCTTGTCTTCCGAATTTAAAAGACCATACATATTTCTCGACGAAGATGCTGAACAGCCTAAGATTAAAATATTTTTCTACATTAAGGAAACAAACAATAGAAGCGTAATTCATTTCATTTTAACTTTAAAAATACGCAATTATTATCCGTGAATAACACCAGATGAAGTTCTGGTCAAAAAGCGATTGCATATATTTCAATTAATAATAAGCAAGAACTGTTTCCTGTTCGAGAACAACTTGCATAAATTACCATATATAGTTTTATCAATAAACATATAAAACCACAAAACACAATTAATCAATACATAAAACTTACTAAAGTGCAACAAAAAACCATAATCGAAGCATCTAACTGAAGTTAACATTGAAAATAATAATAATAATAAAATACTGAATTGTGATAATATGTTGATATTTTAAACGATAGTCGATTTGTGAATAATGATTAACGGCAGGGGCGTAGCGTCAATTGAAGCGATGGAAGCGCCGATTCCTCTAACAAATTAGTGCACGTAATTGTTTTTTTTGTATTTGAGAAGAGAATACGAGCCTCAGAAATGAAGTAACTTGTTGTACTTAAATGCCAAAATTAAAAATTACTAGAAATAAAAAAAATAAAAAAAACATTTTAAAAATACTCTTCTATTTATGCACTAATAAAGTTGTACTTTTTAGTGGATAAATAAAAGGCTATTTTTCAAAAGTTTTTTTTTATTTTTTTTATTTTTTAGTCTGGACTTTTTACTATGTATTTCAATAAAAAACAATAAATTTAGAATTGTATTTTGCTTTATTTTACTCAATATCTTGATTATAGGACAAATTTAGAGAAATTTGTGTCACATTTTATTATTAAATAATGGATCGCATTCTTTCAATTGTATTGTCTTTTGTTTTTCATACAATACATACGAAATCCTCAGCACATGAAACACAATATTTGATTAATAGAGCGATCTCTCCATTGATATATCACATGATTGAAAAAAAATATATTTTTTTGAAACTTTCGAGCTTTCAGCGCCCTAAGGGTCCGATTTTGAAGTTGAAAACCTAAATGTTCCAAAGTTAAGAAACACACAAGGATGCGCACTTTTTTAAACTTCTTCAAAATTTTTAGCTATAAAGCTGAGCCACAAGCGAGGGCTACTCGTAGTTTTTTGTGCTTTTTTAAACTTTTAGTGAACTTTCAATGTATCGTTAAGAAAATGAAATACAAGTTTACTCCGGACAAAGAGCGCTCTTACCAAACGGTATATCATATGCTCAGAAAAAAAAAAAATCCAAAAGTTCGACCTTTCGAAGCCCCGAGAGTCTAATTTTAAAGTTGGAAACCTAGATGTTCCAAACCAAAGAAATATACGTGCATGTGCATATTTTCAACCTTGTTCAAAATTTTTAGCTATAAGACTCGCGCCGCAGATGATAGGGAGCTACATATTAGATCTTGCGCTTTTTTGAACTTTTCGTAAACTTCGAAAGTTTCATGAAAGAAATAAAATATTGTTTTGCTCTCGATAAATAGCGATCTTTCCAACAATATAATATCATATGCCCGAAAAAAAAAAAAAAATTTCCAAAATTTTGATCTTTCAGCGCCCCGAGGGTCTAATTTTAAAGTTGGAAGCCCAGATGTTGCATAATATTGTATCATCATCTATAACAAGCATTTCTGTAAAAGGACACTTTTTTAATTCATCGGGAAGTAGGTGAAAAATCGTTCGCAAGATTCCCCGCAAACAGACAGAATGACAAAGCGAGAGCCTATAAATAGGAGCTCCAGATGAAATAGGTTCTGCAAGTATGGGTGACAGAAATAGCGAAAAAGGTTGCACACTCATATTCAATTTGAAACCACCAGGTTGTCAAGAACACGTCATTTGCGCGAATTTTTATCCGTGTGATTCCAGAGTAATGTGTATCATCGAGAGCGAAGAAAAAATGCTCGCGCATGTTCAGTCTGGAAGCGCTGAGCGAAATTGCTTTATGGTCACATACAGCGATCAACAGCGCGATTTTATGAGCATGGGGTAGTGCGGTATTGTATTACATTTTCTTTAGATCGTTTTAGATACGCCGTCGTTTACTAACAACGGAACTGTAAGCGATGGTCGGTCGCACTTTTTTAATCTACAGTAAAAGCTATACTAGCTCGTTCATCTTATTCCGGCCACAAATACTAATATTTCAGTC
Organism: Icerya purchasi; assembly: GCA_039619475.1. Classification (NCBI taxonomy): domain Eukaryota; kingdom Metazoa; phylum Arthropoda; class Insecta; order Hemiptera; family Monophlebidae; genus Icerya; species Icerya purchasi. The sequence continues at coordinate 443,944,767 of CM077116.1, read as the reverse complement.
TGTTAAAATGCAAACACTTTCGAAACTGAGGCTACATGTATAACTGTTTTATTGAAAAACTTTCATTGATTAGTATTAGTTCATTCAGTTTTGAAGAAAAAATTAATATTATTCAAAATGATAAACCAACGCCTAGTTTAGAAAATTCGATTACAAAATCAAAAGCTATGTAAAATATTCTCTTCCATAATTTATTAAATTTCTCTACGTATGTAAAATATTTAACCGACATTTTCAAACTAATTTATGCACAACAATGACACAGGGTTATGCGGTTGTGAGAAGATAAAAAATTGTTCTGTTAGGCTTGCCTTTCATTTAAGTAAGAACAAAAATGTATGGAATGCAAATGGCTTTGATTTGATTGTTTTTGGGGGAAAGACAGAAAGCTATGACGGAAAAGGATATTTTTAAAAATTACCGAAGTTGAGCAAACAAATATGTCTAATAATCGGGGTTTAATGATGTAACAAAGTTAAAATTTTGAATTCTCTTATATACAGAAAATTTTTTAAATTTTCAATAAAATTTTCTGGAAGATGACTTTAAATTTAAAACAAAATTACAGAAACTTTTTTGATCTTACAAGTTTGAAAAGTGTACTTTTCTTATTCTAACATATATAAAAACATTGCGGTGCATGACCGCTCCAGGTCTAACTGAGATGTTTTTTCAGAAGTGTGTACTGTGCTTTCTCATTTAGTAACCACAATTCCGGCAACCGCTTCATCTGCAGAAAGATCGTTTTTAGCAGTGAAACGAATAAAAACGTATTTAAGAAATACACATAGTCCGGAGTAACTATCTTTATTAGCCTTTTTTTTAGTATTGAAAAATAGAATTATTATCAAACATTAGAAAACGACCATCTTTTTGTGATGATATAATAGACACTTTCGCAAACAAGAACCGAAAAATTGAATTAATCCATAAAAAAATGGGGCATTTCGTTCTTCTTAATTAATTTTTAATTCTGCTCTGTGTTTAACCGAATTTTACGCATGCTTATTTTTATGTAAAAAAAAAGTATTTGATTGTGGCGCTTCCTCAGTTTTGAAATTCACGCTACGCCACTGATTAACGGATTATAAATTGTAAGTAGATAAAAGATATGAAACAACACCCACAATTGGAAAAGTTAATTTAAATTTTCGTGAAAGATGTAATGATGTATAAGCTGCAAACTATGGAATAAACCGCATAAATATGTAAATTGTGAACCGAGGTATGAAGTAAATCTGTCACTCTGATACTGTTTTTTCCCGTTATCATCGACGACATATACTTCAGAAAATAGGAGTGCCAAGTGATCTAATAAAAATAATGACAGCTCTATACACAAATAATAAGGCATACATAAGGATTGATGGAGCTATTTCAGAGCAATTTCAAATAAGAAAGGGTATTAGACAGGGATGTACCTTGTCGCCATCCCTCTTCAATGTCTACGGAGAATGGATAATCAGGAAAGCCATGGAGAACTGTTAGGGCGGTGTCACGATAGGAGGCAGGAAGATATCTAATCTCAGATATGCCGACGACACGGTGCTTTTTGCAACATCAGAAATAGAGATGATGGAAATTCTTAATCAGACAGAAGAGAGCATTAAAGAAACAGGATTAAAACTGAACCGATCCAAATGTTGTTTAATGGTAATCGATAGGCAAAATAAAATTCCCCAACCACTACAATACCTAACAGATATTGCAATAATTGCAATAACAGACAAGGTAATCTATCTTGGAGTCCAAATATCGCAAAGAGGTCAATGTGAAAATGAAATAAAAAGAAGAATAATGATGGCTAAGAGTATTCCAGCTAATTTAGAAAAGTTATGGAAGAATCATGGAATAAGCAAACATACGAAACTGCATTTGATCCGGAAGCTGGGATTTCCAGTCGTCACCTACAGATCCGAGTCATGGACCATCAACGTCACTTGCCAGAAACGAATTGAAGGTTTCGAAATGACATGCTACCGACGTACGCTACGGATACCATGAATGGCGAAGAAAACCAACACATCTGTATTAAATGAATTTGATATTAGAGAATAGGAACGCTTACTTCCTTCAATCCGTAAACAGGTGGCACGGTTCTTCGGACATGTGATCAGAAGAGACTCTATAGAAAAATTGATTATACAAGGAAAAGTGGACGGGAAAAGGAGAAAAGGACGTGCTCCAAACCGATATGATGAAAAAATGGACAGGCTTATTAATCGAGGATTTGATACGAGCGGCGGATAATCGAGAAGCCTAGAGACGGATCATACATAGCATTAGATGATAGATCTCGACGCTCGGAACCGAACAACGACGACGAAGAAGAAGAAGAAGAAGAAGATATATCGATTGTATTTTAATAATTTTGAATTCACGTTAGAACATTGAAAAACTTTTTCCTATAGGTACTAATATTGTAAGTGCAGAAAAATAATTCAGTTTGATACATCATAAATCGTGTGAAATGAAAAGAAAATGTTTCGGTCGATGTAATAATGTGTAAATTTAGCGAAACAATGAAATTTGTGTTCATTTCCATCAACTTCTACCATAATCGTCAACACTGAAGCTCAAAATGTTTTTCATCAGACAAACGCAAACCGAAGTCTAAAAAACTATTCTTTCATCAGACAAACGCAAACCGAAGTCTAAAAAACTATTCTTTCATCAGACAAACGCAAACCGAAGTCTAAAAAACTATTCTTTCATCAGACAAACGCAAACCGAAGTCTAAAAAACTATTCTTTCATCAGACAAACGCAAACCGAAGTCTAAAAAACTATTCTTTCATCAGACAAACGCAAACCGAAGTCTAAAAAACTATTCTTAAGTTTCAGAATTATTTCAAACAGAAATTACACTTTTTTAAACGTTTACATACTTTATATTACTTCATTTTATTCCAGCAAATTCTCCGGAGAAAAATGAATGCAATTTTCTGAAACAATATATTTTCAAAAACGCATTATAATAAATGGGCAACACAAACACTTGCGAATCCTTTCATTCTAAATTTATTTAACAGTAATCAATTTCGCCGTATATGAAGTTTTTTACGTCTTCACACCTTTGTAATATAAATAGCAAAAATCACTCACCGCTGGAATATTCCAGTATAGTTCGTAACCGCTACTCCGGTTCACTTGAATATCGTACTTGCACAATTCAGTTACTAATATAGAGATAAATAGTATTTAAAATACTACAACATTCTGATCAGTCTAAAATGTTCATTTTATTCTTTCTACAATTTCAGAGGTATGGAGAAGGTTCTAAAACGCTTTCAGATTTAGTTGACTAATTTTACTATTTTATTTAAAGAGATAATAATTAAAATTTTAAAGTGCAGTATAATAGAAAATTTTAATTTTTCTACCACACGCCAAGAAGAATTCTCGTGCTATCGGCATTTTCAGGAAGGCGTCTAAGGCAATCGTTTTGCACTGCAAGTGCGGGAATTGTTCTTTGAAATTCTGGTCCATTATATAATTTGATATTAACCCGAAGCAGATGACTCCATGTGGAAACGCAGCTATCAAATAATTCCTTCCCGCTGGAACATCGGCCGTTTTAACCAACTTTGATGGAAAATAGTCGCGAACTGCCATACAACAATATCTAAGAAAGCTACCAAACCTAAGTAACAAATAAAACAGTTATAACTAAAAACTTGACCTGTACAAATCAATTTTTGTATAACTTAGATTATTCCTGTCATATAAAAATCGAGATACCATTTTCCACCCTTTTCCGGTGGGCTGATCGATAAAGAACTTTCAATAAAAGAGGGAGATAAATAATTAAATTTTATGTAGAATCTTTAAACCAAATTCTATAGAAAAAACAGTCACAGTCTTAGCTAAATATGATAAAGGTAATGCTATGAACATAGCTGAAAATTACTATATAAATAAACACAAAAGTTCTAAACGACCAAATCCCAAATAACAATAACCCCCTATTTAATATAAAATTTAAAAAATTATGTTATATATTTTTATATTTATTTAAATTTGATCATTAAATTTCTTAAATATTATTTATTATAGTCTATGTACTTTACACCCTTTTAATAGTTATGACCATTGACTCTATATTTGTTATTTTAAACCTATATATAAACCACTGTATTCCCTTGTTGACCTCAGTGTGATTTAGAATTTGTATCTGTTCACATATTGGTTTAGCTGATGATGGGTTATGCCCGAAAAGGTTACTAAGTAAGAAAATTTATCTTATTCGTTTGTTATAATTGTTTATTATATTTGTTATTATTAACTTATTATATTTAATTAAATTTCAACTTCGAGAAAAGATTCGTAAAAAGTATTCTGGAAAGATAAAAGAAACTCGTAAAAAAACTTCTACACTACCAAGCCCCCTGGAACCGTCAGTAAAAATAGTCGTGTTAGAAATAAAGAACTGGCGGTGCGATGAAAATCCGGTTTAACCGTGGTTTGAGAAAGAAACTTGGAAGAATTCGAGAAAAAAAAGTATCTTGAATGGCTAGGAGAGATGAGCGTAGTTAGAGGAAAACGGAGAGAAAATTATTATGGGAAATTGTATCAGACAAAAATGAACCAAGACGTAGAGAAAAATAAGAGCTAAAATAAGGGTTTTAATAAGAAGAAAAGCACTAGATTCTGAAATAGAAAAAAAGTTATTATATCCACAAATTGAAGGGGGTGGCATATTGATTTCGGTAAAAACAGCTGAAACAGGAAATTTATGAGCATCGAGTCAGTCGCTTAAGCGAGAATTTCGAATGTTTAATTTAAAGTAGCGCGGTAGCATAGTAGTTAAAACGCTCGGCTACCAAACCAGAGATATCATGGAGGAGTTATTAGGATAGGAACATGGTCACTAGCGTAAGAACACATAAGGGTCTTCCAATTATAATTAAGACCAGTAGACGGAGAGGAGAAGATCAGATTGAGGGAACTAAAAATAAAGGCATTCCTGAAATATGTAGGGAAAAGATCGTTGAGGAGTACTAGGTTATCAGAAAGGATGGCATTCTCAAGGATGGAACCGTTGGGATTGTAGGATACACAGCCCCATAAAGGAGAATGCGCATTTCAGTCACCGCCGATGATAAAAAGATGCGGAATAGAATTTAAAAAAGTTGAAAGTAGGAAGCGACGAAGGTCAAAATTAGGCGGAACATAAATGCAGACAATGTTAATAGGAAGTGCAGAGAAAGACTGAATGGAGATGTGAACAATGTTAGGTAGATTAGAACCAGAAGAAGGATTAAGAGAGACATCGTAAGCGTAAAATGGAATGTCATTTCCAACCAGGATTGCAGAACCGCCATAACCGTCACCCCGATCACATCTAACTGCCCTGAAGCCTCTAACATTAAAATTTATGCCCGACCAGAGCCACATTTCGGGAAGAAGAGCAACACTGACATTGTGAAGATCCACTAGTCCCTCTAATGAATTTTTATTCGCTCTTAGACTGCGGAAATTCCACTGTAGAATATTTAGCGTGGGCGTCTTAATAGAAAAAGAATAAAGAATGAATGAAGTGGGGAGAAGGAGGGGAAAAGACCATAAGAGGAGCCAACAGTTGGCACAAAATGGAAGACATTTGTATAGAGAGAACTAAGATGAGTGGGTAACGAAGAAAAGAAAAATAAACAGTAGCAATTAAAAAACAGGAGGAAGTAAGTCGGGGCTGTTAAGTCAAAAGGGAAAACAAAGAGCAAAGGGAGCGCGGACGCTAGGACACGCTTGTGTATAATACAGGGGGAGATATAGAATAATTTTTTGACAAAGGGAAAAAGAGTAAGCAACATTCGTGTAGAACCGAAGCAGCCAGTTGAATTTAAGTTATGATTCATATGTAAGCGTGATTCATAACCAACGTTATACAACTCCAACAATTTCATTACTGCATAATTAAAACAGCTAAGGTGAGAACGAAAAGTAATAAGAATGCAACTCAGTTCGATGATTGAGTGAATCATCTCAACGTGAGTCCATTTCAGAGAAATAACGAATACAATAAATACACCAATGCCTACTAGTGGTTAAAGCCACTTCAACATCAATATATTCAAAAATAAGAACGGAAAAGGTAGCAGAGAAGGAAAAAGTTATTAAAATAAAATCGTTGATCAACTGGTTAATATGCTCCGCATTGAATAATAGAAAGGAAGTGAGAGGGAGCAGTCGACGGAGGATTAGAAAAAAAATTGTTGGAAAAGGTAGAAGTTGAGGCTCAGTCGGCATACGAAAAGGCCTGAGAAACTAAATTGCTCTTTTTGAATTGCGAAGCTTCTTGAAATGAGATATTTTAAAACGCCATAATACGTTTGATTTCTTTTGGCTTGGGCCACTCATGACAAGATCGATCATTGGCACAGCGTGCGCCTTTACAATTACGGCAAATGGGAGGAAGCTATAGGTTGCTGCATTCCAAGACTGGGTGCCTGGAAGCACAGTGAGAACGGAGGATAGAGGAACCACGACAGTGCTTCGCGATGTGTCCAAAAAGGAAATATTTAGAGCACTGCGTAGGTAGACGAACGTTAGGAGAAACGAAAAACCGAATTTTGAATATCGTAACGTGCTGAGGGGAAGCAGTGTTGTGAAATCTGATTTCAACGGAACGGAATTTTATTACCATCAAAAGAACGATGTATGCGGCGAATAGAGACGATAGGAATGGAAGATTCGATCTCTTCCAAAATTTCATCTTCGGAAAAAGACAGATGGATACCGGAAATAAAGCCCATTCTGAATAACACAGAGTTTGGAATATATGCTTTGATATTATGCAACGCAAAAAAAATCGGATGAGATAGAAAAGCATTAGCGAAGGAGACAGAGGGAAACTTAACCAAGACACGACCCCTACCTTGAAGGGCAATGCTCGTGAAAGAAGAGGAAACGGAATTAATCAGCCAGGCAAGTGCTAAGGGATGGAGGTTGCCTAAATTTTTATCCGTGGAACAACTTTCGACGTGAACGGTGAAAGGTCGTGGATGATCGGCCGAGTACAATAAAATATTTTTACTCTTATTATAATTATTTATGCTATTGTTGTTGTTATTATTATTATTATTATCTGGCAATCCAAAACATTTACGTTAACGAGCACCTGTCATCAGAAAACAGTAAACTGTTCCTTGCGGCCCGCGGTTTAAAAAAAAAAGGATGGAAGTTTATCTGGACTAGAGATGGGAAGATATTTGGCAGGCGGGACGAAGAGGCGCCAACTATTCTTCTTAAATCGTATGAGCAAATCGAGTCCTTTGATAGCAATAGTTGCTGACTATTAATATTCTTTACAGCTTGCAAAAAACGATTTATTTACGTATTAATTCCGTTTTATTTCTATCGTTCGCATATGGTGGTGTGTGTGTGTTTGTGTGCTCTCTTTAAAGTAAGTACTGAAATGTGTAGTGTGACGTGTTTTCGAAAATTGTATTCGTACAGCAGGAGTAATAACCATTCTAATCTTACCTCTAATCTTAATTTATTCTTATCAGTATTATTTTTATTTTCCTTATTTCTATTTTCCCAAGCTATTATTACTGGTACTTTATATTCTAACATTATGACATATTCTCGTAATAGATTATCAATATCTAGCTGATAGTAATGTTACATTTAAACCTACCTTTATCTTTATCGTTACTATTTATGGATAATTCTAAACGTCCATATGATTTATTTTTGTTTCCGTATTAAATTTAAAATTATTCTCTTTAATAATACACAATTAAACCCGATTGCATAAATAAAATTTTCAATATATAAATAAATTGATGGGACTAAAAATCAAAAATCAAAAATTAACGAATTTCACATACATTACTTTTCTTATAAATAAATGAAATTAGACATTTTTAATATATTTGTTTTGAATATTCGAAGCCTTCATAAACATTTTGATGACCTCATTGTTTTACTAAAAAATAATACAGACTACCATTTCATCATTTTAACTGAAACATGGTTGTACACTGAGGAAGTAATTCGATACCGTATCCCAGGTTACACAGCTATTGACCAGTGTAATAATGAGAAAAGATCAGGAGGGGTAGTTATTTATGTTGTAGAATGGCTTCGATTTACAAACGTTAGATTAACTAGTATAACTAGTAACTTTGTTGGACTATGCATCTATGTTGAAAATGTAGGGAATATTACACTTATTGGTTGCTATAGGAACTGCGAGTCAAAGTATAAAGACTTTATTAATGATTTAAGCAAGATAATTGATAACTCATCTAGAAATTGTATTATAGCCGGTGACATGAATATAAATCTTTTAGAAAATCTAAGTTGCGGAGATTACCTAGGATTATTAAATTCAAAGGGATTTGATAGTATAATTAACCAACCTACCTATAGACGCCCCAGGGATTTGTACGTATCATGTCTCGATCACGTATTTGTCCGTGGGCTTAATAAGGACATTTTTGACTCTAAGTACGAATATGATATAATAGACACCGACTTTTCAGATCACTCTGCTATAAGTGTTAAACTTTCATTAAAATCACATATACGTATAAAAGCGAATGATCGTGCAAAGTGCTTTTTTAATAAACAACTGTTTCGAGAAGAATTATATAAACTTAATATTTCACCATTATATATTAGTTCCGCGACGGTAAAGGAGAAATTTGACTGGTTTATTAATAAAATTACGGGATTAATAAGTCAATGTAACAAATTTAAAAAATGTAAACCGAAAGAAAATAAACGATCACCGTAGGTAAATAACGAAATTCTTCATTTAACCAAGATCAAGAGTGAAGCTTATAAATTATCTAAGCTTTCCCCAAATAATACTGTCTTATTAAATAACTATAAAGCTGCGGCAAAAAGGGCTCAACAAACTGTTAGGAAAACCAAAAAACAATATTACACACGCCTCTTAGACAAGTGCAAATCAAATCAAAAAGACTACTGGTGCGTTGTGAAAAGTGCAATTGGACAGAATGTGAGAGGAATTGAAGAAATAAATATTAATAATACGAAAATAGCAGTAAAGTCTAACGAATATTTGGTAGCGCAACATTTCAACACATATTTCGAAAATAGTGTGAAACAGATATCCGTCAACGAAAGCAATGTAGGTACAGTATCAGACGACTTGACACCACATCCACAATTGAATTCTTTTGCTTTTTTCGATTTTACGTTGGATGATATTAAGGGGGCTATTCTATCACTACCGAATAAATCTTCCTTTGGTTTGGATAATATATCAATTAAACTAATCAAAGATAATCTGAGCTATTTCATAAAACCTCTATGCTTCTTATTTAATGAATCTGTGAAAACTGGAATTTTTCCTGACATACTAAAAACAGGTATAATTACTCCAGTGTACAAAAGCGGGAGTAAAAATGAAGTATCTAACTACAGGCCAATATGTATTACTTCCACAATTTCTAAAATTTTTGAAAGATGTGTAAAGAAATTAGTAATAAATTTTCTAGATGATCAAAAATTTTTCAGTCCCAATCAATATGGCTTTTTACCGGATAAAGGAACTGACTTAGCAGTTTTTGAACACATTACATATATAACTAGGCATCTAGAAGAAGGCAGATCTGTGGTAGCTGTGTATTTCGATATAAGGAAAGCTTTCGATACGGTAAATCACCAAATTTTACTAAAGAAATTATACGCCTGCGGTTTTCGGGGTAATATTTATAACTGGTTCAGAACATACTTAACTAGTAGGAAAAATGTAACTAAAATTAATGGTGTCTTTAGCGACAGTACTATACAGGAAACTGGGGTTCCTCAGGGTAGTATCTTAGGTCCTTATCTATTTCTGGTATATATAAACGATCTGTGTAATTTGTCTGTAAATGGAAAAATATTTACCTATGCTGACGATACTGCACTAGTGCTGAATTCCCGCTTCCCAGAAAAATTGCATTCACCCATGCAAGAAGATATACAAAAAATCTGTACATGGTTACAACATAACAAATTATCCCTAAATGAAAATAAGACTAAATTTATGATTTACAGTTATCAGGATCAAAGGCTTTGGGACAGATTTTGTATTTCCTACGGTGGTAACATTTCAATTGAAAGGGTTTATGAAATAAAATACTTAGGTTTAATGCTGGACAGTAAACTTGCGTGGAATAAACATACCATATACTTGGCAAAAAAACTAAGAAGACTAAATTACATCTTTTACTACCTACGTGACTATTTCACAGCTCAGCATTTACGCAGATTATATTTAGGCCTATATCAGCCAGTACTTGGATATGGAATCATACATTGGGGAGGTGCAGCAGTAACTCATATAAGTCCCGTCGAAATATTACAGAGAGCAGTGAAACGGGCCATTGATCCGTCGCCAAATAATGCTATTTTATCAGTTACAGAGTTATACACTTCACAAATACTAAATTTCGTTTTTAAATATAAGGATAGATTCAATATTTCAGTTGCCCATGGGAAAACAAGGTCTGCAATTGTAGAAATTGCCCCTGTTCCAGACTTTCGAAAATTTCACACACGTATACAAGCAGTTTATAAAGGGTCTATTATTTTCAACTCTTTACCGTACAGCTTAAAAGTACACTTATTAAATTATAAAAAGAGACACAAACACCTACTTCTATACATCACGGGTAATGGGACTCAATAAATGTTGTTATCGCAGATATGATAAACCCTTTCTTATACTCCGGCATTAATTACAATCTTCATTTTCATTCTGAGTATTTGTTTATTACTGTTGTTAAGTGTCGTTGTTATTTACTCTCATTGCTGTTACTTATTACTATTACTATTATTATTACTATTACTATTATTTAATATAACTATCATAAATATTATAATTGTATATATGGGTCATGTAGTTTCTTCGGCACAATTGAATCGTTATGTTTCTAATCTTTCAAACCTGATTCTGTTGATAATAAATATTTTGATAACCATTATTAGTAAATATGTCTACGCCGCATGATTATTATTGTTACTGGTTTTATCCTCATTTTTATTACTGTATTATTAATATTATTGCCATTATTATTTTTAAAGATGTCAAGTGAAATTTTCTTAGTCAAATATATCTGCCGGGATGTTTCGTAAATTGAGACTGCTTCTCCAAAATATGCTGGGGGTTATATGGGGATGACTGCAGGCTACATTAATACATGTTTTCTCAAATGACATCTCATTTAGGCCCCTTTGTTAAACGAGACTGTATCATTTAATATAAATATTTATAAATTGAATGTGTTATCATTTAAGTACCAGCTTCTATAAATACTACTCAATAGGTTACATTACTCTTACTATTACGTTATATTTACATATTTTATATATTTTATATTTAGTTATCTTATTTATATTTTTATTCTATGTAGTTCATTACTTAATTTATATCTTTTATCTATTTACATATATCTTTACATTTTATTCATTTACCTAGCTTTATATTTATTTTATTTCGGTTATTACATTTGCAGTACACGTCAGAGTTGAAATATTGTGGGAATATGTTGAGCTTGGCTGGTGATAGGTTATATAAATAATTTATATACTTAAATTGTAGATTTAATTTTCAGATAGATTCAATTTTGTTAGTTTTTAAAATAGCATTATTTTTTATTTTTTATTTAATCATTTATATACTTTTCTCCTGTTTTCAACATATTTATACAAACAATTTTTATTTTGTTTCAATTCAACTGATTATAATATATTTTTATCATTACTTCATTTAATTTCATGCATTCATCGCTATATTTCGCACTTCATTTATAATCCGTATATGTTATTTTTAATTTTCGTATTTATTATTATCTCATTTATTTCATGCTTTTATCGCTATATTCGCACTTCATTGTAATTCGAAGATATTATGTTTAATTTTACTTTTTGTTTTTCACTATTCGCGCTACTTAGCGCATTTGTGAAATTTTGTAATAATAATAATAATAATAAATAAATTGAAATTGAAATTGAAAAATTATTGGTAATAGTAGTAGCAGAAGAAGTATTAGTAGGAAAAGGAGTAGGAGTAGTACCAATGGAAGCAGAAACATTATTACTCCTCTCATTATAATTATCATTATTGTTACAATTATGCATTATTATTATTATTAAAACTTTTTTTTTTATTATTTACTTATTTTTTTTGTTTATCCTCATTTTTTCTCTTGTATTCCAATTAATTTTGCATTATATGGGTGTATAACTTCTATTAATAATTACATATAAGCATAGGTGTGTTTGTATATATATGCGTGTGTATGTATGTGTGTATAAACATTTCTATTTACTTTCTTTTTTTTTTTGTTGTAATTTTATTTTATTTTTATTACATTTTTTTTTTTTTTTTTTATGCATCGCATTCATTACTTGTACTCGTCTTGTTATATTTTACATATGATTTTTGTTATCAATTATTTCAATTTACAAAAACGACGTTACTGTAAACCACTATTTTATATGCATTCCTTTAATTTACTTTACTTTATTTTCATGGAATATTTTGATTTCAGTTTTAATAAATATCGTCTAAGATATTTTTTATATTTTGTTTATTTCCATACATATTAGTTAACTGAACAGCAGCGCCAATTATGATCCTAGAACCGGAGTGGTGAAAAGAAGAAAAAAAAAACATACTTTCGTCATGATGATAAGTTGTGTTGTGATTATTTGTTTACTTCAAAAGGAGAGATTCGGTGGTTTCATCTGATTCCGATGTTTTTTTTTCTTGAGCGATTCAACATGTTCTCTTTCTAATTTAGTTTCTTTTTTGTTTTGGTTGATTCAGTATTTTATAATAGCGTAAACAATATGGCGTTTATTCTGAACAGGGACAGCGTACATTACTAGGGAAAATTAAACTGTTTTTATTGTACCAATCAATTCTTTTCTGTATTGTCCGCGTTCGTTTCAAATTTGTTTCGATCTGCATATTCTTTTCGTATCGTTTACATCGAAATTATTTCGTTTTCGTAAGTTTTGTCCGTTATATGCGTTGTTTTTAATCGTTTAAAAAATGTTTGTGAATTGCCTGGCTAAGCAAAATCGCTGTATAAATTTTTTTAATCAATTGTTTAACTTTATTTTCAATAATTTGCTACCGGAAATGTTATTTAAACTTAAATTTAAAATTCTTACTCAACTACTGCAGTTTGCTGTTGCGGTAATAAATTATTTTAACGAAAAGATCGAGACAGAGTGGTTGAAAGATACGAGTGAAGAAGATGTTCTCTTAAATGTGTAATTATCGGAGATCACTGTGTGAATAACTCGGCCTCTTCAAAACGATGGCAGTATATGTTGTTTAGCTGAGCAAAACTTTTTATTCGATCACAACGGGGACTGGTTATAGAAAGATCAATAATCTTTAATTAAACGTTAAATTATGAAGATTATTTTTTGTTTGACGGTGATAAACATGTTTCCCCCAAAAGATTGAGAAAGAATCCTTAAAAAAATACAATTTCAGATAAAACAAATTTTTTGAACTAAAGAAATAACACAAAATTATTGATTATAAGAAATTTGTATCAATCAAACTTGAGAAGACGTTATTAATAACAGTAAACTAGGAGTGAAATCAAAAAAGAAAAGAGGAGAAATTAAAAAATTTAGAAAAACGACGAACCGAAAACAAGCACGAAAGATAATAAACATTTATTGCTTTATTCTCATGAGGATCCGCACAACATTTGTGAATATTTCGCATGAATACTGTATTCGTCGCCGCGAAAATATTGGCCAACTCTGCTGATAGATGGCAATTATCAAAACCAGGGCCGGATTGTAGCCAAATGCCGCTGTGGGCTCATTGGAATAATTTATAAATTAAGTAATGAAAATTATAATCGAGTAACTGAAGTAAGAAAGAACATAAAAGTTAAAAATTAATTTTCAATTAAAAGTTTAAAAAATCCTCAATTAAAAAATTTCACATATTTTTAAAACGTACCTAAATTTTATTATAATTCTATACATACATTATTCTTTCATGTGTCAATTAAAGTTTACACTTTTTACGACACAATTTTAAAGATGCAAATTCATTTATTATATCATCAAAGTTTAAATTCTTTACTAACTGTTCTTCAATAAATGAAATAGATAAATCATTTTTAACTTTTGGTGAGACATTGTTGATCTAAAAAAATTTTTAATTCTTTTCATTGCGGGAACGCAACGTTCTGCTGAGCAAATTTTATTCAGCGCTAATCTTTCTTTGTGTTTTTTCCCATCATGTGATCACGTTATTGTAATTGTGTTTTTTGTAGTGTTGTTAGAGTTGGTTTACCCCCAGTTATATTGAGTTTTTACTTTTGTTTGTTAAATGATCACAGAAATTAAATAAAGTGTACATTTATTCATAATACGAGTATTTTCGCTGTTAGCGTGTTTATCTTTGTTTAACTGAAATTAAAACAGAAGCGCATTTGGAAGACGGAACTTCACTATAGTTTAAAATGCAAACGATTCGCAGAATTGCACACGTTTACGTATTCGTTTATTATCATACAAAAATTAATTAAGAAATAAATCTTAAAAATCTATTCCGATTAACCGATTAACGTAATATGTATTCTCTATCATTTAAACGCGATTTTTACATTAAAACTGAAACCTTATTAAAATGTCAGAAAACGAAATGTTTATGGTTTGAAATATTTGTGTTTAAATTTATTAAGGTAAGCTCCTTACCCTTTTTTATTTTTAAATCTGTTTGTCATAGTTGAAAAGTATCGCCCAGGTCGGCTAATTTTATTAAAAATTTCTATTCCAATAACACGCTAAATGAGTTTTTCAATTTTTTGGAAGAGAAAATTATTTTCCCGTCGACGTATGAACGAAAAAACAGGCGCCTGTAAATGATTAATTCGTTATTTTAATGGAAATTGGTCTTCAATTTCGGCTTGTGTTTTTTGTGATGCGGTGATTAATTCAGCTTCCACGTGATTCCCATTAAAGAAAATAGGAAAAGATGAGCAAACGGAAAACTGTTTTTTCATTCCATTCGGTGAAATGATCAGTACTTACTTTCTTCCTCCGGTCTGAGGTGTTTCTCTATCGTAAATAGACCAGGCTGTTAATAGGAATATCAACCACCACTTCGATGTATATATTAGATAGAAATAAATGGGTGGCATTAGAAGCCACATTAACGGTCCGATTAATAAATAAAAAAATAAACAAAAAGTTTCCCATCGTCTTCTCAGTGGTATCCACAGCGGGGCAAATCTTATACCAAATATATCAATGCCTTCTTTTTCGTAACCCTGGAAAATTATTTTCAAATAAGTAAAAAGCAAAATCAATATTTTTACTAAAACTAAATAGTATTTGAACGGATTTCAGATTTAAATGTACTAAAAAATCTCGAAATATGCGTATGCATGTCGCCTAAATCTCATTAAAATAAATTTGTCGTTAAAAAAATCTAATTTAAAAATTATTACACTTGAAACGTATAAAAAAAAGAGAAATGGTATCTAGAAGAGTACACCTGGGGTATACGATAAAAAAAATAACACAAAAAATACGAATCCCGTATGAATTAATTAAAACAAAAACACTAAATAAATCATCAGACTGGTTGAAATGTGGTAACGTGGCACAAAAAAACTGCGCCAATTTTCAAATTCAATAAAATGTACACGTGTTTTCAGAGTTGAGCTTATACAGCTGACCGGGCACAATGCTTGCTGCTCGAATCTCGATACTCGCGCGAGGGCGCACACACACGCCCACACCCGTATTTAATAGAAAGGGACAGAGTGAAAGAGAAGGAGAGTGAAGGTCGTTTGGACGACGCATAACGCGATTTTCGTGACCTCGCCTTTTCTGCCAGCGTAAAAGAACTTCGTTCCAAAAACTTTCACAGTGATTATTCAATATCGTAAATAATTTACGGACACCTGTGTTAAAAAATGAAATTTGTTAGCAAAAGTGAAACAAAATTCCATCCGAAACGTTAAGCCGATTCGTTTCGTTTTTGTTAACAAATATCAAATCAAATTGTGTTTGCAATTTTCTAGATAATACAGAGAGTAGATAAAACAGATTGTAAATTTAAACTCGCTTATGCGCTAAGATAACACGATCAGCGAAAATATTATCAGATAGACACAAGCCAAGTTTTGTTTTTAACCATTCAAATAAAAAAAAATTTTACAATTTCGGAAATACTAACTGGTCTCTGTTTACATATTTCTGATGTTGAGTTCACCTTATGTGTATAACACAAAAAAATAATAATTAAACTAAACTAATATTAAGAACTGTACTATTTACAACTAACCTTAACCTCACTCATACCCCGAACCCATCTATGTGAAAAGTCAACTTCAATCATAATGAGAAGTTACTTACTAAACTAGAGCTAAAGTACAATAAAAATACAAATAAATTACAATGGTCAAAATACTAATAATAATATTTACAACAGTAATGTTAATGCTACTATTAACACTAGTTTCATTTCAGTTTAGAATACGTGTTACTGTTGAAAATCGGATTTTGAGGTCACTGGTTTTTGGGGTATGAGTAAGTATATTATTACTATTTAATGTTATTAATTTTTATATTTGTGTATATCATATGTTAAGAAAGTAAATTTAACTTATCTCATTTCAGCGACATTCGCACGAGAACAGAACTTATATTGTAAACATATGCTAAATTATTGTGTTTATAAAAATTTACTGGCAGCATTACCTCTATGAAATTGTGATATCTTTGAATATCTAACACATCTTTAGCATATGTGTGTGTAAATCTTATATTCCTATTACTCGCACAACCGTTGCGCATAAGTGGTCTAATATTTAAGTAAATTCAGATGTTCTTCTTTCGATGCCGTGACCGTTCTCGAACTTAGTCTCATCTGATGGCAAGCTTGATTAATTCTTTTTAGACACCCCTATCCTTTTCTGTGTGGAACAGTTCTTCAACACTGCAACCTGTCCATGTCTGTCGGTTCTTGAACCAAAATAATCTTGTTCGTCCAACTCTGGACGGTTGAGACTGCAGTGCTTGCAGTTTGGACTTGTGGATATCTTGAAGCGGTGTAAGTATTCACTAAAGTTTCCATGTCCTGTTAGAATTTTGGCATTGAAATAGGTTATGTCCAAGTTTTTGAGATTTAGTTTCTCCTCAATATTGGGGAAAAATAAGTAGGTTTTACGACCTGTGGTATCTTCATCCCATCGAGATTGCCAAATTTGAATTAGGGTTTTATTGATGATGTTTTTCAGGATTTTTAAGGGTGGTGCGGTACCAGTAGTTGCTATAATATTGTTAGTTTGAATTAAATTTAAGGATTTTACAAGTTCTAGATTTTGTGTTACTCTGTATTCTGAAATGATAGCTCTCCCGATTAGGAAGAGATCAAGGGGTAAAATATTAGCAATTACACAAGCTGCTGATGTTGGAGCAGTTCTGTACAGAAACGACATATTTAACAGGAATTTACGTTGATGTTTATTTACTAAATTTAGTACTTTTTTATTTACATAAATACATGCACCATAGCCATACAGTGACTGTACTATTCCTTTGTAAAGAATTATTCTTTCTTTGTGTTGGAGACCGTAATTGTTAGGAAGTAGTTTTCATAGTTTGTCATAAATGCTGTTACACTTAGCACTTATGTTTTCAAGGTGCGTTAAAAATTTGAGTTTGCAATCAATCGTCATGCCGAGATATTTCAAGTTGTTTACAATTTCCACTGGTTCACCAGAGATGAGATTTAAATTTTTGAAATTGTCTTTAAGTTTTTGGTTACCTAAGACGATAGCTTTGCATTTTTCCGGTGCAAAGGTTAGGCCCATATCTGAAATTATATTTTCTAATTTATTGCATACAGCTATTATTTTATTTACACTTGTACGTTTAGTATTAAAAATAATGCATAAGTCATCAGCGTATGATATGAGGGTTGTGTCCGCATTAATTACTGTACAGAAAGATTCTAAATCATGGTGCACCTTGGAATATAAAATATTCCACAGGGTTGGACCAAGAACAGAACCTTGGGGAACTCCGCAGGAAAGTTTTTTAGTTGAAGATTTATCGTTGATTTGCAGTTGAACATGTCTATTCTGAAAGTAATGCCCAATTATGTTAATAAGTGAGATGTTAACCTGCTTATTTTGCAAAATATTGATAATTTCAGACCATTTACAATTGTCAAAAGCTCCTCTCACGTCAAAAGAAATGACCAAGGAAGAAGAGCTATTGACACTTTTTACAGAAGAAATTAACTTATAAATTGCACTTTCGGCAGAATGTGCAGTTCTGAAACCATACTGGTTTTTGTGCAGTATATTTTTAGTGTTAATTTCATTTAGCAGGAACTGATTTATGAGTTTCTCATAGATTTTGCCCCAAGAATTAAGTAAAGAGATCGGCCTATATGCTGAGATATCAGATAAATTTTTACCTGGTTTTCTTAGCAGAACTAAGTTAGCTTTCTTCCATGCAGATGGAAAACATTCAAGTTCTAAGCACTTATTAATGATGACACCAAAGAAGTCAGGAAAATATATGTTAATTTGTTTAGTAATTTTGTTTGTAATTTTATCATTTGCAGCTGCTTTTTTATTACATAGTGATTTGATTATATTTGTAATATTTCCTCGACTAGCATGTAGTTTGTTAGGGGAAGAGAGTAAAGGCAGATGCAACTGATCGGATTTGTTAGGGAAGAAGTGGTTTAAAAAGCTGTCACATTTCTCCTGGTCATCACGAATCGTTTTATTTTGATAAGTGATTTCAGGAATTGTGAATTGTTTATTTTTTTCTAATGCTAATTTATAGGGCTTACCCCATGCATTGGACTTACTAATAAATTTCTTCCAATGATTTAGCTTTGTTTGGAATATTAATTTTTTATACATAAGGTTCAGTTCTTTCAGGGTCATATTCAAAACAATTTGTTTTAAAATATTTTTGGTTTTGCTTTTCTTTTTTCTGATAATATTTATGTGATCTTTTATTTCCTGCAAATCTGCAGTCCACCAGTCATTGAAGCGAGTATTATTTGGATACGAGCAGAGATTGATTTTTTGTGTGAAATATGTATTGAGGTGTGTTATTTTGTTGTCGAACTTGGTTGGGTCTTTATATAATTTGATTTCTTGAAGGGAACTGTTGATAACGTTATTATCAATGATTTTCATTAGTTTCTTTATGTCAGTTTTGTAATAGGTTTTTTTATTGTTACTGCAAAATGAATTATTTGAGTTATTTAATGAAATGTTGAATATTCTGTGGGGCGTGAAGTCTGCGGTTAAGATTTCAAGTGAGAAAAGAGAGGCTATTTTTTGTGAAGCAATAAGATAATCGATAACGCTGCTACCATTGTAGTTTTCAAAGGTAATAGTGCCATCATTTAATATTATTAAGTTATTACTGTGAATTAGGTCATACAGCAGTTGGGAATTATTGTTGGTTTTGATTTTTGGTTCCAGAGTGGGCAGACGAATATTAAGGTCTCCAATAATTATTACATTAGATTGAGGATTGCTTTTAACTATATGATCTAAGGTTTGTAATGGGAGTTCTCTTTCTTTATTGGGTGAGAAATAACAACCTATTAGGAGATAGTTGCCAATAGTTACTCCTAGGATATTCTCAAAATTATATGTCAGTTTGTGTCCAAATGTTTTCCTTAAGATGAGAGCAATTCTACCATTTACATAGTAGGTATAAATATTGGTGTCTATAGATATTTTGTTATTTTTTAAGTAAGGTTCACAAATGATTGCAATGTCATATTGGAAATTAATGACGTCCCTGATAAATAGGTGTTGAGCAGCTGAACAGTTGTCAACATTTAGGTACTTAAACCGTACCACCATAGTCTATCTGAGAAATTATGTAATTATGATTTTTTTGGTATAAAGGACAGTTGTGATCAGAGACCTCATGACCAACCATTTTGATACATTCTATGAGTTGTTCATTATTAATATTAGCAATAGACTTATCTGTAGTCTTATTTCTAATGTGATTAATTACACAATTGCTACATGAGCCTTTGATATTGATTTGTTGCACTAAGGCAACAAAGTTTTCTTCTGACTTGCAGAATTTTTCCAAGTGGCCATAGCGGTGGCATTTTTTGCATTTTTTGAGCGGAATTGAATCATCGAAGGAGAAGCTTTCCCACTTAATTCTAAGCTTCTTTTCGCAGGGGAGCATTGAATATTGAGAGGGATGGGGTCGTACAAATATAAGACTGCCTTTTCCTTTTATTACTTTGTTGACTGAGATTGGTTCTCTGTTTGATTTGCCAATGAAATAATCTTTTACGTCATCCTCTGTTATGTTATTTGTCCTGAAAATAACTATTGAGGGATCCAAAAGCTTCGGAACTGAAATCTTAACATCTTTAATCTTATTTTGAATTTCTGTATTTAACTTATCTTGGTCCTCTTTGGTGTCAGTTTTTATTGTGGCAGTCTGACTATTTATTTTTTTATACAAAGTTACATTTACATTTAGCTTGTTAAGACATATTTTATTTTTTAGTTCTTTATCAAATTCTTCAATGTCCTTTGCCTTAATAAACAATTTGTTCTCTGGTTTGGGTTTATTATTGTTTAACAATTTATACCTATAAGATAACTTCTTGTGTATGACTGAATCAGGTTTTGAATTAAACAATACTTTATTAATAGTATTTTTAATTTGATTTTCATTAATTGAGGCAGTCTTGCTAATTTTTTCTAACATTAGGTTAAGGTCGCCCATGAATAAATCTATTTTTTCCGATCATTCCACTACAGCATCTTTTTGTTCTTTCGTAACATTTTTAGATGTTTTTGAGTAAATTTGGTCTTTGATTGTTTTGCTAAGTTTACTAACTTCTTTTATAATATTTATACAACGATTTAGATCCATTTTACAACTAAAGCAACATTAGTGATAGCAGCACTCGTCCGAGTAGCACTGGTGCAAGCGGCACTCGCCTGAGAAACACTGGTGCGAGTAGCACTCGCCCCAGCACACTAGAACGGCCGAGTTGAAGTTAGCAACACTCGGCCAGGCAGCAGTACTGTTTCAACAATTTGTGGAAAGTCAAAAAAAGAAAGACTTTACTTTTGAATTGTAAAATTACGAATTTAAATGAACAAATAAAAAGTTAACGTGAAAATAAAACGTAAACGATAGAAAGAATATAAATTAAACACAGAAAAGACTCACTTTTCAGCCATCACATAATAAAAAGTGTCCATTAACATTGTATATTGTACATTTAAGACAGAGCATATATTAAGAATGTAGTTTAAAATATTAAATTGAGCCGTTTACGTCTTATTGCCAACTTATTTACAATTTCTTCGGGATCCATCGTTAGGTCATGATGAACACTCATAAGAGTAAGACCAGTAACTCTTTCGTTACCCATTCTATTCCTGATGTAGGTTTCTAACCTCTTTAAAGTTGAGAAATATCTTTCTGCGATCACAGTAGACACTGGAAGTGTGACTAATGTGATAAGAAGCTTTTTTATCAAGCGGGAAAAGCGGTTCATCGCATTAATTAGTAGCTTCTGCTGCAGTAGCCGGTTTTCACGTTACAGATTTCCAGTGATTGTGCCGTATCTCATATTCACTCAGAAATATCGTGTGTTCATTTTCACCATGTGAAATGTTTGTGCTATCTATTTTTCGACCTGCTGGCGTATGGTATTCAATCAATATACGATATACCTTTTGAAAAACAAGCTTGGATATTCTTTCCTATGCAAGTAACCTCTAAATAACGGCATTAAAAAGATTCGAACCGTTTTAAATCAAATCCAAGGAGACAATAGCGTAGTGATTTATAAGTAAAGTAAAGTAGGTCCCGTATATCCTTGATAAGGTATTATGGATTGTGTAATTAAGCTTTTCATAATGGTACTAAGCCTAATGGATCTGATGAGAATACTGGGACCAGTTTCTTTCTCTCGGCCGGCTTTACTTTCCCACATTTCTCTGGTACCCAATTCAATTTCAGATTAGGTATAAACCTGGAAGCGACTTGGATCCGGAACGAGACACGTCTCGATAACCTATGACACCTCTGATTTGGTAGCCAAGCACCTTCACCACTAGGCTACCGCGCTGCTAGCCATATATTACGTCGATGTATTTGCCTAATATTCGGGGTTTTGGGTTAGCTGGGTGGGGGGGGGGGTCAAACCCCCAAAACCCTCCCCTTATATACGTCGATAATCAGTTGTATTAATTATTTTATTTTTTTTTACATTTTTCTTAGATTCACGGACCATCACTTTTTCGCAGGCAGATCAAAACTGAGTAGTAGCAGTAGTACAAAATTGTAGTTTATTTAAGCTATTCTAAGATATCGTAAATTAATTTGACCCTGCTCTTTCTGTTTAGTGCCCTTTCCTGTACGCAAATTGATATTTATCATTTATTTTTTGAGTTTCAATCTGTTAAAAAATAGTGAATTATTATTTCTCAAGAACTTTTCCTATTGGGGGGCAAAAGAGTTATTAGTCTGCAGGATTTAGAATCATTTGAATCTCTAACTCTTTATTAAATAGTGCAAATTTGCCGCACTTCCAAATTTCGGAAAACGCTAAATTATCGGATACATGCTGATATATTTTTAACAACGGCCTCAGATTTATTTTGTGAATTAATTTTATTAATACGATATTTCGTCTAGCCTGTTCGGTTTTTTATTCTTATGTTTATTGATTATTTTGTCTAACATCTAATTACCTATTTTTAATGCATGATTTACACCTGATTCCGAACTTATCAATACTATTATCAGTATCGGGAAAGTGTGTTCTCGTAATTTTAGATTTATTATTTTTTTAAGGTGATATATTTCGGCATTGTCTCTGCTCTTCCATAGTAATTTCATAAGGTTTCACCAAACACTTGTTTCTGCTATCAAGTTTTTCACAGTTTTTTTTTAATAAATAAGTTGTGGGTCTTTTTTTTTTTTATTATTATTATTATTATTATTTTTATACTGGGTGTTTTTAATTCCTATGATTATTACTCCCAGTGTTAGGTAGGTATTTTAAATGCTGATTGTTAAGTTTAGTTTTCTAATCAGGGTAAAAATTTTTTTAATTTCGTCTTGGTTGTCAGGGATGGTTGCATTATTTAAGGGAATTTTTAGTTCTAGACGGATTTGATTAATGTTAGGGCATTCGGTGTTTGACTGTGATGGGGGTGGAGTTGCAGAATTGACAAGAGGGTTCATCGATTTTTAGGAAGAGGTAATTATGGGTGAGTTTCGTATGTCTGGTGATTATTAATTCTTCTTGACGATTTAGTTGGGAGAGGTTTTTCCAAGGTTGTACGGATTTTTTGTGTTGAAATAATTTGTTATGGGATACATGTGTTCCATGATGCTTGGCAATTAGATATTTCGGTTTGATTTAGTAAATGTTTGATGTCCGTGACTACGGTGGAGGTTACAGGAAAGGGTGTAGAGGCGGTTTTGGCCAGGTTATCTACTATTTCATTTCCCTGGATTCCGATATGACTGGGTATATACATTAATTTGATATTAATGTTTCGAGATTTTAGCTTGTTTAGTTGTTGGTGAATATCTTGGACAAAATTGTCAGTTGAAAAAATGTTCAGGATAGATGTTAGTGAGCTTACTGAGTCGCTTTGGATTAGATAATTTTTGCTTTTTTCTTTCGTTTTTATGCTTTTCAAACAGTGAAAAAATGCTATTAATTCAGCTGTATAGTTGGAAGAGCATTTATGAAGTTTTTAACCTCTCTATTGATAGAAAAAGCATATCCAGTATATTGATTTCCGATTTTTGACCCATCTGTAAAGCATGGCACATAATTTGGAAAATTAGTAACGTTTTCGTGATAACGATTTTTAATTATATGGTGAGGGACTTCGGATTTACTGTAGTTTATTAAAGAAAAATCTATGTCTGGGGTTTGTAATAACCAGAATGGAAATTTTGGATATTCTTGGTTCAGGTTTGAAAAATTGAGCTCATTATTTTTTAGAAAAGACGGGAAATTGGTGATTGGGTTTTCAGCCTGCCGCGAAGGGTTTTTAATGTACGAATTTATCAAGTTTTGTATTGGATTTATTGGGTTAATCTGTTTGGTGGAATGAGAAGTGTAATATCGCGTTTGACCGTTGTCACACCACCTTTAGAGTCTACTGTTCTAATCATAGCACCTAGAACTTTTTGGCTCATAAATGGGGTAATAATAAAGCTAAGTTTACACTCAAAGCTTCAAAGAAGCCCCATTTTCTGTAATTCCCTCTTTAGAACCACTCTTTTTTCACATATTCCGAGAATGGCTAAATCCTTTAATTTCATTTCCTCTGAATGTCCTTCCTTTTTCGTCATTCCCTGATAGCCTAATGATTCTTTATTAATTCCGTCGCTCCTGCTCTTTTCCCCAATCCAAAATTTAAGTTTAAATTCATTAATAGATAAACTGAAATCTAATAAAAAATCAGTTGTTTTTTTAATTGTTCTGGCAATTTTATTTTCTAAAGATAATCTGGATTTATTGGCTATGGTAACTATTATATCACCTACATAACTAATAATATATGCGTTATTGGGGAAATTTATTTTATATAATAGGGTAACTTAGAAAGAAAAAAAACTATGATATTTCATAAAAAAGGTGATATAACGGAACATTGTAATATAATCCGTTAGTGAATTCTTAATTACTAATGTTTTTCTATTACTAAAATAATCATTTAATATATTAAGTAAATTATGATCTAATTTCAATTTCTCAATTAAATTTGATAGATTGCGTAACAGGCTGTGCGAATTAATTCGAATCGTAATTTCAAGGTTGATGATTTAAAAATTTTTGTTCCTTAAAACGATTAACGAGTGATAGATAAGAAAGGTTTACCTTTTGCCGGAGTATTAGAATTTAAACGTAAAAAAAAAAAAAAAAAAGAAAAATAAAAATTTATGCGACTTTCATACCAAAAATACACCTTCATAAAAAAGCTTAGTTTAAAACCGTAATAAGAAACTAACACGTAATATAACAAATATAAACCAAAAAATGATTAAAATGATTAAAACGATTAAAATACGACTCACTTCAATCGCACGCATGGTATGAGGGAGAAACCTAGTTTAGGTTGAAACGTGATATGAGTTTAGATTAGAAAAGAAGCAAAAATAGATATCCGAGACCGAAGCTTGAAACGGTTTTCTTCGGAGAAAGGTAGAATGTTGTGTCCAGGAATCTCTTTAATAAAATGCAAAGAATGTACAAACGAGCCAAGAAAACCACTGCTTCGTTGACATTAATACCTCTACATTACCTGCGACCCAACGAAGATCATTGACAATGGAGTGAAAGAGGAGAAAACTGTAAAAAGGATAGTGATGAGGGAAATGTTAATAAAATAACCTGGAGTGTACTTTTAGAATCCAAAATGGAAACAGTCGCTCGTAAAGTAGTAAGTAATTCAACCATGCAGATGGAGCAGAAATAAGGAAATTTGCCTGATTCGGAGTAGTTATTGGCTAGAAATATAAAGGAAACAGCAACTTCATTTGAATCATTAAAACCATCAAGAAATACTAAAAATAATGGCTAGATAGGAAATCAATAACATAATTGAATTCTTGACATGTGCAATAGACATTATTGATAAAGAAGGGAGAGAAAATAATTTTGCTGAGCGAGAGAAGTTAAATATAAAGTAAAGAAGTTTACCATACGAAGTTGTATAGGGGGAGAATTCATCTGGGCGATGAGGAACAAGAGCTAAAATGGTAAACTCGCTTATTTTTTTTTCAGTTTTTCCGGTTTCTTTTACCGCATTAACCATCTTTCTGTATCAATTCGTTCTGAATCTGTTTCACAACACATAGTTCGAATTGAACTTTTCAGTACTTATATCACTGTCTTCCATTGACCACTTGAAATAATTAAATGCAGTTTCAGTTTTATCCTTTTCTATCCCGGCTCCAATTAGATCTTGGATCTGTTGAACTTCGCTCCCTTTGCTCAGAATCGCTATCCAGCGCGCTATTCTCTTTGTTTTCCACCTTTTACTTTTTTCATAAAATCCGAATAGTCACAGATGATATTTTCAATACACTCTTTCAATCGACCCTTCTTTGGGTTCCTAACCATTCGGGCATTGAGAGCAATGAGTTGGTGAATTCATTAGCACGTTTTTCTACTTCTAGTAGCACATTTTCGGGCAAGGTTTTCAGTTCACACCATTACTCTCCTCTCCTCAATTGCTCATTCCAAGTTTGAATCCTATTCTTCTTCATTTCCCAATTCCAACTTCTTTTCTATTCAACTGTCTCTTTCTCCTGGTCCATGATTTCTAGACTTTCTCTATTTAAAACGCTTCACTACAATCCCAACTATTTTTCGGCTTCAATTAAATAATTTTCTCGCTTCCCGTCTGCATCTAGCACTCCTTGTCCACTGACTTCTTTTGTAGCGCTGATAATGTTTTATTTGAAGGTTCGGCCTTTCCGGATAAACCATTTTTATTCTACTTTATTAGAATTTAACATTCCCGACCCTTATAGAGTTTCTTATATTCTTTCATAATCATTCTACTTCTATTATTCTTGCTGTCGAACTATTTTTATTTTCTATTCTTAAATATTTAAGAATGCCATATTTTTTTTTCTCTCGTTCTTTAGAGCATCGAGATAAAAACGCGGGCACAAAATTTGTGTTGAACCTAATATTATAGAAAGAAGAGATTTAAATGCATTGTCGTATATGAAGAGTAGTAATCTAGCTTGAAGAATATAATTGCTTTGTGAAGCATAAAACGACTACGAGAATCTCCGCTGCCATTTAAGCGTAAAAGAACTTAATATATTAAATCTTCTGCGTGTAAAAATCTATAGAATATTAATAAGCTTAAAAAGAGAATAAATGATTATTTAAGAATAGTTCCAGTTAGTATAAACAGTAGACGAATTGAATAGGATAATTATTCGAGGAAATCGGATTATGTGAGCGAAGAGTAAATACAACACTGGAATATTTAGAAGAAGAGACACGGAAAGGTGAATTACGGAAAGAAGAATTAAACAAATGAACTATTGAGTTCCTCTTTGCGGCAGTTGTGTAATGTTCTATGCTCAAAAGCAAAGAATAACATCATCTGTATACAATAAGGAAAAGAAGATAGTAGGAGGAAAGGCAATATTAAGAATATAAATGTTGAACAAAGCAAGCAGAGACAAAAACCTTGCGGAGGATCCTGAAATGATACTTGACACATACGGTTTATTGAGAATAAGAAATTCGAGCCATCCTATTCTACTAGGTTTGGCATTAATTGTATAATAGACATCACATTAGCGGAGACATTTTAAGGAAGAAATATATTAAGATCAGCAATAAACTAATGAACTATAACTAATCATTGAAAAATCCAATAATATTTCCTTGCAGATTACTACAAAATGTCTATGTTCCCCTATTGGTCAAAATTTTTAACGGTATAATAAAATTGAACTTCTTGTTTAAGGTTCTACTAACCGCTACTGATATTAATTTGATACATTGATAATTACGTATTAGACATAAAAAATAAGGGTATCAAAAAATATCAAAAAAATGTATTATATTCTTTTAGCTTAGTATTCATGTTGTTAAAATAATACTAATTCGTTTTAAGATATATGCATTTAGTTTTTCAATTAATAATATAATAATAAAATGCTATTCTTAAAATTATTAAATACATTTATCATTCATTTTCGCGCTTTTTTTTATTTCGTTCGAATTTATATTTTCATTCGAAAACATTATATTATTATAATATTCCTTAATAATACCAAAAAGTTTTATAAAAAATGTTAATATTTAAGAATACCAATTGTTCTAATCATTTTGAATGATCTTTTATCAGATAAAATTTAGCTAAATTTAGAAGGGGCAACTTAATCAATCGAGTTTTTAATGATGAAGCATGCGAGTAATAACTAAAATTCAAAAGTAACGAATCTGTACGTCGAGTCTAATAAACTCCAGTTATCAGGAGTCCTTAAATTATAAAACAATTTCAAAAAAACAAATTGGCACTCGGAAACAACTTCGTTTACTACTCTTTTATCCAGATCCGAGACTGATACGAATACAAGTGGAGAATTAATGCAAGCAGCTATTAGCAGACAGGTCTAAGATTTGTCTTATTGTTATGTAATTGTTTAATATATATACGAGTATATATATATATATATTAATGACAACGTCATTCTTAGCCCGACCAACGCCATCACTATTTTTGTCCCAAAGCGTTACATATATATATTGCATTTGGTGACCGAGTTGATTTAATCGCAAAAGAAGGTGTGTTAGATCAGGTATTAAGTTTCCATTTATCCCATCCTTCGATCTTCTAGATAAAGCCAAAAGAGATAATCATGCGGATTGGGTAAGTCTTATTTGTAGAGAGCTAGGGTCTGGTAAATATTTTCATATGGTCCAACCATTTCTGCCTTCCACACCTTGGTTTTATCGCATTAGTGTCCCAGTTAGTTTGACCCGTAGGTTTGTGACCGTTGTGTGTAGGCTCCGCTCCGGCCATTTTCGATTGGGTTTAAATTTTTCAAACACCGGGCACTGCATGGGTTGTAATATCTATTGTTGACAAAATTTTAGAGAAGACACTAACCACTTGTTATTTAATTGCGCCCAGTTCGATAACACGAGACTTGCGTTTTCTAAAGACCTCATGTCCTGCGGTGTTTATCCTCTATTGTGTATTTTTTATCTTCTCTGTTCCAGTGATAAAATTTTATTTGTTCTTTTTAGGTTTATTGAAAGAAACAGGGTTGTTATTTGATTTTTTTTTCCCATTATTTTTACTTATTTTTTCTTACATTGTAGTCTTTGTCCAGTGTGGCTGTGACTACTTCCTTTTCCTCATAATGCATTGTGAGCATTGCCGGGCAACTGTGGCCATAATGTGAGATAGAAATATTTATCTATTTATCTATTTGTTCTTTTGCTCCTTTTTCCAGAATGACAAAAATCTTGTTTATGTTTGTTTTGTTTCATTGAGCATTGTGGGCGCTGCTAGCAGTTGCGGCCATACTGTAGAATGAAATTTCTCTTCCTGAATTTTCTATTATTAGTAATTTTTAATATCTAGTCGTGGCGTAGTTTGCTGGCCAAATGAACTGTTCTGTTCGGGCCAAAAAAAAAAAAGATAAAGTATCGACAAAGTGCATTGTTGCCCTGGTTAATTACGTTATTCAATGATAACGTCATTCTTAGCCCGACTCCCACTACTTTTTCTGTCACAAAAATTTGTCTCAAAATGTGACATTAAATAAAGATTTATTAATTTTTGTCGCACAAACGGAAAGAATGACTCTGTCAACTTTCCTCGTTCTATACAAAGTGTATGATACGAGTGTTGGTTCTGGAGTATCCCCAGGTGGGGTCAACGGACGGAGCTTCTTGTGAGGCACGAAGGACCGAGTTTCATATATATATATAAGTATTAGATGGACAGATAGATAGATATAGATAAATAAATGAACACTTTCTACAACAGTAACGTTGTAATTTTTTAAATTTAATTTCTCGATAAAAATTTTTCTTCTCAGGTAATTTTAAAATAGTATAAGTATACATTTTTTTCCTTTTTCTTAATTTTTAGCTCGGTCTCCCGGATATATATATATATTCAAGTGGCTAGAACGATTGAACTGCCTAATTGGAAATGTGAATTCCAGATTCAGCGAAGACAAGTAAGTATTATTTGTAAAAAACCATTCAATAGTTGCGTCGAAGATGAGATGGCACGCGGGAAACTGTCGTTAACGAGTCGATGTAAACGTTCTGAACTGAACTTGTGTATCGTGTTAGAGCAAACATTTACATTTCGGTTTCCAATGTGTAATTATGCATAAGCGGAACACTATTATTAATCACAATAATGCAGGAATAGGTTCGCAATCGAGTAACATATTAGCATGTTGACTTAATTACTTCAGACTGATCACTACAAAGTTCGCTAATATTATTTACTTCCATTACTTCGGGCATGATAGCCTCGCGGAATGAATTAATTCATTCGCTTTTCAGTGCAAACTCTCGTTACGTTTATTATTCGTTACCTTACTCTCTATCATCAGAACTGAAGTTTTGTTCAGTTCTAATAACGAACAAAGAGAATAATTCGAAACGTTAACAATTACGATGCAGTTTCAAGTAATGAACGGGCGAGTTAATGTTAAGAATTACAAAAATCTAAGTTATTTTTGACAGTCGAAGTTCCTAAATTAGAAAAGACATTATTAAAACATTAACCGTTAAAGAATGTTACATTTCAAAAATGCAGAATTCCAGTAAGACGCACTGGAATTTAAGGTGACTACTGTTTATTTCATGATTAATGATCTTGTAAGGCAGAAACAAGCAAAGTCCATGCATGCGAATAAGAAGAATCGTTAATTCTTTAAACTGGAGAAAGGTCATGCGTTCACAGCAAACAAAAAGAGTATTTTTTCTTGGAAGGATGGCTCCATATACATCTCATAACAATACTGTTACATCTGGCTCACAGCTAAACCCTGAAAATTACTGGAAAGTGAAAAACGTGTTTTGAAAACATCCGTCCATTACTACAAGTGTTGTAAATAAAAAGTTCTCTACATTTCAAAAAGGTACCGAACACTAGTAAAAATTTATATTCTTGAATAATAGCCGTCAGCTCGTTAATAGATGAAATAAATCACTTTTTTGCGACAGCCCTACTAGTACACGTAAGCCGACTAGTCACCGCATACAAGCCAATTCAATGATCTTAGTGGTGACTTCCCATTTCGCCTAAATTTAAGGTTTCGGTTACTCAGGTAATAAAAAACAAATCAGACAAACATACGAATGATTTCGTATTGGCAACAGAGCGTCATCATTATCGAATTTTAAGCAGACTAAACGCATCGTTATTTTTGCTATTTGATTCCGCTGTTAAAGTTTTTTTTTTTTCTTTCCGAAAAGCAACAAAAACGTTCATATGAAAATCAGAAGTGAAAAAATACCGCTAAAAATGTTTAATGTAAATATACGCGAAACGACGACTTTTGAATTTCCATAAAGGGCTCCTGTGTTTTGTTTTATATTTTGAATTTCGCTTTTAAATCTGGTGACGAATTACGATTTTTTTAAGGGTATTTTTGAGGTCGTTCTAAATTCCGTATTTCATATATTCTAGACGATTTTTTTGCCGCCTAGACTAATCGCTCAGTTTAAAGTTGTAAATTGTCACAGATAGACGTTTAATTGTAATTTATGATCCAATTGCGATAAGTCAAACCGTTTCCAAATTATCGTAGAAATAAATATTTTTGTCATTTCTGAACCATCTTATTCGGATTATTCTGTACATTATATGTGTACGAAATCCTAAAAATCGGTATAAATATACTTTAAGAAATTAAATTACTTTAGAAACACGTTGTTTTTTCGTGTATAGCTCATCATCAGCTAACTACGCAGAGTACACACTTTATTAAAAAGTATATTATAAATTGAGTGTGTGCTCTGTGTTGTTAGCTGATGATATAGCCCGAAAAAACATGTTTCCAAAGTGATTTACTTTAAATTTTTAATATAAATTTATACTGATTTTTGTTATTAAGGTGAATCTTGCTGCCACGTGAATTACATTCGTTTCGATGTAATTAAAATATTTGTCTTTTTGGTTTTTGCACATTTATTGAACTTAATTCATTTTGAGTATTAATTTTTTCTTAATAAAAAACTAAATTTAATTCAGATAATTTGTTTCTGTGGCGGTACAAAGTTCGCCGGGTCAGCTAGTATATATATATATCTGAATTTTTTCAGACGAATAACAAAACGGAGAATCTCTTACGTAGAGAAATAAAAAAGTCGGAAAACAAAAATTAAATACAGCGTCGGTTACGAAGAACACAAAAACGGCGAAATCACATGTTGCATTAATCGTTGAACACATTCCAAATCATGGAAAAATTCTTCCGTCTAGGACAGCAAGTGGGAACTTAATATTTCATATGACCACCTTTGACCTCCACTACGGTTTTAACCCTTCACGACGTGAAAAAAAACAACTACTCTAGGTACTATACCGGAATCTTTGCCCATTCTAGACGATCTTTCAATACATGCTTGTTCAAGGCCGGCCTCTCTCGAACTTTGCGATCTAAATAATCACACGGGTGCTCAATTGGGTTACAATCTGAGGACTTTCGAGAACCTCCGGGTAGTTATATAAGAGTCACTCACGTGTACAATAAGCCGTATGCTTCGGGTCGTTATCCTAGTACAAGCGAAAGAAATTTAGGATTTCTAATTCTCCTCACTGGAGCGTAGATTCTTTTTCAAGATCTCTCTGTATGTAGCGGCATCCATATACTCTTAGGTAAATTCCCATGCAACTACGCCATTTGCGTAAAAACACAACTCCATACTTTAATATTGCCGCCACCATGTTTTATTGAGGCAGTTAAATTTTTAATTTCCAGTACTGTATTGGGTTTACGTCATACTCAGACTTATCCATCACTGCCAAACAGGTTGAACTTCGATTCAACCGTAAAAAGGGGACATCAGGCCAAAACGTTTCCGGTTCGAACTTGTACTTTTTTGCGAACTCGGGACGATTTTCTTTATTCGCTGCACTAGTGTAGGGTTTTCTATGAGCCGTTCGCGAAAAGTAACCCATCCTTTTCACCGCTCGGCGTACAGTTGCGGCCGAAATTGTTACACCTGCTTTTTGGGCTAGTTCATGACTTAATGGCGATGCGCTTATCTGCGGAGTTTTTACGATTTGCCGTCTCTCATTGGGCTCAGTTCATTTTCTCGGTTGTTCTTTTTGCGAAATTGAACGGATACGATTTTCTTGTTTGAAGCGCCATAAAATCACGCATACGGTAGTTCACCGAATATTTGGTAACTTCGATATTTGACCTCCTCCTAAACCTTCCTCATAGTTGGAAATTACAAGTTTACAGACCGCAAGAGGGTATGTTGGCCTTTACATTACATTTTTTCCGTATATTAAGTTGTGACGAATCTGTACCATTTTACGGCGAAATCTTTTCATGCTCAGGTTGTTCCAGCGTAGGTACACTTACACTGTATGAATCTGACGCACTCCGGAAAAACCCATTACTTGCTTCGCACTCGGTCTTTCTTACGTGTTCAACGATTAATGTAACGCGTCATTTCGTCGCATCTAACTTCCGACCTTTTGCATTGAACTCGCTCAAATTTTGGTGACTTAGACTTCGATATGTTCTCTTTCGTTTCACACAACAGTCACATATTTCATTCACCACGGTATAGGACTTTCTTCATCTTCATGTATTGTTGTTCAACGATTAATGTCACTCACTGTATAATATACATATATATATATATATGTATATATATATGTATATATATATTTTTTTTTTTTTTCATTACAAGAAAAGCAGCATACCAGCACGGGCCTAGGGCGCCATCACCATCAAATCTATTACTGTTCATCGATAAACTAAATCTGCAGATATAAATAGATTTCAGACTATATCTAATTTAAATAAATAAAAACTTCCGTGGTGCCGAAAACATACATTTTTCCATAAAGGCGATTAGTTCGTAATTTTTGACGCAGTCCAATAAAAATATTATAGTTTCAGTACATTAATGAGTTTCGATATCGACTGTTGGGATAAAATAAACAAGAGTTTATAACAACCGAGCATGTGGTAGAAAAAAACGTGAGTAATATCGGTATTCGATTTGCCTATATACCTTTTAAAAGATCTATAGAAAATACCACAATGTTCAGGCCGCAATTACTAGACACACGTGACCAACCTTTGGCCAGTTACTTGGTTGGTAGTTAAGATTTGTCGTCCACCTGCTAATTATGCACAGTATTACTTGTACACAGCCTAATGTGGATAAAAAAGTAAGCAAAAATAAGCTCTGTGACATTTTGACAAGGCTCCGCCATTGCTACGATGAAATAATTTTTTCTAGCACTGCAATACTCAAAGTGTTCATATCAATCAGCCGCGTATAGTATGTGATGGTTATTACCGAACGCAGTCGAATGGAACTTCATATGTAAATTTTGGATTAGATTAATTTGTGAAATTTTAATTTACCGACATAACCTAGAACTTCATTCCCTCTAGTGTGAATTTAGTTTTTTGATTCAATTTCTTATATATATGAATTATTATTATTATTATCAAACTGTACGGACGTGTTTCACTTTTGTCTTGATTTGTGGTTATTTAGTGTGTTACCGATTCTACTTTTGACTTCTTTTAGGTCTCTTCCGTCTTTACTTATGAGAGCACCTAAATATCTAAACTCAGTGACATTCTCGATTTTTTCATTGTCTATCATGATTACTGCTTTTTTGTCACTAGTTCTCGAAAATCTCATGACTTTCGTTTTTTTTTCGCGTCGATTTTCATTTCGAATTTCCTTCCCGCACGGTTTATCCTATCAATCATTTTCTGCATTTGAGCTTCTGTTTCATCTATAAATACCTTATCGTCCGCATAGCTTATTTCATTGACTCTTTGTCCATTGATCTTCAGACCCATTCCTTCAATTCGTACCTCTTTTGTTATTTCGTCTGCGTAAATGTTAAATAAAAAGTAGAATCGGTATGGCAAAGACAGCCTTTAATAACCTTAGCAACGTCTTCAAAAACAGAACCTTAAGCATGGGCCTGCGGAAGAGAATAATGAGATGCTACGTTTGGACGGTATTAAAATATGCGTGTGAAACCTGGACAATGAGTGCGGATATTGTAAGAAGACTGAACGCCTTTGAAATAATGTGGTGTTATCGAAGATTATTAAAAATACCATGAAACTGATTTTGCAACAAACGTATATCGGTCTTAACAAAAGTAAATGAAGAAAACAAAACGATAGTTGAAAATATTAAGCACATAAAATCCGGGAAAACGGTCTTTTCATGTTGGCATTGCAAGGATGAGTTCAAGGAAAACCCATTAAAGGAAGAAGAAGATTGGAGCTAGTAACCACGAATGCACCAGCCAACTTCCTACGCAAGAGTCGACAAGACGCGATTAGATGAAATCGAAGAATATAGATGTACGCAACCTCTTGAGGCAAGAGATGCGACCACGACGACGACGACGACGACGAGTGTGTTACGGTTGAAATAATTTTGTTTAAATTTACATTATTGAAATAGTGTTCGGCGCAATCTATATAATGTTTTTTTCGGTTTGGCAAAATATCAAACGGTTCAGAAGATACTTCATTGTTGTACGCTTTGATGATAATTATTACGTTCAAATTTGTCAACTGCTGAGCTGGTTAATTTCATTTCAAACAGGTTGATTTCTATAGATAAGATTCGTAAGTAATTGTTATTTATCTTTTTTGTAAATGTCGGTCGAAATGTTCTAGCGATTTGTCAGATGACGGAGAATACGTAACATGTCCGCGTTGTCAGCGAACACATTCATAAATGCTCCGGTGTGCAGGTGACGATGCGTGGGGAAACATGTCGGAAAGAGACAAGACAGCATGGCGGTGTCCAGCATGCCGTGCGGATGATAGCAGCACGGGTAACTACAGTCATGCAATTCAGGCCGCGATAAATTCGATTGTGAGCAAGAAGCCGCTAGTTAACATGCAGGCGTCATTTCAATTTGATGTTCGCATGAGCAAGATGCTCAGCGCGTTGACTGCAATCAGAGAGCAGAATGATGCGCTACGCAGCTTAACCGAATGTACCTCGATTTTGAGTATAAGTTTACAGCGTTGGTAATCGAACGCCGATTCGACTACAGCATACGTAAAGAAATTGTCCATTTTTCAAAACTTTTATTTAAGCAAAACAACAATATGCAATCAAATTTTTCAGTGCCAATTTATAACCACTGTTGGCGTATCAAATTTTTTAGTATTTTCATGTGCGAGTAACTGTATTTTTGGACTTAAAATACACTTTGAGGGGTTAAATCGAAAAACAAATAATTGTTCAATGTAATAATATAATGAATGAATAAAAAAAAAAAAAAAAAAAAACCAAAGATTATTTTGTTAAACAATAGTTTTAACAGGAAATTCTCTGTTTTTAAATTTCTTTTATATTTCAATAATGTGTGAACATTTTTATTTTAGGCTGTATTATAAATAACGCGATTCGTGTCTAATATTTGCAGAATATTTCTTTTCGTAATAAGATTAATTTTATCGCCATAATGAAAAAATTATTAAATTGACAATTGATGATTACCGGTTGCTGTAAACTTTTAACTCAAAATCGGGTTAAATTCGGTTAAGCCGCTGGCTTCGGAAACAGAACGCCGAGCAGTTAGAACAGTGCACGCGTAAAAACAACGTTATCATTGCGAATATTCCGCCTGTGCCGGGAGAGAATTTGGTCAATTAGGCCGTAAAATTGAGCCAGGCCACAAACAGAAATATTTCTATAGAGGACATCGATGCTTGTCACCGACTCCGCCAAAGTCGCCAAGACAGACCTACCCCAACATCGTGGTGAAGTTCTGTCGCAGGATATTAAAAGAATTTTTATAAACGAACGCCTGTCTCGCAGTAACTCGCAGCTCTTCTCATCTGCGAGAAGATTACGTTTCATCGATTGGAAGTTTGTCTGATCGCGGCACGGGAAAGTGTATGCCCGTAAGAATGAAAATGCACCGATTACTCGTATCGTGAGCAAGAGTCAGTTTCCGGCTTCTTAAATAATACATGACTCATCTGTGTTCTATTCTCGCGTTAATTTTTACTTCCGATATATTTTACGTTTTCGATGTTTTTATCCAAATTTAATATTATATCACCTTATTATTATTATTATTATTATTATTATTATTATTATTATTATTACTCCTATTAGTTTAAGACGAAACTATTTTTATAGCAGAATAAATTCGTTAAAACCATGCAGTACTCAAAGTATTTCAAAATGAATTCACTTACCCAAAATATTTATAACGAGAAATAAACATAACAGTAAGCATACTGCTAGGTACAACATTTCTCAATAAATAAACTTTATAGAACAAACACTAAACCAAAAAATAACTATAATAAGAAAATCAAACGATCAAAAATCACAATAAATTAAATAACCTCACAAAAAAGAAAATAAAAAAGGGAAAAGAAAAATGAAACTATACACAAATTTAGATATTACGAAACTTTCTAGAAATTAAAATACTATAACTTATAAAACGAAACAACAACAGAAATAAGAATAATCTAGTTTCAAATAAAACAGAAAATTGCAATATACATGAAGTGTTCATTATGTAATTACTCTAAAAATTTTCAAAATTCTTACAACCTAGATAAAAATAAGTAAAAGCTTTAATTAACAAACTGCTAAATAGCTGTGTCAAATATGTACATAACATTTTTATTACTCTAATCTATGTAAACAATGAATCGCAGTGCAGGCACATGAACTTTAATAAATTAATCGCTGTCACATACATAAAGTATATTACCCGTTTAAAATTTTAATTTTAATTATTAATTGCTCTTTTAGATATTTATTATCGTTTCCATAATTTATAAAATATTATCTAAACACTATAACACTGCATTTGCATTTTTTCGAAACAGTCATATGTTACAAATTGTTTAACCTTTATACTTGCATATTTACACAGGTTTCGCAGTGCCATGCTTAATGTATAATATTGTAAATTTTTATTTATTTACTACAATTTTCTAAATAGATTTCATTTTGTTTAAGTTATTCCAATTAGTTCTATTATAATTTGTTCAACTTTTATACTTGCATGTTTACACAGGTCTCGCAGTGCCGTGCTTAATGTATTTTAATTTTGTTTTATATTATTCAAAATAGTTCTTTTATAATTTGTTTAATTTTTATAATTGCATATTTACACCGGCTTCGCAGAGCCATGTTCAATGTATAATATTGTAAATTGTTTTGGTTGTTTCTTGCAATTTTCAAAATAGATTTTATTCTGTTTTACGTTATACTAATAATTGATTACTGTGTTACACACTTATTAATGTAATTAATGTATTGTAATGTATACATTAAAACTGTATTTGATTTTGTATAACCACTACCAGCACTTTGTAGCGCATTTGTGGATTCCATTAATAATAATAATAAATTGAATTGAATTGAATTGAATTATTATTATTAATATTAATATTGTTATTATTAATATATTCAATATGATGCAGGGTGGTCTTGTATAAGTGTAGAGGTCTGAGCTTTTAAGGATTTATATTTCTTTGAGTATTTATTAATCTTTTCTTTGCGACCCTTTTTTGCATCTTTTTCCAGGGGTCTGTTTTTGTTCTTATTTTCATTTTCACATCAAACACTGGTAAAATTGTATACATCTCTCGGAATATCTA
This sequence comes from Icerya purchasi, assembly GCA_039619475.1. Lineage (NCBI taxonomy): Eukaryota > Metazoa > Arthropoda > Insecta > Hemiptera > Monophlebidae > Icerya > Icerya purchasi. The sequence continues at coordinate 443,906,374 of CM077116.1, read as the reverse complement.
TGAGATGGAAGTTTATTGTTGGTCTTTGTTTATATTCTTCATTTATCTATCAGTTACTGATTTCGGGACAACCCTTACCTTTCATTTTATACCGATTTATTTATTTATTAATGTTCTATACTTCGCTGTGGCTGCATGTTTGGAAATTGTAGATATTCATGTCGGTACAAATGTGTATAACATTGCATGCAATATTCGCATAGTTGCTTTTAACACATTGCACGGAAATGTACCATGACTTTAATTGTGTAATTCTTACCGGTTAGTTCAATTAATATGGTTCCAGGTTTCTCTTTCGTAATACGTTAATAATAAATGCTATTTCTACCGTTTCGATTACAGGTTTATATATAATCAAATTTATTACTACACGTGCATTAACAGAATATATTTAACTATAATTTAAAATGTTACCTCCTTATTCTATTATTAGAATCAGTTTCCTTTGAAATGATATTAAGAACGGTTTGACTGATGGATCGGTTATGCATTACATTATTAAATCTAAATGTTAAGAGCCTAAGAGCTCATTTCGATGAGCTCTTAATCTTTTTAGATTCACAAACATATTACGACATTATGCTACTCACTGAAACCTGGGTTTATAATGACGAACAATACAAGTACAATATTCCGGGTTATATACTGTACGCGCAATGTAGAGAAAGTAAACGTTCTGGTGGTGTAATTGTTTATCTCAAGCAACTGTTGTATTCCCGAACGTTACGGTAACGACGACGACCAAATACTCGAGTTTTTTGGGGGGTTTTTTTTGGGGGGGGGGTTGTCTACAAGGACATTAGCCCAAGAACAGAGGAAAAAAGACGCAAGAAACTTAGATCTTTACACGATCAGAGATAGCCGACAAAAAGGAACCAAGAGCCTGAACAACAGAAAGAGAAGGAAGGGAGAGAATGAACGAAGCACTGTAAGGAGTGGGAATACCAATTTGTAAAAGGGAGGAGTAGAAAGCAGCTTGATCGGTTACAAGAGATGCACACTCGAACATTACGTGATCGGGATCACACACAAATTGGATGTTGGAGGGGTGCAATGGACAAAAAGGAGACGGCACAAGAGAGAAACGGAAAAGCGAGGAAGGAAGCAAATTGTGCCGAAAGCACAGGCGGCAAATCGCAAAGATGTTGGAGCGACAGATGGAAGGAAAGTCAAGAAACCAGGGGAAACGAGGAATGGAAGACTGAATAGATAAGAAAAAGGAATCCGGGTTGGAGGAAGAGGAGACGTAAGAGTCAAACCATAGATTAGAATGAGCAGCAGAAGACAGAAGGGTAATATTGAAAGGAGAGAAAACAGGAAGAAACCTACCGGAAGAAGAAGATAACCGAGCGAATGAATCAATTAACTCATTACCTTCAATTCTCTAGAGTTAATATATATATATATATATATATTTTAATAAACTGACAAACGAACTTGATATCGCGTTTATTTATTAATATAACTTCAACGGTGTCGCATCTACACGAAATGATCAATAACCGAGAAACCCTATGTCTGAAAGAACCGCGATTATTACAGCCAAACTTTTGGTGTCAACCGGGCAGACTGGATTCGGTATCAATCAGTTCGGATAACGGCCAAGATATAAATCTAAATTCTACATTAATTACTAGTCCTTATATGTTAATGGTAGCGCGGTAGCCTAGTGGTTAACGCGCTTGGCTACTAAACCAGAGGACACGGGTTCGAGACTTGTCTCGTTTCAGATCCAAATCGCTCCCAGGTCTTTACCTAATCTGAAATTATTGGGTACCAGAGAAATCTGGGAAAGTAAAGGCGACCGAGAGAAAGGAACTGGCCCCAGTATTCTCATCGGATCCATTACGCTTAGTACATTATGAAAATCTTAATTACACAATCCATGATAGCTTATCAAGAATATATGGGACTTACTTTACTTTACTTATATATTAGAGGCGCTCGCTAGATAGGTGATTTAATTGAAAATACGTGTAAGTGAAAGTTTATAAATAGAATGTACTAAAAAGGGAAAATAGCGAAGCGAGTGCATAAACTAACGTAAATTTACTTAGTTAGCAAATTTATAAATATTACGTGCAAGAAGGAAAATTACGAAACCAGTGCACCGATCAGCGTAAATTCACTTAGTCAGCAAGTTTAACAAAAATTAACAACGCTACGTATCGAAACGGAAAGTTCTGATGGCTGGCACACAACAGAAAATTTCCAAGCTGAACAGATTAATATAAGATTGCGACAGGTAATATTGTACATATAAAAGTAAAACCTGCTTAACGACAAAAATTTATCTATCTTTGATGTATAACGATTTTGTGACTCGAAATTATTGCAATGTTGAGAACCTGATAACTTGAATATTAATATATTAGAAAGTACAAAATGCTCGGAATATCTTAACTTATTAAATTCACGTGGATTCAGTAGTAGTGCTCCAACTTTTAGAAATCAAAATAAAGAATCGTGCCTGGATCTTGGTTGGTCTGGTACCATTTCACCTAATTCCCAATTCTCCTAATTCCCATTTCGCCTAAATTTAGGGTCGGGTTACTCAGGTAATAAAAAAAAGGTCAGACAAACATACGAATGATTTCGTGTTGGCAACAGCGCGTCATCATTATCGAATTTTAAGCAGACTAAACGCATCATTTTTTTTTCTATTTGATTCCACTGTGTTAAGGTTTTTTTTTCTTTCCGAAATACAACAAAAAGGTTTATATGAAAATCAGAAGTGAAAAAATACCGCTAAAAATGTTTGATGTAAATATACGCGAAACGACCACTCCGATTAATATTTGCGAGTTATTTTATTGGATGTTCAGTGCTGTATAAATCCCACCCGCCTTATCAGTCAGTATATAAAAGCCTTATTGATATTTAGTGTGACATGAACATTAAGGTTCGGAGTTGCAGAAAAAATAATAAAAAAGCTAAATTATAATTAGGTGCAGTTTCGAAGTGGTCGTGTTTATATAAGAAAAAAGGAATAAAAATCGAATAGAATTAACAATAATAACATGACATCGAATGATTATTACAGCGGTAATTTTATTATCGATTATTAAAATTACAATTATAAATACATACAAAAAGTAAATGTTAAAATTAGGAAAACATAAATAAAGCTCCATTTAGTTCACCCTGCCTTTTTGCCTTTTCTAGGCTTTTTATCAAAATAACTTCTTCCGGCTCAACGTAGCTCGGTACGCATTTCAAACGCCTATACTGTCAGCAAGTGCTCTATTTCCGCTTCTCGGCCACACACAACGAAACTAGTTCGCTACCGCTGCGTAGCGGTCAGATCCTTCGATTTTTTAACCGAGAATGCGTCTTTGACAAACAATGCCGCGTTTGTCCGCTGCCGGGACCTTCCGAGAAATTGAATGATTATTACCAAAATTTTAATATTTTCAAAGATCGTAAGAAATGCCAAATCCATCTCAATATGCGGAAAGTCACCGCATACTGACTGTTTTACGCTATGAGGTCACAATTTGTTCTGGGTTGAGTGTTATATGTATCAACGTTCTGAAGGAAACTATTCTTCTATCTTGAATATTTAAATTTTCGCTTGTGAATAAACCAAAAATTTAGAGTCGGTCTAATATATGTATTAATGGATATATCATTTATAAAAACAAATCGAGCAGGTAAATAATATATATGTATATCTAATATTTGTATATTGAAATATTTATTGCAAATTACATTTTAAATGAAATGGTATTCAATTAGATTTTGACAACAGAGAATAAAAAAAATTATCATCCATTAAAAAATTATTTTCGCTTAATTGCTATAAATTTTTATTTTGTACGTCAAAAGTGTATGATAAAATATTTGGTTAATTGAATAGCGTTTTTTTATATTCTCTTTCTTTTTCCTTTTTGTAATGTTAAATCGTAATCTTTGGGCAATTTATTGAATGAAGCATTTTAAATAGTAAGATAGAAGATTTTTTTTCTTTGCCTTTTTTGGATTTGCCGAAAAATCTCGCAGACTTAACAGATTATAAAAGAAAGAAGAAAAATATTATAATCTAATTCGATTGGACACTGGGGAAATAGAAGAAACAAGAGTAAGGAGGACAGTGCCCTTTTATTCCAATCTTCCGCGCTTTGGCCTCCCCACTCCTTGCAGTGCCAAAGCCATTCTTGCTTTCTCCTCTCTCAATATAGTTCCTTTGTTAGCTTTCTTTATCTCCTCAATTTTTAATCTTTTCCTTATATAATGTACAGTTCTCTGCGTTGGGTAAGTTCTATTGTTGACGTGCCCAAAAAATTGAAAAAAAAAAAAATTATTTTTTACTTTGTCAGAGACTCTAAAAACAACATTTTTTGCGTTTTATTTATTTTTTTCGTTCTAATTATTGAAATGACTTGAAAAACATCGTCATTATAATAAACGTGACTAATTTGAAGAGGAATTTTTCAAAGTCCAACAGCAACCATTTAGGCTTCTGTAGAAGTTATTTATACCTTAAAATTCGATTTTAGAAGTATTTTTAACAACATACGCCAAGTTTTACCGTTTCATCTTGTAGAATGGGGAAAAAGATCATGACTGTATCTTCTAAAAATTTTTTTATACCGTGCGACACATCTAAAAATGTAATAACCCCTTATTACTACCAATCTTTCGCCATTTTTTAATCAATTGTCCTTATTTTCACTGCTTTCTACAACTAAAAATCTATTATTAAAGATTATCAAATATAACAAATATACTCGAGGGATAGATATAAGAATATTTAAAATATACATTTTTTTGATATGGTGCTTTTAAATCTATGCTCATTTATTAATCCCATAAAAGCCACGAACTGACCCCATATAGCAGGGTCTTCATCTTGTTTATTCCTTGCTTACTCCTCTTTTTCTGATGTACACAGAGTTTAATAGTAAATCTAGTAATTTTTCTCGTCCTAATATCCAAATTTTGAAAAATCTCTTGTAATCGTATACGTTACTGTTGGTTATTTATTCAAATCCGAAGCAGTATTTAATTTTTAAATTCTTTCGATTTGCAAATTCACTTTTTTTGAATTAAAGAAAAATGAAATTAGATTCAGGAACTTTTGTTAAATAAAAAGAAACACGCTTAAAATTCGATAATGATGACGCGCTGTTGCCAACACGAAATCATTCGTATGTTAGTCTGACCTTTTTTTTATTACCTGAGTAACTCGACCCTAAATTTAGGCGAAATGGGAATTAGGCGAATTGGGAATTCACCTCTTGGCTAGAGGTTTTCGAAATAACAAGTTGAATTTTAACTCTATGTTCGAGATACTTATACGTTTTCTGATCATAGTGCTATAAGTATATCTTTAGTTATAACTGAGCACGTGACTTTAAAGCCTCCAATTATTGATGTTTTCATTGATAAAACTCTTTTTAAAAAAAAGTTATTGAATATTAATCTTGATTACTTATATAGCAATAATCCGTTTATAGATATTAAATTTGAGACTTTTATTGATATACGATTGCTGGACTTGTTCAGGAAAGTAAACATAGATAACAGAGCGAGAAGCGCATAAGAAAACGAACCTTTTGGGTAACTAGCGAAATAGTAGATTTGGCAAATAAAAACAAAAAATAATTTACATAAACAAATGAGGTTATCAACCGGGAATAGTACCTTACTTTTAGAATATAAAAGGATATCTAAAAAAATGCAACCACTATCTGGAATGGCTAAGAAAGATTATTACAATACTCTGTTAAATAGGTGCGGACATGATCAACAGAAGCATTGGAGATTAGTAAAAAATCTATGGAGTACGGGAGAGCATGCGATACGTGAAATAAAAATAGACAATAAAAATTTACCGGTAGTTGGCCATGAACAGCAAATCGCTTGCCTTTTTAATAATTATTTCTTTAGTTCTGTAAATGAGCTGGTTAAGAATGAGAATTTTAGCAATCAGACTTTCACAGTTAATAGTTCGATTTTATAGATTTAATAGAAAGTAAAGTATGCAATAATGTCACTTCCTAATAAAACGTCATTTGGTGCTGATTGTTTGTCCATACTGTTAATCAAAGAAAATTAGGGATTTTTCGTCAAATGGTTAATATTTAATGAATCAGTTAAAGCAGGAAAATTTCCGGACATTCTAAAATTATAATTACTCCAGTATATAAAAGCGAGTTAATAAACTACAGACCGATATGTATTTTGCCTACTATCTCTAAAATGTTCGAAAAATGTATTAAAATTCGGATGGTAAATTATTTATATACTCGTAGTATAAATTTTTTTAGTGAAAATCAGTATATGTTTGTAGAAGAGTACTGACTTAGCGATATTTAAACATACGTCATACATAACCAACAATTTAGAGTGTGGTAAATCTTGTTTAGTAGTTTATTTCGATTTTCGAAAAGCCTTTGATATTATTGATTATAAAATTCTCCTCGCAAAACTATATTCATATGGTTTCCGAGGGATAATTTACAACTGGTTCACATCTTATTTAGCCCAAAGAAAATACAAAACCAAGATAAATAATGTAAACAGTGATTATATTACACAGTTCCGTAGGGTACCGTAAGGAAGTATTTTCGGACCTCTCCTATTTTTAATATACATAAATGAATTGTGTGATCTCAAAATATCTGGGAAAATATTCAATTATGCCGATGATACCGTTTTAGTTGTGAGCTCACGTTATACTGAGATTCTAAAACAGTTAGCACCAAATGGGTTTGATGCAATATTAAACTGGTTTAATAGAAATAAACTAATAGTAAATTTAAAAAAAAAAAAAAAAAAAACTATAAAAGTATTACAAAGATCTGTTTTTCGTCTAATTAGAAACGAAACGGTGATTGATCTTTTGAACATGAAAGTACTTTATAAAGTACAACTTCCGTCTTACATGATTAAAAAATGAATCTAAATTTTAAAAAAATTACTCGTCAGTGTTACTAGATCCGGTCAAAGTGATTCTATGTTCATAAATATCACGCGTGTCGAGCAGGCATTCGATGGGGTGTGGCATCAAGGCCTCCTCTACAAACTGAAAAACATTCTGCCGAATGGCATCTATGGGGTAATACAATCCTTTTTGTCAAGAAGGAGTTTTGTAGTGAAGGTAAATTCATCAACGTCGCGAAAATACAGGATAAATGCATCCGGCCCGCAGATACTTACGCCATTGTTATATTCTTTGTACTCGGCCGATTATGCAGTACTAAATTTACCACGGTAACAGCGACCTTCGCTGATGACACCTGCATATTAGCGGCAAATAGTGATCGCTCGCGTGCTTCACTACTGCTGCAGGAGCACTTGAACAGGATCGGAGCATGGTCAGAAAAATGGAAAATTAAAATAAATCATTCCAAAAGTTTACAGGTGACTTTTACGTTAAATCAACAGTTCTGTCCCCAGGTAGAAATAAATAATAAAAAAAAAAAAAAAAATTTAAAAATAGCCTTTTATTTATGCACTAAAAGGAAGTACAAAATAACGTTTATTAGTGTACGACTACCAGATACGCATCTTAATATTAAAATATGAAACTACAAAATATTCTGAAAAATAAAAGCGGAGGGCGCAGATTAATAATTAAAGTGTGTTCGGTATTTTCGCAACTTTTGGTAATATTTTATGAATACATATATTCACATTTGCGCGGTGAGTGTCAATTTTATATTTCAGTCGTAAGAATATTGCGATGTATTATTTATCTTAGCGAGAAAAAAAAATGTAAAATATTGTAAAAAGGCTATGTATAAAAAGACCTATCACATCGACTGCTAAATTCCCGTAAAAAACACATACGAAAAATATATTAATAAAACTCAACTATTCACAATGATTTCTTGGAAAATAATGAAAATCCTGATCTCACGTGTTAAAACTTTTTTTGTTTTGGTGGGGAGCGGTGTCAGTAGAAGACGTCTATCGAAAACCAATAATTAGAAACGATTGAAGTTATATATATTTAGAGGAAAAGTTCGAAACAGTGAAAACGAAAGAAGCTAACGAAGAAAAAATTGAAGGAGAGAAATGAAACTTAAAAGGTCAGAATAAAGAACCACTATTAAAACTTATTCCAATTGGAAAATTATATATTCAACTTAACGTACATATGCTGAATATAAAAATGGGAGAATAACTTCTTAAGGGACTACTAAACAAATTTTTGCAATAAAATTCACATGCTGGATCGATTTTGCTTTTCTCAAATTAGTAGTTTTCCATAATCATTGTAGTTTATTTACTTTTTCCTTATTTTTTGTGCGTGTAAAAATTTATTATAAAACGCGTGATGTCATAATGGGAAATTATTGCCGTGATTGACTAATTTTTCCCGAAATATTTTATTGAAATAACTCCGCTAAATGAATACATGTATATAATCAGCATTTCAATTCTTTGTAAGAGGAAATCATTTTTCAAGCGAAATATGAACGAAAAAAAAAGAAAACATCCGAAACTTTTGTTTTCTAAACAAATTAATTTCTAATTTGTTTCGTTGATTTAATGATTATTTTATGCCTTAAATTTGATATTAACAGGAAGAAAAAAAAATTAAAAACTCACTAACACTAAATTATAGGTCTAATTGGAAAAAGGACAAGGCCGAATCGTATGGCGGCCGAAACGATACGACCCCCGGATTGTTGCATATAGTTTGGCTAATGAATTTTGGGAAAATTAAACTCAATCCACTGTGTTGTATTCCTGGATGGAGTATAATAACCGATTATTTCACGTAAGTCGAAATAAACTAGGACGAAACTGTCGGTATTGCGTTTATTTGGCACGATAATAATATATAATACGGATCGCGGTTACGTGGAAATAACTGATAGAGGCTAACGTGAGTCTGTAGCCGGTACGATTAGAGCAATGCGGTGCTAATAATCGAACAGACTAGATATCGAATATTCCGGGTATCACCGAGAATACTATTCCAAAAAAATCACCGACAATGGTCAAACCTTATATATTAAGGTTCACCGAACGGTGATATGATAAATTAGTTGCGTCATTCGCAGTGTAACTTGCAGATAAACTGGGAAGAAACAGTGAATACGCATCGTAAGCGAATAGTCGGTTACTTTGGCCGCGTATAACTGTAAACGATAATTTAGTATGTAGCATTTTATTAAAATCCAGCGAACGACGATGTGACAAAAAGTTACGTCACTCGCAACGTAACTTGCAGATAAACTGGGAAGAAACAGTGAATACGAAATGTAAGCAAATAATCGGTTATTAGCCCGCGAATAGAGTTAGACAAAATATTGAACAACGTTTGTTTAAGAAGAAAAAAAAACCGGAAATTCGATATACACCACTATCTCATGTAGGAACACTATTTCTAGCGTGGCCAATAAAAGCAGCCATCTTAACGGATGAACCTCTACTCGATTTTGTATAAAATTTATACCGCTCCGCGCGTTTACACTCCTTTCTTTCCTTTTTCTTTCCTTCAACTGAGCAAAATAATCTTCTCATTCTTAAACCCAAAGTACTATCCCCTAAATTAAGCCTAGTTATACCGATACCTTATTATTTCTCGTTAGCCTCCATCGATTCATCCCACTTCGGAACTTAGTTTGTTCATGATAAACTACACTTAAAAAAAAAAAAAAAAAAAAAGACAAGTTGAGTCAAGCATGATGATTCATGCGCTGACGATTCCGTATGCCAAGCTTACAATAACTGTAATTTACACTTACGTAATACTAATATTTAAAAAACAAAATAAAATCAGGTAACTTTTTGCAATTTTTCGAAATTGTCACTAACTTTGAAAATTCAGTTAAGAAAATGAAATACGGTTTCGTATCGATCTTTCAATCAATATATATCACAGACCTGGATAAAAGTATATTTTTTCCCAAAATTTCGAGCTTTCAGCGCCCCGAGGGTAGGGGGTCTAATTGTAAAGTTGGAGGAAACCCGGATGCTCAAAACGAGAGAAATATACACGGAGATGCGCATATTTTTAACCTTTTTCGAACTTGTTGTCAACTTTGAAAGTTTCGTTAAGGAAATTAGATACGATTTCGCTTCCGACAAATGGGACGATCTTTCCAACGATATGCCCGGGACAAAAAAAAAGTATTTTTGTTCAAAACTTTCGAACTTTCGGCGCTCCAGGAGCTGAAATATGAAGTTGTAACCTTGAGTATATGTTTCCTATAAAGCGGTCCTTTGTGCGTATGTTTGAGATTTATTTACTCGAACTATTATTTATGTGCCATTTTTTGCTGTTTTGAGACCCGAATGTGAGGGCGGTTCATATAATTTTTTGACCGCAATTTTTTTTCCCTTTTATGAAAAAGCATCTAAGTTTTTCATTTAAATATTTTGAATTTTACTTTTATAAAGGTTTATCTGGTGATGAGTTATGAATTTTTAAACAATTTTTGTGGTTGTTTTCAATTCCGTATTATATATTCTTGACGGTTTTTTTTTTTTTGTTTTTTTCTTTTTTTTTGCATTGCCGGCCGAGTAATTGGTTAGTTTGAAGTTATAGATTTTCTTAATGCGAATTTTAATTGTAATTTATGTCCCAAATTTTAATTTTATAAGGAGTTATATTGATTTCTTCAATCTTCAAAACGTCCCCGCAAATATTTTCATTTTTCTACCTTGAATTCCGAGTTGCGAAGGACTTTAGTATTTTATTAGTTTTCTTTTTTCGGTGGTTCATTATTTATCATAAGTCGAACCGTTCGTTTCCCGGTTTTAAGAAGTTAACGTTACATATTTATACGGATTCAGGGTATTTGGCGCGCTATCCTGTGGACAACGTTTGAGCTAGCAAATATTATTATACGATTAAAAATTGTTACAACATTCACGATTTCTCAAACGTCGTTCAACGGTGCTTCATCACTGGCGTTAAGATTTCAAGCTTGCTTACTCGGCCAAGAAACCGTAATTCCCGTACATAATCGAAATATTCTGGGGCGGACACTGTCAAAGTATGTTGATCGTAGTGGTGGTCGGGTACAGCGCAGTGGTGAATGCTGTCTATGTAGTGTACCGAGAGTATTAACGAACAAAGGGCAGATTTTATAATTACCCTAAATACCGGCGGAAGAGTAGAGCGGGCGGTGTAAGAAAAGATAAAGCTGATTGTAGGTGGCCGCTCGTTCGGTCTTATGTTCGCATCTCCGTACAAAAGAATCAAGCGACGATTAGCGTAGAAAGATCTATCTAGTCGAAGCCACATTGATTTCTATCTTGTTAAATATAATGTGAATTTGCCGTATTTTTTTGTTTTTTCATAAAAAAAAATTAATTAATTAATTTAAAAAATATAGATAAGACAAATTCTAATGTTCGAAAAAATAAATTAAAAAAAAAAAATTCAAACGAATTGTCTTGTTGACATCGCGAAACCGGTACATCGAACGGAAAATCGTTTCAATATCTAATACATATATATATATATATATATATGTATATATAATCACGAATGCAGCAGGCCAGACTAGCTTGTGTACGAGTACACCAATGTTTCATCGCAATCTTTCTTTCCATTTTTTTTTTCTCTTTATTTTGTAATGAAAATCAACTGAATTTTGCGCATTTTTGAACGTACGCTTTAAGCAAAAGAAAACATTATTTGCTACAAAGAATATATTTTACATTTTTTTTTTCTTTCTGTTTAATTTAATTTTATTGTTTTTACTTTTTTCGATATTTTTTTTGGATTAGGTAAAAAATTTTACAGAGGATGCAATATTGGTAAAGGAAAACTCGCCGCTCCGCGCCTACTATCGCTGGCTACAAGGCCTGCTGCCGTGTATCATTTGCAAGAAAAAAATTTGCATTAATTGATTTAATACCGAAATTTCCCAACTTGATGGTTGAATGATATAAACAGTTCCATTGTATCAGTACACGCGTGTGAACGAAATACGCTTTTATGCGCGCTGCGTCGATTAAAAACCTTCTTCAGATTTGAAATGTTATTAAAAATTAATCAAGCTCCCCCCCCCCCCCCCCCTAAATGTTCATAAAGGTAACATGTCGGATGTTAAATTATTTATAAATGCATTTATATCAGGAACTCAGACTTCGTGAAATGAAGTTCAACTATAGCCAGTTTCACAAATCATTTGACATTTGCTAGATTTAGATTCGCATTTAATATCTACGCAGAAGAAATAATTTTAAACATCCGCTATTCGTCAAAAATGGATTCAAAGTGAATGGAGTACGAATAAGCAATATAAGACATGCTGACGACATGGTTCTGATCGGAGAAACGCTGCAATACACTGAGTAAAGAAAGCTGCAAACTAGAAATGCAAATTAACATCGAAAACACCGAAATAGTGAAAACTAGTAAATGCCCAAAAGGAAATATGAAACCGCTGGATGTAATCATTAATGGGAAATAGCTGGAACAAGTTAAAAAATATACGTATTTGGGAGTAAGAATCACAGATGATGGCCGAGATAATGTAGAAATCAAAATACGTACAGGGCAGGCAAGCGCACGTTTAATAATATAGAACGTACACTCAAACGCTCAACGATTTAAAAAAAAAGCACAAGAATGAAAGTACTGAAAAGTTACCGGTACTAAGATACGCCTCGGAAACGTGAACAATCACGAAAAATATAGAAAACCACCGGGTAAACGCATTCGAAAGGTGGTGTAATCGAAAAATGGAAAGGATAAAATGGGCGGACAAGATTACAAATCAGGAAATGCTGCGTAGATTAAATTTAACGGAATTGTCATTGTTTAAGAAGATCATGGCTGGAAAAATGAAATATCTATACTACAGAAGGACCCCGGTTATTCATACTAGCTTCCAGTGGGAAAGTACTCGGAAAAGCAGGGAGATTTAACATGCTGACTAGCGTAGAAGTTCTGGGTTGGGCAACCTCTTTTTATAAGAGAAGCGTAATAAAAATAATAATAATAATAATAATAATCTCAAAATTACCAACACGTTTACGAAAGAGCCCTTAATCGATATTCGTTATATTTAAATGTTATCATCATCATCAAGTCCATTGTCCTACGTAAGGACGTGGTGGCATCATATTCCTTTTACCATTTCCTTCCATTTATTTCGATCCATTGCTACATGGAATGCTTCTGACAACTTGTACTCAGTTAGTATATTTACTTGATCAGCCCATATCTTCCTCTGGGACGTTTTCCTTGCACCTTGTCCTGTATAATGTTTCTTTCCATGGAATTTATGTTCCTGGCTATATCATCGAAGTATCTGATCATATTCCGATTTATTTCCTGCAGGAGCCTGGTTTCTATCTTCAGCTCTCTTCTAGAATTGATTTGTTGGTTTGATGTGCTGTCCACGCTATCCGCAGCATTTTCCTGTACACTCCCATCTCGAAGGCATTTTATATTGTTATTTATAAGGTAGGACCATTCACAAAAACAAAAAATATATTAAATTTTGCTTTTTTTTTTTGCTATTTGAGTTTTTATTGGTTTTTTTATTTTGTAAACAAACAGGAGGTCGTAAATGCGCTACACTATAAGGCTAGTTTGAGGAAACTTAATTGTCTTCTTTAATTGCACACTGCATAGATAAATGAACAAGTGTCGGCCACGTGACACCTATCACAGTGCGTCCAAAAATAAAAATAAAAAAATCTACTCATTAGCAATCTAACCGGAATTCTGGAGTCCTCAAGCGAAGACGAAGGCTCCGATTTAGAATCTGGGGGTGGTAGAGGTACACAAGAACATGAAATTAAAGCACAATTGAAGGCATATCTCAAAGAAAAACGAGCCTCCCTCGATGAAAACCCTCTGGACTGGTGGAGAATTAAATTGAAATACGACAAGTAGTATCTCAGCGCTCATCTAGCCAACATTCCGAGTGAGCGATTATTTAGTGCAGCCGGCCCCTTATATACGAGCCACTCAGAAATCGCCTCATGGGGAAAAAGGCAGCTAAATTACTATTTATAAAATATAATTTACCACTTTTAAAATTTGATTATTAAAACAAAACTATATAATATATCGATTCTATAATAGATCTTTTCTATATTTCGAGTTATTAGTACGGTACCGTATTATTATTGTAATTATTAATAAAAATAATTACATAAAATAATCTGTTTTAATGACTTTCCCAAACATTCGCATTCGCACATTCGCACCCCAAACATTCGCATTCGTGAATATCGAAAATATAACATTCGTAACATCCCTAATGTGTACCTTTCAACAAAGTGTAATTTATGAAATCCTATTAACGAAAATACGATGAGTGTAAAATGTATACTTTCTAAGAGCTAACAAAAGTAGATAAGTTACACTTGTTCAATGATCATGTATTATCGATTTGGTTTTTTTTTTTCGGTTTCCTAAATGTAGCGCAAAGTTTAGTAATAACGATATTTCTGTACGTAATTTATTTTTATAGCGGACAACGTTACATCAGGTACGATGAACTTGCATTTCTAGATTACAGTTTTTGCTTTTTTTTTTTTTTTTTATTTTATTTTAACTTAATCAGTTGTTGCTTCTAATATTGCGCTTAGAATGGACAACCTAATTTTACTTCTTTGTTTTTTTACTTCTTCTTTTTTTTTATATTATTACGAAATGATATTCAAACGAACTTTTCTTTTTGATTACGGTTATTACCAAGATTCGCTTCGTTATGTTGCAATACCCTTATTAATTTAAAGGTTTTTACACCATAAAATTGGACATAATTTTATCCGATAAATTAGTTATTAATAAATACGGTAAAAAATCTGAAATGGAAAATAGGTACGCATCACGTCTCTGTCGGCAATCTACACAAATTAGGCCGATATTTTATTTATTTCAGATATAACCATACAATTTCTTCCGGAGATTAGAGGAATTTTGATTTATAATAAAAGCTACGGAATATAATTTCATCGGTTTTTTACGGTATATTGTATACATTTTACATTTCCTCTATTTAATACATGTTCAATGCGGATTAGAATTAATTTAATTTATCCTTAACCCTTTTTTTAATAATAAATAAAGATATTTTTTGTAACGAATCTCCCTCTTTGGTTTATAATTACACTCTAAAAATTCAACGCTTTTATATTTGTACGATTTTATTTAATCTAAATTACGGAAGAAAAATGTAACATTTAACTGAAATTTTACTTATAAGAATTAAAATTTTTGTGTGGTAACGCGAAATAATTAATAATATTCTCATTATATACATACATACATATGTGAGAAAACAATGTGTATTTTATTTTCGATCAGGATCAAATATTAATGCTGTTGCTCAATTAGTAAAAGTATCCCTTCCTAATTGTTCAATTTTCTATAAATCATTCGGAAGGTATGATGAAAAAATACTACGACCGTGGCGTGGTTAGTTAGGCATTTGGCATTTTGTTGTTTGGCTAGAACCCCGGATTCGGTTCCCGCTGTACCCCCACTCCCAATATTGTAACTTCCAAGAATTTCACTTGCGCGCTTAATAAATGTCCATAGTCGTGGCCGTGCCTAAAAAAAAAAAAAAACCCTACGATGACCAAATTTTTAGATTACAAGAACCAATATTTATAGGAGCAACTAGACCCAAAAAAAAATACGTTTTTTCAAATTTACTTTTTTTTTGTAATGCCATTTTTCAGTAAAAATAATTACGTTGGAAATAACTGCAATTTTTCTCACGCAACATAACCTAATAATAGGCAGCAAAAAAAAAAAAATTTAATTCTTAATCAAGTGTTTTGACAGTAATTTTAACGTATTTTGTCCCCACTTTTACAGAAAATACGGAGTGGAAACTTGGACGATAGATGCGGAATGTAGGAAAAAGCTAGATGCATTTAGTATATGTGGACTTTATGAAGGATGATGAGAATACCATGGACGGCTAAGGTGAAAAATAAAAACGGCAAAAGATGTAGTCCAAAGAAAAACGGAAATACCTCGCGCATAAGATCCGAAAGGGAGGAATTTTTGTTACAACGATGCAAGGGAAAAATAGAAGACGTTAACAAAAGGAAGGAGATGAATCGAAATGATAGATATTGACGGGAAAAAAGTGCAGCGAACTAATTCAGATGGCAAGGAGCGGCGAAATATAGAAATGGTGTGAGCAATTTTCAGACTGGAGCTGCTACTTGATGATGATGATGATAATGATAATGATTACGGTGATGTTAATAGTTTTTCGAAAAATTTGCCAAAATCCGACGTTTGTATCTTTTTTTGCGCGGTTTTAATCGGATATAAAACATTTCCGAAGCTTAGAACAATATATTGGACGATGGATGAAATTTGTGTTTATATAATTTATTTATTTAATGTCGCTCGGCAGCCAGGGCCACTTGCGACGCCCAGAAGTTACATCTTATAAATAATAGATTAATACATGAAAAGTACAAAAAAGGAAATTAAAATAAACAATAGAAAGAGAAAGAAGAAAAAAAAACAGGTAAAGAAAGGAGGCAAACGCTGCTGAATATTAAAACTATATAAAAAGAAAACGGGTAAGCTTTAAAAATTTGAAAATGTTTACACAGGCCTTTTCATTGTTCGCCAGAATTTCGGCCGAACCGGCATCCTCCTTGAAACAGGCGGCTTTCTCTTGTCGAAATTTGCAGCACGAGGTTGGGAGATGTTCCACCGTAACCGGCACTCCACAAATTTCGCATGTCGGTTTGGGTTGTTTTTGGAACAGGTGGCTATGTGTGTAAAGGCAGTATGCGCAGGCGAGCTAGTGTTGTTTCCTTATGTCGGTCCTATCTGTACGGGGTGCTCCATCGCCGAAGGTTTCCATTGACTTTGAACAGTTTCTGAGAGCGACAGTTTGGATCCCATTCGTGTTGCCGGACGGAGCGTACATGTTTTTTTAGTTGGGATTTCAGATTTTGGCTGTTTTTCTTATTCTGGACTCTAAATTTTGTTAATTGCTGTATACTGGCTTTGCACAGAAGGGCTTCAACCGTACATTGATGGAGCGTCGCCGTCCGTTGAAGACTGCTAACAGCATTCTGACACTCGATACCCAGAGAGGCTTTGGACTGGCAAACGTTTTTTGATGCGATGGGTTAGATGGATTTGAGGCCAGAGTAAAGAAATATTTCAGAGACAGAAATAGCCTTCTGTGTTTGAGTGGCAGGACATTAGTTTCTGCATGAAGAATTGAACTGCAGTGTAATACACCTGAGATTAGTCTTAATGCGAAATTTTGAACAGTGTTTAACCTGTTCAGCACATTAGGTTCAGCAAATTTGTATATGATCAAACCGTAATACATTTTAGAAAGAGTAAGGGCGGAGTAGAGTTTCTGCAGGCATTTCCCATCTCCGTCCCATTTTGTATGAGCTGTCATTTCGAGGACGTTGAGAGATTTTTGACATTTCGCTCTAAGTTCATCGATTGTGCTGGACCAAGACAGCTTTCTGTCGAATACCAATCCAAGAATTTTGACCGTTGGGGTTGATCTAACGGGGGGTTGTTGCCCAGAGTTATTTTGCAGCCCGAAGGGGATTTCCGTTTATTGCTGAAAATAATGCTAGCTGCTTTTTCCGCTGAGAAGACTAAGCCCTGGTTTGTAAACCACACTTGTAATTTATCGATCGTGTTTTGAAACCGAGCTCTTAAGCTTTCCAGATTTGCAGATGTCACGTATATTGTGAGATCGTCAGCGAAAAGATTATATTTTACAGGCGGTTCAATGATTTTTTGTCAGGTCAGAAATGCCTACTACGAATAAGGTCGGACTAATTATAGGGCCTTGAGGCGTGCCGTTTTCTTGACTTCTAGGGGACGACAAGATATCTTCTATCCGAACCCGAAACATGCGGTCTGTCAAGAATGCCTTCACGAAATTAAGCAAGTTCCCAGTGACATTTCAGTTTACCAAGGTTTGAATGATTTTATGTCGCCATACTCCAGGTCAAAGCTTATAAGCATTGTGAACCGACTCGAAACAAAGCTGTGACCAAATTTGCTGGTGGAGTTTTACGAGAAGGTCCATCGTGCATCTCTGCGATCTGAACCCGAACTGCGTTGAATCAAGAAGTTGCTTTTATACCAATATTCATATTAGACGAGCGTTTATCATTTTCTCCAGACATTTGCATAAAGATTTCGGTCAAGGAAATGGGACGGTAGCTGCCAGGGAGGTGCGGTTTTTTTTCCGGGCTTTAAAACTGGAATTACGTGAGCCATTTTGCAAGCATTCGGAATTTTCCCCGTTGTCCAAATTAAATTGTAGAATTGGAGAATTGCGCTAGTGAGGCGAAAATTGTGTTGAGTGACGTTGGTTCTTCTCCGGGGGAGGCATCACCCGATTCTGAATCTGACTTATTCGTTTTTCCTGCCCTGTCGATTTCATTGTCTGATTGATTATTTCCTGAAACGTCAGTGTTGTGTTGTTTTTTTTTTTGCGGATTTCCTGTAGCCATCGAAGAGATCAATCGGGATTACCTACTAAGGATGAGAGTTGGACAAGGCAAACGAGCTCTCCGATAGGGGCCGCTTTGCTGCATTGGTTCGGAGAGGAGGGAAGAAGTCGACATCGATACCGTTGTTTATAGGCTAAAAAGGCTGTGAATCATAGACTTCAGAGGGCTTGGATAGAGTTGATGGAGAAAGAGATTCAGATTGCGCTGTGTCCGGTGAGTCGGTTTCCAATTGGTTATCTTTAAAGTAATCTCCTTCCAGTTCAGCTTCCTCGTTAGTGCAGTCTTCGGCTCTGTGACTTCTTTTGTGACACTTGAAGCATGGGAATTCGTCACATGAAAAGAAGACGCGATGGTTTTTTTTTTCTTCATTATACTGAATTAAAAATGACCCTTGGAGTTTATCCTTACTGATTTCTATGGCTGTACAGAATTAGCGGCGCCAACTAACTATATGGCCGTAAATCTGGCCGTGAGGGTTTAATCTCAAATACGTTACTTTGTAGCCTAATTCAAGCTTCAGTTCCGTCTTGATACATTCTTCAAGGACGTCATTTAGCGTGAGAGGGTTAACATGGAACATGATGATCTTTTTCATAGGAGTGACCAATCTACAACATTTTATGAAACTTGATTCTATCTCGATTTCACCGTGGTTGATGAAGAAATCGTCTATCAGATCCTTCGATTTGAGGTGAACGATCATCCGATTTTTGCTAACCTTAGAAGCTGCTATTATAATTTTCGGATCTATGATGACTTTAGTGAGGACAACTAAGTAATCCTTGACACACGGTATTTCTTAATGCGGTTGAAAACCATGTCTTGATCCTCAAATAATTGCGGCAATTCCGTGATGGGAGCAATTTTATTTTTGGTTTTTTCAGCGTAAAACACATTATTCACTGGATTCATATTGTTCGATGGGAGGGCGGAGGAAGAACTGATAAGCTGGGTTATATTATGCATGTTGATCGGCGAGCAGCTCGCCGACCCTGCTTGGTCTTACCAGCGCTGGTTTTTTGCGTATACGTTAAATGAAAGCCCGACTAAGGCTATAAAAAAAGGTGAAATAATACAATACACTAATAAAAACACAATAACATACATACACGATCGCACAAACACAAAGTCGAGGAGAAAACTGGATTAGAATGCAGTAGCACACGACCGATGTGTTTGAATGTAACACGTGAACCAAATTTGTGTTTAAATCACAAAAAAGAAAAAAAAGAAAAAAAATAATTTAAGCGATTTTTCGCGCTCTGCACAATGGTACAATTGGATGTGGGTTTTTTTAGGGGGGGGGGGGGGATTCTTCACACTTATCATAGATTTCACTATCTTCTGAGGACTAAGAATAACAACCCTTACGTAATACTTTATCCACTTGCAATGGTGCTATTAGATTTGTCATACTTTTTTAACCAAATACTCCGGTGTCGATCGAAAAGTCAATTTTTTATGGTTATGCTATCTTTTTCTAACATGGTTATGTAAGGTTTTAACAGCCTAAAAAAAAAAGAAATAACGTATATTTTCATTTTCTTAATAGCACCACAATTGCAAATGAAATTCGACCGGGACAAGTCCCCTAGTATACTATAAAAGCTAACTTTTTCACGGTTACGAAAAAGTCGATTTATTCTAAATAGACTAAAAATTATTGCCCAACAGAGAGTTTCGTTTGTTTATTACAGTCCATTTTCCGCGGGGGGCTATCTGGAATGGTTTCCTCCGGGTTTTTTTTTTCTTTTTTTCCCCCATGGTTCTGCGCCGTGCTGGCGAAGGATATACGGCTAATATAATAAAAACGTCAGCGGAGAAACAATATCGATTTGGTAAATTCGGAAAAAATAGAAGCGAACCGGCCACGTAAAAAAAAAAAAAAAAAAAGGATTATTTTGATACTGATTTTTTACTAATTTTCTTACATATAATTTAATTTACGTCGTTTAAACTGAAAATAAGAGATATCAATTTTTTAGTTAAATTATATTCATTCTATAGATAAGTTGCTGGTGTATTTATCATCGATGTGTCTTCGCACTGCATCTTTGTAGCTTACGGGTAAGAAATCTCGTTGCCGTTCAAGTAAAAATCACGTCCATTTTCACGATTTAGTGGAGTAATTCTAATAAATTTAACTCCACCTTCGCCGCTTGCTGATTTGGTTCAAAAAGATTTGCAAACTCCTGTCCGTTAACTTTTCTCGACGATACGCACTTTTGCAAAACTGATTAGTTGCGAAATTAAAGTTGCTTTATAAATTTTTTGAAAAAGCAACGATCAAGAGTCTGCAGGATCTCTTCCTGCAAATTTCAATATTCCTACACAACAACTCTAGTGGGTACAGTGCAGTTGCTTTTGGTTTTTGCTGGGAAAAGATTATGATATTTCGGACGACCACGAAAAAATATATTTCCGCGTTTACGTACGCGGAAATTTATCTAATATAATAATTTCACTTCCGGTAGAAGGCATATCAAGTATGAATTCGGTTTTTCGCAGTGATCCATGTAACCCATTTCGCTCGTTTATCAGACAGAGATAAACCATTTCACCGCAACTTTATCGCAAACTATTTAACTTCCATTTTAAAATACGCATTGCAAATTCAAATGCTAAAATTATTATTGTAAAATGTTTTTCTAGAAAATGCGATAAACTGTTCAACACCTACGATGGTAAGGAAATACTTCACTCTCCGTAACCGAAAGTGTAGATTAACTTCAAAAATATAAGTTGAAGACGTAAATAGAAACAATATCACGTACGCGTGAACTCTGATTGAACGCAATATGTTCGTATTATAGCATGTAGAATAGGAAATAATTGTCATCTCGATCCGAAATCCGAGAAGTACATATCTTTTTTTGAAATTTACTTTTAGTTTTTATTCGTTAATAAATAAACTTTTTTAAAAAAAAGAAAACGATTACTTATTTTAAAATGTTTTTACGTAATTGAGTTTTAATAGAGCTAATTCTTTTTTTAATTTTTTTTTCGAAATCCGACTTTACTGATCCCCGTTTATAGTTCTTTTAATTAATATTTCCGGCTGCTGGTAAAGTATTCATTTCAGCGCTGATCCAACGATAGACAGAGTAAATAACTTTTATTTTAATAAAAATTCGTTAAATAATATATATCAAGTAATATTAATTAGAATAGTGAAACAGAGTTTAATATGTATAACGCAGAACGTGAACAACAAGAAATTTACAAATGTACCTATAAAACCTTTTTTCTCGTATATATATATATATATATATTTTTTTTTTTTTTTTAAATAAATTGCGGGTCTCACAAGACAAATATGCCTGTTGTGTGAATGCCCGACACTGTTATTAATGTTTATTCAAAAAAAAAGGAAAAAAACATTACAAATTATTCTTATTTATTTATAAATCATAATATTAGTGAACTTAAAGTTAAATTTAAATATAAATATATATATATATATATATATATATATATATAGTATCCATTCAGATACGTACATGCACCGTAAATACACATCTGTACACCGATACATAGAGGCAGCTTAATATTTTCAATTCGAATAGCATGGACCTTCTTTGTGAAGTTAATATCAGGGAAAGACACGAAAAGGAAAAAAAAAAAACTATGTAAAGAAAGAAGCATTATAAAGCAGAGAGATTCAAGACGTGACTTATTTTTTAATCATTGCACCATTTTTCAGCCATTTCGCTACTCCCTTTTTCCATACACCAATTTTTTTTTTTTTTTTATTTAATATATAATTGGGGATTGCACTTATTAATTTAATTAAAACTGAATTATCAGTGTTATCAATTCATAGATTTACATCGCGGGATAGATATAATATGTATTAATTTGATTTCTTGTTAACCGAATTTTTTGTCCGAATGATAATCGTACATTATTAACATTAAATTCTAATAATCTGTAATAGTAATAGAACATGTTGGAGGACATTTCATTGTTTTCCCTCGACCAAGCTGATCTAGAGTCGTTTTGCTTCTAATGGAGAGTATAAATGTTAAACACCTTTTCTGCATTTTGCTTATTTTATTTATTTCCGTTTCCTTAGCCTTGCATAGTATATTTGAATTCCATACAAAATTCTAGACATTATTATTGAATTGTAGTATATACGTAGTGTTCGATATGATATTATTTTATATAAAAGTGCAATTTTAAATGTGTTTTTTCCAGTTTAACGATTTATCGATATACATATATAACTAGATATTTAAAATCATTTATGTTCTTTAACGGTGGACAAATACATAAATGAGTATTACTATCTACAGGAAATTCACGTAGGTAATCATTGTTATGAAGGATGATTCGCGGATCGCTTATCTTATGTTTGGTACTATTCCGAATGTGTAATAATAATTTTGATTTATTTATATTTATACGTAACCTCCTATCATTTGTCTATTTATTAAAATTATATCTGTCTCCTCTTGTAATAATTCTTCAGCCATTTTTAAATTAACAAAAAAAAAGTATTGTGCAATTTCGTAAAATCAGGCGATTAAGAACGAATCAAATGGACGCATTAAGCAAAGAACTATCCTAATATTTCTATGTAGTGGTTACAGTAGTTCGATTTACATACGAATAAAATCGCTCACAAGTTCCGAATTTGTCACTAATTGCCAATGCGAGATTGTCCTCTTCTTTTTAGCGCATCATATAAATAATCTAGGCGAATAATTATCCTATAAAGTTCGAAAAATCTAAAACACATTAACAAATAAGAAATTCACATGAAATGCGTACTTCTTACGAGATGTTAATTCAGGCCTGGATTTAGGGGGGTCTAGGGGGCTGCAGCCCCGGGCCCCGTTTATAAAGGGGCTTCCAAGAGACACCCACTTCCGACATGTAATAAAAAATTAATCTTTCATTTGTCGTATACATCAACTTTTTTTTAAATAAATAAAATTAACTTTACAGAAGCAAGTGCATTTTTTGATACATTTATTTGTTAATAATTTCATATCCATTTTTATTTCCTCCTGGAGAAGGAAACTTCGTAATAGTAAAATTTCGAATTTCGTAAAAACGTACCAGAAATTTGATTTAAGGTATAACGAGTCAGAATCTACGTTTTTAGGAAATGTCTGTATGAATGTGTGTGTGTGTGTGTGTACACGCGCAGCACACGCACACACACTGTCTTATGCAAATCTTTGTTTAAAATTTGCTGAAAAATTCATTGTTTAAAATTATATATATATATATATATTATATATATATATATAGTATACATATTTTTTTTAGCATCGAAAATTCCACACATTGTCTATATGATATTTAGTTTTGTTTACATTAATAATTATATGTTAATTCGTGAATTCAAAATAATATAATTAAATTAAATTAAAGAAAATTTAGTTATTCTATAAAACTGATAATTTTGTCACTTCCGAAAAGGGTCCCTAATATTTCCGTAGGGCGGGCCTATCATATATTTAATCCGGGCCTGTGATGATTGAATATTATTTTATATAAAGTATATTTTAGGTAAATGGAATACGGAAATCATTTAAAAAACGGATAAAACTCAAATAATCCCGGAATGGTTAAATGTGTAAATTGCGCCTATAAATATCGTAATTAAAACGCGATCTTTCGAAAAATACGGCAGGCTCGGAAATATTCTGTCTCCTGAGAAGCTAAACATCGCAAAAAAATGCGTTCGTCATAAATAGAGTACAGGGGGAACTCCTAATCTAAAAAATTTTGCAAATCTGTTCTCGGTGAATTCTTGAAATTGAAAATAATTGTGCAACAGATAAAGGTCCGATAAATAATTTAACTGAAATACGGTATCGCTATCTGCAAGTACCACCGATTTTTCCATCAATATATACAATACGTCCAAGGGAAAACTATTGCTATCCAAACTCTGAAATTTTGTGTAATCTAAATTTGAATTTATAATATCAACTCCACTTTTCCGTCCAAAGGTTATCTTTTATGCTTATGCTATTTGAGAGGTACTTTTTTTTCTAGACTTCTTTGACGAAAATCAATTATGAAAACCGCTGCGCGTATTTAATCACAAATATATAGTATCGGCTTTGACGCAGAAAAGTCAAAAATGTGGTAAATATAAAAGTAGGAAATTAATATATTAAATAATTTAAATTTTTAACCGGCGCCAAGTAAGTAGAATTTATTTCTGGTTATAGAAAAACATGAATACACATATATATATATATATATATGCAAGATGTTCTGAAACTAATTTGGAAAATTTGTTTTAAGCTATAAAGCTTGTCGAAATGAATAAAAAAGTACTCATTGAAAAATTATTTGGGCGAACAATTAATCAGTTATAATTAATTTAATTATATAATTTAAATGAAAAGATACTTTTTTTTATGTAAATCAATATTTTATAAAATAAAAATAGATATTGAAAAGAAGTAAAATGCGTATTAAATGTAGTCGTAAGTGTATAGTCAAGCCTTCGGATAATGCGCTGCATGTATGGACCGTCCTAAAATATTCTTGTAAAACATGGGGACCATGAATGCAGATTGTGAAAAAAGAATAGCAGCTTTCGAGATGTGGTGCTATCGGAGGCTATTGAAAATATCATGGACCGAACACATAACAAATACGGCAGTGTTAGCAAAAATAGGGGAAAAACGGAAACTAGTCGAAGATATCAAAACTCGGAAAATGAAATATCTGGCTCACAAATTTAGAGAAAACGACTTGTTCATGCTGGCGGTACAAGAGAAGATACAACGAAAGTCAATAAAAGATTAAAATTAATGACAACAAACCTTTCGGCAAACTCAACATATAAAAGTCTACTAGAGACGATTACTCGGGCCAGAGATAGATTAATTTAATAATACATGCAATTTCTTGTCTCAAGAGGCGCAACTATAATGATGATGATGATGATGATGATGACGTGTATAGTCAACTAAGTAAAAATTCAACCAAACAACGTTACACGATGAGCTGAGTTGGTGGTACAGCAAAATGGTCAACATATCGAGCACTTGCTCTAATTGACAAATCATTGTTGACTATACATTTACGACTACATTTTACTTCTTTTCAATATTTATTTTTATTTTACAAAATATTGATTTACATAAAAAAAAAGTATCTTTTCATTTAAATTATATAATTAAATTAATTATAACTGCTTAATTATTTGCCCAAATGACTTTTCGCTCAGGACTTTTTTGTTCATTTTGACGAGTTTTATAGCGTAAAACAAATTTCCCGAATTAGTTTCAGAACATCCTGTATACATAGCTGTCATAGTGCTCCGTTAGAAGCACTATCTGTTTTGCGGCCGAAAATAAAACTAAACGTTTTCAAATGATATCTATGAAATTATCACACGCTTAAACAATAAACACTATTATTCGAAGAATATGCGGAATGTAACTTGTATGTAATTTTTCGTTGCCATATTATAAGGAGTACTCGAAACACGACACGAGCCCAAATGACATCATCGTTATGAGACATTAAAAAGATACAGAGCATTATGATCATCAACGCTGTTCCAGTACCGTTTTGGTGTCTGTTTTTTTCTACATTTTACATACTGGTGAAACTTTTCTAGGCGATAATTTTTTCCTTAAACCTCGGTCCAGATAAATACAAATGTGCCCAATTTGTGCCCGTTGAAACGAATGTAAAAATTCGTTTATTATCGAAATCCGCCCCAAAGTGAATCGTTAGATCTTCAGCATCTGATATTTCCGTGCGCTTGTATAGAAAGCGTGCATACATGTGCAGGAATAAATATACGTCCGGCCACGCTCGAATTGCGCACCGTTATTTACCTGAGTCGAAGGTTAAAAAAAGGTCTCTAATCTCCACACACGAATTGCGCACCGGAAGTTTGCAGGTATGAAATATAAAAAAACAAACGAAAACGACGCTCGGACCATAATCGCTGTTCGCTGGACTAAGGGTTTCCAAAACTGATGGCGCTTGATCCTACTATATTTTTAATGTTCGATAACTTTCAACATTTTTACGTATCCTATTTTTGACAATTAATTTTTAATCTACTAATGAAAAATACTCTACACCTGTCTATGTATTAAAAATCATTCCTCTATAACGGTTTATTAAAAAATATTTGAGAAAACGCCAGATTAATTTTAAATATACGTAATTGTTTAAACTTCTAATTCCATTTTTTTGTTTTTAAAACAAGTAGTTCCGATAAATAACTGTGATATATTTATGTTTTAATCATTAAAAATTGATTCCGGCTTTTGCAATTTACCAGTTAGCTCAACTTTCGGTAATTTTGCTTACTCCTAATTGTCTACATTTGTGTTCTTTTATCTTTCTAGTTTCAAAAAAATTATATATATATGATTACACGTGTATACACTACCTCTTGACATAGCGGCAGCTAAAATTTTTCCTTATTTGGAAGTTATTATTTTTAATAAAATATTTCACTTTCATATATACGTTAATGTTAATTTCGTGTTACCATTAATGTTAAGCAATTATCAGTGTTTTTATTATGGGGATGAATATTTCTAGAACAGTTTGAATTCTACAAGCCCCTGTAAAATAACAATTTTGAATCATCATTTTATTTCTATGATTAAAATAGAGCAGTAATTTAAACAGTGTCGAATTACTGTTATGTACTTATTATAAGCCGGATGATAATTTTTGATTTTTTTTTATGAGGATAAATTATGACGCTTACACGTTAAAATGTAAAGCTATATACAAAAATAGTATTAAATGCTCTTTCAGAAAATGCTAACGTTCGAACAATTCTTCTAACCCCTGAGCGCTAAAAATCGCTCAACGAGTTAAGAATATGTAATATGACAAATTTAAAATTTACCTACAAATTACTTCAAAATGCATAAATCACAAACCGATATTATTCCTGAAATTTAATAATACAATAAACAACAAAAACTTTGCATCGCAATAAACATTTCCAATAAGCACTTAATTTAAACCCCATTTGCATCTAAAAACGGCAAACGAAAGTAGTTTTCGAAAATATATAAACGGATACTTTGGAAAGAAAAATATAACGATATTTTAGCTTTAAATTTAAATTACCGGAGGGTGCTGGAAACTTAAAAGTTCAAAAAAAAAAATGTTTTCCCGGGCATGTTCTGTATTAATGGAAAACATTACACGGAAGTAATGAAATTATATTTCAGTGTTGCTTCTAAGAATTACTTTTTTATTCTGATAACCTAAATTTGAGTTTAAACTTCCGCTTCTTTATCATTTATCTAACAAAATACATTAATACCGACCAAATGTGCGCAAAAATATCTATTATCTAGAGTAGAAACTATTTAATTTACAATAAACTACAAATTATAAAAACCTGACGAAGGAAAATTATCTTGTTAAATCCAACTAACATTTACAGAAAAAAGGTAGTAGTACTGACACTATTTATTTGCGTAATTATTATCATTGTAAGTTTTAATTAAATTGTTTTAAATAGGATTTTATTTTAATGGTAAATTTTTGCGTTGTCATTTAAAATTTAAGTAGAATACTATGTATTGGTACACTAAATGAAAAAATTACGATTTTTAACAAATTTGGTTTTAATTCAAATGACAATTTATAACTGAGATTGAACACTGATTAATGGATAAAATAAAATCTGAACTGAAACTTTCCCGAAACTCGGTTCCCTCAAACTCGTAAGTAACTCTATATTATAACAACATATATTTAATTTGTCAAACTGGAAAATTTTACATGGTCACATTTATATTTTAAGGAAAATTAATCAGTTGATATGAAAGTATTTTGTATTAATGTAAAATAGAAGCTTCATGAAACATAATATGCCGTGCGCTGAAAATTCTACATATTCAGTTAGAAATTATCGTAATTTACGTTATTTTATATAATATTCGTGCAAAAATTATTCTATTTTACGCAACATTTCTTTAAATATGAGTACGTTCCCTAGAGGTTGTTAAAAATTATTTCGAATAACAATCGTACTGCTAACGGGATAGTAGCCTATTTTTCGCAAACGTTAAAGGCTTTTTTAATCGACTGAAATGTAGTTCGGTTATTATTCCGAATAGTAAACGTTTCATTACGATAACACATTTTGGAAGTCACTGAAAGAGCGACTTTTACTCACTTTTTAAGTTCTTCATCGATTTTATAAAATCGGAGTATTTTTTTTAAAGGCTGTGCGCAATTCGAGTTGTCAGCGGGTGGGCTATTTCGGGTCTGGTGCGGAATTCGTGTGTGACTTGTCACTGTGTTAGTGCTTGGTGCGCAATTGGAGTGTCCCCGTTAAAAATGCTTCTAAAATCGAATGTTAAGGTAAAAATAATTTCTCCAGAAGCCTAAATGGTTGCTGTTGGACTTTGAAAAATTCCTCTTCAAATTAGTCACGTTTATTATACTGACGATGTTTTTCAAGAATTTTCAATAATTAGAACGAAAAAAATAAATAAAACGCAAAAAATGTTGTTTTTAGAGTCTCTGACAAAGTAAAAAATAATTTTTTTTTTTTCAATGTTTTGGGCACGTCAACAATAGAACTTACCCAACGCAGAGAACTGTACATTATATAAGGAAAAGATTAAAAATTGAGGAGATAAAGAAAGCTAACAAAGGAACTATATTGAGAGAGGAGAAAGCAAGAATAGCTTTGGCACTGCAAGGAGTGGGGAGGCCAAAGCGCAGAAGATTGTAATAAAAGGGCACTGTCCTCCTTACTCTTGTTTCTTCTATTTCCCCAGTGTCCAATCGAATTAGATTATAATATTTTTCTTCTTTCTTTTATAATCTGTTAAGTCTGCCAGATTTTTCGGCAAATCCAAAAAAAAGTCAAAGAAAAAAAACCTTCTATCTTACTATTTAAAATGCTTCATTCAATAAATTGCCCAAAGATTACGATTTAACATTACAAAAAGGAAAAAGAAAGAGAATATAAAAAGACGCTATTCAATTAACCAAATATTTTATCATACACTTTTGACGTACAAAATAAAAATTTACAGCAATTAAGCGAAAATAATTTTTTAATGGATGATAATTTTTTTTATTCTCTGTTGTCAAAATCTAATTCAATACCATTTCATTTAAAATGTAATTTGCAATAAATATTTCAATATACAAATATTAGATATACATATATATTATTTACCTGCTCGATTTGTTTTTATAAATGATATATTCATTAATACATATATTAGACCGACTCTAAATTTTTGGTTTATTCACAAGCGAAAATTTAAATATTCAAGATAGAAGAATAGTTTCCTTCAGAACGTTGATACATATAACACTCAACCCAGAACAAATTGTGACCTCATAGCGTAAAACAGTCAGTATGCGGTGACTTTCCGCATATTGAGATGGATTTGGCATTTCTTACGATCTTTGAAAATATTAAAATTTTGATAATAATCATTCAATTTCTCGGAAGGTCCCGGCAGCGGACAAACGCGGCATTGTTTGTCAAAGACGCATTCTCGGTTAAAAAATCGAAGGGTCTGACCGCTACGCAGCGGTAGCGAACTAGTTTCGTTGTGCGTGGCCGAGAAGCGGAAATAGAGCACTTGCTGACAGTATAGGCGTTTGAAATGCGTACCGAGCTACGTTGAGCCGGAAGAAGTTATTTTGATAAAAAGCCTAGAAAAGGCAAAAAGGCAGGGTGAACTAAATGGAGCTTTATTTATGTTTTCCTAATTTTAACATTTACTTTTTGTATGTACTTATAATTGTATGTACTTATAATTGTAATTTTAATAATCAATAATAAAATTACCGCTGTAATAATCATTCGATGTCATGTCATTATTGTTAATTCTATTCGATTTTTATTCCCCTTTTTTCTTACATAAACGCGACCACTTCGAAACTACACCTAATTATAATTTAGCTTTTTTATTATTTTTTCTGCAACTCCGAACCACTAATGTTCTTGTCACACTAAATATCAATAAGGCTTTTATATACTGACTGATAAGGCGGGTGGGATTTATACAGCACTGAACATCCAATGAAATAACTCGCAAATATTAATCGGAGTGGTCGTTTCGCGTATATTTACATCAAACATTTTTAGCGGTATTTTTTCACTTCTGATTTTCATGTAAACCTTTTTGTTGTATTTCGGAAAGAAAAAAAAACCTTAACACAGTGGAATCAAATAGAAAAAAAAATGATGCGTTTAGTCTGCTTAAAATTCGATAATGATGACGCGCTGTTGCCAACACGAAATCATTCGTATGTTTGTCTGACCTTTTTTTTATTACCTGAGTAACCCGACCCTAAATTTAGGCGAAATGGGAATTAGGCGAAATGGTACCAGACCTTAAAATCTGCTAACGAAAAATACCACACCTATTTATGTATTAAAAATATTTCCAGCATAAAGGTTTATTAAAAAATATTTGAAAACACGCCAGGTTAATATTTTAAAAATATATACGAATTGTTTAAACTTTCAGTTTCATTTTTTGTCTAACAAATATTATAAACCTTTGATAAATAACATTGTGATATATTGAAGTTCTCATTTTTTTTTTTTTCAATCATTAAAAATTGATTCTGGATTTTGCAATTAGCCGGTTAGCTCAACTTTCGGTGTAATTTAACCTACTCCTAATTGTCTGTTTACATCTATGATCTTTTACCATTTCTAGCTTCAAAAGAATTATACATTTCTGATTACATACACTATCCTTTGACACGGCGACAGCTAAAATTTTTCTTTATTAAAAGTTACTACTTTTAATGAAATATTTCGCTTTCACATATATAATGTTAATTCTGTGTTACCATTAATGTTAAGCAATTATCAATGTTGACAGTTTTATTACGTAGATAGGAATATATTTCTGGAACAGTTGAAATTCTATCAAGCCGCTGTAAAATAACAATATTCCGGGACGTGCTTGTATTTTCTACGATTAGTTAAGTGGAGCAGTTAAAAACAGTCGAATTACTGTGATAGACCGTTGCAAACCGGATGATAATCTTTGATGGTTTTTTCCTTAAGAATAATTTATGACGGTTACACATTTAAATGCGAAGTTGTGTCCAAAAAAATAACATTAAAACTTTCTTTCAGAAAATGCATAACGTTCGAACAGCTAATTATCTTCTAACTGCTGAAAATCGCGCAAAAAGTTCAGATAACGCGAATAAGACGGATTTAAAATTACCGAAAAATCACTTCAAAATAGATATAACTCGCCAACCGATATTATCATGCCTAAAATTTAAAATATGCAACAAACTTTGCATCGCATTAAATAAACATTTGCAATAAACGTTTAATTTAGACCTCATTCGGATCTAAAAACAGCAAACGAATATCGTTTTCGTAAATATATGTATAAATAGGGATAGTTCGGAAAAGAAATATAATGATATTTTAGCTTCAAATTTAAATTACTGGAAGCTGGTTGGTGGAAAGTCAAAAGTTTAAAAAAACATTTTTTTCCCGGACGGGTGTATCAATGGAAAGCACGCTAGCTTCTTGAAACTTAATATGCCATGCGCTGAAAATTCTACACATTCAGAAATTATTGTAATTTACACATTATTTTATGTAATATTTGTGCAAAAAATTATGTGTGAAATTCAAACGGTTTCTTGTTTTTTGTTTTCATTCTCAATTATATAAATTAAATAGTAGCGATGAGATGCGGTTAATACTTTAAAAATTTTCCCAGGTAAGTGAGTAATAATAATTCGTTTATTTTTGACAGAGATCAATGAAATTCAGAAATTCGGTACTTATTCGAGAGTTTTTGTCCGGCTCGGGAGAAAATAAACGACAATTTACGGTTCGCCTAACCGGTGGCCGGTATATAGGGTGGTAGAAAAGAAGTTTTAGAAATGTACTGGTGTCGAAGTTATTCACTTTTATAAGATTTGTAGGGTATCTTGCTGGTCGACTATTTAAGTCAGCAGTTACCCAGTATCGCTTACGTTTTACCAGTTGGCATCCGCTGGCCAGATCGATGTTTTCATAAAACGATAAAACCATCTGAGAAACGATAGCTTTTACAATTTTCTCAAAGCTTCAGGCAACTTCAGCATACGTTACGGTCGGTTCGCTATCGCGAGCAACTTCTGTCCGTAAGTATACATTTAGTACTGAAAAATAATCTGCACCAATTGTATAGTATTTCCGAGTGTCGAGCTAAAAGCGGAACCTCGAAAACAAAACAAAGCGGACTATTTGTATTTTTCCGCTATTCATAGGCAATGCAAGTGTGTTTATCGAGCTATTCGAAACAATCGGAAATCTTCGACTTTTTTCTAAATATAAATATGTTCGAGTAAAATACATTTTTACAAACTGTCAGACGATGTTTGTAAAAAATCGTATCGAATTGACCGTTCGAAAATACATTACACTAATTAAACTCTTTAACGTAATAATTTTTAATTTCGCACTTTGAAACGATCGCTGCGAGTTGCTAAATTTATAGCACGTGTCCGGGGACTTACGGAAGGAGGTCCGTCGTACGGTCGATGCGTGCAATTATATTGAATCACCCACATATTTCGGTGAACGGTACGAGCGTTATCAATGAACCTTCCGGTAAACTTGCATATTAAGAAAACGTAAATCCCATACCCTTGACAGGGCGTCGGGATCTATTAGACAGAGTAAATTCAACCGAAATGATGTTTAAAAATTCTGAAAAAAAAAACGGCTCTGAAATTGTATACCGCAGAAATAATGACACGATCATTATTTACGATGGTAACGATTCGTATCAATATGCCGATAAATTATCGAACGAAATCAAATATATATTTATCAGCGAAATAATTTGGCTGGCCTGGCAAATATTTCACTACGTTTAATACGTAGAGACGTATCAATTATCGAATTTATTTATGATTATTACCTTTTTAATTTTTTATTAATTAGTGGCTTTGTTAGAAAACAGAGAACTCGACCTTTTCCTACTTATCAGTTTGTTTTTATTACGATAATTATTCCAATTTACCGGCCGTAGCCGAATTTAAAATTGTCTTATTTCTAGCACGCCGCGTGATATATGCTATCGTAGCGGTAGAATGCTAGGGTCGCAAAGGGCTGCTTCCAGCACCTCTAAAAACTCCCAAGCGCAGATCGCGAGATCTAACAAAAATTTTTAATCTTTAATTTTTTGTGTTTTTTTTTTTTTTTTACTCGGACCTCAAAACTAACCTTAACCTCCGAAATTAACCTTCAAAATTAGCCCAAGTATGGTAGCTCGGGCGTCTAAACTTTTTCGTTGTAAGTTTCCCAAATTCCAAATTATTTCACCATTTCCAAAAAATTCCTCTCCTCCAGCGGCCCAAACTTGCAATTTTTCGTAATATTTGTTTATTCTTTTATTTCGTTTTCTTGTTTTTGTCAAGTATACGATTACCGCGCAACTGCTGCGAAAAGCATACGACAGTACATACACAATCACAGCCACAGCTGCTCACTTACGGAAGCACAATAACCGTTATGCTAACGCCGTCACGACCGTAAAAACCGTATCTCGGCGCTCGCACACCTTCTGTCTCATCGTAAACTTTTCGCAGAATCACGCCTTGAATGCGTATAAACACACACACTATCGCAATCTACATACGTACATCTAAATATTTGATTTCATACGCGGATGCAGCCAACGTTCACCGACGAAATAGCATTTTCCTCATTTAATTCCAAATATACCAAAAACTAACCTCACGGCTTTCATTCTATTTTGCCTCTTGTGTGTAATATGTCTTTTCGTTTTTCTTTTTTCAAGGTATTTTTCTCCGATCCGCTGAAGGGCTATAATTCACAAAAGTGCACGGTCCGTACTCGGACAATTTCAACTAACTCAATGCTCATGCATAACGCTTCTAATAATCATTATGACTGTATTCGAATTTTTTATTATTTTTTATTGTCCAGCGGTATATTATTGTTTTCATTATTATCTTCTTTTTTTTTTACATGTCACAACCATCAGAATCGCCACAACTACGAAAACAAACACCGTACATCTCCAGCGTGTAATCTGTCATGAATTTGCAAAATTATACCATGTGTTCGACTAACAGCCGTATTAAAATATTGAGCCTTTTCTTTTCTAATCGTTTCCAGGTAAACGTCCTTGATGTACCAAAAAAGAGAGAAAGAATATAAATAAAGAAGTACGAAACAACCGTTACATCGCGGTGACAGGTATAGATCCGGTTATAGAATGAAAAGAATAAGATAAACGTACATGCCTTTGTTATTAGCAGATCTTTGCAACAATGGCGAACGAAAGTAACTGTTGAGACCATTGGCGCACCCAAAGGGAAGGCTACGGCAACCGCCCGAGGGAGAATAAACGGACACTGTTAATAATGATCAAATTTGACAAAAATATAAAGAGTGTTTTTAAATAATACATTTTACACAAAAATAAATACATAAATGAGAGAGTATGTTAATATACCGAACATGTTCGACCTCCGCCTTTACATTTTCCTATATGCTACTCTTTTATCCCCACACCACCCGCCAACAGGGAGAAATCCAAGGTTCGCCAGTGCCACTGACAAACCTTTACTTAACATTTAAAAAGCTTTACGTCGTCTTTAGGAATTGTAAAAATTAATGTTCAGAACTGGGAAAACAAGATATTACTAATAATAAGTATATTTACTCGTCGTAAGTGTGCATTTTATGTGCGCGTTCGTATACAGTAAAGCAGTTAATGAGAACATCATTAACTGTAGAAACATCGCTACATACCGATGCAGTGATTTAGACGTAGAAATTATATTCCATTTTACTAATGTCATTTCAGGTTCTACATAGGTTTTTTTTGTTAGTTTCAAAAATATTCGTAAATTTATATGTTATTTTTCCCGCCTTTAAAGTAATATATGACGGAACAGGTCTGTAACAAGCATTTGACTAACTCGATCACTCTTACCGGATATTTTGTCGGCACGGGTAACAAGAGAAATACGCCCACTGATATAGGTTGTGTTTATTCCTGCACATGTACACACAGCTCTTTCTATATGAAAACCTTCAAATACCCGACGTCAGAGATGCATGATAGTATAATTTTTAATTATTGAACAGCGTATTATTATTATTTTAATTATTTTTTTCATTTAATCTATTATACAAATCGCATCACACACGCTTTATACATTAACGCGCAATTTCAACAAAACCCTATCCCCTATACGGCAAATTGGTGTCAGACCCCCTGAAGAAGAAAAAATCTCCGAACGAGGGCATTATTTTTTCTTGACTTTACATATTATACGCATCTTCTTTTTAAATTTTAATTCAAGATCTCTGTTATCGTGATTAATTCCAAAATATCCATCGTTGTAAAAATGTGCCATATATATATATATATATATATATATATATATATATATATATTTGTTTTTTTTTTGACTAAACTCGCGCTGCACGCATATAATTACACTGATACATGTCCGACATTGATAAAATAACCGTATACTTACGTGATGTTTATTTTTATATTTTTTCTTATGAAAAGTTTTTTATGTGCGCTTAATCTGTCATCTGACGCTGTAATGCGATAAAATGTAAATGTGAAATGTTTCTTCGATAAACAACAGAAGTGTGCACTTTTAAAAAAAATAATTACCCAAAAGACCGTACCCGTAAAATAATATTACGGGCTAAGGGTACTGAAAACGTAGCCTATCGATACAACTTTTTACTATGCTCACCGATTACTACGCTTACACGATTTCTTCGCTTCTTCACCCTTTTTTTCACCGCATATGCATCCTCGCACTTGTGACCGAACGAAACATTTACAGAAATTTTTATTTCCAGCGTCGTCAAAAATTAATGTAACCTACAATTTTTTATTTTTTAACGATTTATCCGTAATTTATGATACTTTTTGCAATTTTTCACGATTTTTATTCACTTTTACACCCTACAGTAGGAACTAAAGATAATGCAAATTTTGAATATGTTTTATTAATAAATCTCTGTTTTGTTCTTTGTATATTATTCGTTTTTGTTGTTTTCTTATATTATGTGTTTGTATTAATGTCCTCGATTTACAACGGAAAGTTTATGTCTCTATCATCGAAATTGAAATTAATATTTGTCATAGGTTATCGAGACGTGTCTCGTTTCGGATCCAAGTCACTCCCAGATCTATACCAAATCTGAAATAGAATTGGGTACTAGAGAAATCTGGGAAATTAAAGGCAGCTGAGAAAAAGGAACTGACCGCAGTATTCGCATCAGATCCGTTAGGCTTAATATATTATGAAAAGCTTAATTACACAATCCCCGACGTCCTGCCAAGAGTATGAGACTTGCTTTACTTTACTTTATAATTGAATAAAAAATAAATTCAATAAAATAACAGTAAATCACGATTTAAAAACCCTCATTTATTGATATTTAAAATGAGACCTTAAGATTTAGTACACTGTAAAAAAGCCACTAATGATGTACGAAAAATTAAAACATTTTAATAAGAACAAATTTACTGGTTATAGTGATTTTTTTTTTTTTCATTTTTTGTATTAATTTTTTATTTAAATAAGAAAAAAGAAATAACTGTTTCCAAAATATTTTTACTGATAACACACTAATCGGTTAATAAACAGAGGGAGAATATGATACCGAACTGTTTTGCTTTTGCCTATTTATTTATAGATATGCACAGATTAAATATAACTTTCAACTTACCTGGTACTCTATAGCCATGTTTCGTTACGTATTCTTACTTCAACAGTTATACGATAAAGAACCGCTTACATGCGTAACCGGTCGACGCAGTATTTGAGCGATGCAGTCGATAACGGTTTTAAAATATAGCCGAAACATCAAGCGACAAACTGATCGATTGAACTATTACTCTCAATGATAAGGGTTTTCTATACATCAGCTAATCTACTCTTAATCAGTGGCTGCTAACCGAGTGAAAAAAACTAATCCACCTCTCTCTTCCGTTACCGAACGTTAAATATTCCAGGTTTTTGATCCGGATCCGGTTTCCAAACAAACTTTAGTTATAAAGAAAGCAACTGCACAGACCAACGTAACTTTTAGTAAATTAGCCTGTTAAAACATATAGAGTTGAATGGTTATGTACATACAGAGGAAATTTTTTGATGGCAAGTGGGTGATTATTTTCGAAACAATTCAATTTAGTTCACTCACTATGAACTAATCAAGGGGTAATTTTTTTGAATAGTTTCACGTTGCTGTTATTAATTCGATGCTTTTAAAACAGAATTGTTTCGATTTATTTCTAAAATGTGGGATTAGAAGCAGTAGTTCGTCTGGAAATTTGATTTTATTATTGTGTCCTACTCTTACTCGTTTGCTTATAAAAGTTTATTTTTCTATTAATTATAATTATGGATTATCATCCGTTCTGTTTATAATAACTAATGTTGTAATCATTATCCGATATCATATCACTGTTATTAATTCTATTCGATTACTGTTTCTTTTCCTTTTTTACATACATACGACCGCCTTGAAACTATACGTGATTATAATTTCTTTTGTTCCTTTTTTTCCGTTGTATTTTTCGTTATAGACTATCGCATTTTCGTTTATGTAAATTAATTAGCCGCTATTTTTCTAAATGTACCATTTTTATTTTCATTACTTAATCTGCTCCTAAATGTTCGATTCCGGCAACAATTGGTCTCGGTTTATTAAACTTTTTATTAAATAGTCGATATGCTATCATCTATCGTTAATTTTATTCTAGTCTTTGCGATTACTCTTAAAACTGATTCTTAAACATTTTGGCCTTTTTCCTTCTTTCATTAGATCGCGAATATAATATGTTCTTTTGTTTAGTTTATTGATCTGAATCATTTGATTACTGAGTCATTTAATTTCTTAATATCTTTTATCATTTACTTCAAATAGTTTTCCCGCTTTAGAGTTAGTTTTATTTCCGTTATTAGTTAATTTTTCATTTTTATCATTTCATTTTATTCTGCTACAAATGTGATTAGTTTTTCTACGTTTTAAAATATCATTATTTGACGAAGAATTAATGGTCCGTTTCACTGCTCTTTGTAAAACTTCAATGGGACTTATATGGTTTACTGCTGCACCTCCCCAATGCACAATTCCATATCCAAGCAGAGGCTCGTACAGTCCTATATAGAATCTATATAAATGTTCACAAGGAAAATGACTATTTAAATAATAACAAATATAATTCAATCTTCTCAATTTTTCCTCATAATACTTAGTGTGGTTTCACTATGTAAGTTTACTATCCAGAATTAGTTTCAGTTATTTTATTTCATAAACCCTTGCAATTGAAATATTGTTACCATATGAGACGTGAAAGTTCCCCCAAATTTTTTGGCCTTGGTAACCATAAATCATAAATTTTGTCTTATTTTCATTTAGTGATAGTTTATTACATTGCAGCCAACTATACATTTTATTTATATCTTCTTGAATTAATATCTATAATTTTTCTGGAAAGCGTGAATTCATAACCAGTACGGTATCGTCAGCGTAAGTAAATATTTGCCCATTTGCAGGCAAATTACATAATTTATTTATGTATAAAAAAAATAAATAAGGACCTAATATGCTGCCCTGTGGGACCCCAGTTATAATAATAATAATAATAATAATAATAATAATAATAATAATAATAATAATAATAGTAATAACAATAATAGTAATTATAACAGTAATAATAATAATAATTAACAGAAATAAGTAACAGCAATAGTAGGTAATAGTAATGGTAAGTAGAACAACTATCAAAAACAACATGTCACATATGTACTTATTGATAATTTTGTGTCAGCGGGCTTATATATATATCCTCCCTTTTCATCATCCATTTACATTCCTTTATTATATTTTATCTTCACCTTCCATCTCTTTCTTAATCTTTCTTCCACCTCAAACTTATACATGCATACATACAGGGTCGGATTAAGAAAAAAAATACCCCGGGGCCAAATAATTGCTGAAGGCCCCCTTAATTTTCTCCCCAATAATTGAAGTACACATTTTTTATTTTATTTATTCAGTAAATTAATAAAATCGATCTTTAATAATTAATTCTAAACGAGAAACACGCGTCGAGATTTTTTTATAGCGAAAATTTCAATTAGATCATCAAAATTTAATTCACGAAGTATGTCGCATTCGGAACTCAACATCACCAAGAAAATCAGAATGATATATCGTTTCACCATCTGAGTGTGCGTACTTTTCATACTTGTAATTTTCAATTTTTGAGTGATTAGCGAGTAGCCACTTTTCAATGAAGGGCCCCTTTTGGTGACCCCTGCCACCTCTTAAATCTGGCCCTACATTCATACATACGCATTATTACATGTACACATATGTATATATATGTGCATACCTATACATACACAAACGCATACATACACGCCCGCTTATATACACACATACACATGCAATTACCCTCATGCTTATATTACTGATTTTTGCAACGTTCTGCTGAACTTAATAAAAAAATTTAGATGACAGTTTTTAATTTGCAATGGAAGAATTTGTTCAGTTTTCAGCATCACTCTAAATACCAATAAGGCTTTCTATGAACTGATTGATAAGGAAAGTGGAATTTGAAGAACATAGCATTGAACTTTGAATGGGAATAACTCGCAAATGTTCCTTCATTTGAGTTGTCATTTCGTCTGTTTACATTAAATGTTTTTATCTGTATTTTTTCACTTATCCATATACTTCCGTTATTAAATGTTTTTGTTGTTTCCTGAAAAGAAAAAAAAAGAAAAATGACTTTTTTTTATTTTTTTTTTAACGAATATTTAATGCCTTGTGGCTATTACTCGATGATTAATTATACACTAATTACTAAATACTATTAATAATCTTAGTTTTAATCAGAAAGTCTGTAAGGCTCTTCAGGTTGTAAACATCTGGGATAACCGCATTTGTCTCCTTGGAACGGTGTTGGGCGTACTTTTGACAAGCTGTGACAGTATGGTGGACCATTAGCGGAGCTTGACATGGGTCGTATACTGGTGGTAGCTGATTGTTGAGTAAGTACGAGTGAGTGGTTAGAGTATGTCCAAGATAAACTCTATTTACAGCTGTTTCCAATCTTAGTAAGCAGGCCTTGCCAATGAGTTTGGGCCATGCTGAGTGGTATTTTTTGGTGTTTCCCAGAATACTTGGTCGCGCATGGAATGATCGACTCCACGAACTTACAATGTTCTGGATAGAGAACTGTACATAATCCGTTCCTATAGTTATCGGTAAGCAAGTCTGCGATGGCCATCGAGCCGCACGAAGAACAGCGTCGTAGGACGAAATACCTCGATGGCTTGGGTTCCAAACAAAGGTAATTTTAATATTAAGATTATATAACTGCAGTAAGGAAAACAAGATATGATCGACAACTGCTTCTTTGGAGTTTAAAGCCTCTATATGTTTTAAAGCTAACGATGAGTCTGAGCAAATTATGTAGTGGTTAGACGGAAGATTAGCGACCTGAAGGAAACACTGAAGCAAAGTTACTAGCTCAGCCGAAAGGACTGACAACATGGACGGAAGGTTAAAGGACTGGATGTTGTTTTGGATGGAATAAGCTCCACCTACATGTGATGCTGTTTTGGATGCATCTGTGTAACATATGATCGATTCCGGCAGCCGGTGTAGTATCTTTCTTGAGATCTCTTGTATCTCGTAGTTTGGTTTACTTTTGATTTCTGCTGAAGAAAAGTTCCAACAGACATCAGGTCTTAACTGACTCCATGGCGGGAGGATTGTTGGTATTCTTTTTATAATGTCGCGTTGAATTTTTAATGGAAACTGGAGTCCGAACGATTTTGCGAGTTCATTGATGTGGGCTTGATTTGGATGGAGTTGGTGGCTGGAAACAGTTACTGCATATTTAATAGAAAGTAATTTCCACCTGTAGCAAAGCGGTGGAGTGCCACTGAAGTAATGGAGGCTTTCAGTGCTACCCGAAGTCCAGCACTTTGAATTTTGTCCAATTTGTTAAGTAGGCATTGACTAGCGGATGCGTATATGATAGAACCGTATTCCAGTTTAGAACGGATAAGAGCGTAATAGATGCGGACTAATGTAGAACTTCTTGGTCCAAAGAACTTATTGCTCATCATCTTGAGGATATTAAGTAACGGTATACAGGAGGGCTTGATTGCAAGAATACGGTTTTTCCAGGTTAGTCTAGAGTCAAAATTTAATCCAAGGAATTTGTATTCCTTCGATTGCTTTATCGTTAAGTTATTTATTGTTAAATTTAAATATATTGGGTCCGATCGTTTTCTAGTAAAAATAACATAAGTTGATTTTTGCGGAGACAACTGTGGGCCAGTGGTCATGCTCCATACCTGTATATTGTCTAGACATTTTTGTAAAAAAATTTAAGCGTAGTGGATATCTGCCGTTTTTAATGTGATATTTAAATCATTCGCAAAGAGTCTGGCTGTAATAGGTGAGGGGATGTACTCGATAATACTGTTCATCAGGATGAGGAAGCAATAAACGCTTAAGACGCTTCCTTGTGGTATTCCGTTTTCAATAATGAAATCCTGCGAGTAACTGACTCCCACTCTAACTTTAAACGAACGGTTGGAGAGGAAATTCTTAATAGACTGTACTAATCGGCCTTCTATGCCCATTTTTACCAGTAACTGTATAATTTTGAATCTCCAGGCCGTATCGTATGCCTTCTGGATGTCAAAAAATATTGAGAATAAATATTGATTTTTTTGGAATGTATTTAATATTTCTTGTTGTAGACTACACAGGCGAGCGAGACTAGTTCTGTATTTTCGGAAACCAGATTGACTTTCGGGAATGAGATTATGTTTTTCCAGATACCATAGTAGCCGGTTGGCTACAAGTTTTTCCATTAATTTACATGCGCTACAAGTAAGTGAGATGGGTCTGTATGATGACGGATTTACGCGTTCCTTGCCTGGTTTCAGGACAGGGATAACAATCGCTGTTCTCCATAAACTTTGGAAACAATTCTCAGACCAGATTTTGTTAAAAATATTGAGTAAAAGCTTCTTCAAGTCAGGAGGTAGATTTTTGAAAAATAGAGGAGAGATTAGGTCTGGTCCCGGAGCAGTGTTGGTTAGATTATTAATGCCATTATTTATTTCTTGTTCTGTGAATGGCTGGTTGAATTCTTCATGGTTATCAGACTCCGTTTTTAAATGCTCTTGTTCTTCTTTAGCTTTATAAGTTTGGAATTCTTCGCAGTAATTACTATTAGCGGAGATCCCAGCAAAAAAATTTCCAAGGATATTTGCTACTTCAGCGGGATCCTGCGTGAAAGTTGATGAGTTTTGTAGTGTGATTGTTGAGGAAAGTCTTTTGGCTCTGTTTAAGATATTAATTTTCCGCCAAATTTCAGAAGGATCGGATTCAGAATTGGTTTCCGAGATAAATTTCTCCCAGCTTTCCCTTTTACTTTGTCTGATAACTTGCCGGGTTTGAGCACGGTAGAATCGAAAGTTGGCTAAATCGATATCCCAATTTCTCA
Organism: Icerya purchasi; assembly: GCA_039619475.1. Classification (NCBI taxonomy): domain Eukaryota; kingdom Metazoa; phylum Arthropoda; class Insecta; order Hemiptera; family Monophlebidae; genus Icerya; species Icerya purchasi. The sequence goes on along the minus strand of CM077116.1, from coordinate 443,863,442 downwards.
GCGCTCTGTTACGTTTCTGGATCGCTACTTTTCTGTTTTCATTCCACCACGGGACATTGCGCATTTTTACAACTGAGGATAACTTCGGTATCACCTGATCTGCAGCATTAATAATATGATTGTTAAATATATCGATCACTGAGTCAATATCGTCTATATTTAAATTGAGGGGTAGACTGCACAACTGTTGGAATTTGTTCCAGTCTGCTTTTTCTGTTAGCCAACGTTATGGCTTTCTGAACACGCTCTGTGATCTTTGTTTCAATATTCGAATGAGAATTGGGAAGTGATCACTATGATACAGATCAGAGTGGATAGACCACAGAAGTTTTGGGTGGATTTCATTTGATGAGATAAATAAGTCAATGGCCGATAACTTGCCATTAAATGAATTTAATCTAGTGGGCAGTTTATTGTTTAACAACAACATATTTAAACTTTCAGTACCTGGTTTTTAAAAATATTTTTCCTTTCTTGTTGGATTTAAAAGATCCCCACATTGGGCTATGCGCATTCATATCGCCCACTAATATAAATGGTTTCGGCAGTTGCGATAGTAATGTATTTATTTCTGTATATGATAATTCAGTATCTGGAGGTATGTAGATGTTGCATATAGTAAGTTTGTGGAAGGGGGTTAATTTGCTAAACTGCACCGTAACTGTAACATTTTGAATTAAGTTTATCCGCAGTTCCTTTTTAATGGGTACTGATTCATGAATGAATGTCGCCACTCCACCTAATGCCTGTAATCCACCAGTGTGGTCGAAATGGAAGATTTGGTAATTATTCAGTGAAGGTGAGTGTTTAGGTAGCAGATGTGTTTCTTGGAGACATATTATTGTTGGTTTCCCGGAATAGATTAGGAGAAGAAGATCTGATAAGTTGTTTTGGAATCCATTAATGTTCCATTGAAGAAGAAAGTTGTCTAACGCTTTTGCTATCAATAAGAATTCCTTCTGAATTTTTTTTTACCAGTTTAGTTATTCTAATTTTGGTAAAATGATCATTGATAATTGAGTATACTGTTTTTAGCTGGATGAGGATTGTATCTTTGTCGGAGTATTTAATTTTTTGAATAAATCTTGAGCGGATAAGATTTACTGCTGTTTTATATTAGTGCCACGATTTGGTCAAAGGGGATACTTTCTTTAAGCGTTTTCCTGTGGTTATCGATGTCCTGTTTGGCAGGCTGTAGGATGATTTTAAGCCATTTTAATTCCTCGTCTTCATTTTTCTTTTTCTTTAGTGGCTGGGCTGCTTGATTTACAATTGGGGCACCTCCCGATGACGATGTAGATCTATCGGATAGATTGCGTTTGAAATTTTTAAGATTCAAAAGTGTAGAATTTGTTTGCTCCACAGGGGCTTCGAGAGGAGCTGGGGGTTTTGGTACGCGTGTTGTGTCCTGTTCAACAGATGCTGGACCATCGACCGGTGAGGGGTCTACATCATCAGTTGGATTTATATCTATATGGCTTAGAGATTCTGTTGAGGTACTAGCCTTTCTGGATATAGAACCATCGGATTCATCATCTGTAGATTCTGCCCCTTCCACATCTTCTCCGTTTTGAGGGCAGTTGGTGTTTAGCTCACGCAACGTATAGGCTTTAGTTCGCTGTTCTTACTGTACCATCCAAATGCGATTATATGGTGTAGCTATTCATTGTTCGGTATCAAAGGGCGCACTTACGTCACTCAACGCAACTCATTATGATACCTTACCATTAGCGAGCGGAGCTTTTAACACCTTGTATAAATTTATTTTTCTGTATAATGGACTTTCGGCAGACCTGCACTGTGCAGCACGACTGGCCATAAACACTGAATATATGAAAAATAAAAACTTTAAAGTTTCCAACTTAAGGAATAAAAAAAAATCGAATAGCCCTCAGCCCATAAAATTACTTCGAAATTTTAAAATTCAAAGCCCTCAGTTTTGAAAAACAGGTGTATCACAAGCTACAAGACAGAAAATTTCAAAAAAGTTTGCAGCTCGTTCCACAGTACCTGTGGTATCATTTTTTTATTTTTTTTTTCTTAAATCGACGTATTACTAAAATATAGAAAAATACAAAACGCCAAAAGACTTTAAAATTTAACAACTCGGGTTTTCAAATAACCAATGAACGCAAACTATTTAAATTATTACCGATATTATTTATCATTGAAACGGAAATATGAAGAAATTAGAATCATTAACACCTTATGATTTTCCTTTTTTTCACATCATTTAGCTCTAGAGTAGTTTTTGTTTTTTGATATATTTTAATGTGAACTTCGCTTTTTAATGTAAGTTTTTATATTGTTATTTTTAAAAAAAAAAAATAAACACTATGCGGGCACTGCGGTGCTCTTCTATTTTTTTAAAAATTCACGAATTAGGTTGGACCGTAGATCGGCACCGTCTGGACTCTACTAATATATTAATATTTATGCATTGCGTATTTTATAAAATTCCGCATTGGACAAATAGGTAATTTCTCTTTTAGTCTTCATGAATGGTATTGCTGGGGATTTTTTTTTTTTATTTATTTATTATTATTATTATTATTATATAAATTATCTCCTTTTCAAATAATTCTTGAAATTACAAAACCTTAATAAATAAATATAAAAAAAAATACGATTACAAAGTGTAAATTCTTATAGATGGAGACCGTTTGACCAATGGTTTATCCGTATCTCCTCTACATTACAAGATATCTAAAGAGAAAAAGCTATCGACTTAGATTATAACATCATATTCTTTTTTTTTTTTCTTTAATATAGCGGTTATATATTTTAAGGTCTTCATGGTATTATTTTTATTCTTGAACCAGTTGTAGTTTTCTCCGATGTTGTATTCAGCTCTTATGTGCTCGAATTTGGAACAATATAGAAAAGTATGATCCGGTGAATCTGTTTCGATATTGCATTCTCTGCATTTATCATCATTTGTTATGCCCATTTTCTTTAGATACTCCGCGAAATTACCATGTCCCGACAAAAATTGGGTTAGAAAGAAATCTGGATTGAGTAATTTGTTCTTCAATCTATCCTCGATTCTGGTTAATAATCCATACGTTCGTCTCCCTGTTAATTCTTGCTCATAAGTGTTTTGCCATTCCTCCAGGTATTTCGACTTTACTTCTTTTACTTTCTGTATTACCCTTGTCCTATCACTATGGTTGTTTTTGGTTATCTTTATCTCGTTAATCATTTCCAACTGTAAATCCACTGGCATAATTCCTGATATGACATACGAAGATGTATGGGAAACCGTTCTATATGCAGATGTTATATTTAAGATGATTTTCCTTTGTTCCATTTTAATTTTCTTTTTGTTTTTTACCGAAATGTTAGGAAAATAAATCAAGAAACCATATTCCGTTATAGATCTGAACAGCGCTGAGTAAAGAATTTTCCTATCCACAAATTTTAAACCAAAGCTTCTGTTATATATACCTACTAGTTTTGTGTAATATTTTTTAATTTTATCCATGATGTAGCCAACATGTTTGCTGAAATTGAGATTTTCATCTATGTATATATATACCCAAATATTTCATTTCCTTGCTAAATTTAAGAGGCTTATTGTTCAATTTTAATTCTTTTTCTATTTTACTTTTAATTTCGTGTTTTTTATGTTTTCTTGTTATTAATATCGAGCTAGTTTTTTCCGGATTTAAATGTAGCCCAAGATTAATGAGTTCGTTGTTAATATTGTTAATTGTCTGATTTATTTGAGGAATGTCTTCTATATTATTTATTCCTGAAATCAATAAAATGTCATCCGCATAACTTATAAGATTTATATTATCGTAATGTCCAGTGTTGTTATGTGTGTTCGCCATTGCAATATTGAAAAGAGTGGGTGCCAGAATGGATCCTTGCGGAACACCTGCAGTGAGTGTCCTACGATAAATTATTTCATTATCCTTATTCTGGAAAATAATTTCTCTATTTTTTAAAAAGCTTTTTATTATTTCAATTAGGTTTGAATCAAATTAATTCAGTTGTAGACACTCCGTAATTTTTGACCACTTTATATTATCAAAGGCACCACTGATATCAAAACTTATTAGTAATATTAATTTATAATAACTTTTGTAGTTGTTAATGGTTTCCATACATTTCAAAATAGCTTTTTCCGTTGATTTATTCCTTATATATCCATATTGTTGTCCATTCAGTATTAAGTTATTATCCAGTACCTCATCAATTTTATGTTTTATTATTTTTTCATAAATTTTTCCAATGTTAGAGAGTAAAGTTATCGGTCTGTAAGCTTTTGGTGAAGAGGGTTCCTTATCTGGTTTGTTTAGCAGGATAATTTTCCCTCTCATCCATATTTCCGGAAAAGTACAGATGTTTAAATACGAATTGACTATAGTAGGTATTAATGTGATATGATGTTTGTTTAAAATTTTTATCATTTTATTAGAAATTTGATCGGTACCATTGGCCTTTTTGTTATTGCACATTTTAATTATTTTCGTAATGGTTAATTCATCTACTTTGTTTAATTTATAATTACATATTGTATCACTTGTCCTGAGTTCATCATGCACTTTCGGAAAAAGTGCATTACTTATTAATTCATATTTTTCTTTTTCATTTGTAATAATTTCCCCTGCACTATTAATTAATGTTGGAAAATTAAATTTTTTATGTTTCTCCATGGCAATTTTATACGGCTTGCCCCATACCGACGAGTTGGCAACTAGTTGTTTCCACGCTTCTGATTTTCTTTTGTCTATTTCTCTTCTATATGTTGCGGTAGTTTCTTTGAGTAATGTGAGTGTCTTATTTAGTTCATTATTTTTCTTTTTGTTTTTATACATGTATACTTTAGTTTGGTCAGTTGTTTCACTTTTTTTTTGTATTGTTCTAATGTAGTGTTCCACCATATTTTTATCAGTTTCACTTGTTCGCTTTTATTTCTAATATTCTTTCGGATTTTATTCATGATTTCGTTCACCTGTTCATTCAGCAATAATTCATCTGTCGATTTAGCCATCTTGTTAATTTGTTCGTTAAAACTTTCTTTTGTAACAAGTTCCTCAAATTTACTGTAATTAATTGTTTTGATTAGCTGTTCATCTTCTTTCACCGAGCTGTTCTTGATTTTAAATTTAACCTTATTATGAGAGGTTTGCACCTTTAATCTCAATTTTTCCAATTCGATCACAGATTTTTTCATTGGTTAATACTAGATCAATTACACTACTCCCATTTTTATTGCGAAATGTTTTAATATTGTAGTCATTTTTAACAGTTAATTTGTTACTTATTATAAATTCTTCGAAAATATTAACTCTTTTATTACTTTTATGATCTATCTGTTCATATAACGATGATCTTACGTTAAAATCGCCAGCCAGTATAATCTTTTCCGTTGTATTATTTAAGTTTAAATAGTTTTGTAATATTCCAATTTTATCTTCGATCGGTTCATTTGGTGAGAAGTAACATGCTATTAAAATAAAATCGTCTATTTTAAGTAGTAAGATATCTTCTGTTTCTTTAATAGTTTCTGCTTTATAATTCTTCCGTACTGCAGTTGCCACATTTTTTTGTATGAAATTGTCGTAACTGTTATTATAACCTGTTAGTTTATTGTTTGTATTATTTGGTTCTGTTATTATAATTATGTCATATTTCATATTTTGTAAAATTTCTGACTGTTGGTATTTACTTCTGCCTACATTTAGCATTAAGCAGTTTAATTCCGTTAATTTAGTTTTACAAAACTTTTTCCTTAATTGAGTACTACCTGCCATCATTCATAGTTAGTGTTTGAATCTAAAAAGTTTAAGATTCTGTTTGCTATTGGACATTTTGATAGCTGATAATGTTTGTGATTTGCATCGAATTCTGTGTTTTTTGTTGTATTGGAGTATTCGCAGTTAGGACAACGATTTCTATTTATCATTTCTTTAATGAGATTTATTTTTTCTTTGGATAGTTTACAATTCTTTGCTTTGTGTCCGAAACCAGCACAGTTAAAACATTGTGTTACTTCTATACGTTTGTAGACATGACAGATTTTCCATTCAATAGGGATATAACCGATATTAATTAAGTTATTAATTGCTGGGGATTAATTAATTGGAGAATAAAAATATTAAAACTCGGTAAATTTTTCGAGATTAATTCGCTGAACAATTAATGGAGAGGCAGACAAGTCACGACTAAGAATAAATCGTTAAAACAATTGTAGAATGAGATTCGATTTCGTTTTTTTTTTTTTTTTTCGTAAGGAGTTTCACAAGGCTGAAGCCTATCGTTTGGGAAAACAAAAATCTCCTCAAATCATACCGATATCTTATTCCGATAAATATGTGTAGAACCGAGAACGTGATAGACGAGGACAAATAAATCGTCCAACAAAAATCGTCCTTACAAACATTTTATAAAACATGTAAAACCGTCCAACGATCATCGTCGTGGTGTTTTTTTAGTCCCAGATTATCACTCCCCTCACTTATACGTGAAAAAAATAAATTTAGCTAAAAAGAACGGCATCGTCTCTTTTTCATTTCCACCGCATTGCAGCCATAAATTACAGGATTCATATAATTCTTTAATTTTTTCTCTTTTTTTATGTTGTGAATTCTGTATTTTTATTTTGAAAATTTATTTCTTCTATTCAGTTTTTTTTATTTGTTTTAAATGTTAATAATACAATAATTAAAACAAACCTTAAATATATTCTACAGCAGCAAACCACGGTAGTAGGCAAAGATTTAAGATTTGAAAGTAAATAATATTTCCAGTATAGAAAATATTAAAACTTCCATTGCAGGATTGTTTATTAATTTTTCTGTAGCTTTTATAAATTTTTTTGTAGAACAAAATTGTATACCGAAAAATTTCAAAAAAAAATTAAAAGGTATTACTATAAAAAATTACTTATAAAGTAAGACACTTTTGCGTAATTAATACTTGTAATTACGTAGTAATTCGATAATATGTCTACGTTTTTTTTTTTGTTTTTTTTTTTTTTATTATTTATTTACTTATTTACTCCGCTGTACCTTGCAGTTTTTCAGCCAGAGTTTCTGATTGTTACTGTTATTATTTGTTGTTGATGTGTTTTGTTTTGTTATTCATTACATGGTTGACAAAGCTAATCAAATTAAATAAGTTTTTTTTATGTATTTCGGTTTTGGTTTTTTTATTATTTTCCGTTTGTCTCTTTCGTTTTTAAACTTATTGCATTCGAAAATCGAATGACGTTACAAAGTTCCTTCCTACGACTTCATTTTCTTCACTGAAATATTTGTTAATTACTTTCATCACTATAATCATTTGGTTTTTACTCCTTCTTGACCACTCCATTTTCCTTATATCGTATTCACTTATTTTTTGTAATCTGTTCATCTATATTTCCCCTTGATCCGCGTAGACTTTATATATAAAAAAAACTCTCGTTTGATAAGTGATAGTTCTCGGTCGTGTGTTCATGCGTTTATTGTAATAAACGTTCTCTCGTTAGTTGAATACACGGAATTACGTATTTTTGTCTTTATCTTTATCTTTCGCGATAGTGTGGAGTTTTGTCTAGTGCGGGCTACGGACGTTAACAGTATTATGGCGGTAACACCGCCTAATACAGCCATCGACTTATCAACCCCTCAACAACTTCCCACACCAACTTTACCAACGCATCAACAGCAATCGTCATCAATAATATTACCGTCACCACTATTATCAGAAGAAACATCTTCATATATAGGTAAACAAATCCAACAGAAATCAGGTAACAACAATTCATATACTAACTACACAAACAACAATGCTAACAGTTACGCTAAAACAACATCAGCTTTTAATTTCCCATCAAAAAAACAAGCAATAGTTTTTAACATACCGAAAGGAATCAATCAAAAAGATTACATTATTAAAATAGGAGAAATCATAGAACCTCAAAATTTAAAATATATGTATATCACGAATGTCGCGCGACAGGTTTGCGATATTTTTATCCAGTAAACATTTCGTAGATTATTTAGTAGACACACACAAAACAATCACAATAAATAACGACGTAATACTTATAAGAAGACTAATAAACCCTAAAAAAAGAATAATAATTTCAAATGTCTGTCCTTCTATACCACACTACGTTATAGAAGAAATACTCAAAAAAGACTATAATGTAAACCCAGAAACCCCGATCTCTTTTATAAAGTACGGGATGGGAGAAACGAGAGGATACGAGCACTTATTAAATGCCAAACGGCAATTTTTTATAAACCCAGAGAAAATCAAAAAAATCCCTGAAACAGTACTCATACACTACGAAGAAATAACATACCGAATATTTCTATCTCCAGACACAGTTTCATGTTTTGTATGTAACGAGAAAGGACATACTAGTAAAAACTGTCCAAACACGATAGAAAACGAAGACATTTCAAACAACGTAAATGATAAAATAAATGGCAATAAAAATGTAAACATTGACATCAACTTCCCCACTCTTCCGTTAACGCAACTCTTAAATAGAGCTGCTAAAAGAGCACTATTAACAAATTCTTCCGAATCAATAATGTCAGGTAATAAATTAAAAAACGAAAAGAAACCCAAAATTAACAATATATTATTAAACGACCAAAACGCTCAAACAGATGATGCAGCAGAAACAAAAGAACAGGCAACAGTAACATACGACAGCGACCAGTCCATAAAAGCAGATGAAGAAGAAAATGAATCGATATTAAAAAAAGAAATATTCAAATCATTAGAAATAAATATCCGGAAAAATGAAGATAAATATCCGCTTTCGTTAAATAATTTTATGTTATTTGTAGGAATGTGTAAGGGGAAAAAAGATATTCTCCAGACGGCAAAAGAATTTACGGAAGACATAAATGGCTTAATGAACATGCTAATTGAAAATAAACCTATCCTACATAGTAGATCAGCAAAAATTCAGTTCACAAAAATTATCAAAAAATTATCTTATCAATTAAACACTCCCAAAGAGCAAAATAATCATATAAATAATACATGATGAAAGGTAATTTAAATATATTATTACTTAATGTGGGCAGAACCAAAATTCAACAGTACGAATTAAATAGTGAACAAGACTTAATAATAATACCGGAACCGTATATTTACAAAAACAAACTATATGGAATAAACAATAAACAGTATGAAATAACACAGCTGAATATTGCAATAGCCTATAATAAAAATATAAACTTGTCAATAATAGGAACAACTCAAAATATCATTTCAATTAAAATAGGAAATTATATTTTATTTGCGTCCTACTTTTCCCCTAATGAAAGTATAGATCCACACATTCTTATAATTAACCATTTAATCACACAATTTCAGGAATTAAAACCGATACTGTTAGGTGATTTTAATGTTAGATCAACGATATATGAAAATTTAAACAATATAAACTATAATACGAAAAGAGCAGAAAAATTCGAAGAATTCCTATTTGCCAATGATCTAAGCGTCTGTAATCCTTATAACATAAAAACTTTTAACAATCACAATGGGAGCAGTGTAATTGATCTTATAATTGTCCACGAAACAATCAGCCAGAACATTAGAAATATAAAAATATTACCTTCTTCAGTAACGCAACACTTAACAATATGTCTGCAACTCGCAATAAGGAAAGATAGTAAATCACTAAATGAAAATACACAAACAGTTGACTATGAGATCTTTCAAAAACAAATTATCAATGCTCTACCTCAAATAAAACAAAAAATAGAACACATTAAAAAGGTAACTAAAAAAGAAGATTTAGAGAACGAAATCATAGAATTTACAAATATAATAAAAGTACTAATCCACAATTCACTTACAAAAACAAAAATTCGAGACACACCTTATTGGAATGAAAAATTAGAAAGCTTTAAAAAGATACTAAAAAAACTACAAAGGAGACTATACAAAAGCAAAAATAAAACAAATAATAAAGTGGAATCATTAACGATTAAAATTAGAAAACTGAAAAAAGAATACAAGGAAGAACTGCAGTCATCAAAGCATGAAAAATGGAAAGAACTGATTAATTCGTCGACAATCTGGAGCAAGCCGTACAAAATATGCATGGACAAAACCAAACAAAGAGTAGACATGCCTGCTTTTAATGTCGGTGGATGCATCGTACACGATAACATTGAAAAACATAAAATAATTTTTGTTGAATTATTTCGAAACCGAATACTTAAGTTGCAACCGACTCAGCCAGATAGAACTCTTCAAATATGTGAAAACGAATTAACTACAACAATCAAAAAACTGAACAATAGGAAAGCTAATGGACACGATCAAATTTCTAACAAGATGATTAAACTTCTTCACAAAGTAGACGAAAAAATATTTAAATCTATTTACGAAAAATGTATCGAACTAAATTATTTCCCTAACGTCTGGAAACAAGGAAAAATTAAAATAATAAACAAACCTGGAAAAGATTTAACAAATCCGAAATCATACAGTCCTATAACGCTACTGTCTGGTTTAAGTAAAATGTATGGAAAAATCATAAAAATTTTTCTTGATACAGAAATAAAAGAAAAAGCGATTTTAAACGAAAATCGGTTCGGATATCTTAAAAACAGATCAACCGAGCTAGCAATAAAAAAGTTATGCGATTACATTGAAAAATATAAAAAACGAACAAGACATACGTTACTAATCAGCTTTGATATATCCGGAGCATTTGATCAAATAAAAATTGATGAAATCTTAAAAATAATGAAAAGAAAAAATATATCTGGTACAATACAAACTATAATTCGTAACTACTTAACAGATAGAAGAATTGGGTTATTTAATCAAAAAAACAAAGTCCTATACAACAGGAGTGTCAACTCAGGAGTACCACAAGGTTCGGTTCTAGGGCCAGTACTCTTCAACATAGCAATGAGCGAGGTTCATAATTTGCATTTCAGTCAACACTGCAATATGATAAGCTACGCAGACGATATAATGTTAGTAGCAGGAATTAATAAAAAGGACGAAGTTTACAATATAAATGAAACAATAAAAAAATTGAGTAAAAACGTTCAAAACTTAGGCTTACAATTCAACCTAAATAAAACCCAAGCACTACTAATAAGTAGAAAACAAGACAGGGAAGAAATGATACATTGCATTGAACAGCACTTATGCATAAATAACGATAAAATAAAAATAGTAAAAGAAATAAAAAATACTTTGGAATAATCATAGACACTAATTTAAATTTTGGAAAACACATCGAATTCATAATAGACAAAATTAAAAAAATTTATTTCAAATTAAGATCACTATATTCAAATATGTTCGGTTTCAAATATAAAGATACAATAGTACTCCATAAAGAGCCATGTTTGGATCAATAACAGAATACTACAGTATATTTTCCAGTTTTACGAGAAAAAGACAAGAGAATGAGCTGTTAAAATTACAAAGGAAAATATTAATAGGAACAATCTCTGGTTATCGCACAATATCGTATACTTCAGTCAACATCATAGCAGGAATAATAATACCTATAGACTTAAAGTTAGAAACCGTAAACCAAATATCAAAACATGCAAACAAGAAGAACTAAAATTTTAGACAAAAAAACGTTACGAAAACAGATCAATAAAATTAATTCAAGTAGTATACGACTTTGGCAACACTCAGATGTGATAAATCAAAAACTGGCAAAGTAACAACACGGGAAATAGTTCCAAACTTGGAAGAAAGACTACAAATGAAACATCTTTATACCGATTATAACTTCACTCAATTTTTAACCGGACATGAAAATAATAATGGGGTGTCTATATGAAACGATTTAAAATTGCTGAAACAGACATCTGTATAGACTGTAAAGAGGAAACAGACGATTAACATTCGATTTTCGAATGCAATAAGTTTAAAAACGAAAGAGAAAAACGGAAAATAATAAAAAAAAAACAATAACCGAAATACATAAAAACAACTTTTTTAATTTGGTCAGCTTTGTCAACCATGTAATGAATAACAAAACAAAACACATCAACAACAAATAATAACAGTAACAATCAGAAACTCTGACTGAAAAACCGCAAGGTACAGCGGAGTAAATAAATAAAAAAAAAAAAAAAAAAAAAATATATATATAAAAAAAACATTTATTTTTTTGGTTTTTAATTAATATATATATGTAAACATTTTTTCTCTCTTTGGGAAAAAAGATGTTCATCATCGTCAAATAAAAAAAAATGGTCTTCACATGTTCTGCCGAAGATTATCGATCTTTCCATAACCCGTCTGTCGTGGTCTAACAAAAGTTTCGCTGAGGCTAAGCAGCACACACAGTCATCATTTTGAAGGGGGATTCACCAGTGATCTCCTATAATTACACACACTCATATCCTCCGATCTCTCCATCTCGGGCATTTTATTAAACTCAACTCATTATCACAACAGCAAAATTAGCTGAGTAAAGATTAAGTATAAATAACATTCCCGGTGGTAGCAAATATTAAAAATTCTGTTGCATTCTCTGTAAAAAATAATAGAGAACACTACTTCTTTTTTACAACTCCGCAATGAGTACAACAGCCCGGCTAGGGGCGCGACTTGTATGTTTAGATCATGTCTTGGAGGTTTGATGATTTCAGTAACGCAAAAAGCGAAGTAACAGAATATAGTGTATATTTACTTACGCCAGAAATTAATAAAATGTCACCTAGAGTTTACTATTTACCATACGGTAATCGTTTTATTTGAATTTTTACGTTTAATTTATATTTATCATGGTAATCATTTTATTTAAAATTTCAAAAAAATAATTAAACCAGTTCCACTATTCCCTTTTTTTTTCTCTCCAATTTTTTCGAGGAAAAAATAATCTTTATGTCGACTTCCGAATACAAATTTGTGTATTATCGACGTTTACAGATTTTACACTTTCCATTATGCCGACACGATGTGGTTTATTAAAAATTACGAATTCGGTCATTTTGTTGGTATTTCTGAATCAGCGGGCATATCCGAAACTGACTTTAACTATTTTCTCTTTCATCTACTATTTCAATTCTTTTTTCGCATCCAACACTACACCGATAGCAAACCCCAGTCCCAAAAGGCCCCACTCATATCTCTAAACTCCCTTCAACTCATCTCAGAGATTAAATCCAACAACCCTTTGATAAGGAAGGTTCATTACCTATTACGCAAGCTGTCACATCTAAACTCTAAAATGTATTTCTTTATAGGTGCCGGCTCATGTTGGGGTTCCAGGCAATGAGCGTGTCAATCGAGCAGCTCAGACGACACTCTTCTCTCCAATGCCATATAACCCCCTCTTCCCCTTACATTGGTCCATTTGTTTATGCACCAAATCGGAGAAGAATGACAGCAGGAATGGAAATCCTCAAATAGGTTTCTCCGAAGCGTAAAAACATCAACCACGGAGCCTTGGTGGCCCACAAACGGAGTTTCCCGCAGAGGTTTTTCTGTCCTGAATCGCTTCGAATAGGTCATACAGCCCTCTCGCACAGTTACATCTTCACAGGCCAGGCACCCCTAAATGTCTGCACGTTTCGTGGTCAACCAAGCGTTCCATCCACCTTTCACCTATTCCTCAAATGTTCCTCCTTTGCAGTACCACGAGTGATTCACTTTACCACTTCCTCTATTTCTAAGATACTATCAAATGCTTCGTCCGCGGTCGCAGCTGTATTAGCTTTCACGCGGAGCAGCCGTCTGTTCTATCACGTTTGCTCCTCCTAAGTAGGCTCCATGTGTTCTAATAGCTCCAGTAGTCAAACATGGTGCATGGAAATCCTTATACACACCTTTAAGAAAAGAAAAAAAAGAAGATTGTATCCAGCCTTACACAAACTAAACGCCACCATTTGCATCGGTCAGTATGTATTGAGAGAATCACCGGAATTAATCATGCATAGTCAAATCGTCGAAAATTAAACCAAGTTATTATTGGGTTTTTTTTTTTTTTTTTTTTTTTGTTACAATTTATTTAATAATAAGTCCAACTCGTTTAAAAAGCGCTCTACATTTTTAGTAAGTGCTCTACAGACTGTCATTATGTGTAAAATGTATTATTTGGCTCTGTGTCAATTTCTGCGGTACACGCTTTGTTCCCATTTAACCTTGAAGTGAAATTATTATTGACAGAAACAATAAAAGTTCTCTATTATATTTTTGCAGCTTTTTCAACGCATATTTCGATATTGAATTTCAGAAGGGATTAAAAACCAGTCTTAGGCAAGAAGTATTTTACGTGTTTTACCAATTAATTGACTACTTCTGTTTCATTCTACCATTAAAACGGATTCCGTTTATTTTCCCTTACTGACTTCTATGCGCATTATCATATGTTTACTTGAAATTGATTGCTCTAAAAATAATTTTAACTTACCAAAAAGTTATTTTTCATTTTAAATCTCAAATTTAGATTTTTCAAAAACATACAATTTGTTTAAAGCAACTCGCTTGTAATTTTTGACAAATATATGCGTAGGATTTATCGACAAACGTTAAAGAAACATCTTGCGTGTGTGCGAAAAAATCGTAAAAAGTTCTATTCCGCTGAATGTGTAGTGCATAAAAAAATACGGTGGTACCTCCGTATCCGCGGTTTATCACGGTGCGACTAAAAAAAAAACAAAAAAAACAACTCTATCGCAATATTTTTTTAAGTATAATAAAAAGTCTCAGCCGTCGGAGATCCTGTCCTATCAACATTGTCTGCATCATCAAAAGTACTAGACCGATTTTTTCCAAACACTGCGTCTATTCTACGTTTAGATGAAGATGTTTTTGACTACAGTTTTGTTTTATCCATTGGCGTGCCGCGTCTGCAACATTGGCCAGAAGCACGGATGAATATGTTTAAGATATTTGAACATAACGTATATTTAACGAAGTACACAGTTGCACAGCATATATCAGCATAAAATGCGTACCAGCTCGAAAGAGACTTAACCGCATTACATTAGTGATAAAAAAAGTAGAACATTTACGTATTGTTAACAAAAAATATAAATACTATACAAAAAAAAAAACAAAACAAAGGGGGCAAAATAGTATAACAAAAAGAAAACCAAAATAATCAAAATTACAGTCAATTTATACCATTCAAAATATTTATTTAATAGGCTAACGGTATCACTACTTAACTAAATTGTGTTTAATTCGACAGTGCCTATATTTAATGTACATCCGGGATAACTGCTCGGAATTGTAATCGCCTATATTCCTGATAAGCATATTGTTTTGGTAGCGATGAAAATTTTTTTTTGCTACGTCAATTATTTTACATGAAGCAACTATAACTAATTATGCATATTATCAATTTTAGTCCAGTGGGGAACGTTTGAAATACACCAACAACGCCTATTTGGTAGTAGTTTAAATTAATTAAAATTAGAGTTTGAAATCGAGCACCAAACTGAAGTTGAATAACCCAAAATATTAGTCTAATGATGCTTTTATAGATAATAAGCTTGTTTGTAATGTTTAAGTAAGATCTTCGATTAATAATTCGGTACAAGGAATAGCTCTATTTGTTTTCGCTTCAGCGTGTTTTAAGTGTTTCTTAAAAGATAATCTCTTATCTAGAATTGCACATAGATATCGAACACGATCAGTTCTAGTCCTGGTACCTTTAATACTCAGTTGCCTTGAGGAAATAAGGTATCTACGAGTAAAAAGAATATAGCTTCTATTATTTTTCCAAAAATTTTAAAACCCGAGAACTGTGCAGCTGCAGAAAAAGGTTATAAATAGTAGACGTATTTTATATGAACTACAATACGAGTATAGTGTAGCAGTATCATCAGCATATAAAGTCATACTCGTGCGTTGCAACTTCGGACAAGTCGACTGAAAAGAGAAAAGGCCCCAGCACACAACTTTGGGGAACTCCTGCGACGGCAGTTCTGGTCATTTAGCATCTTGTGGGTGAAACGTAAAAGGTTCTATTGCTTAAATAACTTCTAATTAAATTAAATATGTCGAAAAATTATATTTTAACATTTTGTAAATCAGCCCGTCGTGCCATGACGAATGCTTTTGCAATGTCAAATAGAATTAATCCTGTATGTTTATTTATATTAAAGTTATGCGGGACATGATCAGCGATCCTAGCAACTTGATGCGTAGTAGAATAACCTTGTCTGAAACCAAATTGCTCCACTGGAAGTATGTTATTACTATCGGCGAATTTACGAAGCCTATTTAATATAACTTTTGCTTTTAAGTTGTTAAGCAAACTAATAGGTCAAATATTATTCATTTAGGAAGAGTCCTTCCCTGGTTTAGGTAATGCAATGATTTTGGCTACTTTCCAGAACTTCGCGAAATAACCGAACCGCATTGTAGCTTTGATCATGTGCGTTAACTCTAGTATCCCCTTCCGTGGAATCTTATTTAAGATTTTTGCCGGAATATTATCATCAGCACAATAAATTTTTGCTTTAGATTTCTTTTGAGATGCATTAATATTTCAGCAGGCGAAGCAGGACAAAACTCAGAATGGGAAATAGGAGAACATGTAATGCTATTGAAAGCAGAACTAGATAATCAACGTTTTACGGGATCATTAACTAAATTATTTTGATATGTAGACGCGAGACGCATGCTCGTTTTATGAATATCCGAGTAATACTCGGCTAACTACTCCGCTTTTGCTTGATCCCCTTAAAAACGCACGTGTTAAGATCAGAATCAAATAGCAGTGGAATCACACTCCATATAGCTCTTACTATACCTCGAACAAACTTTCCATAAACTTTTATCTCGTGTATTAACACATTCGCCAGACATTTTGGAAATTTCATCATTTTTAGTTTTTCTAAGTAAAAACCTAACTATTTTTGTTAAGAATTTGATTACAAGTTTCAGATAGCCAGTATTAAATTCGGTATTTTGTACAAATCCTCTGAACATAGCTATTAAGTTTAATTATATTCTGGACAAAACTCGGAACATAATTTGACAGTCGCAAAAATCTGAGGAGCAACTGAACTTTCTGTTCATTGTTCTCAAGGATTTCAGAAAGGAAACTAGAAAGCCGTAGTTGGGACCGGAATCGGTTGAACTTTGGACGGTCTACCAGAAGGTGGTGAATGGGTAGAAGAACAACACATCTGCCACAAACAGGAAAGTCTGTCTTGTTTAATTATGGGAATAGGACATTTTTGTGTAAGTTTTACTTTCATTTTTTCATATTTTTCATCATACGTAGTAATTCATTTTCGGTAATGCAAACTATAGCGTGTTGTACAGTACATACAATACATACAAAAAATTAAATAAATTTAAATTAAATGAAGCAACTTTTATTAAAAAAAAACAAAAAAGTATTGTTATCGGTTGTCGTCTACAATCATCCTAATATGTATCAGGTTGAACAACATGAACAAGAAGATCAGGACGTAATGGTAAGCGCATAATTATAATAATGTAAATATTTTCCATTTATTGTAAAATGATTGTTAACATTATATATGGTGTATTTATGCAATTTAGGTATATCTTTACATTACTGTAGATGTATCTGTATGGTATGTATGTTAACTCATTAAACTCAATGTTCCCTATTATGCGCGGTTTGGCTCGGAAAACCGCAGGTACGGGGGCGCTACTGTATCTCGTATTACGCCCATAAATGTAATACCCCGCACGTTACGAAAAATTACAAATCGATAAAAAAAAGTTTTATTTAAATGAAAAATTACGACAATAGCCGCAACTTTTAAACGCCATCAATTGCTGGTTTGCGTTTAAAGTTAACCTAAAAGACATAAATGAAAAAGAAGAACGCGATCATTTTAAACTGGTTGGTAAAATGCCGTGATCGTAATAATTATTTCCGGAATGCATCTCTTTACATTTATTATTATTATTATAATCAGGCCCAGATTAAGTGTATGATAGGCCCGGGGCTACGGAACTATTAGGGGCGCTTTTCGGAAGTGACAAAATTATCAGTTTTATAGAATAACTAAATTTTCTTTAATTTAATTTAATTATATTATTTTGAATTCGTGAATTAACAGAATTATTAATGTAAACAAAACAAAATATCATATAGACAATGAATAGAATTTTCGATGCCAAAAAAAATGTATATACATAATTTTAAACAATGAATTTTTCAGCAAATTTTAACCAAAGATTTGCATAAAAGGATAGTGTGTGTACGTGTGTTGCGCGTGTACACACGCGCATACATTCATACAGACATTTCCGAAAAAAGGTAGATTCCGATTCGTTATACCTTAAAACAAATTTCTGGTACGTTTTTACGAAACTCGAAATTTTACTATTACGAAGTTTCCCCCTGTAGGAGGAAATAAAAATGGATACAAAATTATTAACAAATAAATGTATTAAAAAATGCACTTACTCCTGTAAAGTTAATTCTATTTATTTAAAAAAAAAAGTTGATATTACATGTCGGAAGTAGGTGTCCCTTGGCAGCCCCTTTATAATGCGGAGCCCGGGACTGCAGCCCCCCTAGACCGTCACCCATAAATTCAGGTCTCATTATAATTAAAATCGTTTATAACATTAGGCATCAAGAACAGTATTATTATTAATTTGAAGTGACGTGAAAAAGTAATTAAAACTTTACAGGCAACCCCTAAACATCCTACCAATAATACTGATAATAAAATAAAAAGCGTGCCTTTAAAAAATATATCTAAGAGTAACATTATTTTATAATTTAAAAAATAACAACGAAATGACTGTATTCAAAAATTTTATTTATTGGTTTTTATATTGGGAAAACATTTTTAACATCTCTATAATTATTTTCGATATATGTACGTGAAAGTAGAAAATAATTTTTTATTTAAATAAATTTTAACAAGTGTCATCGAGATTTTTCCGATTTTACCCAATAATTTTGAGATATTATTTCAAACAGTTTGCATTATTCTTCATTAAATACAATTTTACATGTACTATTTTTAGAAACTTCAATCATTTATTGTTTTTAAGAAGTATAAAATTATTAAAAAATACTGCGAAAATCTTTTTAATAAACTGCAGGGAAAATATTCTTCGGAACCATTTTTTAAACAAAACGAGTATCGTGAAAAATTAAAATTGTATTTTATCCAAAATAAATTCTCATTACTCTAGAACTTTGAATGTTTCAAGATTAAAAAAACATTCTCCTTCAAAAAAGGAATTATATCGAGGTCCAGATATTTAAATATTTAATTTTACATGTATTTCCAATTTAAAGATTTTCTCTGATAATTCTTTGTAATTTATTTTCCAGTTGAGAATAGGCAATTAAGCCCTCGTAATACAAATTTGCCAGAAAGCCACGAAAATTATGTTTTAATTAAGATTTTATTCTTGTTTAATAAACTTTATGAAGCCTTTACAAATCACACATTTTATTTTTCCCCTAATTCATATTCTCTTTCTATCATTTTGCCGCTCCCCTGGCTCAACGGCTTGCGACGCCCTTGTACATATATAACGTATATATGAATATCTATATTTATACTCATTAATATGTTTACTTTTCTCTTTTTTTCTTTCTAGATAAAGATGGAATTTCCTAAAACATTATAGAATAATCAACTGAATTTTTTTTTTCTGTTTTTTATACGGCATTTATAAAAATTATTTGCTATTATAAGGACCGAATATTTTACAAATGTTTTAGTACTTCTGAAGATGACATATAAACAAATTATAAAAATTACTACAAAGCATAAATTGTTGTTCGTTGTCGCAATCCTTCCTGTTACAAATAGAACCATCAAAAGTTCCACGTCATCAACAATCGACTGCATGCATAATCATAATGATTATTATCCTATTTACACTAAGTCAGCAGTTTATTTCTGACTGTTATATTTCTTTTTGCTTTTTGATTATGTTTTAAAATGTTTGCGTGTGAGTTTTGTTTTAAGAAATATTCCAACAAAAGCAATTTAAGACAACAATAACCGTTATACTGTGAATTACTGATTTTCATAGAGTATGAAATATTGTGTCAAAATAAAATTGAATTTGCAAGAAAAATTGAATTATAGTATTTAAAAATTAAATCTGAAGTTTTACTGATAATGATAATACTAAATAAAATATTTTGATTTTTAACCCATAGTAACAGGCCGGCTCGTAGTCACTGATTCTTTAGTGGCTGCCCGAGCGTTAACGTATGGGATTTCTGACCACCATGCACTGGTGAACGGAACTCTAATCCCTCATTATGAACCTGCAAAGACGTAATAACCTTGATAATTGTGTACACGGTCTTAAAGTTGTTGATATTTATTATTAAAATAAAAAAAAAATAATAATAATAATAATAATAACGATGTCAGTAGTGACGTAGGACTATTAGTGGTTCTATTTGTAATAAGAAGGATATGTGTTGTTTGCAAGTGATCCTACAATAACGTCACATTACTTTTTAATGGAATGGCAAAAAGGGGAATCCTGCTTGTAGCTACATCGAAGTTTATGTTTAGAAAAATACATTTCCCTTGTTTGTTCAAAAGTACATTTAAGAGAATAGAGTACTAAATGACTGCAGGGTACTGAAAGGTAGAAATTAAATCGTACCGAAAGTATTGACAGAAATATTTAAAGAATCCTGCCTTATGTCGGTTCTCCGCTACATTTCAAAGTTTTATTAGAAAATAAAAAATGAGGCACAAATTTAATTTTGAAGAAACATTAAATTGTAATTTTCTGAAGTTGAAAAAAATAATACGCAGAGTATTCAAAAACAAAACAATTAACTTTTTTTCTTTGTCTTTCCTTCTTTCTCAACTTCTGTTATTTTCATAGCAATTAAAACAAAGAACTTTTACATATTTTATTCGCATAAAACATACATTAGTTGCATCTTTCTGTTTACCTGGACCGAAGTCTTAAGGAAGAAATACATTACGCCTTAAATATTGAAATTGTATATTCTGATTGATTCCAAAATTTAAAGATTCCACGCCATAATACAGCATCTGTCTATACAAAATTTTTGCCAACTCACGTATAATACTTCGGTAAAAGTTATCGATCTGTTCAATCAGAGGCGGATCCAGAAGGACATTGCGGCGGGGGAATTATATAACACTACGGAAAAATCCTCTACGATAGGCAGTAGATTTGAGAAATACCCCCCCCCCTTGTTTCACAAAGAAAATCAAATAGCGACCTTTATAGAAATTCAAAAATGTTTTAAAAACACATAATTATTACAATTTTTAAACTTAAATTTAGTTTTATATTTAGGGGTGAAAAATAAAACGAAATTATAAAATTATACCTTAAATATGGTAGTTAGAAATACTAAGAAAGATAGTATTTTTATTAGACTTTACTTCTTTTTTATTTTTGTTAGTAATCCGATCCGAATTCTTTGTTCGTGAGCAATTTTAAATATATATATTGCTATAAATTCAAAATGTGGTCACTGTTCCGAGCGCCAGTTGTTATGAATCGACTTTTCCAGTTGCTGTTTCGGGAAGCCAGTTGATATGACTTCACTTCTGTGGTCCTTGATTTCGGAAACCACTTATTATAAATTGAAATCTTCGCAGGTACGGGAACAAAATATAAAAAAAACTAATAAAAAAACTATTTTTGCGGGCGCCAGTAGCAATATACGGCTTGCTACTACCGGAAAGCTCTGCCTAGCAGAGCTTTAGGCTTTTGAGAGAACAAAAAAAATATAAATAAAAAAATAAGACTCGCGAAACCCGCCGTTCGATGGCGGTATTTCTCCCGGTGGAGATATCACGGGGTAACCACGTGTCCAATAACGAAACTTTTTATGAAACGGGTATATTTAAACAAAGTTTACAAAAAACACAGAGGAAACAAATTCCAAACATTATAATCAAACGAAAAAAAAACGAAATTCTGGTCAAAAATTGCGATAAATATAAGCGGAAATAAACGATGACTAGGGTAAAATAGATACACGTGACCACGTGATCTTACAATCAAATGATACGATCGACCATTATTGACTCGCGCAAGAACCGACTCGCGTGTATAACCGAATTAATCTAACTCTCGTTAACAACTGAATTGAAACTGATTATCGATTTACCGTTTCTCTAGCACGAACGAAGATTTTTCGGTACACGATGGGCTATTCCAAACGATATAGTCGAATCGCTGAAAATTACCCCGTAACTTATCAATTAATACGCACGCCGATTTTTCTAGAACATTCTTAAACATTCTTATATTTATACGTATTTTAAATCGGCTGCTACCCTGTCTCTTCGGGATTTCACCAATTCTCTCGCGACTCTCGTAGCTACACGCTCCGTACTTATACGTTTCGACGGTAAACGCGACCGCGACTTCCCCGCGAAACCAGTTCACCCCCGCAACACAGCCGACAGAACGGCTGCGTCCGGAATAACCAGGCTTCTCGGTCGAAATATCTTCTCCGATCGCAATTCACCGTCATTTCTGCTGCCGGAGAAAAAACCCGAAATGTAAAATGAATTAAAATCGAAATAACAATTTCTACCTCGGACAGCATTATCAGAAACCGTATAAAACGTAATTAAAAATGCTACAGCTGCCGAATCCGTCTCAATATATTTCTCATTGAACTATTTTCATTTACATTACAAAATAAAAAAAAAATTAAAAACAAATAAAAATGGCAAAAGATTGACGACAGTTGTGTTTAAAGTAGAATAAAAAAGGAACATTAACAGTTTTACTAGAAAATAGTATTAAATATTAATTATTAAAATTCGTAGATAAAATTCATACAAATCTTTTATAGCATAAATTAAGTTTCTCTGTTATAACAAATTTTTTCATAGAGGCTTTGGTTCTATGGGGGGGGGGGTCTCCCATCACCCACCCCGGGTGGATCCGCCGCTGGTTCAATAGTATAAAATTTTTACATTTTAAAATAAATAGTCCTTAATGAAATTCGCCTAGATAAATCGAGAATTTATTAAGTTGCGAAACAGTTCCTTAAAAAAATAGTTGGATGTAAAAAAAGCAAAATTTTTCGAATCATTTCATTTTTTATTTTTTTTTTTGCTTTTTCGGTTATAACTAAAATAGTAACCTAACAACGCATTTGAAACAAACTTTCTTGTACTTCTCTACTTGCACTTCCATTTAGGGCGAATATGACATTTTTACATATGATGTATTATTTAAGTAAAGCAAATAAACAAAATATATAAATTTTGGAATTCTTGAAAAAAAACTTTATTTAATTTTTATTATTACACTATCACTATTTTTATTAATACATATATTTGTAGTCAAAAAAAGTGAATTATATAATTAAGTTATTTTCAAATGTAATTTTGGAATAATATACATTTTTAATTGAATTTTTGTTTTGATTATAATGGGATCTACGTACAAATATAATAAAATTTCGGAAAATATGGAATAGCAGATTAAACGACAAAATATTTGAATGAATTTTACTTTAAGTGATAATTCATTAAACATAAACAACGGGGAAGTAATTCTCAAATTGATTTCGAAATTTCGCGCCGTCAATTTCCGGTAAATTTGAATATTACAATGATAAATGCTGATTTAAACGAATTATCGTATGGATGTTGTGCGCGATGTAGAAATATTTTACGTCAATACAAAACAACCAACGACGATAAAATGTAAACTTTTCAACGTGAATTTACCGGTTTGCCCTGTTTCATAACGTTTTATATTGTTATTATATGTAGCTTTTTTTTTTCGTTTTTTGGAATACCGCCCATTACGGGTCATCTTGAGTACAAAGTTAACGGTCGGACAATGTTTCTTCATGCGAACACTAATCAGTGTTGGGCATTATTCGAATAATAATTTATTGAAATAATAATCAAAATAACAAAATTATTCGTTATTCATTAATTATTAATCACAAAATGTAAAATTATTCGTTAATCGCTATTTACAAAATGCATGATTATTATGAATAATGATTAAATTATTCATTATTCGTTATTCAACAATCATGCGTTAATCATTATTTCAAATATCAGTTAATGTTAATTCATATAAAATGTTTTTTTAATAATATAATATTGACGACTCCCCTTTTTTTTTTCTTTTTTTTTTATGTACTTAATTGGATGGTGCCTGTAGTGAACATTATAGGAAAAATTGTAAATTAAACAAATAAACAGTCCTACCCAAAGTTACTGAAAATAGGGGGGGGGGGGCAAAAAAAAACCTTTTGATGTTAGTTTTAATTGTACATTTCACTAAATATACTTTTCACTGTTATTAGTGATTTGTAAAAAATTTAATTTGTTATATACATATGAAGAGCATATTTCGTATACATTTTAATTTTTATTTGAAAAATTAAAATTTACATTTATTTTTTTCTATATTTTTGTGATTTTTAGGATTCCGTAATAACTTACGGAATCCTAATAAGATGGTACACAAATGACAGTATTTCTTTAGTTTAGAACATCCGGATTTCCAACTTTAAAACTGGACCTTCGGGGCACCGAAAGCTCGAAATTTTGGGAAAAAATATTTTTTTTCCCGGGCATGTGATATATCGTTTGAAAGATTACTATTTGTCGGGAACGAAACCGTATTTCGTTTTCTTAACCAAACTTTCGAATTTGCCGGAAAGTTCAAAAAGCGCGAGCACTAATATGTAGCCTCCTGTTTGTATCGCGAATATTATAGCTATAAATTTCGAATGGAGTTGAAAATATGCTCATTCTGGCATGTTTGCTGTAGTTTATTTAAAATTTTGTGTATATATCTAAATAAATTTTATTTAAAAATCGTAACTGAAGTGAAATTACGTCAAGAAAATTATTGATTTTATTTGATGAACAGTTGAGAAATTAACTTCTCAGTATAGTAATCTAATAAATAGTGACAAACGAGGAAGGTGGTTTAAGTAATAGTATTCAAATATAACTATATAGAAGTTCGGAAAACAAACAAGTACAATTGCAAATTTTTAAATATTTATTGATAATTAATCCTTCCAAAAATCTAGGATTAAATAGCGTTTATTTATTAGAATTTATTTTTTTTGCAGTACAACATCGTGACACTGCGTGATGTGTGAAAAAAAACTGGACTAAAAATATCTGTTTTGGAATTATTGTTCTTTTGAATTTAGTATTATGTAAATCAAAATTATGGTTATCTTTAACTTAACATACGGAATCCTCAGCGCATGAAACCTCATGCTTGACTGAACTTGTTTAAAATTAAGAACAAGAAACCTTCTAGAATCATATTATGATGGTTATGAATCGCTAAGATAAAAAGGATAACTAATATAAATTAATTTTAATATTCATATTTTTCAATACCCAAAAAAAAACATTTTAATTAATAAAAACTTATAATATTCTAAGCAGTATAAGTAAA
The DNA here is from genome assembly GCA_039619475.1 of Icerya purchasi. Classification (NCBI taxonomy): domain Eukaryota; kingdom Metazoa; phylum Arthropoda; class Insecta; order Hemiptera; family Monophlebidae; genus Icerya; species Icerya purchasi. Next base: position 443,838,104 of record CM077116.1, on the reverse strand, counting down.
ATACACTTAATGATTCAAAGCATTAAAAAAAGAAACTAAATCACTTAATCTACTTTCAGACATACTTGAACGTTTTCACGTAAGGACGAAATAAATGAAACTAAGAATTTGTATAAATCGATGGTCAATCCAACATTTACGTCTTCCTTTGATAATTTTTAACTGACTGCATTGACACGATTCAAAATACTACTCCAAAAAACAGTCATAAACGCAGTTTCAAATTCGGTTATATTTTTGAGTAATCATTTTGCTCCTACCTTCGCATTCGCATTTTTAGAACTATCATTTGAAATTGTCTGTCGAAGCACGAAGGACATTAAGAGAAGAATAGCTCCTCGTGAACAATGCTTTCATGAAAAAACCTTTCCTTGCATCAAAAAACTTATCAATTAATACCAGAAAGCTTTTTATAAAAAGCTTTATCTGGAGTGTTGCACTATATGAAGCAAAGACACGGACGATTTTAAAGAGAGAAAATGATAAGCTCCATGTGTTCGAAATGCGGTGTTGACGTCGGATATTAAAGATATCTTGGACGAGTAAAACTACTAATGACGAAATTTTGCACAAGATAAATGATCAATGCGAAATCCGGACTACGATCAACATGAGAAGAAATGAAATGGTTGGACAGCTGATTAGACGTTCAGAATGGATGACAACATTCATCAAAGGAATGATGAACGAAAGAAGAAGTAAAGGCAAACCAGGACTTAGACATACGGATGAAGTAAAAAACGGTGAAAGTTATGTCACCACAAAAGCACGTGCCTGCTTCCAAAACATGGTCATATTAATACCCACCAACCGTAAGGTTGAGGAGAGAATGTAGAAGATGCTTAAATACTGTTGCATGATATCAAAATTTGTCAAATAATATTGTGAACTTATAAATTTTAAAAATTATTTTCGTGTTGATAGTTTAAATTTATCATTTAATTAATATAATAACAAAAAAGAATGTAATCGTATTAAATAATATTAATTAGAAAATAAAATGTATGAAATAAAAAAAAAAGTTTAATACAAAAATAATTATACACCGGTTGGATTTGAACCAAGTTTTTCTGCAACACTTATTTGAATAACATATACATAGTTTTTAACCGACTTGAATAATTACTAAATAATGAATAACAAATAATGATTAACGTATTATTGACGAATAATGACCAACCATGATTGATGGATAATGATTAATGTCGAATAACGAATAAATTAATCATTATTTATTTGCGCGTTATTCAAATAATTTATTCGTTATTCGAATAACAAATGCCCAACTCTGGAACTAATATGACATAGTTCAACACTTCGTTTATTTATTTTTTTCATTTTTCTTTTTGAAATAATTAAACAATGAGATACTTTAATGCGCAATCGCTAATTTTAAAAATGTCTTTATTTAATTATTCCAGAAGTAAAAATGAAATAAATGAAATGTTTCGAATAAGGAAAACACGTCGAATATATTTTTAATTAGTCTAGAGTGCAATGCAAAGTACAATTACTCGCGTTTGTTTAAAAAAATTAAAAAAGTTGATCATTCATTTTCTTTTTTTAGTTCAACTTCCGAAGAAGTTGTCATTAATTTAACTGTTCACCTAGAAAAAAAAAAAAAAAAAAAACGTCAAGGAAAGTGGATAGGTAATATTTATGTGCAGTTAATAAGTTCTTCTCCTATGAATTTAAGACCTCGCGGCTATGACCAAATTCTTTGGTATAAGGACTATATAGCGCGAAAGGCTAGGCGATTACAAGCGGTATACGGCGTAACGCTCTAAAATAGAAGAAATAAGAAGAGAACCAGTCTACTCGAAAAAAAAAAACTCATTATAAGGATATATGTACTGTATTCCTAAAACGCCGACGTTAAAAACAACACTTATTTAATATGTTGAAATTATTATCGGGAACCTTGAAATATTTATAGAACAACTTTTATATTTTGTCTTACCATTCTGCAATTTGAAGAGAAGTATTATCGGCAAACTATGCTTATACATCTTGCGAATGGGCAGTTCTGGGAATAACTCCTTAAAACGAGTTTTCTTTCGAGTGAAGTCGTTCTGTTTTCGCTCTTTTGTGTATCGCTTCTAATCACCTAGCCTTTCGCGGTATATAGACCCTAATGAATACCAGGAATTTTTTGTTCAGAGCCTGTGAGGTTTTAAATTCTTAGGAGAAAAGCTTATTAACTGTAAATAAATACTACCTATTCAGTTTCCTCGCCAATTGTCTGTTTTTTCTGGTTGAACAGTAAAATTAATGACACAAATTCTTCGGTAAGTTGAACCGAAAAAAAAAAGAAAAAAGATTAATGATCAACTTCTTTAATTTTTTTAAATAAACGCGAGTAATTGTACTTTGCATTGCACTCTAGACTAATTAAATATATCCGACGTGTTTTCTTTATTTTAAACATTTCATTTATTTCATGTTTACTTCCGAAATAATTAAATAATGGGATTTTTTAAATTTACGATTGCACATTAAAATATTTCATTATTTCATCATTTTAAAAACAAAAATGAAAAAAATAAATAAACGGAGTGTTGAACTAGGATGTTAAAAATACTCTATTAGTTTGAAGTATATTTACGAGAAATAATCGGAGATGATACTTGCTAGTAGGGGTACGTTATTAATCACGTTTCTAGAAATTTGAATAAAAGAGGAAAGAGAAATAGTAGCATATTAATCATCCGCGTCAATTTATTTTAAAGCATCTTTCACGAATTTTCTCTTGTTCCAATAATGATGACGAGTTTTCTCAAAATAATCTAAAATATTTTCAGATAAGTATTTTAAGAAAAATACAATTAAATATAAAACTCTCGCGTATTCTGTTTATTGAATAATAAATTAAAATATTATAAGCTAATAAAAAATAATTACGATACCTAATAAAGCAATGTGTATAACCGCATCTACGATATACCATAAAGGTGCAAATGACCAAAAGCAAAAAAAAAAAAAATTAGGAAAAAAAAGGGACTACAATTTTATTTTACGTTTTACGTTTTAGTTAATATTATCCGTTGCGAACTTTAATTTATAATTAATATAACGGAAATATAACATTATAACGGAAATATAACATTATAACGGAAATATAACATTACGAAGTCCATGTACAGTGATTTAATTATTTTGATATTCAAGCGCTACATATGTTATCATTAACATTAAGCAATTATCATTTTTACTTCCAAGACAGGGATAAATATTTCTAAAATACTCAAATATTTCTATGAAATTCTACCTAGCCGTTGTAAAATCACTACGTTATAACACGGTTAGAAATGGAGCAGTAATTGAAATAGCCGGATATCAATATGATTTATCATTGGAAGCCGGATATGGAATTTAAATACGGTTCCGTTATTTCAAATAGCAAATATTCCATCGAAATTCCAACGCATTCGTAAACAAAATGAATTTTTCGAAATTTTCGAATTTACAATGTTCTAAGGACCCAAAATTTGATGTTGCAATATGGCTTATATATTTCCTTTTTTAAAGCTTCCTTTGATGTACATATTTAAGATGTGATCTCTTTTTTTTTTTAAGTCGATAACCTAGCTATCGCGAAAATATGTTTCTTTTTATTTTTCCCCGCTAAAGTGCTGGTGGGAAGGGAGAGAAGGATTAAATTAATTGATTATCGTAAATGTTTTTACGTTATGAACATGTTTTCTCGATTTTCCTTCTATATTCAAATTTCGCGTTAGTGGGTTACTGAATGCGGAGCTGTGAATTTTTGGGCAGTTTTAAATTCCATATTATATATAACCTTGATGGTCGTTTTTTTTTCAAATTTCAACGTCCAGCGGCTTCTCCGGAGTTATATACATTGGACACTAGGTAGTGTTTTAATTGCGCTATTTATGTGTATAATTTCGATTTAATGTGTTTAACTATTCAAGAATTATTGAGGTTTAATTTTTATGCGATTTCGAAACCTATGATTGTTAGGTTATGTACATATGGTAGGCTCAACAATATTACATTGCAAGCAGTTGGTGGTAAATTTCGAAATCACTTTTAAGAGAGCGATTTTTATTCATTCTTAATTCTTTGTCGATTTTATATAATTAGACCATTTCTTTTAAAGGTAATGCGCAATTCCGGTTCTCAGCGGGTGGCCTATTTAAGGGATGGGGAGGAATTTCGGTTACACTGCTGCGTTTTGAATCTGGTACGAATTCCGGTGCGTCCGTCAGACGAAAGTCTGAAAATGATTGTTTGAAGATAGATAAATAGTGTTCAAACGGGAAACTGTTCACAAGCGGCCAGCCGAACCAGATAATCAGCTATATACGCACAATGTCAAAGTGAGCGGTGATTTTTATCGAACTAATTGTAAGTGTAGCGGATCTTATCGTCACGTCACTGATTTTTCTGTATGAGCAGCCACTAAATCATTAAAATATTCACACGACCGCATCGTGATTTGTCGAGCGTGTCTCTATTGACGACTCTTAATTGACAGTGCCGATTTTCAGATTTTGGACGGATCAGCTCATCGGTAACGTACCAGTAGGGTGCGATATATTATTGAAAGGGTTTTGTTCGGAAACCGATTGGATGATTGGTCTATTAGATTTTTTTTGCGATAACGATGTAATATCGGTTTCAATATAGAATATATTATATTATACTAATAGTACTCTGTCTTGTAGCGTCAGTTGTACTTAGAATATATTCTATAAACCAATGTAATTCTTTTAATTCCTGATTCGAATCTTTTCTTTTCTTTTGAATAGGGATTTTCCAGTTGAGAGTTCGGTCTCAGTGTTTGCGAGACATACTAGTTTGTTACTTTTTGGTACCACATTACTACCGAAAGAAACATCCAACTATTACGGTCTTGTTTGAAATAGAAGCACTTATGCATTTAATAAGCCGCGATTTAAAACGTTTGTCATCATTGAAGTACATAAAGCATGCATTTTTCTATAAAGCCGCACTTAAAGAACTACTTAAAATTTAGCGTTGATTTAGATGATTTTTTGATCCTTAGGTACTTTACGCAAAAATTGATATCGATGTTTCGAACGAAAAAAATAAGATGTAATTTTTTTTTCAGCCGAAGACTTACGCCGCAGTTCAAAAGATTAAAAATATATGATTGGAAATAGAAGAAAGAAATACCGAAACCGTAAAAATAATCCGCGCTGAAGAAAACAAAATAATTATGTATATAAAAAGTGTTTTTTTTCGTATAAATATATGTATGTATTAGCCCGTGTGGAATTGGTATTCGTAGTTATGTAAACATGCCTAATGATTCAGAAGTACGCTTTCAAACAGTTTTATTACCATAATTATCAGGCCCGTGCACAGAATTTTGGAAAGGGGGGGGGGTGAAATTTTTCTTTGTAAATTTATTCTATAAATAACAATACATTTTTCACTAATATTCGTATTGAAATTTCTATTCTCATAATTCTATTCTATGCTGTTATCAGTTATCACTTATCTAGAAGTTTCTAGTATATCGATATTTGTAATCGTCCAATCGATGTTTCTGAATATTATCGGAATGTTCCAGAAACCAATACATTTTGTATATAAACTTGTCATAAAGTCTCATTGTTAACAGTTTCGATAATAAAGTTGTAGTAGAAACATCGCGTTCGTTTGTTCAAAACTCAAAAGGTTATGGGCGCAGACGCTTTAATCTGTGATTTTCGTGTTCGTAATTAACAGTTATCGCGATTTTAGTATGTTTAATATTTTAACGTACTAGTTCGAAAGTGAATTGTTATTTAAGTATAATGATTCGATGTTTCGTGTTCGATACGCGTTAGTGATGGTGTATTTAATGCGATTCGTAATTCTATCGATTAAAAAACGCGAGTGAACAGTTCGTTCGATAGTTTATTGCGATCAATCGGTATTTCATCGTTCTTATCGGTTCTTTTCTTATCAGTGGTGATCGGCTATCGCGTTAATTAATTTCATCGTTCGATTCACGTTTGTGTGCGAGTACACATCAATCGAAAATGGAATTTCTCAAAGGTATCAAGCCGCTCAAGGGTCCGGATGACTGGCCACTGTGGAAAGACAAGGTAATGGACGTTTTAGAATATTATGGCGCGTTGGAAATCGTCGAGGGTACAAGCGTTAAACCCACTCTCTCCGAAACACCAACAAAAGCTGAGAGAGAGGCGCTCGATTCCTGGAATAAGGCCGCGGCATCGGCCAAAATCGTCTTATCTCACTGCGTCAGTGACGAGCTTCACGAACGAATCGCTGGACGGACAACAGCGAAAGAAGCATGGGAGATTCTTCTGCAACAGTTTGGCAACAAGGCAGAAGACCAGTTATTCCGTCAATGTCTCAACTTCTTCAGCGCTGAATGGCGTGAAAATGAAGATGCTGCATCGGTCATTGCGCGGATTAAAAACCAGTATCGCGATCTCAAGGCTGGTTTAATAAATCGAAAAGTCGAACGTATTGAAGAGCTTCTCGAGTTACTTTTCGTCTCGAAAGTGCTTCATATTCTTCCGCAACGGCTTGAATCGTTCAAATCAAGCTACTTGCTGATGAAGGCCAACGAATCGAAAACAATCGACGATCTTTCCGCTGCCCTCATTCTCCACGAACGGAATGTGGCACCAGTTCAAAAACCCGATTCTGGTGAGGTTTTGGAGGCACAAGGCAAGAAAGGCAAATTCAATCCAAAAGCGAAAAAACCTTTCAACCCACATAAAACCGAATCAAGCAATAGTCAAACCACGGAGGTTCTTTGCAAATATTGTGGGGAGAAAGGACACTGGCTCAAGCAATGTTCACGATGGAAAGCCGATGGTCAGCCTCCATACCCAGCCCGTGCCAAAGAACTTGGTAAACCTGGATATGGTCGCAAATCAGCCTCAGTCAATGATACGGAAACGAAGGTAGCGCTAATCGCCGATAGTAGCACTGTCTTCTCGGCATCAACCAATAAGATAGACGATGATTGGTGGATCGACAACGGTGCAACCAAGCACTGTACCAACAATTTCAATTGGTTTACGCAGTATAAACCATTTGTCCGAAATTGTACGGTTATTGCAGCAGGAAAAGAGAAATTGCAAGCAATTGGTAGTGGCACCATTGAAATCGCGGATTATTCAAGTGGTCAAATGCGAATATCTACCATGCATGATGTCTGGTATGTACCTGCAATATCTCGTAACCTGTTTTCAATATTAGCTGCCCACGATCGGAATCCAGACAGTAAATTTGAATCAGATTTGAAACACTGCGAGTTCTCAGTCAATGGAGAAACCATCTTCACTGGTACGAGAGATCAGTACGGCACACTATATCGTGCATCGTTCCACACAATTCAACCGCAAGAAGTGTGTGCAAATATCGTTGAGAATAGCCAACTCCTACAGCTCTATCACGAACGATGGGGTCACATGGACAAGCGGTATGTCCGGGCTAAACTCGAAGCAGAATTAAATATCAAAGTCAAACCGGATGATGATATTTGTGAACCATGCCAATTTGGGAAAGCACATCGTCTCCCTTTTGGTACGCGGAGTCCAACCAATGCACCAGGCGAGCTGATATCAAGTGATGTATGTGGTCCATTTGATCCATCATTCACTGGGCGCAGATACTTGATCGTTATCAAGGATCACTATTCCCATTTTCGCCAATGTTTCGTTGCTCGGGAAAAGACGGCTGTCAAGGATGCTTTAAAAGCATTCCTTGTCCAAGCAAAAACACTCGGTCATCGAATCAAAGAATTCCTCAGCGATAATGGGGGAGAATTTGATAATGCCGAAATTCATGAAATTCTTGAAAGAAACGGAATAACACGCCGAGCAACTGCGCCTTATACACCAGAGCAAAATGGTGCAGTGGAGAGGGAAAATCGCACGATTGTTGAGATGGCGCGTACGTTCAAATACTCGAATCCTGACATCAAATTCCCTCCAGCAATCTGGGCAGAATTAGTTACCACCGCTGGGTATATACTGAACAGATTGGGAAAATCATCCGTCAAAGGTAAAACGCCTTATGAAATTTGGTTTGGCCAGAAACCAAGAATCAAACATTTGCGAATTGTCAGTTCCAAATGTTACGTTCACGTACCAGCGCAGAAAAGACGAAAAATGGACTCAAAAGCCATTGTTGGTTACCTCGTCGGATACGATGGTGATGAACGATATCGAATTTATGTACCTGAAAAACATGATGTTGTTTTATCCAGAGACGTTACGTTCCATGAGAAAATTGGTGACTGCGACGAACGAGTATTCCTCCCACTCAAGGAGAAGGAACCAGCCACCAAAAATGACGACGACGACGATGAAGAGGAAGTACCAGATAAGTCTGAAGACGATGAAAAACCAGACAAATCTGAGAAATCACAATCCTCATCAGAAAGTGATTATGAAGATGCGGAACGAGCTACAAGTGATAGACCAAAGAGAAATCGGAAAACTCCTGAGTATTTAAAAGATTACGTCACTTGTGCGGAGCTATTCATTGTCGAGGATGATCCTAAAACTTATTCCGAAGCCATGAAACGAGATGATAGCGCGGAATGGAAAAAAGCCATGGATACAGAATTGAAATCAATGCGCGATAATGACGCTTGGGACTTAGTCCAACTTCCTCCAGGAAAATTTGCAATTGGCAACAAATGGGTTTTTCGATTAAAAAGAAACCCAGATGGCACAATCGACAAGTATCGTTCAAGAATGGTCATTCAAGGCTGTGCACAACGACCCGGAATTGATTATGAAAATACGTTCAGTCCGGTCACTCGTTTAGACACAATTCGTTTATTATTGGCTATCGCTGCCATGGAGAAAATGAAGCTGATGCATTTCGACATATCCGCTGCATTTCTCTACGGAGACTTGGACGAAGAAATTTATATGAAACAACCAATCGGTTACTCGGATGGCACAAACCGTGTATGTCGTCTGAAAAGAAGCCTCTACGGACTAAAACAAGCTTCTCGGTGTTGGAATAAAAGGTTTGACGACTTCATGACTGAACTAAAATTCCAACAAAGTCGTGAAGATCCGTGCGTATATATTAGACACCGAAATTTAAACAAACTAATTGTCGCACTCTACGTGGATGATGGTTTAGTAATATCATCCAATCAAGAAGACTTGGACATATTCATCGGAGAACTCAAGTCTAGATTCAAGATTGTAGCCAAGAGTCTTACCTACTTCCTTGGTCTTGAGATTTCACAAGTCAATGGCGACATAGTAGTCGGACAATCAGCGTTTTTGGAGCGTTTCAACATGTCCGGATGCAACGCGGTCTCCACCCCTATAGAAAAGTTATCGAATGGAGCGACGGGGAAAGTACCTATTGATTTCCCATATCGATCTGCAGTCGGTGCACTCCTGTATTTAGCAAGAGGTACTCGCTTCGACATCGCATTTGCCGTAAGTGTTTTGTCACGGTCATTAGAAAACCCTACATTAGAAGATGTAGGACGAGTTAAGCGAGTATTCCGTTATCTATCCGGCTCAAAAGATTTGAAGTTAACCTACAGTTGCAAACCAGATAGTCGATCACTTGGTTGCTACAGTGATGCCGATTTTGCCGGATGTCATTTAACTTATCGTTCAACCAGTGGAGTTGTAATCAAATTTGCTGATGCAGCAATTACCTGGTTTAGTCGCCGTCAACAACTCGTAGCAGACTCAACCTGTGAAGCTGAAATGATTGCAGCTAATGCCGCATCAAAGGAAATCATTTGGATTTCAAGGCTGTGAAAGGAGATTACTGGTTTGTCAGAAATTCCTATTTTGTATATCGACAATCAGGCTGCCAAACGCTTATCAGAGAATCCTGAATTTCATTTTCGCACGAAACACATTCAGCGGAAGCACTTCTTCATCCGCGACAGAATCAAGGAGAGCATGCTGAAGGTTTGCCACATTGAATCTGGATCCCAGTTGGCAGATTTATTTACAAAGCCTATGCCACGTACTCGACTTTTAATTTTACGAAGAAAATTAGGCCTTAAGCCAGTTTAATTTCTTTCATTATTACTTTGTATAGTTTTATATTTGCGTTCGTTTTCTTTTTCTAAAATTATTCGATTAGGGGAAAGTATTGAAATTTCTATTCTCATAATTCTATTCTATGCTGTTATCAGTTATCACTTATCTAGAAGTTTCTAGTATATCGATATTTGTAATCGTCCAATCGATGTTTCTGAATATTATCGGAATGTTCCAGAAACCAATACATTTTGTATATAAACTTGTCATAAAGTCTCATTGTTAACAGTTTCGATAATAAAGTTGTAGTAGAAACATCGCGTTCGTTTGTTCAAAACTCAAAAATTCGTACTATTAATAATTTCCATCATTTTGATTTATATGTATTAATAATTCACATAAATGAATTACCCCGGATATGAACATTAATAAAAATTGCATACGTTATTAATTATACTCGTAATAAAAAATTTTGCATAACATATTAATGAAGTACCTAAAAATATGGAGCATATTTTTTCTTTTAAGAGTACGTAAGAACATCCTAAAAAATCATCAATATTTATTTTAAATTTGTGATTTTTTTCAGATTTTTGTGGGTTTATAATAAATATTTCAGTTCTCATGGGAGGGGGTTAACCCCCCCCCCGTGGACACGGCCTTGATAATTATCGACCCTTTCAACTCTGGATATCTCTGAACCGTTTTCATTGGTAATAATTGCATCGCTACCGATAAAACCGTGTTTAAATGACATTTTGAACGTTTTTCGCTCATAATGTAAAAGCAGTCAAATATGAAATTCGCAGAATTTACATGGAATAATTTTAAAGAAAGTTCGCAGTTGATCTGCGTTAACGTATGACTGATATGAAAATGTATTTCAGACTGGTACATCTTTCTTGCTAAATATATGCAATGAAAAATCAGTTTTTGTAGCATTTTAAATACTCGCGGCATATTCGTACATTGTAAGTTCACCGTACATTTTTTATCGAATTATTCTTCTACCGTTCAAAGATAATCTAAAGACGTCTTGTATGCTGCTAATTTTTTTCCTCGTTTGTTTTTTGTTTATTGAACTGGCCGAAGGGTGGGGACACGCGCACAATAATTTTAAGTAGAGAAGTAACTAGCGCGGATACAGATTTAGCCGCTGCCTAAGCTCAATATTATAAAAGCGAAAATAAGAAATTATACATATAAATAAAATGAAAGCTTAAGATTAGAGAAATCTAAATGTAAACATAACTCGAATTTATAATATGTAGCTCGTGCGGTTCGATTCGTCTTAGCCTTCGGACATCTTCTTCTACACTGAGAAGCCGAACTGCGGTTGGATTCGAATGACCGCAGAGTTTAAACTCATGCTTTCTGGCGTGCAGGCTAACGACTTCGTCAACATCGAGAATTTTTAGATATCAATGCCACATTAGGAACATATCAAAGGACTTTAGTGCGCTGCTAATAAAAAGTACCTTTTGATGCCAGCCGACAGTGTATTTGGCGTTGCAGTTCGAGCCAACACAGAGGATCGCAACTTTTTTTGAGTTATTAAAATTGTATTCAACATGTTTCAGAATTAGTTATTTCATTATATTACTTCGTTTTTGTAGCTTACAATAGCACTATTAGGCTAAGTTTTTAATAACGCATGCAACATTCATTAGCTTAAAAGAGAAAAAAAAGTAAGAAAATCTTCGTTATGAATTTTCTAATGTGGTGTGTATTCTTAATTTAAAATTCCTAAAATCACTTTTTTCTTCCCCTTATTCTTGAATTTGTTCGCTCGTGGGTTTTTAGAGCTCAACACAAATTCGAACCTCTAGATAATCCCGCAATATTAACGTAAAATTCTAATGACTTTGTTATAACACATAATTTTTCTTTCGATTTTTTTTTTTTTTTTTTAAGACTTGCTATTAATCGATACGCAGGTGTAGGGGTGCAAAGGAGAATATTAGCCAGCCACCGAAGTTTCGGTAAAAATATAATAAAAAATTAAATTCGAACAATATTAATCGCTCCGGTCACTAGTTGTAACTTCTATTGCCCAAAAATAAATTTTGGGACAAAATTTTCAACAGGTCTATTGACGTTACGCAGGAAAACACACAGATCTCAGACGATTTGAATCTAGGCTAATTTAAACGACGACGACACCTCAATTTTTTTCTATATCGAAAAATGTCTAATGATCTCGGTAGTACGTGTTTATTTTACGGGCGATATTGAAAAACAAAAAAAGTTATTTAGCGACGGTTTCAAGATTATTGGCGAAATTTTAGGCTAGCAGAGAATTATATATATTTAAATAGCAATTACGGTTTAACAAGTATTCATTAAAAATTTCCTTTAAGAAAAAGAAAAAAAACGGGATATGTTCTAGGTAATTTTTTACGCTATATTTTTATAAATTTAATTCTTGTAATATTATCTATTTTATTAAAAATAAATTTAAAACTTAGGCTCATCAAGGAAGCGGCGATTTTTTAAAATGTGCACTATCCTATTGCTACTGCTGATTCAAGTCCAAAAGTTGAAAAAATTAATTTGACTTTTCTTTAAACAAAATTTCGCCTACGATAGTGATTATCAGCCTATATATTTATAGACGTTGACAAAAAATCTAAGTACGACTAATAGAAGCAAAAAAAAGGATTCTGTATACAGATATATATATATATATATATATATATACATATTGATACGGATTCGGTATTTACGGCGCTATCTAGCGGTGATGTCGAGCTAAAAATTATTCTTCGGATTAATATCATTTAATTTTCGATCTCTCGGCATCGTTGCATTGTTCGTTATCGGTGGGGAATACGGCCAGGTCGTTTACGACTTTGTAATTTCCGATTTTTCCGAATTTGTCGGCACAGATAGTATTAGGGGTTGTGTAAGTGGCCTGGTGTGTGCGGTCTGCGACAGTAGGATAGCGTCTGTCGGCAGCGTGAGCCGTGAAAGAAGAAGAATCAGTCATTGTAGCATGTGTGTGGTATGCTAATAGCCCCTTATCACAATATAAATTTACCGTTATTTATATCGCAGTATATTCTCTCATCTTACTGATCGGATTCATTTTTAATGGTAGTCGATAGTCGCCGATATTCTTCGGTCGTCGTCGTTGTCCGCGACTGGGTTGCTGTATTTTATTTTTTAAAAATTGTGTTATTGTCGTAAAAGTATACGCTTCTGTTTTGATAAAAAGTTGTAGCTTATTGAACAGGTAATGCAGTGCCATCGTGAGGCCCCCCGCGAAAGTGGTAAATACGCTCGCGGTGCGGGGGCGGGTTCACGATTGCTTTTGGTTGGTTTCCATGAGAAATACGAAAGATTGTTTTTTTTATTATTTTAAAATAAAAGCCAAAGCTCCGCCGCAGAAGCTGTCGATAGCGTGGTATGATCTGTCTCACTGGCTCCGGTATAAAAAAGAAAAACAGAGAAAAAATAAATATATATATATATTTTTTTTTTTTTTAGTCTTCTACCGCCGTGAATTCAGTTCCTCCGTATTTTCGTGTGTTCGGCGAGTCCTCTTACAAAAGAAAAGATTAAATCGTGGAACAAGAGAATTCATTTTACTGGCGCCCAACGTGCGGCCCCGATGTCATCGGTTTCATCGGGGAGGAAGGTACCTGAAGGATAATCCGAGTTCATCGACAGCGAACAACAACAGGAGAGCCAAGCGGATAGCCATCGACGTCAACACTGGAAGAGAAATGAGTGAGTCGTAAATATATTCCATTATATGTACAATTTTTGTTGTATTGTTACTGTTTTGTATTGCTTATATTTATTACGTTTATTATTAGTGGGTTGTTTTGTACGGTTTCAATAAACATTAATTATAATAATTATGATAACCTCTCAGGGTCGACTATGACGGACCTCGATTTAACAAATGTGGTTGTCACGAGAGGTCGATATAAAGAAACTAAAAATATCCCCAACGATCCAAGTGAAGAGGGCGATTCGGCATTAGGTGCTGAGCCGTAGAATACGAGAGAGACAGATCTATCAAACCATGGGCAAAGTAACGCGAACGAAACCGGGGACCTTCGATTTTTGATTATATAATCTTAAATAAAAACTATAACGTTAATGAATAATAAAAACAACTATGGCTAAACTAATGAGGGAAATTAAATTAAAAGGAATACAAAACAATTTTATCATTCTGACTGCGAATATTTAAGTGGTAGTTAGGTTAAAATAAGATAGAAAATTTGAAGTTTAGAATTAAAGAAGGCAAAATCTAAGAGTATACTAATTAAAAAGATAAAGATAAATAATTTTTATTATAAAAATTATTTATCTTTATCTTTTTAATTAGTATACTCTTAGATTTTGCCTTCTTTAATTCTAAACTTCAAATTTTCTATCTTATTTTAACCTAACTACCACTTAAATATTCGCAGTCAGAATGATAAAATTGTGAAGTATAAATTTACATATCGAATATAATAATAATTATAGTAATAAAAATTGAATGAGCACTATAACATTACGTAGTGATAAAAGTGATTAATAAAACTACTTTAACTTGAACCGAAAAGCTATATATATATCTTGCTTCACTGACGAAGAAAAATAAACAAAAACGTATCAGTAACAATTTTATTGTTCCAACGGCAAGTATAAATAATAATAAAATTTCAATGGTAGAATAATTGGAAAATTTATAACCTATTGCCGTGTTTAGTTTTAAATGAAATGTGGCAACGTTTTACTGACAGTAAAAATTATGATTTTTTACTTTGTTACTGTTTTATTTACGAATTTACTAAAGGCGATACTATATGTTTCGATGTACTGATATTTCGTAACTTTAATAAAGGATTGGCGAAAATTTGATGTAATTTACAATTTGAAAATGATATTAATGATGCATTTATTAGAATTTAATTTTTTATATTCAGGTATAAAATTATAAATTATAGGTGCGACATTGGATGTTAATAGCTGAAAGAGCAGCCTTAAATACGATAATTTACGCATTTTAAATATTTTGAAATTAATACTTAAATTTTTTGATATTTTTGGTGTTTTAAAGTTATATTTTAATGCAGCTGCAATTATTGTTCGTGTGTTGCATATTAGAAATGCTTCTGTTTAGAAATTAATTTTGTCTACTCGTTTGTATTTAGTGTTTATATGTAACATCGGCGAAATATCTAGAAGTGTTGTAAATTATGGAATGATTACTATTTGTAATTTGTAGGATGGCGTAAAATAACGTAAATTTGTTACAAACAATGTTAACATTGAATATTGTTATCTGTGAAATACATATTTATTTACTTAATTTTTACTTAAAAAATAATTACAAATTTCATAACGTATAATTTAAATTTACACAGCATATGCGCATGTGCAAGCTGTAGGGGTTTCTATTGAAAAAGAAAAAATGTTTTAAATTTAGTCACAGTAGCCGTTATATGGTTGTACAAATGTTCTTAAAATAACCAAATAATTAATTGTATTATTAAATTAATATAAAAAACAAGAGAAAGAAGAAAAATAGAAAAAAACATCTGTATACAATGTAAAATTAAAAACAAAAAAAAATAAAATAAAAACGTTAATTACTGTATTATAATATATAATCTTAAAGTTTATCGCACTAATGCAAACAATTATACATTTATTTACAAATGTACCTGTATCCAATCAGGCGCCCAATCAATCACACGACACATATGCCCACCCATATAGCTTACGTAGGCATAAAAGTAATGTAAAAAATAAAAATTTGTTTAGTCGATTGAAAGTACTATGCAACCTTCACTGTTACATTTATTCCAATTAAACCCCGTTTATATATATACTAAAAATAAGAATTATCAATTACATAAAATAATCATAACAGTACTGTACTTAATTATTATTATTGTAATATATAAATATTTTAATATTTCACAATAGATCTGCTATAATTAAAAAACGTGCACTTATAGATATATACATAAACCAATTCACTATCAACCGATTTTAGAATTTTAATAATAAGGACGAAATGTTAGTATCAACACTGGCCTATGTTTACAGAGAATCTTATACTGTATTTATAACACTAATCACACATCCATCCATTAACCCTGTGTCTCATAAGAACTTCAGCGGCATCTATAAAGAAGTAATTATAAAGCTAATGGAAAAGAACTAGAGTAATGTATAAAGCAAAAGTAGTGCTATTAGTAATTAATCAGTAAATATAATAAGACAATTTTAATCGATAATAATAATAATTGCTAACAAATTAACAGTAGATTAACAATAATTTGATATGGAAGACGTAATTTGGACGAACATGCTACTGTTTACAGCAATATTTGAAGTAATCTAGGTAATATTTGAAATAACACGAAATGGCATTGTGGACGACAACGAAACTAATAATACTATTTTGATAATAATAATTTAAACTATTTTAATCGGACTCAAAAGAAATGCAATAGCCAAATCCGAAAGCTAGACTTACTAAGATATTTTAATACTATCATCTAAAACAGACTGAAACAAGTGTAATAGTAATATTTATTGTTTCACCTTACCGTTTAGTTGATATGTATTTATACATTGAAACAGGATTTGGGAACTATTGAAAATTTTATGATATTCTTAATTATTTTCTAAATTTGTTATAATGTCGATAGTTAATTAGTTTTCAGACTTAGAATTAAGCTAATAACTGTGTTAGAAATATAAACAATAAACCAATTAATATATGACGGAACGAAAGATGCAACGTGGAATTTGATACTTCGCAATGCTGTTGAAACTTTGGAGGTTATAATACTTATAATTTAGCTACACTCGATTCGCAATGTTAAAAGGGACCTTTTGCAACGCGGCACGATTGCATTGTTTTTATATACAATACTATATTATAATATTTTAGACTTCTTTGTAGAAATGGAGTGATGGTCTAGAGGTAATGGGTATGAGTCTAATATTAAGGAGTTTATCGACGTGTGTGAACTAAAGGTTTAAACTAGCAGTGGGGCGAACTTTTTATTTTAAAATATTTAAACACATGTTACATATTTTATATTAGAAAAATTTTCTTAATTTTATAATAAATTATATAGACAGTATTCGTAGTTTTATTTTTAAACGGGGTGAAATATTTTGTATATACTTACTACTAACTTTAACTCGAAATCTTTTAAAATAAATATGTGCAAAATAAAAATTGTAAAAATAAAACTAGTTTATTATAAGTTTGTGAAAAAAGCGAATGTTATAAAAAAGATGTGAAGTGGAGGGAAAACAAAGCTATAATTTCAACCGAAGTGAACATAAATTTAATTATTTTCAGAAGAAAATGATTTAAAAAAATTTAGTTACGTGAACAATTTATGCAGAGATTAGCCGTCAGAACTCACATAACATTTTATTAAAATCATCAATGCTTTGCGAGTTTTTATTTACTTGTTTATTCCTTTTATAAAAAAACACGTCTTCCTTATCATAATTGTACATCAGCTTACATTTTCATAATTTTGTTCTAATATTTGCATATCTGAATATGTATTTAATGATAATGGTTAAATAAATAACTTTTAACAGAATATAATTGTAAACATTATGTAAAGATCGTTTACCATTAAATTTTTTTAAAGCACCTTAATCACTTCAGAAATCCTGTGTCTCAGTTCATATTACATTTTTTGATGTACTATACAAAGCAAGTTCATAAATAATAGACAACATTTTTTCCACGTTCGAGAGTATAATTATAGTTTCTGAGATTGTTGTTAATTGAATAATTTGTTGTATTGCCGTAAGATTTCTTCTAAACTTTATTTCCCTTTAATTCTTTATTTCATTTATTACCATTATTTCTGTTCATCATTATTATTACAAAATGCCTCTTAAAAAAATTCCTAATCATATGGGTATATTTAAATAACTGTAATGTTTTAACTATGCATTTATAAATCGACTTTTTTTTTAATATTCAAACCCCTATGACGTTGGAACCATGATTTGAAAACCATTACATACTGCGTATAGAAGATGATTTCTCAAATGTTCATTGTTAGTCGCTTTTATAACTCTATTTTCTAAATATAATCTTTCGCTCGATGGATTAATATCGTATAATATCCGAGCTTCTTCAAATTAAAGTTGAACTATAAAACTTTATTTTTATATTAATTACAATAGAAAGGGAGTAATGTAGTAGAATATATCGTACAATATTCATAATTGTGCTTTCGGATGTAATTAATATAATTATGTAATACAAGTATGGTACATCATACTATCATACACTTTATAATGTATTAGAACACTAAAATTCAAACTTCCACAGTTACAGCAAAACTGGGTAAATGTTAATTGTTAACAATTTTAGGACACCGGTGTACAGCTAACATCTACTGGCGCGGATATAGAAAGAAGCAACAAAAGTGGTACGATCGTGTCGCGTTGCAAAGGGTCCCTTTTAGCATTGCGAATCGAGTCTAGCTATAATTTAATGTTTAACGAAATGCCGGCCGGCAATGATAATGGTGATGAAACCAAATTTATTCAGTTTTTATGATTTAAAGCAACTGTGAACAATGTTTATTGAGTTACTAAGAAGTTAGTTGTTTTATTTTTGCAATTTCTGATAACTGATAATTTGATATCCTAATTTCCGCAGTAATTAAGATTTAGTGATTTAAATGAAATTCGAAGTATGAAACATAGAAATTAAAATATGCCGAAATGAAATTTGTGTTTTTAATGCAGTGAACGGAATTAATTTGCAATGCGAGTTTAAATCGAAAGTGCTCTTGTGTATTTTAGAAATTTTGCTTAGTTTTTCTTTCCAAGTATTTGCGTTTTGCAGCATAACGTAAAGTTCGTTTTTCCTGAATATTATGATAATTTTTTATAATACTACGCGGCATTGGATGCTTAACGTTGTGTTTCAAAATTATCAGTAATATGTCTATTTTACCGATGAGTAATGTGGAGGTAAATACTAATGTGCTTTTTGAGATTTCGTGTTTTTATTTAAAATGTAATCGATTAAAAGTTTACGATTGTTTTTACTTCAAGTTTATTTTTATCATTTCCGACAGTGAATTGAACATAATGGATCCCATATACCTTGCCTGATTTCGTACATGATATTTAATGAAAAACGGTACGTACGCTTTCTCTTTATTCGCTTCCCTAGTAATTCCCTTGCAAACTTTTACTCCAAATTTATATTTGTTTTTTGTAACGTAAAGTAATAATTGCAAGCAATATAGATTACTAACAGTTAATAACTTCGTAGCATTATTATCTCTTTGATCTTGTACTTTTAAATAACAAATTTTGCAAATAAATAATAGGGATTAGATGATAAGAAGCTGCTTTACCCCAATGGATTATCCCGTAAGCTAAAATAAGTTGATATAATGCCAAATATAAGGTTTGCAATTGCGTACTGTTAAAGAATTGTCCCAGATAATAAAACAAATAATTCAATCTTCTTAATCTGGCTGATAAATGTAGCAGTTTTGCTTTCCATAGAAGTTTACAGTCTAGATAAATACCTTAATATTTTATCTCGTATGCTCTTTCTAGCAATATATTACCATTTCAATGTATTTTTGGAAGATTGCTATATATTAAACACTTCGTTTTCTTTACATTTAACATTTAACCTTATAAAATTTTTTTGCATCCAATCACGTATTTCAGTGTGACATCTGCTTGCACTACTCGTTGCAGAATATTCGGATATCGTGAGTTTAGAAGGAGTACTGTGTCGTCCGCATAACTAAAAATTTACCTGTTACTCCTAAATCACAGAAGTCGTTAATATATATATATGTATATATATATATATATATATATATATATATATATATATATATATATATATATATATAAGAAATAGTATGGGTCCTAATATACTCCCTTGTGGCACACCGTACTGCTGAGTAACACTATCATTAAGAGTATCATTTATTTTTGTTACAAATCTTCTCTCAGACAGGTACGATCTAAATCAGCCATATACGAAACCTCGAAATCCGCGTGCAGATAATGTTCGTAACAATAAATTGTGATCAACCGCATCGAAATCCTTGCAGAAATCAAAATATACTTCGGCCACCGAGCAGCCTTCCTCTAAATGCTCTGCAATCTTAATATGATTAAATAAGGCATCATCTCAGTACATTTATGTTGCAGAAAACCGTATTGGTTTTTGCTGAAATAATCAAGCTTATTCAAGTAACTCAAAATTTTAGCTTTTAAACATTTTTCGAAAATTTTGGAGAATGTAGATAACAAACAGATCGGTCTGCAATTTGCTACATCAGTGGCTTTGCCATTTTTAAATACGTCTGTGATAATCCCTAGTTTAAGTGAATTTGGAAATATACCAGATTTAACGGAATTATTAAATAAATAAGTTCCATTTATGAAGATTCGACATTTTCCTTTATTAATGTAATGGCTATTCCACCAAATCCGTAGGAATGCTTATTTGGAAGAGAAAACATCGTAGTTCGTATGTCGTCGTAAGTGACATCGATGAAACCAAACGAGTTTAAATTTTGACGAGGGGTATCTGTGAAACCACTGTTTGCATTACGCCTCGTTTCCTTAATAAAATTTAATAAATAACGATTAAAGCAATTTGCTATTTCATAATCGTTCTCACCTACATATAATTTCTTATCAATTACAATAAGCTCTTTAAGCACGGGTATTTTATTTCCAATAACATTTTTAATTTATGTCCAATATCTGCTCGGATTATCTTTACAACTTTCTAACTTTTGTGAATAATGCGTTCTTTTTGCTATTCGAATTAATTTCTGCAACTCTTTAGAAACATTTTTATATTGCACTTTTATGTTAGTATCGGAGGGTGACTTTTTTACTTGGCTTGTACAGAGAGCTTTTTTCGAAGATAGTCTTATTATGTCTTTCGTGACCCACTCGCCGATCTCTTTCGTTGTAATTTATAGCTTAAATGCTTTCGCCTAGAGTGAATTACGGTGTCTTTCATTATAGAAATAAATTATTCAAATTTAACCTCTCAATGGTTTCTAATCCGTTATAGATTTCGTTTAAATTTGTTAAATTTAAATTATTCTTAAACAGCAGTCTATCAACTTGAAGCAGAGGACTACTCTGCACTGCTTTATAATTGTCTTTTAACCATGGAGTGATCGGAAAAAGTGCACGGCTGAACTGTGTAGTCTTTATACTTAATAACTTTGTTTTTTCAATTTCCACTCCCCTAACAAAAACATGATCCAAGCATGAAGAATACTGATCTTTTTTTTGGATCGCTCTGTACACTTTTGAATCCGTTCGCATTCAATAAATTCAAGTATAATTTAAACTTGTCACATTGTCAAATAGATTTATATTTATATCTCCTGTTATTAACGCCGTATCTTTTAAGACATTTATTATATTGGAGAGGTCGTTTAAAAAATCAGTAATTATCAATTCGCAAAAACGGTGTATGCCAGCGACTGACAAAAAACGATTGCTATCTAATTTTACATTTATACATATGATGTTTTCCGTGGAGATTTCCACTTTTATATCAGAAATTTGAATATTTTCTGTAATATAAATTAACGTACCCCCGATCTTTTGTTTACTCTACAATTCTCTCGAAAAATATAGCCGGGGATTTGGTAACGAGCCACCTCTTCTGAAGTTAACCAAGTTTCTGTCAAAATTAACATATCGTAATCAACTATTGACTCGTTCAGTAATAACAGGAGATCGTCGAAATGCGCTCTCAGGCTACTTACATTTAACGTAATGATATTTAGTATATTAGATACTTTTTTTTTTTTAAACTAAATATTAAGTTCTACTATGTTTCTAGGTTTACAAACTTAAATTTTATATTTAAAAGTTTGTACAACACAATGAAATTCTTCAAGATGTATGGAGCACGAAAAGACACAACCACCATAATGATAATTAAAGTGTTACGCTTAGATGTATAATTTCTTAGTTTAATTTTTAATTCTTCCGGCAATGAATTAAATAGTTTTGATCTCATATATCTTGCCTGCATGCGGACATAAAACTTATGGAAATGTGGTATGCACGTTTTCTCTTGTACTGTTGATCTAGTGATGCCAGTTTGAGATTTCATATTAAAATTGGCCTTATTTTTAAGCACGAACATTATAGTAGGTGTATGTAATATAAATTTCTAACGTTCATAAGCTTTTTGGTATCGGCATGTTGTACAAGGTGCGGCAGCATAACTTCCTTTTTTAAAATGCGCCACTTTTTTTCTACTAAATTTTGTTAAAGAGAAATAATAACAGAAAATCGAAATACATACTCTAGATCCCCCATTGGGGCCATGTGTATGCTTCTTCCCTTGTAGTTTTATTTCGATTTTCTGTTATTATTTCTTTAAAGAATTTAGTAGAAAAAAAGTGGCGCGTTTTAAAAAAGGAAGTTATGCTGCCGCACCCTGTATAACGGAATTTAATTTTCTACTTCGCGATTATTTCAAATTCAGTATTGGTGTCAAATGATAATTGGCTGCATTACCCCAATAAATAATCCCGTACGTAAGGACAGGTTGATAGAGTGCTAAATATAATATTCTAAGCTGCTTCTAGTTAAAATTTATTCTAGATAATAAAATAAATTAGTTTCTTTAATTTCACCAATAAATATAGTAATTGACTATTCCACAGCAACTTACAATCTAAATATAACCCTAGCTGTATTTTACTTCATACGATCTCTCGAAAAAATTGTTATTTTCCCACTGAATTTTTAATTGATCCTATCTATGCTGAGGTAAATAACTGTATACAAAATATTTTGTTTTGCGTTTATCTTTAGCCTTATGCAATTTAAATTCATCTATTCACGTATTTTGTTAACATCTCTCTGTAGACTAATTGTTGTAAACTATTCGGAAATCGGAAACTTTATACGGAGATGGGAATATTTTTAACCTTGTTCAAAATTTTTATCTACAATATTCGCGACGCAGAGGGTAGGTTACACATCAGTTCTCACGATTTTTTTTGAACTTTTCGTCAATTTTGAAAGTTTCGTTAAGGGAATGAAGTACGGGTTCGTGCCCGACAAATAGCAATCTTTCTAACGATGTATCGCATGTTAGAAAAAAAATATATTTTTTTCAAAACTTTCGATTAGCGCCCTCTAGGATTTAAATATAAAGTTGTGAAAGCTAGAATATAGTTTTCCTATAAAGCGGTCATTTGTGTATATATTTGAGATACGTTTTGGTTTCCCAACTTTTTTACTCAAACTATTACTTACGTAAACATCCTTTATTTTTTGCTGATTTTTGCCAAAAAAGGAAAAGTTTAAATAATTCAGAAACCGTAATTTTACGATTTTAGGAAAGAGATTATGTGTTTTGTTTTATATTTTGAATTTCATTTTTAAATGTCTATCTGGTGATGAGCCATGAATTTTTTAAGTGATTTTTGAGGTAGTTTTAAATTTAATATTATATATTCTTGGCGGTTTTTTTCCAGTCAAGGTAGTCGGTTAGTTTGAAGTTATAGATTTTCTTAAAGAGAATTTTAATTTTAATTTATGATCCAATTTTGAAGTTTATAGGTCAAACCGTTCGTGAGTTATTGATTTTTTGTTTGATATTTTTGACGTTCCTGAACCATTTTTTTTTCTCCCTCTTATAATGGGCTCATCAACTACAAGAACCTTCACCCTCAAATAATTAGAAAAGAAAAAGGAGAAAGTTATATATAATTAGACGATCGGATATTACGATTCCGAACATTATATGTGTACGGAATTCTAAAAAATTCAAATCTTTGGCTTCGCCACAGGGACACTTCCTGGATAGTGTTCTACTAAAATCATTATAGAAGAGGAAATTTCAACTGACTTCGTCCGTTTTTTTTTTTTTTTTTGCTTTTTTGGGCTTGTCAACCGGGGACCCTTAGTCAGAAACAATTAGAATAGGAAGAAGTCAATTATATCTTTATACGATATCAAATGTTGTTAGGAGGAAGGAACAAATAATAGGAACAATCTGTGGAGAGGGAAAAGGTAGGACATAAGAAGCGCAATATGGAGTAGGAAGACCGAATATCAATAAAATGAAATAGAAAACAGAGCACTCAGCAGAAAGAAATCAACACTTAATAAACACATGATGCGCATCAGAAACAAGCTCTTCATTTGAGCGGAAAGGACAATATGGAGAGGCAACCAACGAAGAAGGAAAACGGGAGGAAGATAATAAAGTATAGCTTAAGAACGCAAGCGAATAACGGAGACAACAATAGAACGACAAAGTGAAGGAAACAAAGAGAACCATAGGTTAACAGGAAGACTAGATTGAACAGATAGACAAAAAGAACAATTGTTAGAGAAAGAAGAAACGTATACATCCGATACCAAAGTCTGAGATGAAAACCTTTGCACAGCGGAAGGAGATCAGACAATGGGACTTTTTTAAAGAAAAAGTGAAAAAAGGCAGCAATCTGAGCTAAGTTAGTCCGCCGCTTCATTACCGAAGATGCCCGAATGACCAGGAACCCGCAGTAAATATCAGTATAAATGCAAAGAAGGGAAGAAATAACGTGGATAAGTGGGCGTGTGCGCAGTATAATAAAATCACAGGACGTCCGTCTTTAAAAATTACAACAATTTACGATTTGTCTAAAAATTTCTGTTTCAACTTCGGTTGTCTTATGACAATTTCTCATAATGTTTATTTCAAATTATCGCTGGTTCAAAAATAACATTATCATTAATACATGTACACTAGCTGTTATCTGCGGTTTCGTTGGTACATTAATACCCATCTAAACGTGTATCTTGAAATTGATTTTCAGAACATTTTTTACATTTTTGTTTTATTTTATTCCACGTTTTAAAACTTACATGTCGTTGTCAAAATATTTATTACAGTCAACTGAGTGCCATTTCAAACGGTCACATAGTTTTCATCATCGTAATCATCGGATTTTTATTCCGTATTCAATATTTTCATCACATAATTCAGTTCTATAAATTACCTCTTTGTTTACCCCGTAGTTTTTGATCGCGGCTTCAACCATGTTTTAGTATCCGTTTAAATCGTTAGCTGTTCCTCTTTTCTTTTTTTTTTTTTATTTTTTATTATGAACTCTGTATTTTAAAGATTTATTTCTTCTTTTCAATTTTGTTTTCTTTTGAGATTATTACTAATATAATGGTTAAAATAAATTATAGGCACATTCTACAACAGCAAACGATAGTAGTTGGCAAGGGTTTAAGATTTGAATGTAAATATTTACAGTAGCGCAACTATGAAGTCTTCTGCTGCGAGTTTCTTTATTAATTTCTTTGCAATTTTGATATTTTTTTTTTTTATAGAACACATTGCATAGTTACTAATATATAAAAAAAAATTAAAAAGATGTTATTATAAAAAATTATTTATAATGTAACGTTTTTGCCTAATTAATACTTGCGAATGTACAATAATTCAGTACTATGTCTAGTTTTTAAAGCTGTTTCCTACGATTTCAGATTTTTTTCTAAAATGCTTTTATAGTCGATTAAGCTCTATTTCGAAACATCAAATTCATTTCATCGCAGCAGCCATCTTTTTTTTTATGTCTTCTTGATCGTCCCATTTTTCTGGTATCAACTTATTCTATAAACTCTCCACCTCCTTTCCCGCTTTCTTCTCCAGGTTTTAAATGCGAATAATATTTATTATTGTTATTATTTTTCGGTTTTCAATTAATATATTTATTGAAGAGATTCTTTCTCTCTCTGAGAAACATGTTTATCACCGTCCAACGAAAAACGGTCTTCACGTTCGGCTGAAGATTCCCTCTATTTTTACAACCTGCGGCTATATCTAATGAAATGTTTTGCTCAACTAGAGGATATCACTTTAGCGATATATAAAATCAACAACTGACATACAATTGTTTCCTCTAACGCGCATAAAATACTCCGTTATAGATGGATTGCCAGTTAGTAACTTTCCATAATTTCCTATTTAAGAGGACATGATTCTGTTTTGTTCTAGATCGTCTATCCTCTGCGTCGAACATTCTATTAAAATTAATTTACTACCACAACAGCAAACCGTAGTAGTTGGGCGTTGATTAAAAATTTGAATGTAAATAATATTTCCGGGAGTCGTTATTAAAAATCAGTGATGAATTCAGGAATCTGTTTTTTTTTTGGGGGGGGGGGGTATGTTCTTGGGTGGGGGGCAGAGATATTTTTCATATTTTTACTGGGAAATTTTTTTTGGGATAATCCTGAATAAAACCAAATATGTAAAACATGATTTATTACGTAATTTAAAATAATGAAAAAGCAAGTGTGAACGATAAATTTCACATAAAATTTTTTTTTTTTTTTTTTTTTTTTTTTTTTTTTTTTTTTTTTTGTGCCAAATTGCTCCTAGCTGATAACAGCTATCTGGCAATTTTAGTATTAGAGCGTAACATTGAGTAGCACTCTATCCAGCGATAGGTGCAGAAGATTATTTTCCTTTTTGTTAGGCTAAGTCCATCGGCTTGACTCTGTCAAGCCGCCGAACTTCCATCGAATTATCCAACAATACGATCGCTAAGTAATTTGGATGTATCTCCAGTCTGCTAGCATACTTTTTTGCATCATTAGTTATTACTTCTAGCACGGTCTTGATTTTTAGATCTTCATGTAGTGTTAAGTTGGTGATATACCACGGAGCATTGACTATCATTCGAAGGATTTTATTCTGTATCCGTTGGATGATCGCTATATTGCTCTTTTTCGAGCAGCCCCATAAGGGGCAACCGTACCGCCAAATTGGCTTTAGGATTTGAGCGTATATTAATAGTTTATTTTCAGGAGATATTTCTGATTTTCTGTTTAATAGCCAGTACATTTGCTTCAGTTTTGCATTTAGTTCGATCCGTTTTGCTGTTATGTGTTTCTTCCATGTTAATCTTTGGTCGAGATACATACCAAGATATTTTACATCTGTGTGTTGTGGAACTGGAACATCATTCAGGATTATATCTTCCGTTGGCACAATTCTTCTGTTAGTAAAGATTACTCGCCTTGATTTGCTTTCATTAGTTTTAATCTTCCATTGGCTAAACCACGATGAGAGTTCAGTAACAGCTTCTTGAATGGTGTTACGCGCTTTAACCGGGCATACATCCGAGCATAAGATCGCGGTATCATCAGCAAATGTTGCTACCTGCACGTTGGAGGGCGTAGGAATATCTGACGTGTATATGAGATAGAGTAGTGGCCCCAGCACACTTCCCTGCGGAACGCCTGCTTTTATCGGATATATATCTGATGAGTCATCTCCATACTTCACAAAGAAGTATCTTTCGTGTAAGTATGACCAAAGTAATTGATATATTTCATGGGGAAAGTGACGTTTTATTTTGTGTAACAGACCGTCGTGCCAGACTTTGTCAAAAGCCTGGCTTATATCTAAAAACACTGCGTCACAGTACTTTTTCCCTTCGAGGGATGCCTCTATAGTGTTAACTATGCGGTGCACTTGTTCTGTTGTACCGTGCTTAGCTCTGAAACCGAACTGATGTTCCGGTATTAACTCTTTGTCGTTAATAATTGGCATTAACCGCTTCAGCAACAGCTTTTCATAAAGCTTAGAGACTACGGACAGCAAGGAGATGGGCCGATACGAGTCCGGTTCTGTCGGTGGTTTAAGCGGTTTCTTAATGACGATAATTTGTGACAGTTTTAGCTGTATCGGAAAATACCGTAGCCGGAGCATCGCATTGAAGACATATGTCAGAAATATAAAACCTTTTCTGGACAATTCCTTTAAAATCCGTGCCGTAATTAAGTCATAACCCGGAGATTTATGCGGATTTAAAGTTTTTACTAAGTTATTAATTTCCCCCGGAGATGTGAGTTTTATTGGTTTAGAAACATCATAACAGTAAGCATCAGGGGTCAGCGTTGAATTTCCAGGATATGGCTGAAATATGTTTGCGAAATGTTTTGCAAAGACTTCTGCTTTTTCTGAGTCCGTTTTAGCCCAAGTTCGACTTGATTTTCTTAACGGATGCACCGCATGTACAGGTCTTTTAAGATTTTTTGTTATTTTCCACAACGAGTAGTCATGTTGCGGCAGGGGCGATAGATTTGTTAACCTTTGTTTTAAGGATTTGTTTTTTAAATCTTGCAATAATTTCTTTAAAAACTTCGTCTGCTTATTTAATGCTGTTTTATGGGTAGGGTTTCTCGATAATTGCCATTGTTTTCTCAGTTTCCGTTTTAACTGGACCGCTTTTTTAATTTTATCTGGATAATAGATAACAGGCTCATAACCTCTTTCCTTTGGTGTGGATTTCCACGCAGCTCGTTGTATGACTTTAATGAAGTATTCTACCGCTTCATCTATTTGTTTTGCAGTTTTCAGCGGTATTTTAACGTTCATTGTACGTTCAAGCTGCTCTCGAAATGCATCCCAATCTGTGAATTTATTATGGAGTTTTGGTTTCCGCATTTTTCTAACTATATGCTGACTAATTGTTAGTGTAACCGATGAATGATCTGATGACAATATTTCGTCAGTCCTAACATCAATAAATGGGGATGAAATTCCTTTTATTATGAAGAAGTCCAAGAGATCCGGTGTTTTATTAAGGTCGGTTGGCCAATAAGTAGGTGTTCCCGATGAATAGACCATGCTGTATGTTTCGTCCATGGATGATTTTAATTCTTTCCCTCTGGGCACTGTCAGTCTTGACCCAAAGTGAATATTTTTCGCATTGAAATCTCCTCCTACAATGTATCTGTTACCTAAAGTTCTGAAGAAGTCGGTAAAATGTTTTTTTTTTATAATATGCCTCGGAGGGCAGTATACTGCTGAGAGAGTAATATTTTTATTTGGACCTTCAGTGATTACTACACTGGTCGCTTGTAGGTAATTGAATTTATATTTGTTCAGTTCATAGTGTTTTATATTACTTTTTATTATAACACCAGTGCCACCGTGTGCTGTATTATCTGGATGATTTGTATAATATGAATTGTATCCCGGGAATGTAATATGTCTTGTGTTAGTGAGATGTGTTTCAGATATTAGAAGCGCATCAATATTGTTTTGCAAAATGTACATTTGTATTTCATCGATATGATTAAGAACACCGTTAGTGTTCCAGGTAACTATTTTTAAATTCTTCATTTTTTATTAAGTAAAGCAGTTGTAATAGTCTGTATAACATTGTTAAGCACCTGATTTTGCTGTTGCATCATTTCAAGAAAAAGGGTTTTTATTTCAGTTAAGAATGTATGTAGCATTGTTGCAATGTCATTATTATTACTGTCATTGACTTCAGAAGTTCTATTTATTTCTCGTTTATGCCGCTGTCCTGCGATTTGCGCATAAGTCAAGCGCTGTGTTGAATTAAGACCTTCAGTTTGATTTGTCTCTGTATGTTCTTGGAGACCGGAAGGGGGCAAATGTCTGGAGTTTGCGTATTTGTCTAATGTATTGTTTCTACTTTTTACTGCATGTTGCTGGTGATTTCTGATATTTTGCAGCTTTTTATAGACGGCACATCCTTTATAATTTGATGGATGATCTCCATGACAATTGGCACATTTTGGTGTTTCGTCCCGTTTTTTATTACAATTGGTGGATGCATGGTTATTACCACATTTGATACATGCATACGCCCTGTTACAATAGGTTTTAGTGTGGCCATACCTTTGGCAGCGAAAACACTGAGGGATAATATTCTTTTTATGCGGAGATTCTATCTTAACTTTCATATGAAGTAATGTTTCAATTTTGTATATATCAGAATTGTTTTCGTGCGGTTCGAGGTCTACAAAGAATAATGGTAAGGGTTGCTTAGTTACCCTATGCTTGATATTAGTTATATGCCTAATTTGGTGTCCATTTTCTTCTAGGGCAGTCTTGATATCATTTATTTCTACCGAGTGATGTAGGTGTCGGATTACTACCCGAAAGCTTCTTTCAGATTTAATTTGATATGTGTGATGTTCTATTTCTTCCTGACGTAGATATTTAACTAGTGTACGATAACTGTCTATACTGTTTGATTTAATTTCGACTCTTTTGTCTGTTAGGGATCTGCAACGTATGTCACCAGTTGGGATGACGCTGGCAATATCTGACAACATTTTGGTATAATCTACTACTCCATAAATTGTTATAGCAGGAGGTTTTAGTTCCTTTTTGTGCTGTGTAGGTTCTATATCTTCGTTCTCGCTAGAATCATCAGATGCCAAGCAAGCAAACCTGTTTTTATTTTGCTTAAGTATCTTTTTCTCTACTTGCTCCGAGGAAACACTTCTAACGTATTCTCTTTGCCTTTTCCTCTTATTTACGATCTCTTGCCAGCTGTGGTCTTTTACTTGAATATTGTCAGTTTGCATGGAGGCTTGCAGCGAATAATTTTCCTCTGTTGGGATAGGAGATAATACATTGGTATAAACAGATTTCGGTTTATCTAACGATCGGTTTTTTTTTGTATTTGTATTTATTTTATTGTTAGAATTGTTAGTATTATTATTTTTCGTCACATCACCGTTAGTGCATGCGAACGGAGGTAAAGGAACGAACTCACCGCCGGTTTGCATTGAGCCGTCATTTTCTGTGTCAGGATTTTCGGAAGCATTATGTGTGTAATGATGCGATGAAGCAGCAACATCTTCGATTTGTCGGTTGTTATCCGATTTACGGTTTAGAATAGGCGAGCGCATGACCATAACGGTAGTTTACGCAGAAAGCAGAGATAACAAATACCGGCTTGCTGATAAGCAAGCCGATCACTGTACCGTACTTACGATAATTATACGCGATTAGAATGTAAATACTGTCAAGAGCAATTGAACGCGAACAATGAACAATAACCCGAAACATTAAAACGATGCATTCCACATAAAATAACCGATTATGAACAACAATGTTTTCTCAATTGGTTTTAAAATGATTAATTGTAATTGTAGCATTAAAGAACATATCATTCTAATGGAGGTTCATTATATTTTTATAATAAACGAATACGCCGTGGTGTTTCAGCTGTTTTAAATGGGGACTTTTCTTGGAAATAAAAAACAAGAAAAAAGCAACCGAAACAGAAATGAAGTCTATAGATCACGTCGCTTAAAAACAAAAAAAAACGGAATAAATGAAAATCGAAAAGAGAAACGTTTCTATACAATTTATTGATTTTAATGATAAACGGATCGACGTGAACCGTGATATTTCCCCTTTTAAGGCTGACAAAAAATTCCAACTGCAGCGAATATTTTTTTCGGCTCGTCAGTATTTTACGTTTTTCGCACATTTGCAATGAAAGCATATCAATTTTTTCATAGAATAACAAGCAAACGTCAGTCAAATTTTAAAAGATCATTTTTTTTTGATTGTTATTTTATAAAATTTCATTATTCCGTCAAAAATAAATCTCGTAATTTTGAAATTTAAACGACTAATTGAACCATTTCAAGATGTTTTGGCAGCAGCTTTTAACATAACTGTAAATAAAGCAAATAAAAAGAATTTTGTTTCCTATGAAATTGCCGCATTCTTAAACAGCTCTTATTAAGTACTGGGGGAGCAATTTTAGAGTTTTGGGGGCACATTGCCCTCCCAAAACCCTCACTAGATTTATCCCTGTTAAAAATGCAGGGTGTTTCCTCTGTAAAAAATAATTAAAATTACTTTTTTTTTTTTATATCTCAAGGCTCTACGCAATAGCCAGGCTCGGAGCGCCGCGCGTATATTTAAATTAAGTCACATCGGGGTTCAATGAATTGAGCTACGCAAAAAGAGAAGGGAATGCGAAGTTTTTACTTGCACCAGAAATGAGTAAAATATTATCCAGAGCTTATACTTATATTTACTATATATGTTTTTTTTTAAATTTTTATGTTTAAATTTATAATTCGAAATATTTATCATAGTAAACATTTTAATTTTTACGTTTAATTTAGATTTATCATGGTAATGATTTTATTCGAAACATTTTATCCGATTCTTCTTTTACTTTATCAGGTGTATTATAATTATTTTTCGCGTTTTATCGACAAAAACCCCTACACCTAAACGAAGGAAAGAAAATGTTTTCATCTTATTTATAAAATTAGAGTAACATTTCTTTTTGAATATTAGCCAACACTTTTATTTTTGTCTTTTGTAAAATGTGCGAATAAATTTAAATTTAGTATTTCTGAATTTTCAATATTCTGATTTTTTAAAGAATTTACAATTTTAAAACATTTATTTTTCATGAAAAATTAAAAGTAACGTCCTAAAGAAAAGAAAAGGAAACACTACAAAATTATGGAAAAAATGTAAAAAGTATCAAATCAATCTGGTAACATATTGTAATTTTCAAATTTAAAGTTAGTGTATTATTTTATTAGTTTTTTTTTTGTTTTTCTTGCAGATTTTCCAGCTGCAGCGATATAGGCCATCTCATTTTTATATAAACCAGTTTTTCAAAAGCGGAGGGTTGTTTTACCATCGGCGATTGTACAATGACGAAAAAGAACCAGGTCATAAAAACAACCCAAGCAAACCTTTTGCTTACCAGCGACCAGAAGAAGCTTACTTCAACCGGTTTGCACGTGTCTCCGCAATCAGTACCAGTGCCAGTGTCAGTGGCAGTGCAGTGTTAGTCGTGCGTAGATGTTCCGAACGAGTCGGTTGGTACTACTTGTCGTCGCTATTGTGCCGGTATGCCATTTTCGTTTTCGCGCGTTAAGTTAGCCTGTCTACTATTTCCTTTATCTGACAAAATTGTAGGTTCAGTAAGATTCAGTAACAGCAGCGATTATTAGGTAAGTACTGTAGCAATAATTATTCCGATTTCGTTATATTCTATATTTTCGTGCATGTACGTGTTGGATTTTTTCTTGGACCTATCGTTTTATTACTCCGGTTATATATAAGTAGAATTAATATAGAGACTATATTCATGCAGCATCGTATTTGAAAATTCTGATGTAAAAAGGGGTTAAAAATGAAAAAATTAGGAGACATTAAATGTTTTTTTACGATTATGAAAATTAAGAAAATCAAATAACTTTCATATACTTCAGACCGTTGAAGCTGCACGATTGTGTAAGTATTTGCCGCAAAATTCAGAGTGCCCAAAGATTTGCATCTAATCACATACTTCCAATCAGTAAAGAAAATTTAAAAAAAGTTTCTCTTTTCCTTTTTTAAATTGACCAATTCCCTTATTTTTTAAAGTACAGAACCGTCGTCGCGATTTCAAATCACTACGCATCGAATAACGTGAACCGGGGGTATAAATAGCAAACATTTGTTTAACCGGAAACGTTAACAAAATTTTGTCCGCTATACGGACATCTAGTTAAAGGTTTTTTTTTTGAAAATGAGGGGCATCTCATATATTTGAGAATGTAAATGTTTAATAAAATGAGTAATTATAACTTAAACCCTCGTAAAATTAAAAATTATTACAAAATTTTATCAATTTCTACAATTGATATACTCACAACTTACATATATTTTTTAATAAATTCTAAATACCGATTTTTCCGTGCCGTTTTAAATATGGGTATTTCGCTTTTCGCGCCATTTCTTGTACGGTCGTTACGTTACTCCGATTTTTTTCGTTATATTCATTTTTGGTCGTAATTTTAGTTCGCTCATTTTCGCCGTTATTCATAACTTATGTTAGTTGACACACTATGAATAACAGCGAAAATGAACGAACTAAAATTACGATCAAAAATGAACTGGAGGCAATAATGTAACAGCTTACCACTTATTTCACCCTTACAATTTGTAGTCAATACGGTCAATGCTATTCGAAGCGCTATGTGCCCCCATTGGAAAAAACAGCTGATGAATTATTTGCGTATAATAATTCGTACATGTTTTTAATTTTTTACCAATATCATCTTTGAATTCTTGGGTACTTAAATAATATTTAAAATGAATAAATTCGGATGCTATCAAAATCTATAGGATAAAATGTACACAGATTTTCGCAAGACTATTGAATATATCATCGTCGCTTGTGTTCAAAATATTCGGAATAAATTTAAAGCGATCAAAAATAATTGAATACTCTTTACTTCTACGAATCAATTCCGCGGATAATTTATCGATGGTTGGAAGAAAGACGTCTATTTTAAATTTTTCTTTTCCTTTAAGAGAGAGCGCCCACTTAAGCGATACGATTCCGATACAACAGCGATTTTAAATCGTAAGCGATAGAAACACGATTCCGATACGACGTAACGCCCACTTAAGCAACACGATTTATCCGCTGGAGAAGCAACTTAATTTATGATGTGGTGTGATAGTGCAAAAAATGTCATATTTTTCTTCGTTTTCCTGTTCTTTTTTTAGTGAAGAAGCAATGTATCGTTAGTAAATCTTAACAATTTAAATCAAAAAAGAAAACAACGTTATTGAGTACATCCATTTTTTCAAAAGAGTAACAAAATAAACGCTTTAATGTTTATAAAAAACTGAATATATACTCGGAAAAGTTCTAAAGTTTTTATGGAATGAATAAGGAAACGTTTAATTGGTTAGTAGAGAAAATTGGCCAAAAGTTGTAAAAAAAACACCCATTTTAGAACATTTATACGCTGCAGAAACGTATTTTAATCACATTACAGGAAATACATTTGTTAATTATGTATATCTAAATGTTTAGAAACATTTTCTATACCATATACATATATATTGCTGTTAATTTATATTACATAACAAAATAAGAAAATGTAAATATTAATATTTATTTCATAAATATGAATTGTTTTTAAAAATATTCTAAAATAAATTTAAAACATCGATTTTAAATTGTTATTTTTGTCGATTATTCATATTACGCATAAAAATTCAGAATGTAAACAAACAATCGCTTGCTCAAGCAACTAAATATAAAACATGTAGCACTCAAGCGACGGCGATACGATAGTTGCTTATCGGTTGCTTGTCGCATCGCGTGGGCGCTAACTCATTTAATAACGTGGGTTATTTTCTAAATTACATTTTGTCGCTATCGTATCGCTTAAGTGGGCGCTCTCCCTTAAAGGAAAAGAAAAATTTAAAGTGGGTTATATTCTGAACTACATTTAGTTGCTATCGTATCGGAATCGTATCGCTTCGGTGGGCGCTCTCCCTAACACTACACCAACTGTTGGCGATTCGAAGAAAGTAAGCTTGGTGCTTATTTTATTCATTCGCTTATTGTTATATTTATAATTTTCTTTATTGACTAGATTTTTTGCTTCTTCGTACTTATCGAATTGTTCTCTCAAACTCTTTAAAAAATGTTCTACCGTTATCAATGAGTCAATATTTACGGTTTGTATACGTTTTGAAGTTTCATTGATGCGAGATAAAATATCATTCCGTAAAATAGTTAAAAAAGTTGTTTCCAATTCATTCATTTTATTACTTTTAGCATCGTGTCTGGTTTCAGAATTATGATTCTTATTACTAATAATTACATTTAACGCGTTATTAATCTCTTTGTACCCTAATTTGAGTACTGAAATCGTACCAGCTCTAGCTGACCACCACGTTGTAAATAAATTTTTTGGTAGTTTCTTTAAATTTTATGATTGTAGAACTCCCCGGCGAAACGTAGAATCAGAAAAGAGTGTATACAATTTTTGTACAAAATCAACAAATGAAATTACTTCCATAACGCACGATACAGAGTTAACGCCTACTATATTTAAGGAACGTGCCGCTCGGGCACCCTTATTCGGACGCAGGCGAGCTCAGACCTTTTTGCAGACTACCTACAGTGATTTTCAGGTATCATCCGTTAAACGTTATCATCTGTGTTAGTGAAAAACACGAGTTACCGAATACTGCTATATCAGAAATTCCACCCTAAAAATACCGTTTTTCGTTAACGATTTAGTTTTTTCGCGCGTATAGCATATTATATACGCATACCTATATATATATAATCACAAAACACATATTTTGCATCATTTTATTGGGTTATTCACTTTTCTAAAATATTTTCTATTTGTTTTTGAATCAACGACTTCAGTGTGAAATACAGGTAAACAGACTTTCGCGATGTAAATTTAAGATTTCTGTTAGTAATAGCGATACGAAACGGACGAAGATGATTAATATTAATAATCGGTCAAATGAATTGTCGGTTTTCTTCATTTTTTTTTTTTTTTTGTTAATGAGCCGTATTTAAAAAGTTACAAACTATGAAATTTACGTCATTTGAAGTGTAACATAACTGGATTGGATTTGCTTCTAATACATATTCGTTATATTATTTTTCTTTTTTATTCGTATCGAGCCAGTTTATTTGAGGATACGTTTATTGAAGTTTCTTCTGTAATCTATGATTTTAAGTATATATTTAATTCCTTGATGAATCTACCTAGGTTTCAAAAAAAAAAAAAAAAACGAAAAAGACAAACGAAGGCGCAAAAATTTTTAAACACATAAATAAACAGATTTATGTTAATACTGGGCGAGAAACATATACAATATTACAAATTAAAAATTAAATATCTTTGTTTTGAATTTAGTATTATGTAAATGTAAATTATGGTAATCTTTAAATTAACACACAGAATGCTCACAGTACATGAAACATCCTGTCTGGCTCACCTCTTTTTTTTTTTTTTTTTAATTCGTTTAGGAAAATTTTCGATCTTCAAAACACTAGATTGATTATCTTTTTTTCATAAAAATTATAATAAAGACAGTAAAAAAGAAACTTTCAAACCTCGTATTTGTTTCAATATTCCCGATAAATGCACTGCGAGGAAATTCTATTAAAAAAGAAATCGATAATCTTCTGCTGTATATAAATGAGCAGAGACAAAACAGTTCAGTACCTTCTTTTCCACTGTTTATTAACCGATTTTCTTATTTTTTTTCCTGTTGATCTTTATTAGTAAAAAAGTTGGGAAACAGTTATACTTTTTTTTTTCTTTTCTTATTTAAATAAAAAAGTAATACAAACAGTGAAAAAATAAATCGCTGCAGCCAGTAAATCTGTTCTTATTGGAGGGTTTTGATTTTTTTATCATTATTGGCTTTTTTACAGTGTACTAGATGTTAAGGTGTCATTTAATATCAGTAAATGAGGGGTTTTAAATTATGATTTACCGTTATTTTGTTGAATTTGTTTTTTATTCAATTATAATGGTACTGAACTGTTTTGTATTGTAAGTGCGTATAGAAGTATATGTTCTCAAATATACAATGAACGAGTGTATAATTGTGGAGGAAAAATTTTGGAAATATGCAAATTATGATCGAATTCCGACCAATGAGGGGAACGCTAGTATTTATAAACACGTGACCGAAGTGACAAACTGCAAATATATATATATTTTTTTTAATTCTTTAATAGCTAAATTGCACCTAGCTGATAGCTATTTAGCAATTATTTTTAACATCTTGTACATATAGCTTGAATAGCAGCCTACCCAGCGATAGTAGGTGTTAAAAAAGAAGTTTTATTAGAACTTTTAATTCAGACTGGATCCATCAACTTGATTCTATCAAGCCGCCGAACTTCTCGTGAATTGTCCAGGAACGCAATTGCCATGTTGTTCGGGTGCGTTTCTAATCTATAGGCATACTTCTTTGCGTCGTCGAATATTACTTCTCGAACAAACTTTATTCCGAGGTCTTTGTGAAGCGTTATTAAATTGTTAATGTACCATAGGGCGTTTAAAACTATCTGGAGGATTTTGTTCTGGATCATCCGTTGTATGATTGCTATGTTGCTCTTTTTAGAACAGACCCATAATAGCGAGCAGCCGTAACGCCAAACTGGCTTTAAAATCTGATTATAAACTAGTAGTTTATTTTCAGCAGATAATTTTCCGACTTCCTGTTCAGTAGCTAGTATAGTTTCTTAACTTTATATTTAATTCGGTCCGTTTTACTGTTATATGTTTCGTCCATATTATGCGTTGATCGAGGTATACACCCCCCAGATATTTCCCATCTGTTTTTCGCGGTATTGCAACATTGTTCAGAATTACGTCTTCCGTCGGATTAATTTTTCTGTTAATGAAGATTGCTCGCGCCGATTTACTTTCATTAGTTTTGATTTTCCATAAGTTGAGCCATGACGAAATTTCAGTAACCGCTGCTTGAGATACATCCACAGCGAAATGATTGCAGAATGATTTAATCAATTCAGAATAACACTGCTACTGAATAGCATGGACTCATCAAATTAAATTTAAAATCGCCGTTTTTATGATCTTTTTGTATTTACCTGATTTGCGCACAAGCCAGAATATATAAATTGACACATTCCCTGTTTTTAGAATTAACTTAAAAATATTAATTACTTAGGAATTATATAATGATTCATTAACCTTAGTGTGGTGAACATTAACGTTCCAAGTCCGAACAGTCAGTGAAAGTTTTTATATGTATAATAATTGAATGTTTTTAGGATGTTTATTAATTAATAAACTGGCGCACCTTGGCGGATAGCTTTCACAAAATTAAAAATGCAGTATCGTGTTTTTTTTGTTTTTTTTTTCTAGCTAGTAATGATGAATTAGTAACCTACATGTGTATACACCGGGTGTACCAATGTCATCTACGTATTTTTCCAACATAAATTGATAATTATTTCCTAATAGTTCATAAATATGCTTTGTTACTGCATTTGATTTGTAAGTACATTTTTTCCTTTATTCGATTAGAAAATGAACTATTTATATTATTTTCTTAAAAACACTTCGACGTTTTAAACATTTCAATTATTACTGGCAGTTCATGGGTAATTTCTTATTTTGTCTAAAAATGAAATGGCACATAAAAAAATAATAGTAGTTAGAAAAATCGACTCGGCAATACTTGATGCGTGTTGTGTAGAGAAAAAGATAAAGTAAAGAAGCGGGTAATTTTCTACTATGAAATAGTGTTGAATAAAAAAAAGGGGAAAGAACCGTCAATGGCTGCAAAACGCGTTTTAACCGAGTTTTTTTCTCTAGAATTTCGTTTTTTTACTAACTTATCACACTGTTGTATTCCCGACGGAGTTACTACGACGACGATCTAATTCTCGAGTTAACTGTATTTTAATAAAGAGACTAACGGAACTTAATATCTCGTTTATTATTATAAACTATGATAACATCGGAGACGTCGCGATTATGCGAACTGATCAATTACCGATAATCCTAAGTCCTAAATTACCACCGATTAAAACAGCCAAAGATAAACT
Source organism: Icerya purchasi (assembly GCA_039619475.1). NCBI lineage: Eukaryota > Metazoa > Arthropoda > Insecta > Hemiptera > Monophlebidae > Icerya > Icerya purchasi. The sequence goes on along the minus strand of CM077116.1, from coordinate 443,798,923 downwards.
TTAGTGTCAACCGGGCAGACTGGATACGGTATCGAACAATTCGGGTAACGCCCAGGATACAAATCTCAATTATCAGTAAATAATTATATCTTATATAGCAAGCGCTATTGAACGGTACGTGACAAAAGGGAAAATACATAAGCTTGGTTATTTATTAATCGGACGTGAGAAAAGAAGTAAATAACGAGCCGAGCGCGCTGACAACGGTTAAATTAGCTTACATCAGCGTATTTGTAAATATTAGTGCCGCGGCGCATCGAAACAGAAAGTTATGACGGCCAGGACACAACACTCCCCCCTCCTTATAATAAAAAAAAATAAAAATAAAAATGAAGGAAGAATCGGGGTTGAGCGAAAACGAAAGTATGTTTATATACAACGAAAGCGAGAGCGGAATTCTTACGAAGTTTTATTTATAGTTTTTTTTTTCTATTTACAACTTATAATAACGCCGGGGCACTGTTCTGATGAGGATGCTTGCTCGGCATGAGGGGTTTCTGGAATAGATGATGGGGCAGACTCCTTGTAGTTCCTTTGGCGGTGTTGCGGGGAAAAAGCTCTTCGAGCTACGTACAGGATGAAAACGATAATGACGGTGGTGATGATAGTCACGACGGAAATTTGGGAGATGTTGGAAATACTGGAACGGGTGTCCTCTGAAGGGTGGGTGTTTAGGATGTTGAGTACAGCGGACAGTTCTTCATCAACAGCATCAAAGTTTTCGAAGGAAGGCTCTCCTAGCTGAAGCGTGCTGGGTTTACGATGAGTTTGATTTCTTCGATAGTATTTACTGCTATCTAGATCGACCATCGGCACGACGTGGTAGCAACTGGCGATCACGTTGGATTGTCCGTAGAGAGAGATCGATGGCTCGGACGCATGACAGTCATTGTCCAGCGAGATGATTCCGGAACCATGTAGACGATACTCTTCCGTATCGGACTTGGAATCGCAATAAACAGTTAACACGGTGGTGTTCGGAATGACGAATAACCAACGGCTGTCTGCGAGTTTGTGAAACGTGTTTCTTCGGAGCGGTGCGGTGGTGATCGTACCATCGTCGGGTATTTCCTCCGAACGGGAAAGATATAGCGCAGCTTCGCAGGGGATCTCCTTGTCGGTCTTCAGCATACTCTGGCTATGGCACAAACGCATTATGTCTCCGTTCCCGAAGGTGATGGTGACACAATCGTTCAGGTCCTTGTACACTAGGTACTCTGTTCCAAGCCGATTTATTAGTAGATATTTATATGTGGGACGGATGTAGCTGAATAGGGAGGCAGAACTAATTTTAGGGATAGGATAAGGAATAACGTGAAACAAGGCGTACTCTACACTGCTTATTATTGGTATTTTAATTTTATAAATAAGTAAATGTTTGTGTAACAGTATATCTACGGTACAAAGTTCGTAATATTTATAAATAAACTTATCGTTAAGAGCGACGGGGAATTTTTGTCCTTTAGGCAGATTTGCCCGATGTAATTCGGAAAGAAAATCTTTCGGGCTAATTACTTCGGGATGAAGCACATTCCCTTTACTGAATAGTATCGAATTGACGATTGACTCGCACTCGGCGGTCAACTCATCACTTAATTCTAACATTAAATTTATGTGTTCGTTTACGGAGTTAGCATACGAGGCGCTTTCCGCTTCGTCACTTAGATTGTAAACGACCTTGTTAAGGGAGTCCAAATTAGTAGACAATAGTTGCTCTCGAAATTTTAATTTAGAAATGGTTTCGTTAAATATTCTTATGGTTTTCCGAGTGACTTGCACCTGGAGTTTCATTAAATCATTAGCTTTATTCTCGTCACTAGTTACCTTACTGATTGCGTTAGCGTAATATTCGCAATCATCGGAACTAGGCGTTCCAAATAACCATTTGAGAATATGGGATCCGCCGTTGAAAATTCCGCGCCTGTGGATCACGTGACCACACAGATGTTGAATCGTCTCGAACTGATCCCTTAATTTAGTTATTCTATTATTAATTAGCTTTATTGTCTGTTGACAATTTAATGAATAAAAATCTAATTTAATTTTATGACAAAGACCATCTGCCTTAGCAGAAAGACGGTCCAGAGACTGTAGTTTTAATTCTACGAAAGTTACGTTAGTAGACACAATGAGAGTCCAGGAACTGCCGGATATTAGGGCAGGACCCAGATGCTCGTAAAATAAGCCGGAGTGACCAGAGAGGTTGGTGACATTGTTCGAAGGAGGGTGCGGAAGCACTAGACTGGAACATAATGTAGATGTGGAAAACAGGAATACAGTGAAGGAAAAGGAAGTATTACATAGTGTTGTGGGCGGCATCATCTGTAAAATAAGGTTTGATTAAATTTGTATTGTATTTAATATGAACTTGTTAAATCGTGTGCTTTTATTTATTAACATAACTAATTGACCTACTTGGAACTCCTGCGGATTGATTTTCTTATCGTAGGAAGTTTTACTTTTATTTTTAGCGGAGATTATGTTCTCCCGTGCTATCTTATGGATAGTACTTAATCTAAGCTTAAGATTACTAACATAATCGTCATAGGTATAACGGAACTCGGGTTCAGCTGTAAGCGAACTGGGGATAAAAGGTTTATGGCCGAATAGAAGTTGGAAAGGGCAGAAATTGGTAGATTTATGCACGTTAGCATTATAGGAAAAACAGGCATGGGCGACGAAATCGTCCCAATTGCTCTGAGTATCGTTAACGAAGTGTTTTAGATAATCCTTTAGGGTTAGGTGGCTCCTTTCCAAACTACCATTCGTTTGTGGGTGGTAAGGGGTGGAAAAAACATGACGGACCTTAAATAGCTTGCAAAGCTGAGAGATGATCTCGGAAGTAAACTCGGTTCCGCGATCGGAAAGCAAAGTTTGTGGAGTGCCGAAAAGGCTGAAGAATTTGACCAACTCTTCGGAAACCGTAGTGGCCTCGTGATTTGGAAGGGGAACGGCGTAAGAGAATTTTGTCAGGTCATCCTGCATGGTGAGGATGAACCTATTTCCTTTTTCCGTTATGAGGAGAGGGCCAACTACGTCTATAGCTAGGCGTTGGAAGGGGAACGAGCTGGTGGTGGTTATTTCCATCGCATTTTTAACGGGTTTAAAATTGGTTTTATGAATTTGGCAAGAGTGGCAATTTTTAATATACGAGGGTCGTTTCAAAAGTCATTGCCAGGGGTCTGTAACTTCGCTCCACATCGAGATAAAAATTTGAAAAAAATACCATCAAAAACTAGACAAAATTCTCTATTTTTCTACATAATCACCATCAATATTTAAACATTTATCGTAACGCGACACCAGCTTTTCTATTCCGACACGGTACGTCTCACCGTCCAAATTTTGTAGCCAGGCGGTGACAGTCGACTTCAATTCGTCGTCGTTGCTGCAGCGTTTTGATCCTAAAAATGATTTCAGTTTTGGAAACAGATGAAAATCGGATGGCGCGAGGTCGGGCGAATATGGAGGATGCTGGAAAATGTCCCATTTGAATTTTTCGAGGTGGGAGAGGGTGGCGCGCGAGCTGTGAGGGCGCGCGTTGTCATGAAAAAGGATTGGTTTTTGTTTCAAAAGTCCCGGTCGTTTGTTTTTAATCGCTCTCCGCAGCTTGTCCAAGGTTTCACAGTATCCTTCTGAGTTTATTGTAGCCCCTCGATCCATGAAATCGATTAACAGTACACCTTTGGCATCCCAAAAGACGGTTACCATGAGCTTGTGAGCGGACTTTTCGATTTTCTCTTTTTTCGGTGTTGGCTCATCTTTCGTCTTCCAGACCTTACTAGCGACTTTTGTTTCGGGTGTAACATAATGTACCCAAGTCTCATCACCTGTAACAATGCGAGAAAGGATGCCCGGATCTTCGTGGTACCGCAAAAGGAACGAAAGTGCGGCGTTCAGTCTCTGTTTGCGGTGATCGTCTGTCAGTAAACGAGGGACCCAACGCGCGCAGATTTTCGTAAAGCCAGCTTCCTTCAGCACCCGAGAGATGGAAGCACGTGAAACGTCGATTAAAAACTCGTCCGATAACATTCGTTGCATTTCGGTAATCGTGTACCGCCGGTCCCTCTCGAACAACTTGAAAACAGCTGATGTTGTCTCGTCGTTCACCGCGTCACTCGGCCTCCCACTTCGGTCCTCGTCGTGAATCTTCACGCGGCCGCTTTTAAACCGCTCTATCCAAGATCTAACGGTTCGGGCTGGCATTGCTGCATCTCCGTACACATTTTTTAAGCGTTCGTGAATGTTTTCGGACGAAATTTTTTCCACGGCGAGGAAACGAACGACGGCGCGTTGTTCACAAGAACCGGACGCGCACTCTAGTGGCAATTCCATACTTTTTATCAATTAACGCGATAACCACTGAACCAATCACAACGAAATTTTGTATACAAACTGGTACAACTCTCCCGAACATAATGCTTGGTCGCGCGTTCCCCCCACCCCTCCTAGAAGCGGAGTTACAGACCCCTGGCAATGACTTTTGAAACGCCCCTTGTATTTACGAATGTCACTCTTCATATTTTTCCAGTAGTACTGGCTACGAATTTTAGCATACGTACGAAAGAACCCAGAATGACCGCTGGCTGCAGAACTGTGGGCTTCTTCCAGAATTTTACTTATCTCCTCGGGAGTTTTTGGTTCCTTTTTCTCATTTCTCAAAATAGTAATTTTAACGTTTAAATCCACGAAAATATAGGAGATAAGTTTTTTAAATTTTTCATAGTCAACTAGGGTGTGTGTGCTGGGGATTTTACTTATAAAGACATGTTTTTCATTAAACTTTAACAATAATTTGGATAGGGTTAATATTACGTTAAACAGCACACAGTAATCTAGATTATCAAAAGGGTTTACTTTATAGCAGCAAAGGTAAATGATTTTATTACCTTGCTTAATTCGTTTGACATGGCCGACCTCCATATCGTTTACGGTATTGTTAATGATAGCGTTTACGTTAGGGCCGGTTTTACAAATAAAAACAACTGTCGGACTTTTGTCGAAGGGTTTACTATTAATTTCATCTATAAAGATTTGCCGACGCTGATTTTTTGAGAGTTTTAAAAATTCATCATACGTTACATCCTCTTTATCGTTAGATTTATTGTTATTATTAATATTTGTTAATAAAATAGTATTAATTTGGCGATTAAGGTCAGGAGGGTTCCGCGATAAAGCATCTGCGTTACTATTTTTCCTGCCTGGTTTGTACTTTATTTCATATTCGTATTCTGAAAGTTTAAGCCTCCAGCGCAACAGCCTAGAACCAGGATCTTTGCAGTTGAATAACCATGTTAGGGCTTTATGATCCGTAATGATCGTGAATTTTCGCCCGTACAGATAGGGTCGAAAATAATTAATGGCCCATACAATGGCAATTAATTCCTTTTCCGTAGTGCTATAGTTAATTTCATGTTCATTGAGCGTTCTACTAGCATAAGCGACAGGTCGATCTTGACCAGGAGTACCTTGCGATAGAACAGCACCAATGGCGAAACCACTAGCGTCGGTGGTAAGTAAGTATTCTTTAGAAAAATCAGGGTATTGTAAAAGTGAATCACTGGTTAGAATTTTTTTGAAATTGTTGAAAGCGTCTTGTTGAGTAGAACTCCAATTGAAAGGCTGATCCTTTTTTAAAAGTAGAGTTAAAAGGGTTTAGCAATTTTAGCAAAATTCTCTATGAAACGTCTATAGTAACCTATCAGGCCCAAGAACGATTTAATTTCCTTAGAAGAATTGGGTCTGGGGAACTCGACAATGGCCTGGATTTTAGAGGGATTTGGGCGGAGACCATTTTCAGAAATAATATGACCTAAATATCCGACCTCTTTTCTCAGAAATTCGCATTTATCGGGCTGTAACCGAAGGTTGTTATTTTTTAATCTGTCAAAGACAGAGGTTAAACGATCGAGGTGCTCTTGTAAACTAGTAGAATGCACAATGACATCATCCATATACACGAAGCACTGATTTCCTTGTAAGCCAGCGAGGACAGAGTTCATCAACCGCTGGAAGGTGGCAGGTGCATTTTTTAAACCAAAAGGCATACGCGTGTACTCAAAATGGCCTAAATTAGTGCTAAAAGCAGTTTTTTGTATATCAGAACTCTTTACTTTAATTTGGTGAAAACCAGAAGCTAAATCTAAAGTGGTAAAATATTTTGATCGACCTAATTGGTCTAAAATTTCATCTATATTGGGTAGTGGAAAAACTTCCCCAATCGTTACGTTATTTAATTTTCTATAATCGATGACGATTCTCCATCTTTTCTTTCCTGAACTGCCAGGTTTCTTTGGCACTATTCAGAGAGGAGAAGACCAGGGGCTATTAGATGGACGTATAATACCTTGGTCCAATAAGCTATTTACCTGTCTGTTTACTTCCTCTTTTAAGGCTTCTGGATGCCGATAATTTTTTGAAAATATTGGCGGAGAATCGCTCGTATTTATTTCATGTTCAAAGTTATCAGTACACGAAAGATTATTATTATTTATCTGGAACAGCTCTTTATACTTTAAACATAATTTAATTAATACATTTTTTTCTTCCCTATTTAGATGTTCCAGATGTAAATTCTTTATTAATTCTTTATTTTTTACGTTAACCTCGGGACAATTTACTTTAAAATTATTTTCATTCTTTAGTAAATTTGTGGGTCTTAAATTTACGTTAAAATTTTTTATTACACGTTCTTTGTCGGAAGTGTTTAAAATTGTTGTTACCGCTTTTCCATTGTTATTTACGCGGACAACAGATCGAGCAAGAAACACACCTTCTATTGGTGGTGGTTCGTCGATTATACCTTCTTTTATATTGCTGTTATTAATGTTAACCTCTATTACCTTTTCGGAACGAGGAGCTAAGATAATATTACAATTATTTGAATTATTTCCTTTTTGTTTCCGAAATAAATTATATTTTTTACCATTAAGAGTTGCAGTAGACTCAGAAAATTTTATCTCTGCTTTATGTTTAGTTAAGAAATCGACGCCCAACAATCCATCACAGGGGATGTTGGTGACGTCGTCGACTATATAAAATTTTACGTTAAAATTTTCATTAAGAGTTAAATATGTATAGCCGATTGTTTGTACAAATGAGCGGGTACAGATGCCGTCAAGTTTGATGATTACGTTATCATAGTATACGGTACCCTTTTGTAAACTATTCTTTTTTATAATAGAGACGCTCGCTCCGGTGTCTATAATAAAATTAAATTTTTTGTTTACCGATTGTTCAGAGAAAAAATTGATATAGAATGCATTACTGTTTACACAAAACGTGCTACATTCTTCCTTTCTTACGTTAAATTTTGTGACGCCTTTAAAATTTTTTAAATCCTCCTCGGTTCGGCATCGGTAACCGAGTGGGGTTTGTAGTTTAAAGAATTAACTTTTAAATACCGACAATTCTCTGCTAAATGTCCGGTTTTCTTGCAATGCTTACAATAGCGGTTATCAGGAGGCTTCTCAGTATACTTATTATATATTTTGTTTTTGAAGCGTGGGGATCGATTTTCGATTTTTTGCATCTGTTCCTCGCAGAGAGCGATCGACAGATATTCGTTTAGGGTGGGCAGCTCTTTCTGCCGTATTATTCGAGATATGTCGGCATCACAGTGTAGCGTGAAGCGACTTATGGCCATGTCCTTAATCATTTTGATTTGGCCTTGGATGAGCTTGTCATCCGATTCGGGTTCTAAGTTGCAGAGGAGACGAGCCATTACACAATCTATTCTGGTGTAGAACTGCGTTATTGACTCGCTAGGGGATTGCTTAATGGTGACTAACTCTTCTAAGAGTTAAGAGTAAAGTTTTTTATCTTCGTATAGGGTTTTAAGCTTTAGTTTTAGGTCGTGCCAAGAATTGAACTCACAGTGTGCGAGATGTGCCTTGGCATTACCACTGATTTTACTCACAATGAAGTATAGTAACGGTATCTTTTGACTCTCATGAGCCAGAGCAAACGCGTTATTTACATTTGAGATGAAGTCGTTTAATTGACTTCGGTCTCCTGAAAATTCTCGGGAGACTAATTTAGCTAAGAATTCAATGGAATATAGAGGGATATTTTCGCTTTCAGACTGACCTCCAGTTTGCGGCACCATAACGATATTACGAAAAATAACAAAAAGTTTATATATGTATCAAAAAAAAAAAAAGGTACGCCGAAGAAAAGCAGGGACAGATAGTAAAAGAATCAGAAATTATTTAGGAAAAATAAAAATATAAATACCAACTACGTAGGCTCCGAACGTAAAGAGCTGGACCTCAAACGTGTTTGCCACGCCGCTGTTGATATCCTACCGACTGCGCCAATTTTGAGATGTTGTATTCCCGACGGAGTTACTACGACGACGATCTAATTCTCGAGTTAACTGTATTTTAATAAAGAGACTAACGGAACTTAATATCTCGTTTATTATTATAAACTACTAGCAAACCCGGCGAACTCCGTTTCGCCACCAAATGGCTTCATTTTATGTAACATTTCTTTTGGTAATTAAAAGATGAAGAAAATTTTTTTTTTTGTTTTATTTTTCCATTTCATTTCACAACAGTAATGAATTCATTTCGATTACAAAAATGAATTGTTATTTAGTTGAACTTCTCTAAGTAAATGAAAGTAAATCCAAAGTAAATACTGAATCGAAGCGTTATACGTGTCCACAAATTATCCGTTTCATTGAAGTGCTCTTTGGTAAACCACATTTTTTGTTTTTTGGTCTGACATTAACACAAACAAAGCGGATGGTTTCCCAACTCGTGAACATGCAACGTATAACTGCCCATGTGAAAAACAATGATTTTCTAAATTTATCCCGCAAACACTAAACGATTGGCCTTGCGACTTGTTAATTGTCATTGCGAACGCAAGGCGAACTGGAAATTGCAATCGTTTGAAGTCAAACGGAAGATCATTCGGAATCATTGGTATTCGAGGAATACATACATTTTCACCTGCGTACCTTCCGTCAATAATGGTTGCCTCAATCAAATTCGGCATAAGTCTTTTTACCGAAAGTCGAGTACCGTTGCAAAGTCGCGGTGGATTCAAATTACGCAATATCATAATAACTGTACCAACTTTGAGTTGCAAGTTATGTGGTGGAAATCCTGGTAACTCCAGAGAGTTCAAAAACTCCGTTGCATAATTTACTACATCATCGAGATTTGTTATGGTATCAACGGATTTGTATGTCACTAAATCGCCAGCAATTTTTGATTGAATGGTGAAATTCAGTGCGTGTACATCATTATTCTTTGCGGCAAGAATTGCTCGTTGACTTAACCAAGCATAATTCTGATAATTCTCACTAATGTTTGGGAAAACATTTTCAATAAGAGCTAATTGAGAGTCTACAAATCGGCAAAAGTCGTTGGTAAGAGTAATTAATCCAAATGTCGCATCAACTGGGACTTTTCCATTTCCAACAGCTAACAATTGTTTGGAAAATTGTGCAGCACTTTGATCATTTTGAAGTTGAACTCTCATATTAGTGGTTAGCGATAATGTTTTTACGTTATTCCATAAAGGTGATGCCTTCAGGCAAGCATTCAATTCATCTGCAGGCGTTCCACGGGGAATTACTGGCAACGTCTGCCTGAAATCGCCTGCCAACAATATCATCAAGCCGCCAAAGATATTGTTATTTTGCCGAAGATCCTTCAGTGTGAAGTTAAGTGCTTCAAGTGATTTCTTATGTGCCATTGTGCACTCATCCCAAACAATGAGCTTGCATTGTATCAACAATTTTCCCATTGCACTGGATCGGGAAATATTGCATGTTGGAGTATCAATTGTGTTTAAATTGAGTGGCAACTTAAGCGCAGAATGTGCAGTACGACCTCCATCTAGAAGAGTCGCCGCAATTCCAGATGATGCTATCGCCAAAGCTATGTCACATCTTGATCGAATAGTGGCCAAAATCAATGAAATGACAAATGTTTTCCCTGTTCCTCCAGGTGCGTCCAGGAAGAATAGACCACCAGTATTATTGTCCACCGCTTGCATTAATGTTTCGTATACTTGTTTTTGCTGTTCATTCAGCAACGGCACATTATTTCGAACGAATTCCTGCAGTGTATCAACATTGTATTGCAGCTCTCGATTTAATTCTTGGTTGAATGCATCGTGCATCGATCGATTTGGCGCAGTCATTCCTACTTCAATCAGTAGCTTGTTTGCAATAGTCAAGCATTGATCCTCAATCAGAATCAATCCTTCATTGTAGATTTCATCGGTTATTTGGATGTCAGGATTATTCGTTTGAATGCGCAAGCGATGCAAGATATCTTCACATATGTCGTCTTTGTATTTGTTCCATAAATGAATTGGTTGTGAAGGAAAACATGTGGTGATGATAATTGCGAACAGCGTTCGTATTTGGTACACATTTGATGAAACAACTGAATCCGCAAGTGTTAAATCCCAATGAGAATCGTTCTCCAGCAAACCCAATAGTTGACATGCTTCTCGATATGTTTGGCATTGGTGGCCATTCACAGTTTTCAAATGCGCAAATGATTTTGGTCCACGTACATTTACCAACAGCAGTCACAAAAAAAAACATTCATCATTTCTAGGATGAACAGTATACATGCGACCTAGTGCATCAGTGGAAAACACCTGTGGCCAATCTGGAACTGGGGTTCCTTGTTTGCGACGTTGGAATTTCTTTGTTAATTGATTCCAAGTGTAATACTTGGGCATTTCAATGTACATCAGCGTCGCTGCGAATGGATCTGCTTCACACATTGCAAAGAAGCTAGTCAATGTTGTCGATGGTGGTCTCTCAGCTCGTTGTGCCGCATTAGCCTCAGTGAAGTAAACTCTTTGGCCATTTTCCAAATGCACTGCTAAATGTACAACTGTAGGATATCTTTCATGAATTTGAAATGACAATAATCGCCACAGTGCTTCATTAGTACTGACGTATCTGCCCATTTGGAAGTTGCTGATTTCGTCATTCGCATTTTCCGACGCAATACCAAACACAGCCATGTCGCTTCCTTTTGTGACGTACTTGCACAAATATTTGATTGATTTGGCCGAATGATAACTCTCAACGTTTGCATGTGTTTCGAAAATTCGTGATAGCAGCGGGCAATATGGTACAATGAATTCATTTCCGATCTCAATCTCTTGATTTTGAACTTTAACTTTGATAGTTCGACCATTATCTTCTTTTGAACGCCGACGATAAACTGGATATCCATCGTTCCCTGTGACTGTTTCAGCAACTAACGGTCGTGGATATCGTTTTGTGCACTTTCCATCAGCCATGCAAGGCGATAATGGATTTAATGCACCACACGGTCCATGCACCATCTGTGTCGTCACAATGTCGTGTAGATGGGGATCAGTGACTGGATCAGGAATTTCAGCTGATATGATGTCATCCACTTCATTTGAATGTAATTTGTTCAGCAACCAAATTAGGATATGAGCATGCGGTAGTCCACGCTTCTGCCATTCCACCGAGTACATATAACAACGTGTGTCACCAAAAACTCGATACTTAGTAAGCACATCCATCATAACCTTCAGTTTTTGCTGAAATACTCTGGCGATTATGTCATGGCGATCTTGTGGTTTTTGGCCCGGTTCCAACTTACGTTCAATTTCCGTCCACTTCGGATTGCATGTAAATGTAATAAATAAATCCGGAGTTCCATAATTTCGCATGTACGTCATAGCGTCTTGAGCGTATTCGTGCATGTGGCATGGGCTTCCAATATAAGATGATGGGAGAATCGTCAGACGTCCAATATTCTGAACATCACCATCTGAATGAATAGCATCACGCAAGTGTATATAGTCCTCAGATCGTAGCTTTGCCTGATTGAATCGGATGAAGGCTAAACGTTCGGTCTCGACTTTGACATACATGTCGACAGCGAATTGCTGGAATAGCCGACGGCACTTCAGAATGACATTCTCCTCATGTGTACGAATCATCATACGATACGCATAGTAATTCATTGCGCTTAGATTTTTATTCGTTGATACGCCTGAAAATGCAAAATTAAATGAATTGTTAATTGAAACCAATAAAATTGTTAATTGAAACCAATAATAGCAATAATAGCAATAATTAGTGTGTGAATATTGTACCTGTAATTGGATCGACCATCTTCAATGTGATGTCATATCCGTCTTGCCCTTGAGTAGAGGTAAAAGGACAGTTCACGGCCAAAGGATGCCGCCAGCACCCATAGCACCCAGGAGTCATTCCCAGAGGCGAAATTTCACCTTAATGCCTTGATTAATTCGGAAAATTAACCTAATTAATAGTATCAGAGGTCAAAAACTAACCCGAATACCCCGATTATTGCAGAAAATTAACCCAATTAAGGGTCCCAAGCACCCATGTGTCCCTAATTAATTACGCAATCAATTTAATCGTTGAATTATTAATTATGCAATCAATTTAATCGTTGAATTATTAATTATGCAATCAATTTAATCGTTGAATTATTAAATTATGCATTCAATTTAATCGTAGAATTATTAATTATGTGTGAATATAAGCTCAAAGGATGTTACCACCGTTGATTAAGGCCTTCCAGAACCGTTTCCGGAGCGTCTCGGACTGCGGAACCGCATTCCATTTGATTGTCGACTGCTTAATTACCACACACATGTAAATGTACGTGTAAATACGTCTGCACACACATGTAAAAATCACCATCATCATCACTGGCATGGTAAATTCGTACGCGTACCGTCGCGAGTGACCTTGCACCTGTCAATCAATTAACCGTTGCATGTGTTTACTTATATTTTAAGTACCGTTATTTGGTAGGGACTGATTTTTGAGGATTACACACACAATGATGTGTATACAGTTACGAGCATTCGTACACACATGTAAAATTAGTCATTGTCATTATTGAATTTGTTGTTATCAATATTATCAGTGGTCAGTCTGCAGGAATCGCGGTAAAATACAGGTTTTCACCGTTCCGGTATTTCTAGGAATCGCGAAGATTTTCATTCGGTCAGTTGCGTAAAACTCTTCTTTATCCGATACATTATGTACGGGGGAGGGGGGGTAAGTCTATATCTCACACATCGCAAAAGTGAAAATGCTTCTCTCATAACACTACATGCAAATGCTAACGCAACCGTTGAAACAGGATCTTAACGTTCTTATACTTTCTATTTCAGTCTATGCCTTTCATAGAACCACGCCTTACATGTACACACTAACACAAAAACACACTCATACTCAAAAGTCCTTGACTACTTTATCCATATACACATATGTAATCAAGTTCTTTCGATGGAACAACATTTTTTTCTGACGTAACATTACCACCGCCACACCCGATTTAGAGATAGTCAACGAGGTAGATCGTTGAATGGATTTATTCAATCGCTCAATATTAATTTCTCATCAAACGCATATACATTCTCCGAGCAGTGTTCATCACGCGTTTTTAAGTTTTTAATTTTTTCGTCTTTATAAAAATTATTTCATCATAATCATCATGAATACCGATACTGTTACCGCGAAAAATTCGAAACCTGTAAATACGGCAGAATTTATTCAACATTTTTTCACATATGATAATGACGATGTTGCGCAGAGTGGTTTTCCAGATACACATATGCCACCCCCACCACCACCACCAACAATATCACAAAACCCAGAAAATTCACAAGAGGCAGAAAATTCATCACATACTCAATTCTCGCAATATTTACATTCGCCACCGTTAACGCAAATTCCGCTACCACCACCATCTGAAGATGTCAGTCCGTCAAAGGTCGAACTTCCGAGAGAAATAATCAATCGACGTGCTGTAATCTACGTAAAAGATATGAACGATATGGAAAATAAAAATAGTTTTCTGTTTGCCATTCTGGCGAAGTTTACGAAAAATCCATTCTTGATGTGGCAATATAATTTATTACAGAATGTGTACGATTTCAATTTCATACGATTACCTGTACGCTCACTGGCAGATATTGAAACCTTCGAACCAACGAATGGTGTATCTATTAACTTATATAAATTAATAGAAACCGATGGCGCCGATGCTGAAATGTGCAAATATAAAATTAAAGTCGTTTATGCATTCCGCAAAAACCATAGCATTTTAAATCACCGTAATCATACAAATATGTTGTACTGGGGTTCGAATGGTAATTTCCAGTTTGCCTGGATTAAAAAATTTAGTCAACTCATACGAATTCAATCGCCGAATGCTAAATTCTCGTGCTGGGGATGTCTGGATTCAATGAAAGACGAATTCGAACATAACAACAATCATCGTTGCGACGCGATCAGTTGGCGTAACATGCATTTTATGTAAACTATTAAAAAAAATAAAGAAGTACATTTTTTTCTTTTTCACATATTTTTTATTTTTCAAAAAACTTTTACAATGTTTTCTTTCGAAATATATAATGCATGTAAACTTTATTACAATATAATATATAATAATAAATAGTTTCATATATTTACATTTCTTATTTCATAAACTTAAAATTATTTTAAAATTTTCGATTTTACTATAGTTGATAATATATTCCCAACTCCAGTCTGTATTAAAGCCTCTTGATCCTTACGTTGAATAGTTGAGTTAATATCATGTAACTGTTCAGTTAAATTATCAGTTTTTACAGCTAATTGAACCGTATCTACGGCACGATGTACTTTTTCCCTTTTAATTTCTTCACGAACTTTATCAATCATCTCCATAAAATACTTTTCAATTTCTTCACGTTGTTTATCAATTATTTCCTTAAAACGTTTTTCTATTTCTTCTTTTTGTTTATCCATTATTTCCTTAGTAATATATTTATCCAACAATACGGTCACTTTTCCATTTAACTCATTTATTAAACCTCCAAATATTTGAATTGTACTTTTCACATCATTTTCATGTTTTGAAACACGCGTAGATAACGATGAAGAATCACTCGAAACCGTATTTAATTTATCCGTTAGTTTTTTAATTTGTTCTTCATACATTGAAAACTTAAATATTGTATCATCCTTAAATTTTAACACATCTTCACTCAACATATCAATACTGATCTTATGAACCCCGATTTTCGAAATATTATCGCTAATTTTATCATCTAAATCTTTATGCAAAAACATAATTCGAGCGTGTAATGCAAGATTTTGTTCCGTAACAAGTGAATTCAATTGCTGAACTTTTTCGTGTATTTCATGTATTTCCGCAGCTGTGAGAGTTTTTATCTGTTTGTAAGATACAACTTCAGACTCTGAAGGTTCTCGATAGATCGTACTAACGTTTAATAATCGTTTTCCTTTAAAGTTATAATTTCCGCTAGAATCTAATTCAATCGTTGTTGGTGCTCCAGAACCACCTTCTGGCATATATTTACCACTCTTATGAAGTGGCATTATGTAGTCTGCTAAATATTTACTAAAACTTTATTATCGATCCAGGAATTTTCCGAACTCGGGAATCCTAACCACTTAACTAATGATTTTCCACCTCGTCGTTGAATAACACGTTCAATTAAATATACGTCAGGATAGGATGTTTTTTGTAATTCTTCAGCATAAAAAGTACCAACTAACAATTTACCAGTTCTATCTTTTAACGTATATGTCGTAGGGAAAGTAGAATTCACCGTATTTATAGTAAATAATTCACCGGTCCAGTTAGGAGTATAACCTTTTTCCAATAATGTTTTAACTTTACTAATACGAACTATATCACCAACTTTAAATTTTTTCGATCCGCTCGGGGTAGAGAAGCGATCAGTTGCTTTACTACATTCCCTCGCTATATTTTCAACAACTTGTCTTTCAACATTCTTATTTACATCGGTAGGTGCAAATTTTATTGTGCGATGTATTTTTGTATTATATTTTCGGGTAAGTTCAGGTAAAACTTGTAACCAGCGTTTATTACGATTAGCGGTAAATTCTTTCCATATCCAATTCTTTATTGTTCGATTAAAACGTTCTACAATACTCGCTTTAAGCGGCGAATGAGTACTATATAAATTAATATTATATCGATTTAAAACAGCTCGTACTTGTGGATTATAAAATTCAGTACCCTGATCTGTTTGCAAATGTTTAGGAGGTTCAATACCTCTTTCAGTTAAAATTTTTTCGAATGCTTTAGCAATTATTGGACCGCTTTTTTTCTTTATAGGTATGGTCCATGCAAATTTAGAAAATGTATTTATTACGACTAATATAAATTTATTCCCTCGATTGAATCGTGTGTATTGTGTCATATCGATCAAGTCAGCTTGCCATAAATCGTTCAATCCGAAAATCTGTACACATCGTGTCTGATAACGTTTTCGCGCAGGTTTATGAAGTTCATCAGCTATACCGCGTTGTAATGATTTCAATGCAGATGTTTGTTTTGTAGACATATTTTTTTTTTTTTAAATCAGTACGGTAGTTGAATGTATCCTTCTTCAGCTAACTCTTCCTCGATCGCTAAAATTTCGTTGTCTACACCAGTATTACCACTTTGCTTAGATGCGTGTAGTAATTGCAATCGTTCAACTAATTCATTAGGATCATTCCAGTATTCGATACGTTGATTTCCGAGACTTACTCTAGCGTTGACATTATTATATATACGTTTCCTCTTTACATTCAAATGATTTTTGTAATAGCCTTCTCCACAGTGCTGACTAGTTCGAAACATTGGTCGAATTATATTCTTATATTTCGTAGTGGGGAGACCTTTCAATTTACCATCGGAACGTAAATGAGCTCCCGTAAATTCCAGTAATTGTTTATATATTTCCAAATCATCGCTAGTATATTCATTCTTATCTACATTCGTCTCCAATAATAAATGCATTAGACCCTCAGTGTACGGGAATTTCATATGACTATTCCCTTTTCCTAAATATATTTCTCCGCGATTTTTATTCCATGAAATTGTTGTTGTACCCAACATATACTCATCGGTAGCAGGATTATACTTTATTCCGTAAAATAAGTCTCTAGGCATAGGATCATCTCCGTCAATACGAAAAGAACCCATTTCACTTAGATTAAATGAATCATATTTTATTTCTTCATCTACATCAGTAATTCTATCTTTCCTGGGAGTACTATGCATCAATTTTTGTTTTACAACTGGAGAATCAGTTATTGTATCGACATCCTTTATCTTTCTTTTCGGTTTTTGTAATGCTTCACGAATCTCCGACAATGGTTTTGTAATCGGTTCAAGCACTGCGGCTGAAGTATTTGTAATAGATTTACTCTCTGACTTTAATGAATTATATTTATTCATTATATCAGCACGTATTTTTTCCAATTCCGTTTTAAGTTGTAATTCATCTTCGATATTTCTTTTAACGCTATTCTTCGCCATCTTTTTCATCTTCAATCACTATAAACTCATCGAAACCACAACGAAACCGTCCTTTATATAGTTCACTCTCCTTATCAATCACCAAGAAACCGTGTTTATTCTTCCAACATGTTTTACAAATTTTTTTAAAAGTCTTAAACAGACACATACCATTAACATGTTCATCGTATATGTGACGTATATTTATATCATCTTGAGCAAATACAAGTATGAAATTAGCATTATCTCGTATCATATGTTTAGGAATCATTACATACGTTTGACACAAATAGAAGCAATCTACGTTTTTATGTCGACCCATCGAAAAATATTGTTGCACAACAGGTTGAACTCTGCACGTTGGTATATCATCAAATATAAATATCGAATTTGGATTAATCGTGTCAGGTGTTATTAAATTTAGATCATCGGAAAATCTTTGATAACCAATGTTAGGCGTAAACTTGTATATCGTATCTAACAATTTATATTTCGGTTGATATAAAGAAGTACTGTAAATGTAGACATTTTCATAACGCAATCCATTCGAATGTGTTAATAATGTAAATAATGAATTTGTTTTTCCACACCCGCTCGGACCGATAATTAAACATCTTATATTATTCGGAAACAATGAACCGTGTTTATTACGCACTGATGTGTCACTAGGTTCTACCAATGACAACGCATTATTTATAGGCAATATAGTTGACTGATTTTCAATTTTCATTATAACTTATTTATTCACGTAATAAACAACAACTAAAAGGTATAAATACACGTTTATACACATGTAAACCTCGAAAAAATTTAGTGAAAAAAGTATATATATAGAAAAATAATTTTGAAATGGCGAGAAAACAAAGAAAACAGCGAAACGTTAAAGCGTTAAAAAAGAGTAAAAAGTGTGGTCGCGGTATCGGTACTGTATTAAATAGAGTTATAGATAAGCTTCCGTTGCAATTACATTATCCGGGTTATAATTATTTAGGACCCGGTACAAAGTTAGATCGTCAACTAAGTCGCGGTATAACCGGTATAAACCCACTGGATGAGGCTGCTAAAGAACACGATATAGCATATAGTAAATATTCGGATAATAAAAATCGCGCTGAAGCGGATAAAATATTAGAAAATAAAGCTTGGGAACGTGTTAAAGCATCGGATAGCAGTTTCGGTGAGAAAGCGGCTGCTTGGATAACAACAAACGCTATGAAAGTAAAACGTAAATTAGGTGGTAGATATCGTCGTCGCGGTAAAAAACAAGCGGGGAAACGAAGAACCAAATCAAAATCCTCAAAAGGAAAAAATGTATATTTCAGAGACGTGTTAAATGTGGCGCGGAAGGCTGTTCGTAAAGAAAAAACCCTCCGAGGACGAATGAAAAGAGCGATTAAAGCAGTTAAAAAATTAAACCCTACAGTAGCTGATAGTGAAAATGTTCGAATTATTCCGATTAACAAAACTGGAGGAGCTCTCCCCCTTATACCGTTATTAGCTGGTATTGCTACATTAGGAGGAATTTCATCATCTGTATCATCAATAGCAAAAGCGGTGAAAGATGTAAATGAGGCTAGAAAAAGTTTTAAATCAGGAAAGGGTCTACAAATTGATAAAAAGATCGGGAAAGGTCTTTATTTACGACCATACAGAAGCGGTCTTGGTTTATATTTGGCTCCATATAGTGGCAACGCGAGACGTAATCAGTTTTTTCGAGGTTAATTCTATACCTAGCAATAGAGCGTTAACAAATTTTGATATTTTATTTTACGCGAAAAAATTAAGAGTTCCAAATTTTAGAGGAGTTTATGATCGTGATGGATTGCCTACCAAACCTAAGAAAAATGAGTGTGCGATTGTTAATATGGATTCGCAAAAAGGTCCAGGAACTCATTGGACCGCCTACAGAAAATACGGTAGTCGTGCAGAATATTTCGATAGTTATGGAAATTTATCTCCCTCCGCAGAGTTAGTTAAATATTTACGCAAATACGATCCAAAGATTGAAATTCTATACAACAGACGCGCCTATCAACATTATAATTCGGTTAATTGCGGAGAACTATGTTTACGATTTCTAACAAATACGTTACCTACCCCATTTGGTGTTCAATGATGTCTTCATTAGTATATAAGCACGTGTGATTGTAATTTTTTTCGATTATTGTAGATATTAGTTTTAATTTCGAATACAATATTTTTTAAAAATACTTCGTGTTATTATTATTTTTTGTTTATTTCAATTTGTGTAAAAACCGATACGGTCATGTCATACTTATTTCAGTTAAGTGGTAAAAAAGGTAATTTGATCAGTAACGTGTATCCACCATTATTATTATCGAATAATCGTCAGTGGAGTATCGGATTAGTATCGTTAACAACATACCATTCTATACATAATATCACTTGGTAATGCAATACATTGTATTATTACGATTCTGCATTGGCAGTTGAAAGAAATGAATCCCCGAAATTTATTACATTACCTAGTGGATGTTACGAAGTTGAAGATATTGAAGAATACTTACGAGAGCATTTAGATGATGGTATTATTATAAAAGGTGATGAAAGAACGTTAAAGTGTGTTATACAGAGTAAATATTACATACAATTTACCGGACCGCGGAGTATTGGTCCACTATTAGGGTTTGATGGTATGACAAATGTTTTACCCCCACAAATGAATCATACAAGTCATAACACTGTACAGATTACACCGATAAATATATTAAATGTTTATTGTAATATAGCCACAGGTGGATATACAAATGGAGCATCATCTCATCTCATTTATAGTTTTCCTTTAAATATAGCACCTGGATATAAAATTTCTGAAAATCCAAAAACGATCATTTATTTACCCGTAAGTACAGACTACATATCGGAGTTAAATGTATATATAAAGGATCAAAACGGGAATATCGTTGATTTTGCTAGTGAAGATTTAATTATAAATTTACATCTAACAAGTTCTTCGTCTTAATAAAAATATATTAATATCAATTTTAAAATGCCGTTCATATACACTAATAGAAGTATATATAAACGTGTTCAAACACCGTTTCGAGCTGAAAAAAAATATATAAATAGAGGAAAAAAGAAGAAATTGTTGAGTAGAAAAAGTATTAGTGAACTAAAGTCGTTGGGTTATAACGTGTTGATTAAGTAAGAAAAAATATTAGTTTGATATAGTTTGCAATGGAACATATATTACAAATTGATTCTGCAAATGCAGTTATTGACGAAACAATAGCGGCTTACGAAATACATACACATAAACCATACGCAAGTTCAAGATTTGGTGCTGGTGATAAAATACATATACCTGTTCAGCAAAAAGATGTTATTACTTTACTATCGGAAAGTTATTTACTTCTACAAGGCACAGTTTCACCGTCAGTAGATTTTTCAATGAATGGACCTTTATTTCTATTCACAGAGCTACGCTACGAAATTAATGGAACTATTATAGAATGTGTACGACAACCGGGAATTACAACTCTTGCACGTAGATTATTATGTTCGGAGAATATCAAATCAGATTACAACTACAGTACATGCGCTCTAAATACAGAAGAATTGAAAGTATTTACACGAGAAATTACTGATACATCAAGTCCCTCAACATCATTAGGTGCCGGAGCTAAATTATTGTTGGAATTTCAGTTTATTATTCCTTTACGCTACATATTCAGTTTTGCAGAAGATTATAGACGTGCAATCGTACATGCAACACAAGAAATTATTCTCATCCGTGCAAACAATGATAAAAATGGATTTACTGCAACAGCTGATAAGACAATTAATGTAACATTTCAAACTATTGCCTGGCAACTACCTTTTGTTAAACTGAGTGATCGAGCAAAAAGATCTTTACTTAATCGAATAAAGAAAACAAAACAAGCACCTATACAATTTAGAGCATGGTCTCTTTCACATCAACCATCTTTACCCACCATTTCCGAGCATAGCTGGGTAATCAAATCAACTTCCACTGTAGAACGTCCTCGCTTCATCATTATTGGATTCCAGACGAATAAACAAAATGATTTAACCAAGGATGCCTCTACATTTGATCATATTAATGTAACTGAGATTTGTGCGTACATAAATTCAACAAGATATCCTTACGAAGTGATGAATTTAGATTTTGAACGGAAAAGATTTGGTAATCTATACTTGTTATATGCAAATTTTCAAACAATGTATTACGGAAAGGACCCACCACATCCTGCAGTTAGTGTAGATTCATTTCTCAGTAAATATCCACTGTTTATTATACCGTGTAATTTTCAAAATGAACTCTTAAATGACGGTAGTCCATTACAGATTAGAGTGGATTTTAAGACTCGTGATAATGTACCTGCAAACACTTCATGCTACACGCTTATAATACATGATAAAACAACCAGCTATAACGTGCTCGAATTGTAAATAGAAAAATTATAAAAGAATGCTGTTCGATATTTTGCTTTTAGTATTATGTTGAATGTGTTTCAGTAATGTTCTTTAAAGTTGTAAGTTAAATTTTTGTTTTTACACGATTGTATTTATTTTTAATTAATAAAGTTTTTATTTAGTTAAGTTTTCTCTTTCTGTTTTCTGCTACAGTAAGTAATATGCATGAAGTAATAATTGATTTCCAGTGTTTTAAAAATAATAACGCATACATTATTAAAGAGCTTGTTATATTAGCTTTAAATGGAGAAATAAAATTTCATCGAGTTTACAAACCACTGATCGATTGGAATATATTAACCAGTAGTAAAAGACGTACAAATTTATGGCTCACACGAAATTATCATTCAATCCCATGGAATGCTGGAGATTCCAATTATAGAAATATATCTATAGATTTGGAAAATGTTTTAATTAGTTTACAACCTTTAAAAATTTACGTTAAAGGAGATTCCAAAATTGAAACTATATGGGAAAAACTAATGATAACGTCGCTTACGGATTATAAAATAATTAACTTAGAAACACATTACAGTATGCCGAATTTGAGAAATTTAAATAATAAGTACAATGCTATAGCGAGTACTGTAAAATGTGACGCACACACTGATGGACGACTTAATGTATGCTCATTAAAATACGCATTTATAATGATGAAATGGTATGATATGAATGTTAGACCTAAACAACAAGCGATACAGAAGGCTGCTGCAGAAACATTAGTTTCCTTGTGTCCAGATAAAATTTGTGATTTTTATGATAAATTACCTGAATCATTAAGGAAAAACGAAGATATTAAAAAATGTTTGCCGTGTTTTAAGCATCAGAAAGATTTGATATACCAGATTCATTACCACTCAGTGCAGCTCATCCTACCTTAATTAAAGATTGTAAACAGTGTAGACGTAAAAATGTAACAGATTTTTTGCGAGATATGTGCCCGGAAACTTTAGGAAAAGATTTTAATAATGGAGATCAAGCAATATTAGAAGAAAAAATAGTTTGCGATTGTGATGGTCCCGAACCTACAACAATTAAAATTTCAGCTCATAAAATTTTTGATTTTTAAACTTTTTTTTGTTTGTATTTTTTTCTTATATTTTAGTTGTAAATTTTTTTGAATAAATATATATATAATTTTCGAAATGAGTTTTTTCATTTTCTTCTTCTTCTACACTAACATACATAGTTTATGTTTAATATTGAAACAAACACATATTATACATATAGATAATATTAAAATTGAAATAAACAATAAGTAAATGAATGAGTAAGTACAAAAAAAAAAAAATGTATTTTACATATTGATATAAATCGATTTTCTTCCTTCTTGGAGATTTTCAGATGAGGATGGATTAAAATATTATCAAGAAAAAAATATATAAAAAAATATATCGAAAACTATTATTGCGGGCGCCAATAGCAAAAATGACCGGTTTGCTATTACTGGAAAGCTCGGCCTAGCAGAGCTTTAGGCTTTTAATCATAAGAAAAAAATAAATATAACAAAAAACGACTCGCGAAATCCGCCGTTCGATGGCGGTATCTCTCCCGGTGGAGATATCACGGGGTAACCACGTGTCCAATTACGAAACCTATTTTTATGAAACGCGTTTATTCACATAAAGTTTACAACAACACAAATGAGACAAATTTTGACAGTACAATTAAAAACGAAATTCTGGTCAAAATTACGGAGCGTACATTCACTATGACTAGGGTCAAAAAGATACACGTGACGGCGTGCTCTTCCGACAACGATTAAAATAAACGACCACGAATCATTACCGACTCGTGTCAACCGACTCGCGTGTACTACCGAATTGATCTCGTTAACAACTGAATTAAAACTGATTATCGATTTACCGTTTCTCTAGCACGAACGAAGATTTTTTCGGTACACGATGGGCTATTCCAAACGATATAGTCGAATCGCTGAAAATTACCCCGTACCTTATCAATTAATACGCACGCCGATTTTTCTAGAACATTCTTATAATTATACGTATTTTAAATCGGCTGCTACCCTGTCTCTTCGGGATTTCACCAATTCTCTCGCGACTCTCGTAGCTACACGCTCCATACTTATACGTTTCGACGGTAAACGCGACCGCGATTTCCCAGCGCAGCCAGTTCACCCCCGCAACACAGCCGACAGAACGGCTGCGTCCGGAATAACCAGGCTTCTCGGTCGAAATATCTTCTCCGATCGCAATTCACCGTCATTTATGCTGCCCGAGAAAAACCCGAAATGTAAAATGAATTAAATCGAAATTATAATTTCTACCTCGGACAGCATTATCAGAAACCGTATAAAACGTAATTAAAATGCTACAGCTGCCGAATCCGTCTCACTGCCCCACCCTTATTTTCATCCAAAACAGAAGTTTTGGATCATAATTCAGGTGCCAAAATACGAGAGGATTCGGACTAGCCGTTGCTGAACTACGGAGTCCTGAACAAATCTCCGCCGTTCTATCCCGCACAAGTACGCCACACACCGTGCCTTAAAATTACACAAACGTACACCACATTCCAACACACCACTGGGACCACACCAGGTCATAAACAGAATTAAAACTTCAAGAGCTCAAGGCTCTGAACATTCACAAAAAATTTAAAAAAATTCTAACAGCTGAAAGGCAATAACTCAAGTTTAACTTAAATTCCAAAACATTTTTACCCATTCCGAACGACGCGGGACGCACCCCGTCAAAACCAATACGGGACGCACCCGACAGAGACAACAACTAAACAAAATATCGGAATGGGCAAACTTAACATCGGCTTAATGCCGGAACAGGGACTAGAAAAAAACAACAAAACAGTACATCAAATTAGAAAAAAAAACATCATTACGTAAATAAAAAAAAAAATATTAAAAAAATTATTAGATGCTGCTCTCGCGAGTCCGTTGTACTGAGATATAGATATTGGAACACTTAAGGATCAAAAAAATTTGTTTTCCTAACAGAGAGAGAGGCCCGGCAGACAAAACCGGTACCCCTTTGGAACAACTCCAAAATAAAATAAAAAAACATTTCGACAACCCCTGACACATAGCGCGAGCACATGCACTGGGCCACTCGACACCGACAAAACCATAAAACGCGGCCGCGCACCACAGTCATGTCCCACGCGAGCACTTCCCTCCTACCTGGCTTATCCTAACTAATGGCGAATACGACTGGGGCCCTCTTATAGACAACCCCTGAGAGCGACCACCATCTTATTTCATGGGGCGCAAAACCTGTCCCCGCGACGGTACGAACCACCAAAAACCAACAAATTCATAAACACAACAACAAACGATCGTACCGCGCGCGAGACCTTAACCTGGCCTACCTAGTGGCACCTCCAAATATATAAAGAAAATAAAAAAATGGTGGGGCCCCCTACCATCTAAACTGACCGACCATCCTTTCAATCTTCTCCGTAGAGGAATCCATCGTGGTCAACTGGACACCTTGCCAGTCCTCGGCCTTCCGTAGGCGCCGTAGCTACCTTGTGTGCCTTCCCAGGGCGCACACCACCCATATGGGTGGAAAAAGAAGAAGAAGAAACAGGAACACTAATAAATTTAATTGGGAAGAAACACATCAAGATATGACGACAGCACCTCGAAACTCGCGAAAAGGTAAAAAAATTAATTTAAATTAATGACATTCTCTAATGGGGACCTGGTGTACATGTAAAAAAAACTCAGATGCACCCCGCCTCCGGATACCGCAAATGATATATACTATTGCACCCGAGGTCGCGCAATCACACTCACACATTGTCCCAGCGCTAACGAGACAACAACAAAATTCTCGAAATCGACCACAACATAAACAAAATTTAGATAGCATCAGAAAATGCATCGACCATATGTCGAACTACCAAAGGCACTAACAAAACAATACCCTGCACAAAACACAAAATTCATCCAAAGGATGCCGGGTAGCGTTGTATTCACGCACGAATTTCCATAATAAAAAAAAACATATAACACATAAAGAAAAGAAAATAAGAAACAATTAGCGGGACTAAGTCGACGGGCTCGCGGGACGCCTTTGCGCTTCCGGATTAAAATGTAGGAGAAAATTCATGAATATAGTAATGGAATAATGGAAAAAAAAAATGTAAACATTAAAGGAAAAAGGTGAGGACTCTACCACTGAGAAAACGGAATTCCGTGTACATCCGCTGCTACAGTCTTTTTCTAATACCACGGGTTCCTGGGAAAAGAGGAAAAGAAGGATCGACACAAAAAAAAAATATTCAGCGATGTTGAGAAAAAAACATATCAACCGCACTGCGGGAAATCAAAATTCGCCATCACATCGCGATTACGGATAGAGATCTCAGTCACGTATCTCCACCATTTTTTTTTTTCTCAGGTACTCCACGTTGACAAGCACGGACGGCTTAATGGCAATCATGTGTCCTTTCTGTCGAGTTCAACGGTCTGTGCCGGAATCGGGTTCTTATAGACCCACTCGCCTACTGTGATCGGTAAAAAAAAAATCCAACATCACCCCGTGGCGCACCCAAGACTTCCATCGGATGCTATGGCCGTATGCATTATCTGCTACCCACAACACCAACTGCTCGGACCACGAGATAAAAGAAAAATAAGATTCCGGAGTACCAGGTATGCCCTTCTCTCTTACACACCCTATGGCCGCGTCTGCTTTCACAGCGCCCACAGAGTCAACGTGTCGACCGAAGACCCCTACCGATCTGTCGAATGGACGATCAAATAATAGGATGGAATATTTAGGATAAGAACGAATGGGAAAAAGAAGAGGAAAAGTGATCTCGGGAATGTAGGATGGGATTTTAGGAAAAGAGACCAAAACGGAATATTCCGATCGTTGGAATACGACAACAGAAAAATTCGAAGGTTTATACCCGGCCCTGAAAACGCAAGCAAACGAGCCAGAATCTCCGACTTCAGTGATAGAAGCAAATAGAGAGAAAAAAAACAAGAAAAAAATTAATAAATTCTATCCGGAGCCATAAGTCCGCAAAAGCCCGCGAAATACCCCAAATATCAAAAAAAACATAAAAAAAATAGTTGCCACACGACATCATAGCTGGCCTTAAAAAAAAATTTACAACTGGAAACTACATCTACAAAATAAATTCAAAACTGTGAGCTATCGCCCAAATGGAGTCTACTCGGCTATATAACCGGAATATAAATTCACAGATACATAAAATATAATTGTATACATTTACACGCAGCCAAATTTATTGCCGTCACCGCAAATGGCTATTATCGTAACGGTAACCGCGACCAGCTGCAACAAACTACATCGCCACGATAATATAAATATTTATTACGCCGGTTATCCATTCTATTTGTAATTTTCTTACATATAATTCTATTCTCACCCACACCTCACGTAAACGTGAGAGCTGGGGACTAGAGTGACAAGAACAAGGGTTGGAAAAGTCTCAAAGATGTTCAAGCGAGAAAAAAACAAGTTTATTTTTCTTTTCGGAAAAAAACCGCAAAAAACGAACTCCGAAGCACGCATGCCCAGAGAAAAAAATACAAAAAAAACATTCTCAATTTCGAATTTTAATAAAAAAAATAAATTTTGAAGCGAGGGGGTAAATGAGCATGCCCATCAGGTCGAAATCAGAACAGATCGAGCTCACTTCTCGCGAATCGGATGCCTCCTGCCTAAAATATTCCAAAGGTAAACATAAATAAATCATCTCGGGTACTCAGCAGCAACCTCGCTAACACACGACACAAATCTCAATACACGCGCTCACCGCGCTCTATACCAGGTCGGCAACAACAAAACAAGAGAAAAAGTTTTAAATAAATACACAATCAAAACAAAGTCTCAATGATCTTAACTTCACCGCGAAAACCAACACAAACTCGTCCAAAACTACCTATATAAACGACAAAATGACTAGAAAAATGACAATACATTCGCAAATTGCGGGAAATCAACAAAATTTGGCTTGACTAGAGCTAATTTGGGGCCTACATTCATCGGATGACTAAATAAATAACCGAAAAATACATAAATATCCGAATAACCATGTGACGAAATAAAAAAAATGCCTTCTACGCGCTCTACCGGGACGCGGAATCTTCGAAAACCTATGCCATCGGAACCAAACCAACGAAGCGGTACACACCATCACAACCTCGATCGAAGCAACTCGAGACGCTGTACACCTATCATACGGTTCACTTCCACAACAGCTACTCACGCTCGTCCTTAGGCTATTTTTATACTAAATTTATTTTTATGATCAATTTAAATTTTACATGACTAGAAACGTTTCTTAATTTTGTTTGCTGTATTAATGAGTTTTTTTGACTAGACTTGGTTTTGTTTTACGCTTCCACGATGTTACGTCGAATCCGGAAAAAAACGGCTGATCTCTTGCTTTCTGGATTATTTCCGACGATACTTCCAGGACCGGAAACCGCAACGGGAGCCGTGTCCCATCCGACGAGGATTATTTACGTTCATATAGCTCACCTTAACAGGCATCAAGTTCTTGAATCTGGTCTTAATTTCTGACTTGGTTTTAGACTTCTTAAATTTTTTACTTGTAGGTTTAATGTTATTTTTTCTTCTGTTTGTTTTAGCACCTTTTTTCCTTATACATTTTAATTTTATTTTACTTTTTCCACCCTGTTTGCCTATTTTGTTTTTTCGATGCCTCTTGCGACGTGTTTTAGTTTTGTACGTTAATTCTTGTACGTTTTCTATATCAATTTGTCTTGTAAGATCTTCGTTATTCTTAATATTCTTACTTCTATTATCATTGTTATCATTATTATTATTAAAATTATTACTACTATCATCAATTTTATCGTCATAATCATTATTTTTTACATTATTGTTACAATTAAAATTAGTATTTTCATTATTTTTTAACTCGTCATGTTTATTATTAAAATTCTTGTTATGCCCCTCTTCCTCGCAGCTCACCACAAGGCTCTCGTCCCTATCCTTGTACTCCACATTGAGCTCGACTGGTTCCTCATTCGCCTCCTTCTCGGCCAGCGCCGGCTCAACCGAGGTTCCAAGACCATCCTCCACGTCGTTTAATCTAGGGTACCCTAATTCTTCGTTTAATTTGCTGTTCATTGAATCTATTTTTTGATTCAACGTTGCGTTGTTGTTTTTAAGATCTTCGTTTATATGGTTTAATTTGGTGTTCTGCTCTTCCAACCGAGTATTAATATTTGCGTTGTTTTCCTCTAACTTGTTGTGTATATATTTAATGTTGTAGTCTAGTTTTTCATTTATGTTGTTCATATTTTCTTCCATTTTTTTATTATTATGATTTAGTTCTTCTTTTAGGTTTTTGTTATTTTCTTTTAGGTTTTTGTTAGTTTCATCTAATTTATTGTTTAGGCTTTTGTTATCTTCTTTTAGGTTTTTGTTAGTTTCATCTAATTTATTATTGAATTTGTCGTTACTTTGTTGCGCCAGGCTAATCATAAGTTTTTTTAACTCGTCAAACGACGCCTGTGCGAAAGACGGTCCAGGTTCCTCAAAAGCTCGACGCGTGGGGCTAGGCAGGGTATATCCCTCCGGTCCTGTCTCCGAGAGACGGTCCTGGATCTCATCCAGCTCATCCTCCTCGCTTAAATTATCGGGAATGGGTTCCACCTCCCGATAATTCCCTCTCGTCGTTCTCACTCTATTTAAGTCCCCGCTCTCCATTTTATAAACAGGGCCGCAGTTCGAAATTTAAATTATTTGGCCTATCTACTGAGAAAAAAATATATAATAATAATAAAATATGCCGAAAGAAAAAAATTTTAACCGACTTTAATGCCGTACAAAATATGCTACTGATAAAAAAACTATAAAATATAAAGCAGGCCGAGGGGAGATGTTAAAAGTAAACGCTTATCTGTTTGCTTGGCAGTTTTCCCTTCGTCCTCTGCTCCTTCCAGGTAACGTCCTTCTGACTATTCGGTGTCCCTGTTCGTTCGGGCCGCCAGTTGATATAAATCGATTTTCTTCCTTCTTGGAGATTTTCAGATGAGGATGGATTAAAGTATTATCAAGAAAAAAATATATAAAAAAATATATCGAAAACTATTATTGCGGGCGCCAATAGCAAAAATGACCGGTTTGCTATTACCGGAAAGCTCGGCCTAGCAGAGCTTTAGGCTTTTAATCATAAGAAAAAAATAAATATAACAAAAAACGACTCGCGAAATCCGCCGTTCGATGGCGGTATCTCTCCCGGTGGAGATATCACGGGGTAACCACGTGTCCAATTACGAAACCTATTTTTATGAAACGCGTTTATTCACATAAAGTTTACAACAACACAAATGAGACAAATTTTGACAGTACAATTAAAAACGAAATTCTGGTCAAAATTACGGAGCGTACATTCACTATGACTAGGGTCAAAAAGATACACGTGACGGCGTGCTCTTCCGACAACGATTAAAATAAACGACCACGAATCATTACCGACTCGTGTCAACCGACTCGCGTGTACTACCGAATTGATCTCGTTAACAACTGAATTAAAACTGATTATCGATTTACCGTTTCTCTAGCACGAACGAAGATTTTTTCGGTACACGATGGGCTATTCCAAACGATATAGTCGAATCGCTGAAAATTACCCCGTACCTTATCAATTAATACGCACGCCGATTTTTCTAGAACATTCTTATAATTATACGTATTTTAAATCGGCTGCTACCCTGTCTCTTCGGGATTTCACCAATTCTCTCGCGACTCTCGTAGCTACACGCTCCGTACTTATACGTTTCGACGGTAAACGCGACCGCGATTTCCCCGCGCAACCAGTTCACCCCCTCAACACAGCCGACAGAACGGCTGCGTCCGGAATAACCAGGCTTCTCGGTCGAAATATCTTCTCCGATCGCAATTCACCGTCATTTATGCTGCCCGAGAAAAACCCGAAATGTAAAATGAATTAAATCGAAATTATAATTTCTACCTCGGACAGCATTATCAGAAACCGTATAAAACGTAATTAAAATGCTACAGCTGCCGAATCCGTCTCAATATATACAAACATATAAATGAATTTTTATTATAATACATATAATAATATACAATGATAATGGAAAAAAATATATATATATAAAAATATGCATTATAATCAGCATTCTGCATAATAGTATATATAAATGACAATCCAGGCATTTGGATTCATTTCTGAGTTCATTTTTATTAAATCAATAATCCTTATTGTAGGTGGGGGACACCTACACCCCTTGTTTTTATGTACAAATTGCTTTAAAAATTGATTGAATGGCACAAATGTAGGTAAGTTTTTTTGTTGGCTCACACGAATAGCTAATAACTGTTTAGACTCCATTTCTTTTTTTTTTCTGAAACAAACCCTATCAGATAGTAAATATATATATATATATATATATATATATATACATATGACTAGTATGAATAAATAATAATAAAAAATAACATTAATAATAATACTAGGTAGGGGCGGATGTAACTTAACGGCTAGATAATAATAATAATAATACCGCTCTCTCACTTAATCCACATTCACGCACATTTCACTATCTCTGACTTGTTCTTACTTAAATTATTAACATCCATATCTCGCACGATCCCAAAATAAACTATTCTTAAACGTATGGTACATGTTTAGTTCGTCTAGAACGAAACTAAACCTATTTTTGAAGCTAACAACATCCCTATGACCTATAGCATATGTGTGGGAGTTGTCAGCTCCTATAATACGTTTATCATCCGCCCCTGCAATGGCCAATTTACTCTGTTTTATGGTGTACAGCATATGATTAAAACTACGTATATTAAAACTAGTAAAATATGTATTATAAATCGCCGCCTTATTAGTTACACAATAATAATAATGACTATATTGGATATCATTATTTACAATGCATCGAGATACACCCTTGCATTTTTTAATAATACTATCTGCTAACTTAATGCTGTACACCTTAGGACGAAGCCCAATAAATGCACATATAGGTACACCATTGAGCTCATCCTTAAACTTACCAAGTACTTTTTTATTAATTAGACTAAAACACTTATGACTAGGTGAGTAATCGCTTGTATCATATATGTTAAGGTTGTTTTTAACATCCTCATAGAGATCTGTAGTCCGGATATTATATACAAAAGAGTCAGTGTCAGTGTATAGAAGCTGCAATCTCTCATTTCCGTACATGGGCATCATCACATTATAGTGATGCTTATACATAATACTCTTACTTATGTCTAATATAGACATACCCACATATATCGGCTTATTAAATAAAAGTTTTGTAGGATGCTCATGTACGGTGCACAGAAACGGGTCCTCATTATACAAGGTTCTATCCTTGAAAGATGATTTGCCCACAAGTTTTGTAAATTTTACTTTATTGCAGACCAGTTTAATTTTGGGTCGTGAACGTATATTTTCCATTGTTTTACCAAATACTGCATTGTTCAAAAGTTTAAAAAAGTTCTTTTCGAATTCATTTTTGGCCTGCTGCCGAAAAACAGTGTTCAAATCGATATATTTTTTTAACCACGGAGTCTGTTCAAATTTTATTCCTCTATGAATTTTGCAAAGTTTTAATCCATTTTGAATAGCCAACTTTAAATATGTATAATGAATAATATATCTAGTTTTATTCTCTAGTGTTGCCACTAGTTTCTTTACATTACCCAATCGTGAGACCACTTTAGACTCCGTGAGGAAGGGCAAATCATTGTGCAGAGAATGCAGCTCCTCAGGATATTCTATATCGACTTCAATGACATAACCCAATTGGGAATCATCAGGGACTTCCATGACGTCTAAATCATTGATTTCCTCTTGTGTAAGCCATTTAAACCCTTTATATGGTAAAGCCTCCAACATGGCAGTACCATATAAATTGTTGCAGTCGATATAAAATATATAGTTAGGGTCATCTCCACCATCACTACAACCAGACGAAGAAACGAGTGGATTCCGTGCTTCACAATATCGCATGACAGACTGGGTTAACCCCCCACGAATTGCCGACTCAAAGAAGAGATACATGTCGTAATCCGTGAGGAGCTCCATTTGTACTCCTGTAGCTTTCAGCATGGCCTGAAAACTTAATGCAGGAGCACTAAAGAACCAGCATGCATCAAGACCATATTTTTGAAAGCAAACGTCACGAAATTGCTCAAAAACATCAGCTAAGATTAGGACATCTGTCCGAAGATAGATGTCACTATAGTCACCTAATGTTTCAACATTTAACGTGCTCCACACATTTTTCGCATGATTGTAATCGTCAATAGAGATGTGGGATTTTGAGAGGGAACTATAGAAGTCTTCCGGGGCTGGTAATGTTGTCTCGTCTAGTTTAGACTCATCATTGCAGTATTCATAAGGAAAAACTCCCTTACGACATAACAATGATAGCAGTGAAGGGTTGGGGATGTTGGCGAGAGTGTGTCTGAAGGCATCTTCAGGCAGATTCTGCGCTAACTTCCCCAGACTGCTCGCCATAAACTGCAACGAATCAACAAATCTCAGACTAATGTTGCTAGACACTCTCTTTGTAAATCCTTTGTAACGCTCCTCTGTATTGGCCAAGACAAAGATATCTTGATCGTCATATGCTAGCTCCCTAACAATTAGGTGACTATCATAGCCAGTCAAATTATGTATTATCACTGGCACAAACGAAGGAAGCTGATACTGGAGATTACACTGAGAATGAGCAGCACCCTGGAAAGCTCCTGTTAGATGACAATGATCTACCACCTTGTCCCCTCTCAGCAGATCTCTACATATATGACAGTGAGAGGCATTTGAGAAATCTATTTTATTTTGCGATGACATAAACAAACGTTTTTTCACCATATAGATTTTCTCAATTTTCCTTGCCTCCTGTACTAAACACTCTACAAACTTCTTTGCAGCGTCATGACCACGATATAACACAGGCGATGTCACTGTATTGTTAACTCGATCAACAATGTAGTAACAATAGGACATCGCCTTGTGCCACTGTACCTTGACAGTGCTAGCACAGGAGGCGTTTTGCGTTCGACGATGAAGAGATGTATTTTCTCCATCACCCAACACCACATCAGACTCATTGACAACCTGCATTTCAGGATTATCAACATCCATGGTTGTAGTCCCAACAGCACTCTGCGTCATCACCTCCTCACTATCATCTTGGATGGGTAGAAGCATACACTCAAAATCTGCATAAATAACGTAAAGTATGAACTGTTGACATTTATACTTATCAAATTTAAGAATGTTTTTCCCCTCTGCAGGTACAGAGGCTGCAAGGGGAGGCACATCTGCTCATTGCCTAATATGTTCCAGATACCTCCCCTCATTCTGTGTGTGTGACAAGCATCGATGACAGATAAACATTGCACCATCATGTGAAGTTATCTGCCTACCTACAAGTCTACTCAGGTTCCTTATACAGCAAAAGTGATGCTTCTCCCCATCCTTCAGGAGGAGGAGGTTGTGATGGTGTTCCCTAATCTCTTTGGCAATGCGTAGGAGGAAGACGATATTCTTATCATCAACACCATACACGTTGACGGATGCTGAGGGATTAGCTCGCTCAAAGATGTTTATGTCTGATAATGGTGTTGGGAAGGAAATACCTCTCCACACATAGCGATTACTCAATTCTGAATTATGAATATATTGGTTTGCTCTCTGGGGATGAGCATGCACAAACTGGGCCAGGATGGCGTACTTGAAACACTGCTCATCACTGGGTTCGGAGGGCCTCACATTCACTACTGCTTTCTTCCTCTTTAGGGGTGTGGGAAGATCTATGAAGGAGCCCGCCCGCTGAAGGATGTTTCTAAAATTGAGACGTACCTCGAGGTAGTCTATTTTAACAATTCGCCAGCCACTCCCCGAGGCATTCTCAAATTTATCAACATCACCCTTCAGTTTACTGACGGACTCCTCATACCACTCTTCCACATCATCCCCTAGCAGTAGCAAATGTGCGCTAATAGGGAAAAACTTTGGTGCTCTTACTACCTCCCCATTAGCAACCATCTTCTCAAACTGGCACTGCAACAAAATGCTGGCCTTAACACCAGTGCCAATCCGGTCTTCAATCTTCTCGATGGCGGCCTCTGAAACGTCTGACAGAAATTCATCAATATCCAACCGCACTGGATTTTTGTTGATAATGCGATATGTTGCCAGGCGGGTGCGGTATTTCCTTGATATCTCCTGGACTGTGTAACTGATATTTTGTTCAGCCATTTTTTTTTAAATTTTTTAAACACAAGACTCTATATCAAAACAGTGAAACAATTACAATTATACTAGCAGTCATTGGTTATTGTAAAGGGTATTTATACTTCAATTTTATGTTTTTCTGAGTGGTAATTACAGTCATTTTAAAAGATCTCAAATATATAGACTGATAGTGAGTATGTAAAATCTCTTTTTTAAAAGACATTGATGGATTACATATATAACAACATAACATATAGCACATAATTACATATTACACATAATAACACAAAATAATATGACATATATTCATCATAAAGCATTACCTAGTATTTCTATTTTTAATTTAAAGATAAAATATATTTTTGAATAATATTAAAAATTTTTATGAAGAAAATAATTTTGAGTGATTAAAAGAATAATTTTTCAGATGTAAATATCAGTGAAATATAAACCACTTATGTGTATATGGAAATGTGTTCATTATTCATATACATTTCCAAAAAGAAAAAGAAAAATCATATTTTTAGTATTAAACATTTTTCTGATGTGTTTTTGAATAAATAATATTTTTTTCAGTTGTAAATATTGACAAAATATAGATCGTTCATGTGTATATAGAAATATACCATTTGCTTACATTTATTTCAAGTATTAAAAATTTTCTCCAAAAAATTGTGTTTTGAATAAATAATAATTTTACCATTGTAAATAATGAGGAAATACAGATCGTTCACGTGTATATAGAAATACCACATTTGTTTACATTTATTTCGAGTATTAAAAATTTTCTCTGAAAAATATGTTTTTGAATAAATAATAATTTTACCGTTGTAAATAATAAAGAAATATAGATCATTCACATGTATATAGAAATATCACATTTTGTTTACATTTGTTTCGAGTATTAAAAATTTTCTCCAAAAAATATGTTTTTGAATAAATAATAATTTTACCATTGTAAATAATAAAGAAATATAGATCATTCACGTGTATATAGAAATATCACATTTATTTCGAGTATTAAAACTTTTCCCCAAAGAATGTGTTTTTGAATAAATAATAATTTTTCTGTTGTAAATAATGATGAAATATAGATCATTCACGTGTATATAGAAATACCACATTTGTTTACATTTATTTCGAGTATTAAAAATTTTCTCTGAAAAATATGTTTTTGAATAAATAATAATTTTACCGTTGTAAATAATAAAGAAATATAGATCATTCACATGTATATAGAAATATCACATTTTGTTTACATTTGTTTCGAGTATTAAAAATTTTCTCCAAAAAATATGTTTTTGAATAAATAATAATTTTACCATTGTAAATAATAAAGAAATATAGATCATTCACGTGTATATAGAAATATCACATTTATTTCGAGTATTAAAACTTTTCCCCAAAGAATGTGTTTTTGAATAAATAATAATTTTTCTGTTGTAAATAATGATGAAATATAGATCATTCACGTGTATATAGAAATACCACATTTGTTTACATTTATTTCGAGTATTAAAAATTTTCTCCGAAAAATATGTTTTTGAATAAATAATAATTTTTCCATTTTAAATAATGACGAAATATAGAAATATCACATTTTGTTTACATTTATTTCGAGTATTAAAACTTTCCCAAAGAATACAGTTTTTGAATGAATATGAAATGGGGACGTGTAATTTTTTAAATTCGGCATAATCAGTTGTACATTTCGAAAAATTTAGTAAATAAATATACATTCATAGAATTCAACATTGTAAATATATACATAGAAAAAAGTACACAACACAGTTTTCGTTTATTTTAAAATATACATGGAAACAAATAAAAATATGTCACATTTGAAATTTTAAATAATGATTTGCAAGAAAGGAGGTTTTTTTCAATATGAATAGTAATAATCGAAAAGAAAAAGCTCATAAAAAGATTACTTTGAATGAAATAAAAAAAGATAAATTATCGAATAATGTATGAAATGCAATAGATTAAGACACTTGTATTGAATGAAGTGTGTAATATACAAATTAAAACAGAAACATAAAATGAAATGGTTCGTAAATATTTTTTTTCTTTATGGAAATGTAATGGAAAAAGCACGAAAATAATAATTACTGATTGTTTTTGTAGACTTCAAATGTGATATATGCTATGTATAAGTATAAAATATTTCAAGTACTTACTGAAAATAGAAAAGATCTGGAAAATTGAATTCTTCAACGGATTTTTCAATTTTTTTCTGGTGGTTAAATCGTTTTAAAACTGCTCCATGTCCGATCAACAATTCCAGTTAAAGAAACAAATTAAAAGATAAGATTAGTATAATGAAAAAAGAAAAAATAACACGATAAAATTTCTATCATATTCAAAATAAATAACTTTGCATATAAATGATTAAATAAAAATGTTCAATAGCTTCAAAATATGTGGAATAATTCAACATCGGAATATAGCAAAAATTAAAATAATAATGTTCCGAAAGTATAAATGTTTCTATCCATTTCAAAATAATTACATACATGTGTAGATGGATAAAATAATAATTCAATTTTTATCAGTTTCAAAATAATTTTTCGTGTGTGTGGACTGTAAATTAAAAATTTCTAATAGTTTCTAAATAATCCTGTATGGGGTAATAATCTCTTTTTTTTTAAATTTCAATAATAATATACGAAAAACAATTTTCTTTTTGGGGAATTGCATGTTAAATCATTCAATAAAAAGTAATATACAAATAATACATGAATAATATGTGAATTATAGTTCAATCCTAAATATATCATCTGAGGAATAGGATAATAAGTAAAAATTTAGTGGGAATATTGAGAAATATGAGTAAATGGTGTATAATATAAAATCTGTGAATATATACTTTAAATAATGTGGAATGAAAAGTGTTTGAATTAATAATATTGAAAGAATCTTTCTGAATAATAGTTGAGGAAAATAAAAAATGAGAACGTTTACTTACCGATATATATTCTCCTTTTTTTTTT
The DNA here is from genome assembly GCA_039619475.1 of Icerya purchasi. Taxonomy (NCBI): domain Eukaryota; kingdom Metazoa; phylum Arthropoda; class Insecta; order Hemiptera; family Monophlebidae; genus Icerya; species Icerya purchasi. The sequence goes on along the minus strand of CM077116.1, from coordinate 443,760,921 downwards.
TTTTCGGAATCGATGATATTCTGTTCAAAAATGTACGGCTCCCCTGTTTTGTTAATCGAAAAACAATCGTCAATGGTAAATCAGGATACACTACATAAAATACATTTATATGGAGAATTAACATAATATTTTACATCACAACTTCTAAATTTAAATATTAATAGTAATAAATAACGAGGTATAAATTGTATTACATAAAAACTATTAACTAGCTTGAGGAAGAAATATGTTGGGTGTATCCTTATATAATTTTATATTATTAGATTTACGTTTTTAAATCATGGGTAAAGATATCATGAAAAATTAGTAAAGAATATTTATTCCTTTTATCATATCTATCACTAATTTGTGAAAATAGAAATAATTAAATACAATTTCGAGAGATATTATAAGACGTAAGAAAATAGATATGTTCCAATTCTAATATTTTTGACATGAAAAATCCATTTTATTATATGAATCAATCAAGTGAAGTAAATAATACCAATATATATATTAAAATTAATACCGTACTCGTCTTTGCAAAAATTCTCCGCTATATACGTCTGTAAAATCTATTATAAAAATTACGTAATTAAAAATATGTTATGGGTCTAAGAAAAGAAAAGCAAATTTTTACGAGTATTGAATGAAAAAAAAAAAAAAACAGACATTGAGCAGTGTACTGCATTAAAGAGTGAATAATGTAAGGTAAGAGAAATCTTTTGGAATATTTGAGAAATAAAAAATTTTCGTAATGCGTAATGAAATATCTGAATCATTTTTGTGAATTCTAAAACTTATTAAAATGACGAATAAATGGAATAATTCAAAAGAATAATTATGATCTTATATCAAAAAATAAGAAATGAATAAATCGCGCTAAATTTCGAAGTGCGTAAAATTTATCTGAAGGACTAAACAAAAATGAATGGAATAATTCCAAAGAATAATTACATGCATGTACATATGTAAGAATGAAACAATTAAAAAGAATAGTTAAATAAAATATAAATGTGTTATATTACTTACCGAAATAAATATGTTGATAGATGACCAGAATGGAAAATATAAAAAAGAAAACTTTGAAAATTTTAAATACTCCGAGAGAAGCAAAATGATGAACACTTGAAGACTTTAAGTTTTCAACTGATCGTCATGCTCAAATTCTCAAATGCTCTATACCTTCATCTCCGCGATTTCATTATTATTATTATTATTATGTGTTTAAACTAAAGAGGTTTTCAATGGTAGATTTAGATACATTGTTGAAATGTCATTTATTCGAACATTTTCGAGTATTTGGACAGCTAGCACGTTTCCATATTTCTATTGCTGGTAGTGGGCATTTCAACGGTAGTGATTTGGTTACCTCATTAGGTATGTTTTTACCGCTTTTCCCATTTCGCAGTTCAACACAATGTTGCGGTTGCTTAATTAATTATCCATCGTGACATTTAAAAGGTTGATTTTAAACGGTGATTTCCGCAATATATCGCTAGCCTGCGCGGTCCATTAGCCGAACGGCATTTTTGTCAGTTGTTTTATCGCAGGTATCGAATGTGTAAATACATATTCTGGTATCTGTGTAAAGTATTTTAACGGTCTTAAACTAATTTTTCATAATGACAATGGATATTCATGGATATTCATAACAGTCTCCGCTGTAAAGTCCTGTTATAACAGAATACATACATGTTATCCCTGACATGTACCGGTTATCGTGGTACAAATGCTACTATGAATTAACACTTTGACCATTTACACGTACGCACACACACATAGATCCTCCAACAATACCGTACCGATATGTTTCTACACCTTTTCTCAATAATGTTGTAGACTGCTCATAGATGGCTCTACATATTTCGAAAATATACGCGCGATAGAAAATTTACAAATGTAAACATAGAAAATAAAAAATGTATGAAGGGGTTGCGATACAGAAATTTCCTTCGAAATTTTAGATTCTTGATAATAAGATTCGAGCGTTTTCAATGCTCACTGAGAATTGAATTCGATATTACTCGTAAGAAACCAGTAATTTTTATTATCATTACGATATTTAATTAATCATTCGATCGAATATTTTTTTAAATAAAAAATTAAAGCAGGAATACAAATCAGTTATTAAAAAATAAATAATATGATAGCAGCGACGTATACTTTGTATCGTTATTGTTTACGATTGTTGTGTGTTCGGAGGTAAATAAATAAATAATCAAAAAAAAAAAAGAAGAATTACGAAAAGATTTATAAATTTACGATGTACTGGTAAGGACGGAGAATTTTTTAGAGCTGTAAAAATAAAATATACTTGTATTTATTTTTAAAATTCATACTAGTATAGAAAGTATAAGAATGTTAAGATCTGGTTTCAACGGTTGCGTTAGCATTTACGTGTAGCGCTATGAGAGAAGCATTTTCACTTTTGCGATGTGTGAGATAGAGACTTACCCCCCCTCCCCCGTACATAATGTATCGGATAAAGAAGAGTTTTACGCAACTGACCGAATGAAAATCTTCGCGATTCCTAGAAATACCGGAACGGTGAAAACCTGTATTTTACCGCGATTCCTGCAGACTGACCACTGATAATATTGATAACAACAAATTCAATAATGACAATGACTAATTTTACATGTGTGTACGAATGCTCGTAACTGTATACACATCATTGTGTGTGTAATCCTCCAAAACTAGTTGCTACCGAATAACGGTAATTTACGTACAAGCAAAGGCATGCATCGACCAATTGATTGACAGGTACAAGGACACTTGCGATGGCACGCGTACGAATTTACCGCGATGGTGATGATGATGGTGATTTTTACATGTGTGTGCAGACGTATATACACGTACATTTGCATGTGTGTGTATTAATTAAGGGATCGACAATCAAATGGAATGCGGTTCCGCGGTCCGAGACGCTCTGGAAACGGTTCTGGAAGGTCTTAATCAACGGTGGCAACATCCTTTGAGCTTATATTCACACATAATTAATAATTCTACGATTAAATTGAATGCATAATTTAATAATTCAACGATTAAATTGATTGCATAATTAATAATTCAACGATTAAATTGATTGCATAATTAATAATTCAACGATTAAATTGATTGCGTAATTAATTAGGGACACATGGGTGCTTGGGACCCTTAATTGGGTTAATTTTCTGCAATAATCGGGGTATTCGGGTTAGTTTTTGACCTCTGATACTATTAATTAGGTTAATTTTCCGAATTAATCAAGGCATTAAGGTGAAATTTCGCCTCTGGGAATGACTCCTGGGTGCTATGGGTGCTGGCGGCATCCTTTGGCCGTGAACTGTCCTTTTACCTCTACTCCCTTGCCAATAAATGATTGGATATTGTAACGCATCGTACAAATGATGTGTCTCGTTTACACGATGCATGATATTGCTTCTTCGCTGAACGACAATGTCTCGCGATTTAGTTGGATCGCCAACAATAATTGCAGCAACATCATTAACGGTGGGTGCATTGAATCTTCGCACATGTTCACCTGTTGGGGTACAATCCGCTCTTATGACAAATTTGTGCGTATCCGATGGCATTCGTTCCAATGCTGTTTTGAACATATTAACCACAGCATTATTAGCGTGAAAAAATGCTTGCAACTGTTCAATAATTCGTCTCTTTAACTGTTGTGTTCCCTGTATATTGCACCGCACATTCAGCTGATCCACCATCAACGAAATGAAATATATTTGCAGAAATTGATGCGGTTCATCTGGTGTTGGCACCATTGAACCATGCAAATGATATATTTGTCCTTGTATCTGTAATTGCAAACAATCATTTGTTGAAGAATACGGTGTAACTTCTGATCGTGTGATGGTGTAGTGTGTGGTGTATATGTAGTTGTTATGTGTTGCAATTCATTGTGTTGGTGTGAGTGATTGGTTATGTGTGTTGTATCTTTTACCTTGCAAGTCGGCATGAAGCCGCCTTCTCGAATGATATTAGCTCCAAAGGAAGTCATGCGAAAGCAGTTATTGTATTCAAGGATGTGTTGAAGAAAATGGCTGGAATCGGGATCACTTCCATCGAACAATGGTTTCAGTGGCTGTGGTGATGTAAGTAATGGATCCAGTTTGACTTTTCCACTTGCGCAGCACAATCCATCCGTTTCTCTTTTGAACTTTAACGCATTGCAATATCGGCATATAGTCGTCATTGGTCCAATATCTAAATTTTCATCATCACTGTAGTTCGCAGTGGGATCATATTGGAATGCCAAGCGATTGTATGATGCCAATGATCTTCGTGTGCTCACGCGTTGTCTTAATCGGGCATTTTCTCTTATTATATTTTGTCTTTCTTCGCTTAAGTTATTTGAATACACTTGTTGCTGGCTTGCATGTCTTGTGCGGCGGCCGATGTTCGCACGTCGTCCTCTAGGCATTTTGGACTATGGACAGAGTGGTGAATTTAAACTCAAGTGCACGATCCACATAATTTACACAGTTCAACATACCACCTTAAAGACAATAAAAATTTGCTAGGAAACGAATAACTTCTTTTTTTTACTTTTTTTTCACAATTTCACAGTGAACATAATAAATTAACTAAGCAGAGAACAATGAGTAGCTGTCAAACAATGTATCACGCACTACTTAAAATATTGGTTTCTAGTGCATGAAGATCCTGATTTTCTGTTGAAATTTTTCCTGAATTTTCTTTGCTATAAACCTCACGGAGCCCGAGACCTTTCCAACGAATGCAAAACCGTGGAAATCGGTTCGTGCGTTCTGGAGTTATAGCGTCAGAAAGGAAAACCCGACTTATTTTTATATAGTAGATGATAATATCGCAGACGTCGCGATTACGCGAACTGATCAATTACCGATAATCCTAAGTCCTAAATTACCACCGATTAAAACAGCCAAAGATAAACTTTAGTGTCAACCGGGCAGACTGGATACGGTATCGAACAATTCGGGTAACGCCCAGGATACAAATCTCAATTATCAGTAAATAATTATATCTTATATAGCAAGCGCTATTGAACGGTACGTGACAAAAGGGAAAATACATAAGCTTGGTTATTTATTAATCGGACGTGAGAAAAGAAGTAAATAACGAGCCGAGCGCGCTGACAACGGTTAAATTAGCTTACATCAGCGCATTTGTAAATATTAGTGCCGCGGCGCATCGAAACAGAAAGTTATGACGGCCGGGACACAACAACACTAAATTGCGACAATACTTTCTAAATATTGTCAGTTTAGCTGGGTTGGATTTGAGTAAAATCTTGCAGGTTTTCGTTATTCGAATCATCATTCTTCCAATTTACATTAAATATTTGTAATAGTAACTTTTTTGACTTCTGTTTTTCATCGTACCGGCTTTTTTTACTAAAGGTTTTTTTGGTTTCTTCCGTGGACAATGTCGACGGACAATTCTTCCGATGTAATTATCTTCGAAATAGTCTAAAACGGTATTCAGATTTTCTGATGTACTGTCTTTTAAATGCTCGAACGCTAATTCAATGTCATCCAGAGGAACGAAAGCCGGCGCCACAATTTTTCTTACATTCAAGTTAAATTCTGGATCAGTCGCATATTGCGACTGTAACCCTTTTGACCTAATTTTTTTTTTTGATATTTTGCGACAAATGAAATAAGTAGCCTGCAATTTCCGCTTGTGGGTAGACAGTAGAAAAAGATTTTATAAATGTGATCTCGAAATCGCACGACAATGATTTTGGGCAGGTATTATTTGTCATTTCCTTAATTGCAGAAAACATTCTTGCGTAAGTTTTTTCGGTTTTGTTTGGGAGTAGCGCATATAAAATGGGATGGACGGTCTGTAATTTTTTCACCATTACTGCATAAATTTGAGAGAAAATTGCGGTGTAATTGTAAATGTTCCATCGCCGAACCAACTATGGCATTTTTAAAGTAGCTGTAAAATAAAAAATGCACCTTTCATTAGTTAAAAAACTATGTCCTTAATTTCTATTCATTTTGCGCAAATGCTACAAATAGTGCAGTTTTCTGTTACGTTAATATCCAAATTGTTGTTTTCTTATACTGATTTGCATAACTCTTTTTTCAGTCTATTACGATTTTGATTTTTTTAAATTCCGCATTATATATAATAAAAAACATTTCTAAGATATTTTATGCGGTCCATATGTGTTGCAATAAGAAATTAGTCACTTATGTTCATAAACACACGAGTATATATATATATATATATATATGTATCGTTTTTCAATTTACCTCACATATTTGTTTAAAGTTACATAAAGTTGCTTGGAGGCGATACTGCAACCCGTCTGCCAAAGCTTAACTTATCATACTGTACCCGTTTTACATTTACTTAATTAATAAATCGATGTTGTATTAAAGTTTTATTGGAAATATTAATACAGATGTTTATTTCCCTTTCAGTTTTTATTTGATCAATAGTAAGTTTAAATGTAGGTGAATACATCCTGTTTGTTAAAACTGTATAATACAACAAACTTTAATAACAAACAATATAGAACAATAAATTAGATAAATACCTATTTAGAAACGTTTTCGGGCATAACCCATCATCAGCTAAAAATAACTTAAAGGAAACTTAAAACATACTGAAGTGAATATAGGGAATACATGTGTATATATAGTAGATGTAAAGAGGAATAAACATGGCAGGTATAAAAATCTATAGGTTGAAAATGCTAATAATTAATATAAAATATAAAATAAAACAAGAAGACAAAAAGTTAAATTTTTATATTAAACAGTGGATTATTATTATTAGGTGTTTGGTCATTTAAAATATTATTTTTATATTTATTTATATAATAATTTTCTACAATGTTCATATTATTACCTTTGTGATAAGTGGCCAGGATGGTTACAGTATTTTCTATTGAATTAGGTTTATGTTTATTTTTAATTAAATGTTCTGCATAGGTTGATTTTTCTATTTCATTATTATTAAATGCTTTTATATGTTCTTTATATCTGCAATTAATTTTTCGCCCTGTTTGACCAATGTATGATTTCTCACAATCAGTACAATTTATTTTATATATACCGCTATTTTTGTAAATATTATTATTTTTTAAATTTAAGGTGTTTATTTTATATCTTAAATTATTTTTAGTTTTGAATGCTACATTTAAACCTTGTTTTTTGAATAAATTGGTTAATTTGTATGTTATTGTTTATAAATGTGAATGTTATCCATCCATCCTTTATTGTTAGTAGCATTATTGACTCTTAATTTTTGTATATATTTTGATTTTGATTTTATTTTGTAAATTAATTTATCTATTATTTGTTCGTCATAACCATTATTTCTTGCCAAAGTCTTTAATATATTAATTTCTATTTGTTTTTTATTTATATTCATGGGTGTAGTTAATAATCTATTTATTGCAGTTATGAAGTAAGCATATTTATGTTGGTTTGGGTGATTAGATGTTTTATGAATTATATTATCAGTGGTGATTTGTTTTCTATAAATATTATATGTTAACTTATCCTTTGATTTTATTATTGTTATATCTAAGAAATTTATTTTGTTATTTTCTTCTTTTTCCATAGTATAATGAATATTTTTGTGAATTTTATTTAAATCATTTAGAATGTCATTTTCAGTATTACTATTATTTTCATCAAAAATTAGTAGTGTATCATCTACATATCTAATATAAGATTTAATATTGTATTTTTGTATTATATTTTCCATGTATATTTCTTCTAAATTTTGTAAAAAGATTTCACTTAAAATACCTGACAAAGGTGAGCCCATAGCTAAACCGTTATTTTGTATATACATGGAGTTATTAAAATCAAAGTAATTTTGTTCTGTAATAGTTTTAATTATTTGGATTAATTGATTACAAAAAATATTATTCTTTAACTTATTTACAGATTTTTTAATTATATCTATGGTTTCATTTATAGGTATATTTGTATAAAGGTTTGTTATATCATAAGAAATTAGTTTAGTTTTGTTATTAATTTTTATATTTTTTAATTTATCAAAAACATCCAATCTGTTTCTAATAGTATATTTATTATTAATTGATATATTAGTTTTTAATATTTTAGTTATTAATTTTGAGATTTTATAAGAAGGTGCACTAGTATAATTTATTAGTGGTCTTATAGGAGCATTATTTTTATGTATTTTTATTAAAGGGTTAAGAGTTGGTGCTTTTGGGTTCATATTTATTAAATATTTAGCTTCATTATTATTTATTATTATATCAGATTCTTTTATTATTTTCCTTATTTTTATTTGATATTTATTAGTGGGGTCTGTTTTTATTAATTGTATATTATTTTCTTTTAAAAAATTTTCAGTTTTTTGGATGATTTCATTTTTATTGATGATTACTAAACTGTTTCCCTTATCTGCTTTTACAATGACTGCATTGTTTTGTTTTAATTTATTATTGATATTTTTAATTGTGTTTTGTATTTTTAAATGTTCTGTATTTGTTTCATTTTTCTTTAAGATATTTCTGATGGCATGAGTTGCCTCAGCTCTAATAATTGTTTGATCTTTAATTGGTAATTTTTGGAAAGCAGATTCAGTTTCTATAATTAAATTTTCATATTGTTTTTTGTTATATATGTTTAAATTATATTTATAGCCCAAATTTATAGTATTAATTTCATCATTTGTTAATTGTATGTTGGTTAAGTTTATAGTTCTGGGATGAAAATTAAATTTGTTATTATCTGCAAGTTTTGGTTTTTGTTGTTTTATTAAGTTATTTAATTTCTTATCTAAAATTTGACGTTTTTTATTAATAAATACTTTAATTTTTAGATCTATTTCATCTAAATATAATTTTAATATTTCAAATTTTAACCATTTGAGTCATACTGTAAAAAAAAATTTTTTTATTGTTAGTAAATAAACGTAATTTTATTTCATATTTCGTTAAATCTAAATTTAATATTTTTTTTTTACTAAATAGTTCATTCAACATGTCATTACACAACAAATTTTGATAATTTCTAACGTCAAATCTTAAGCCTTCTTTATAAAATTTGTGACGAGGAGCTGGATTTAAATTAAATATGGTTTCATAATAATCTCTTAAATCTAGCTCTAATGACACAATTATTATTACGATTTCTTTATAATATAGATCCCTAATAGTATTAATATTTATTAATGGATTTAAATCTCTTAAAATAGGGTCATAATTAAATTTGTGTTTAAAAATTGTCTTTGAGATGGTAATTGCCACAAAGCGGAGCTTTGTAGTTAATTCGTTTATTACAATTACATTTTGTAGATTGTTCAAAATTATTATAATATGTATTGTTTACAACGATTTTACAGATGCATTTTTGATTATTCTTCTTATTTTTTTTTTTTTTATTAAATTGAAAACATAATAATATTAAGGAATATGAAAATATTTTCATGTTGATGATGTTGAAGGTGAATGTTACCTGGAAAAAAAATATAGGGTATGATTTTTTAGATTTTTTTTTTTTTTTTATAAAGAAGGCATTTAACAAACTAAACAAGGTTATATTTTTTTAAAGAAATTCATCATGTATTATGTCAGAAATTTCTTTTTAGCATTTGGTTTTCATAGACACACACAAATAAAAAAGTATATATAAAGATATAAGAGCACATAAATTCAAATCAACATGTAATGTAATGCGTTTGTAATTTAGTTCGAGTATAATGTGTAGGAATGAGTAAAATTAATGGAAAATTGAGAAACTTGCTAGGAAGTACTATAAAAATAGAGAGAAATGTAAAAATTTGTGAATAGGATTCATTAAATTGATGTGAGAAAGTAATTTGAAAAATAAAAAATTAAACATTTACTTACCACTATATTTTTTCTAAAATATTTGTTATTTGTGAGAGAATAATGTACTGTGCGAGTGATCATAACAATTCCACACCAACAACAACAATATCGCTTGCATCAAGTCTGCACCAACAACAACAACATCGTTTGCAGCAAAAAAAAAACCAGATACACTAGAAAAAAGATGAAGAAATTAATTAACATAAAATAAAAAAATGTATGAAATTCTATTGTAAACAAAAAAAGTATAATAAATTTATCTCAAGCAAATATATTTCATTAATTCTATGATGAAATAAAAGTCTATTTCAGCATCAACATCCAAACTTTGAAAAGTAGCAAATGAATCTCCAATTTATAAATTTATAAACTTATTAGAATTTTTAATTGAAGTTAAGAACTTCTTGCCATAATTAACATTAACTGCCATTCTATTTTAATTATTAATTACTAATGTAGTTTAAAAATTTGATAATGTCAACAAGTAGAGCATAGCAATTTGATATTCAAATTTAACACAAAACTAAATCTATCACATACATTGGACCCTAATTTTGTACAGCGTTTGGTGATTATGTGAAGAATACTATGATTATTATTACAACACCATCAGATAGCAGTTTGGAAAGTTATTAATGCTTATCCAAACTATTCACATGAATTTATCATATTTGTTTACATATCAAACTTCACTTAATTTTTTTCATTGATTAGGGCTGGAAGTGATACTTTTGTTTCTAAAACATTTAAGCTTTTAAATAAACAAAAGACAATTACCTCCAAGTTCAACATGTAGAAGTAAAATAAAGAAGAAAAATTATAATCCTCTGAATTAAAAATCAGTTATAATAAATTTTTTTTTTCTAATTGTATATAAACATTCTTTACTTTCATAATGCACATTTATTTATTTGATTCACACAAAACAGTGAAGTATTTTATTATAAAAATATATAATTTATTAAATGCAATAGTAAAATAGTTCTACATTGAAATTAGCAATGCTATATTATACAAAATGAAAGTCCAATGCATGTGATAGATTTAATCACGTGAATTTGATGTTATCTTTTTAAAATACAAATATTATATGTTAAGTTTACAAAGAAATAAATGTTCATGTTTTGTTTTGTTCATTTACAATTTCAAACCTTGGTGTGATATTCTGATTTGATGTATTTAATATGATAAATGGTGTGTGATGTTAAGGTTGCTGAAACCATCTGTATTTAGCATTTACCTTGTAAAGCAAACAAAACGGTATAGCAATCATTGAACATAAGTTATTTTCACAGAATTTTTCACACATTTGAAATATTATGTTTTTAAAGTGTTTTCAGTAATTTTTTGTTGTAATATTTTATAATGAAATTGTGCTGTAGTTTGTATTTTATGTTAAGGAAGAAAAAGCTAACACTATTTGGAAACAGAATGTAGTAGAAAAGGGTTATTGTAACTGGCGCAAGATTTTCTATAAACATTGTTAAAATCTTCTTTTGTACAGTCCTCTCAAGGAACCGAGAGAGAGTCTCAGCAGCTTTCACTGCTTCATGAATGGAAGACAAGCAACATCTTCTTTGGTCTGGACTATCTTCAGCTTCCTTGTTCTGCACATCTGCGATGATTTCTCCATCACTCAACATTTGGAATGTTTCCACTTGATCATCCATTGATGTGTATGAATCGATGTCATTTCAATCTAGTTTGGGTAATGCCCAGGATACAAATATGATTTTCTACAGTAATAATTAGTTCTTATATACTAAGCGAGCTTGATATATATACATGATAAAATGGTAAATACATATGAACGAAAGTAGTTTATTATAGGAACGTGATAAAAGAAGAAAATAATGAATCAAGTATGCTGACAACATTGGTTATTTGTATTATTTTTTAGTATTTCAAGGTCTTCATTACTTATATATGGATCCAAAGATTTCAAGTGAATTGCATTAATATTTTCATTATTTATTGTTAATATTGTTTTTCCTGACGAGTTGATATCAGTAGGTGTATTTGTAAAACATAAATTGAATGCAGATTCAGAAGTAAAATCAATTCTCCATGTTAACTTAATTTTTTCTATCTTAACTTTAGGATTTTATGTTTAGTTCCTTTGTGTTTATGTTTGTTTTTGGCAGACAGCGGTACTGTACTTTTTGTTTTATGTTTGGAAACTAGTGCTTAGTAGGAAGATATGTATTTAATTTACTTGTGTCAATGCAACAAATTAAATCATTTAATGTCCTTGTTAAACGGGGTAGTAACAAATTTTAATCTGATGAATTATTTCTAACCAAAGATGATAATGTTTCAATTTGAGTATTAAAACTATCCAAGTTATTCTTTTCAGAAACAATAAATGCTTCCAGCAGTCTCTTTTTATTTTTTTCCTGTTTAAGTACATTATTTACTGTTGGTGAAGTTATATTTTTAATGTTGATGGAATGAATTTTATGTATATGTTTACAAATAAGAGCCTTTTGATGTGGGCAGTTACACTAATATAAGCGAGTACAAAAGTTCCAACAGTGAATTTCAGTGCGTCATGAATAACAGTGATCAGGGAAATCACAAAATTCAACTCCATCTTTAACTAAGTAAAAATTATTTGAACTTTGTGATTTTACTCTCCATTGATTATTTCCTAATTGAGAAACATTATCATCTGAAATGGATAAACCACGCTAATGTCTGCAGTCAGTTTTAGATGATGATTTATAATACAATGGTTGTATTCCTAACTTCAAACTCTTTGCTTTTTCTACAAATAAGTAATTTTGTAAATGTGAAAGAGCAACTAACAAGTCATCAACTCTCCTATTTAGTTTCCTTTGAAAAACAAATGTTTTCAGTTTATTATAGAATGATTCTACAAACATATTTGTATCAGTGTTGGCATGTGGGAAGTTTCTATAGCACATTGTCCATTTATCTGCTCGTTTACTGTAATACAAGTATATTAACTAATATTGTATAAAATCAGGTGCATTGTTTTTATACTTATTTATCATGTTAGTCTCTAGCTGAATGTTTTTTTTTGTTTTTTTTTGCATCTTTATATTCAATAAATTTGTTAGATACTTGTCCAGTTTCTGTTGTATATCACCTGACGTCACTTTCAACTATAAATTATGTTTTCCAGGCACGGACTATATGCCATTTACACAGTAAATGTCTCATGTTTGCTGATGTAAAGGCATTTATAATTGAATTGAGTATTGATGGGTCATCATCAGTCATAAATGTTGTCATCTCCCAACCTTTACATCTGCTTGCCAAGATTTGAAATAACAAAATTAAAGTATTTTCACCTAAACTATTAGTAAGGAAATGAGTAACAGGGTATCCATGACCAAATTTATCGGGAACAACAAAATTAACTAAATACAACTTCTTGTCAGCAACAATATTGAAAGTTGCATCAACACACAAAATATGTTTACAACCATTCTCCATTTCCTTCAATTGCCTGGTCTGTTGTGTACCCCAAGCAAGAAGTTCATTTCAGCAATAGTTTTCAACTCCATCAATATTGTCACCAATAACAAGTTCAGTACTCCCCCAAGATTCTTTATGACATCATTTTAATGTATCAAGCTAACTGATTAATTTCTCTCAAGTTAACAAAGTGGGCTTGTTTAGGTTTACCTATATAGGTTTCATAGTCCTATTCCTTTATTCTCTTGCAACGTTCTTTGTATCACTGCTGAGGATATTCCCAATTTTAATGAATAAATAATATAATCTCTAACAGAAACTGATAACTGATATTCTGAGGGAACACATAGTATGGGGAACTTTACCAAATTTTCATTTATGCACTGTTTTTGATAGATAATTTTTTGAATAATAATACAAGGGTCCTTCAATAAGTAAACAGACAAACCGCTATTAAATTTTTCATTATTAACATACTTACAATTTTTTTTTCACTTTTTGATGTGATCCCCCTTTACATTAATACACTTGTCCCACTGGCCTAGGAGGCTTCATATTCCCTTGGAAAAAAATTCTTTAGGTTGAGTGCAGAACCGCCTTAGAACATGCTCCTTGATTTCTTCATTGTTTTTGAAAAGGTGTCCATGCAAAGTGTTCTTGAGTGGCCCAAATAAATGGAAATCTGACAGGGCTGAGTCAGAGCTAGAAAGGGGATGTGGGAAGACCTCCCACCCCATACTCATGCATTTTTTTATTTTATTCCTTTCTTCCCTGTTTTTATTCAGTATTTATAATTATGTGTGCATTGAGCATCCTTCCACTGCAAAAAATCAAAATATGATTTAAATTTTATTTCAGTAAAAATATTAGAGTAATTTAAAAGTGGTACCATATGATTCTTTAAATGAGTGGTCATAGTAATATGGTTACAAAATTTAATATTACAGCTAGGTTCTAAACATGAAATTTTATGCTTTAGTCTGCTTCTTTTACAGGGCTTTTTGTTATGCTGAATTAATGACCATAAATGGGAAAATGGTAAATTACAAAATTTACCCTGAAGTATCTTCATAAATATTATCACCACAATAGTTATGTTCATTTAAACAAACATTAGAATAATTTGTCTTCAATTGTTTTACAATAATTATGATCAATTGAATGAGAAATCATTGTTTGAATTATCGTGTAAAGAGATTGTACTATTTTGAATGTTATTTGTGTTAACATATTTTTTAAACAGGTTTTCTTATGAATATAATATGATACTTCAGATTTATAAGTTTTATTACAGTTTATACAAATTTTAGGATAAACTAAAATTTTATCTTTAACATTATCATCATTAGTAGTATATTGATTACAAATTTTTTTATGTTGACTGTATTTCAATTTTTTGTTCATATATATTTTCACAAAAACTAAATTCCCCTGCATAAATTGATGACATATTGTTAATTTTACAATTTTTTTTATGATTATTAAAACTGTGTTTAGTTTTATATGTTTTATTACAACTTCCACATTTCCTAGGACAAAACTTACAAATATTATCAACACTTACCTCCTGACATCATGAATATTTGGAGCAATAAACTTTGGCTTTTTGGTAGGTGATATTACTTACCATTTGTTATTTCACAACTGAAATTAAAAATAAAATAAAAAAAAATAAACCTTTTTTGTACATTTTTTAAATAAATCAACTCGTCACTTCAACTTATGAGCACAGTTTAATACGAATTAAAAGTGGTCAGTACCATTTTCAGTATCTTTCATGAATAATCGGATAATGAAAACAAACGTTCATTACTAACATTATCATGCTTTTTGATTATTTTTCTTGGAAATTCTCCTCACTGCTTCAAAAATTACAAGTAAACATAACACAGACATTTTTTATTTTCTTAGGTGTTTTCTTCTCACTATGTTGAATCTTCTGTAGAGGTGAATTCCTGCAATGTTGGTTCTTCTGCAGAGGCGGTGTAATTGTTGTGTTCTGTGTTTCAGATGTAATATTTTTAATTAGTGGTTTTCTGCCGCCATGTTGAATCTTCTGCAGAGGTGAATCTCTTCAATGTTGGTTCTTCCATAGAGGTTGTGTTATTGTTTTGTCATGTGATGTTTCTTTAAGATCTGAAATGTTCTGTCATTATGGTAATAAGAGTGAAAAATGTATTGCATGTATATCTTTATGAATATATGTCACAGTGAGAAAGATTCAATTCAGTCCCGTTTGATGATAAAACAGAAATTTAATAACAATTATAAAATATAAAATTATTTTTCTCCAGATTTATGTAATATCCTCATAACTTCTTGCAAATCTGCTGAGTAGATATCACTGTATGAATCCAAATTATGTTTCCTCAAAAACAAGCATCTTGCATATTTTCCATGAACATCAAGGGATAAGATTTTGTAATGTTGTATTTCCAAGGGGGTTACAATGACGATGACGACGACCCGATGGTCAAGTTGATAGTATTCAATAAACAGAATACTAGCTTTTAAAAAACTGCGTTTATTATACTTTAAACAACTTTGACAGTGTTCCAGGTACACAAACTGATCAAAGTTCTGATAATGCTAAGTCTGAAATTAGAACTGATTATATGAACCAGACTTTTATGTGTGTTAACCGGCCAGACTGGATTCAGTATCAATCTAGTTTGGGTAATGCCCAGGATACAAATATGATTTTCTACAGTAATAATTAGTTCTTATATACTGAGTGAGCTTGATATATATACATGATAAAATGGTAAATACATATGAACGAAAGTAGTTTATTATAGGAACGTGATAAAAGAAGAAAATAATGAATCAAGTATGCTGACAACATTGGTTATTTGTATTATTTTTTAGTATTTCAAGGTCTTCATTACTTATATATGGATCCAAAGATTTCAAGTGAATTGCATTAGTATTTTCATTATTTATTGTTAATATTGTTTTTCCTGACGAGTTGATATCAGTAGGTGTATTTGTAAAACATAAATTGAATGCAGATTCAGAAGTAAAATCAATTCTCCATGTTAACTTAATTTTTTCTATCTTAACTTTAGGATTTTATGTTTAGTTCCTTTGTGTTTATGTTTGTTTTTGGCAGACAGCGGTACTGTACTTTTTGTTTTATGTTTGGAAACTAGTGCTTAGTAGGAAGATATGTATTTAATTTACTTGTGTCAATGCAACAAATTAAATCATTTAATGTCCTTGTTAAACGGGGTAGTAACAAATTTTAATCTGATGAATTATTTCTAACCAAAGATGATAATGTTTCAATTTGAGTATTAAAACTATCCAAGTTATTCTTTTCAGAAACAATAAATGCTTCCAGCAGTCTCTTTTTATTTTTTTCCTGTTTAAGTACATTATTTACTGTTGGTGAAGTTATATTTTTAATGTTGATGGAATGAATTTTATGTATATGTTTACAAATAAGAGCCTTTTGATGTGGGCAGTTACACTAATATAAGCGAGTACAAAAGTTCCAACAGTGAATTTCAGTGCGTCATGAATAACAGTGATCAGGGAAATCACAAAATTCAACTCCATCTTTAACTAAGTAAAAATTATTTGAACTTTGTGATTTTACTCTCCATTGATTATTTCCTAATTGAGAAACATTATCATCTGAAATGGATAAACCACGCTAATGTCTGCAGTCAGTTTTAGATGATGATTTATAATACAATGGTTGTATTCCTAACTTCAAACTCTTTGCTTTTTCTACAAATAAGTAATTTTGTAAATGTGAAAGAGCAACTAACAAGTCATCAACTCTCCTATTTAGTTTCCTTTGAAAAACAAATGTTTTCAGTTTATTATAGAATGATTCTACAAACATATTTGTATCAGTGTTGGCATGTGGGAAGTTTCTATAGCACATTGTCCATTTATCTGCTCGTTTACTGTAATACAAGTATATTAACTAATATTGTATAAAATCAGGTGCATTGTTTTTATACTTATTTATCATGTTAGTCTCTAGCTGAATGTTTTTTTTTGTTTTTTTTTTGCACCTTTATATTCAATAAATTTGTTAGATACTTGTCCAGTTTCTGTTGTATATCACCTGACGTCACTTTCAACTATAAATTATGTTTTCCAGGCACGGACTATATGCCATTTACACAGTAAATGTCTCATGTTTGCTGATGTAAAGGCATTTATAATTGAATTGAGTATTGATGGGTCATCATCAGTCATAAATGTTGTCATCTCCCAACCTTTACATCTGCTTGCCAAGATTTGAAATAACAAAATTAAAGTATTTTCACCTAAACTATTAGTAAGGAAATGAGTAACAGGGTATCCATGACCAAATTTATCGGGAACAACAAAATTAACTAAATACAACTTCTTGTCAGCAACAATATTGAAAGTTGCATCAACACACAAAATATGTTTACAACCATTCTCCATTTCCTTCAATTGCCTGGTCTGTTGTGTACCCCAAGCAAGAAGTTCATTTCAGCAATAGTTTTCAACTCCATCAATATTGTCACCAATAACAAGTTCAGTACTCCCCCAAGATTCTTTATGACATCATTTTAATGTATCAAGCTAACTGATTAATTTCTCTCAAGTTAACAAAGTGGGCTTGTTTAGGTTTACCTATATAGGTTTCATAGTCCTATTCCTTTATTCTCTTGCAACGTTCTTTGTATCACTGCTGAGGATATTCCCAATTTTAATGAATAAATAATATAATCTCTAACAGAAACTGATAACTGATATTCTGAGGGAACACATAGTATGGGGAACTTTACCAAATTTTCATTTATGCACTGTTTTTGATAGATAATTTTTTGAATAATAATACAAGGGTCCTTCAATAAGTAAACAGACAAATCGCTATTAAATTTTTCATTATTAACATACTTACAATTTTTTTTTCACTTTTTGATGTGATCCCCCTTTACATTAATACACTTGTCCCACTGGCCTAGGAGGCTTCATATTCCCTTGGAAAAAAATTCTTTAGGTTGAGTGCAGAACCGCCTTAGAACATGCTCCTTGATTTCTTCATTGTTTTTGAAAAGGTGTCCATGCAAAGTGTTCTTGAGTGGCCCAAATAAATGGAAATCTGACAGGGCTGAGTCAGAGCTAGAAAGGGGATGTGGGAAGACCTCCCACCCCATACTCATGCATTTTTTTATTTTATTCCTTTCTTCCCTGTTTTTATTCAGTATTTATAATTATGTGTGCATTGAGCATCCTTCCACTGCAAAAAATCAAAATATGATTTAAATTTTATTTCAGTAAAAATATTAGAGTAATTTAAAAGTGGTACCATATGATTCTTTAAATGAGTGGTCATAGTAATATGGTTACAAAATTTAATATTACAGCTAGGTTCTAAACATGAAATTTTATGCTTTAGTCTGCTTCTTTTACAGGGCTTTTTGTTATGCTGAATTAATGACCATAAATGGGAAAATGGTAAATTACAAAATTTACCCTGAAGTATCTTCATAAATATTATCACCACAATAGTTATGTTCATTTAAACAAACATTAGAATAATTTGTCTTCAATTGTTTTATAATAATTATGATCAATTGAATTAGAAGTCATTGTTTGTATTATCGTGTATAGAGATTGTACTATTTTGAATGTTATTTGTGTTAACATATTTTTTAAACAGGTTTTCTTATGAATATAATATGATACTTCAGATTTATAAGTTTTATTACAGTTTATACAAATTTTAGGATAAACTAAAATTTTATCTTTAACATTATCATCATTAGTAGTATATTGATTACAAATTTTTTTATGTTGACTGTATTTCAATTTTTTGTTCATATATATTTTCACAAAAACTAAATTCCCCTGCATAAATTGATGACATATTGTTAATTTTACAATTTTTTTTATGATTATTTAAAATGTGTTTAGTTTTATATGTTTTATTACAACTTCCACATTTCCTAGGACAAAACTTACAAATATTATCAACACTTACCTCCTGACACCATGAATATATTATTTATTAAAATGTGATGTTAATTGGGGGATAATTTGACAAAGGGAGCTAAGATTAGTTTTGGGTTATAGATATAAATTATTAGTTACTTTTTATTCTGTTCTGATTATCTGATAGTTTCATACAACAGGTCAAGGGCTGGGGGCCCTTTTTATATATAGTGCGTGCAGGTTATACTTAGGTGAACTTTGGATTCCCAGATGGAAAATTTTAAGTAAATCATAAAATATAGGTTACTTTCTGTCTGTGGCACAAGAATTAAATTGAAGATCCTTCTCTAGGTATGACGTGTTCAGATTACTAGAGTATAATAGTCTAAGGGTTGGTGGTATGACTGGTCCATGTTCAGATTACTAGGACTACAGGTAACTTTCCAGGGGAACTAGTAAAAATCTGGAGAAACTTTTTGTTAATTTTGGACTCTAGAATGGGAATTGGGGTTGGTTTGGGAACCCCTTACTGTGCCAGCTCCGGCATTTATTAGCTACTGAGTGGATACAGCAATTTTGTGGTGTTGAGGACTACATGAATTTGATACCAACTATAGTAATAAAATGCATTCTGCAGGAGATAATATATGCTTGTAAAATTGCTGATATCATTGGGGCAGTTGTGACATTTCCAAAATAAACTCTATAGAAAAATACAAGGAACTATTGAAACTGGCTAGAGAAAGACTCAGGTCATCTAATTTGAAGAAATTTAAAAAATTTAAAGAACCCTGGTCAGCTTAAAAGTTATATTGTGGGTGATTGTGTATACATTAAGAATCATATTCCATTGAATCATTTGAAGAAATGGATGAAAAAATTAGAGTTGATTTTCAGAGATCCTTACAAGATTGACAAGATCTTAGGGGCCAATGCATTTCTCAGCTTAAGTTTCGATGGCATAGAGACAATAGGAATACATAATGCAGTTGATCTATGCCTGGCATAGAACAGAGTATCAATTTCCTTTAGTGAAGTATCTTATCATATGTAGAGGTCCACATATTTATAGATGGTTTGGGGTTCACTGTTTTGGGATAGACTTCAAAAAACAGTAAATTATTATGGTTCTATTGTTGTCAATTATTTGGATGGTTAGGTCAAATTATAAGTAACTTCTCAATTTTATATCATATCAATGTTTTTGCTTTTGTTTTTTGTGGTTGAATACTATCGCAAATATGTATAAATAGTAGTGAAGTACATAAGGTAAATTGATCATTTCTGGTTTGTTCTTTTAGTTCCATGTTGTGTTTTTTTTGTGAGTGTGTCTATTTTGCATAATAATTATAAGATTAAAACATATGATGTTGATTGTCTGTTTATGAATTTGTAAGTTTATATATATATATATATATATATATATATATAAAACTGTGCCTTCTGGAGCTCGATCTCAAATTCACCAAATTATTTATGTAATCGCATGTAAAGCAGATCAGGGGAATATCCTCTGTAAAATAAGTCAGTCTAGAATATGTTGTCTTGGGCAGCATGGTCCATGTAATTAAGCTTAAATATTTAACTATATTGGCAGATTATGTAACTTATACAAAAAAAAAACATGTGCAAAATTTGTGAATAGGTTTTTTTTTTGTCTGGATGATAGCTCTAATGGCTGTTGTGTCAGGCTTTTTGCTTTACAGGTGCATTGCCGAAGAGGGGTTGAGGACTTCACTTGCTGTTTATATGTGACTGATTCAAAACCTTGTTTATGCACTCTAATCGTCTTGGCAATTATGGTTACTTCTTGTATATATTTATTTTAATATATTATGTTATTCTCTGGTTATGAACAACATATTAGGGTAGTGTGGGCTCTACTTGATTGTAGGGTGGCCACGTTGTCCTAAAATGAACCAATTATAGAGTGCTTTAATTGAAGCACAGATTCTGGGATGACGTGGGCTTCACTTGATTGTGGTTGTGGCCATGTTGCTCCAGAATTGTTGGTAGCACATATTGCTGATTGACGTGCAAGTTACAGTGAATTGCTTGGACAGTGCGGGCGCTACTTAAGTGTAGATGTGGCCATGCTGATTGGGCTAAGTTCTGAGTAATAGCACGCAATGAAACTGCATATGTACAGTTTCACAAGTTGCTCAGGAGATTATAATGGCACATGGAGTTTCTACATGCTATAATAGAGTGTTAGGTCTGCAGAAGAGGGACGACTAGCCAAGACGAGGATGGTGGTAAATAAGTTGTGTTCAGTTCGCAGCAGCAGGGTATAGGTTTCGGCTTGCAGCTTTGTTAGCAGGGAGCAAGGAATTAAGTAAATAAATAAAAAAAAAAAGTTTCATTAGTAATATATTTTGCTGGAATGTTTTGTTTTTTTCTTTTTTTTCGATTACACTGGAATATGCTAAAGAAATAAGATATAAATAGCGACCATAAAATGTAAATAAAATTAATTAATTTGTTAATGCCATTTATCATATATTTAAAGATGTAAATAGTTGTGTCATATTATTAATATAAATAAAGTAAAAAAGGTGAATGAAGATGATTCAAACATCTGCTGGTGAAGTTAATAGATTTAAAATTTTTTGAATAATTTGAAACAAAAAATACATTGTGATTAAAATTACTTTTGAAAGATGTTAATAAAAGTAAACATATCTAAAATTTTTTGAATAGTTTGTAACAAATATATACATGGCATTAAAAAAAACATTATTACATATATAATTATATGTTTCGCGATAAAAAGAACAAAATTTGCGTTCTTATGGTAATTGTTTTTATTTACAAAAAAAAATTGTAACTAAAGTCAGAAGTAGGTCAAAATAGAAAATGTGACAAATTATTTGCTTGCTGTATTTTTCTCTCTTTTTTTAGGCCATATTAGACACTGTACTAGATTAGCTTCATTGCTAGTAAATAAATAAAGACGCATTTTTTCTTCTTCATACATATATTTGTAAACTTTATTACAATATAATATAATAAATATTTTCATATATTTTTACTTTTATTTTTCAAAAACTCAAAATTTTCCATTTTACTATCATCAATAATATATTCTCAATCCAGGCTTCTATCAATACCACTCGATCCTTTTATTAAATTAACGAATCCATATTATGTAACCATTTTATTAAAATATCAGCTTTTACAGATAGCTCAGCCGAATCACCAATACAATTAGTTTTTTCCTTTCTAATTTCTTCACAAAGATTTTCAGTTGTTTCCTTAAATTGTTTTTTTATTTCTTTGCATTGTTTATTCATTATATCCTTAGTTATATGTTTATCTGGCAATATGGTAAGTAGTGAATAAATAGGGCAGCTAGCATGTCCCACTAATCCAAACACCGAAATTCACCCCAATACTCTATTTAAGGGCTAAAAGTAACCCTAATTCCTGTTTTGGAGCTCAAAATTAACCTAAATTTCCCTCGATTTTCCTAGACAGTTCCACTAATCTGACCCTTAAAACTGTGTCCAGTAGTTGAAAACTACCCCCTGCACTTTATCATGGGGTGCAAACTGACCACAATTTGTGTCCAGGTGTTCAAAATTACCCCAAAGTTTTCCTAGTTCCCCTGGAGTCTTGATAATCTAAACACGATATAGTCCAACCCCCAACCCTTAGACTATTATGCTCCATTAATTGGAACACCTCATCGCTCTAGAGAAGGACCCCAACCACAATTCATATGCTATAGCTATAAAGTAACCTATATTTTAATATTTACTTATATATAATTAAACTATAATGCAATTTCCCATCGAGGGATCCAAAGTACACCTAAGTATAACCCCCAAACAGTACATCCTGCTAATCCGAGCTCCTAGGGAATCCTAAGCCATGCTCTGTTGTATGAACCTATCAGATATTCAGGAATAAATAAGTTAGAACTAATAATTTATTTCTACATCATGGAACTAAAATTAGTCTCCTTTGACAATTCATCATTCTTTAGAGTTATATTATAATATATAATTTACTTATTTTTTCTATGGGTGTGATTATTTTATAATTATTTTTATCAGTAATATTTTTTTAATAATTGTGATATTCTAGTATACTAATTCAAAAGGTTTTTTTTCAAAATATAATTCAATTTTACTCTGATAAATTATTTTTAATATTATACAAATTTTAGTATAATTATTAAATGAAGGAGCTTTCCACTAGCAGCATTGTTGTGGCAAACGCACTAGTCTTTCTTTTTTAAGAATCGTCAACCTCTTCATGTTTATGGCGTCTTTGTATCAACGTTATGTCTGCACAATACCCACTATTTACTGATATTCGGTAGAAGAATATTTTTTTTTTGGCTTGCACACATTTAACATCAGGGTCATTGGCTGCTGATCTCAGCATTTTCAAGAACAACAATGGCTACTCTGCAGTTTAAGCTGTCTCTCCATTCGTTCCCAACATTATTAAGGCGCCTAGCATGGACTGGTATTTACAACCTTTTACAACAGGCAAATTCATGACATGTATACACCTTTTCTAGGTATCAGAGTGAAAGCGTGCAAAATTTCTCCCACTGAAACCAGTTTTTAGACCATGTTACACACTTCATTAGAGTAGCCTCATTGTTAGCAAATAAATAAAAATGTTTTTTTTTATTTTTATACATATATGTTATTTGTAAAATTTATTACAATATATAATATAATAAATATTTTCATATATTTACATTTATTTTTCAAAAACTTAATGTTTTGATTTTACTATCATGGATAATACATTCCCAACTTGGGCTTCTATCAATAATGCCTGTTGATCCTTTTGTTAAATTTATGAATCCATAGTACATAACCATTTTGTTAAAATATCAGCTTTTACAGATGCTCAGCCGAATCAGCAATACAATTAGCCCTCCAGCCTTTCAAAATGATCCAGTACCTAATATTCTAAATTTTTTGACTGAGAAAAACATCAAATACAATCCAGATCTCCTCCTGTTCCCAAAAGAACCACCATGGGAATACCCCCCATTGATGGTAGACTTATCACTCTTCATCCACCATATATCTTTTCTCTTCTACTTTTTTCATAAATATTTTCAATCATTTCCTTAAATTGTTTTCCTATTTCTTCACACTCTCCTCAGGATATTTTATATTGACTTCAATGACATAACCCAATTGGGAATCATCAGGGACTTCCATGACATCTAAATCATTGATTTTCTCTTGTGTGAGCCATGTAAACCCTTTATATAGCAAAGTGTCTGACATAGCAGTACTATGTAAATTGTTGCAGTCAATATAAAATATATAGTTAGGATCATTTTCACCATCACTACAACTAGACAAAGCATCAAGTGGATTCTGTGCTTTACAATATCACATGACAGACTAGGTTAACCTCCCACAAATTGCTGATTCAAAGAAAAGATACATGTCAATCTGAGAGGAGCTCCATTTGTACTCCTGTAGCTTTCAACATGGCCTGAAAACTTAATGCAGGAGCACTGAAAAACCAGCATGCATTAAGACCATATTTTTGAAAGCAAACATCACGAAATTGCTCAAAAACATCAGCTAAGATTAGGACATCTATTCAAAGATAGATGTCACTATACTTACCTTATGTTCCAACATATAACATGCTCCACACATTTCTTGCATGATTGTAATCATTGATAGAGATGTGGGATTTTGAGAGGGAACTATAGAAGTCTTCCCGGGCTGGCAATGTTGTTTTACCTAGTTTAGACTCATCACTGCAGTATTCATAAGGAAATACTCCTTTATGACACAGCAGTGATAGAAGCGAAGTGTTGGGGATGTTGGCGAGAGTGTGACTGCAAGCATCTTCAGGCAGATTCTGCGCTAAAGACTGCTTGCCATAAACTACAATGAATTAATAAATCTCACACTGATGTTACTAAACACCCTCTTTGTAAATCCTTTGTAATGCTTCTCTGTATTGGCTAGACAAAAATGTCTTGATCATTATATGCCTGCTGCCTAACAATTAGGTGACTATTGCAGCCAGTCAAGTTATGTAATATCACTGGCACAAACAGAGGAAGCTGATACTGGAGATTACACTGAGAATGAGCAGCACCCTGGAAAGCCCCTGTTAGATGACAATGATCAGCCACCTTGTCCTCTCTCAGCAGATCTCTACATATATGGCAGTGAGAGGCATTTGAGAAATCTATTTTATCTTGCAGTGTCATGAACATACATTTTTTCACTGCATAGATTTTCTCAATTTCCCTTGCCTCCTGTACTAAACACTCTACAAACTTCTTTGCAGCATCACGACCATAGTGCAACTTAGACGATGTCACTGTATTGTTAACTCTATCAACAATGTAGTAACAATTGGACATCGCCTTGTGCCATTATACCTTGACAGTGCTAACATAGGAAGTGTTTTGCATTCGATGATGGAGAGATGTATTTTCTCCATCACCCAACACGACATCTGACTTATCAATAACCTGCATGTCAGGATTATCAACATCCATGGCTGAAACCCTAACAGGATTCTGCATCATCTCATCCTCACCACCATCTTGGATGGGTACAAGCATACACTCGAAGTCTGCATAAATAACGTAAAGAATAAACTGTTGGCATTTATACTTATCATATTTCAGAATGTTTTTCCCCTCTGCTAGTACAGAGGCTGCAAGAGGAGACACATCTGCACAATTGCCTAATATGTTCCAGCTACCTCCCCTCATTCTGTGTGTATGCCAAGCATCGATGACAGATAAACAATCTGACCACAATTAGAAGTTATCTGCCTACCAACAAGTCCACTTAGGTTCTTTATGCAGCAAAAGTGTTGCTTCTCCCCATCCTTCAGGAGGAGGAGATTGTGATGGTGTTCCCTAATCTCTTTGGCAATGTGTAGGGGGAAGACGATATTCTTATCATCAACACCATACACATTGATGGATGCTGAGGGGTTAGCTCACTCAAAGATGTTTATGTCTGATAATGGTGTTGGGAAGGAAATACCTCTCCACACACAGTGATTATTCAATTCAGAATTATAATTATATTGATTAGATCTTTCAGGATGAACCTGCACGAACTGAGCCAGGATGGCTTACTTAAAGCACTGCTCATCACTGGGTTCAGAGGGCCTCATGTTTACCACTACCTTCTTTTTTTTTAGGTGCGTGGGAACATCTATGAAGGAGCCCGCCTGTTGAAGGATGTTTCTAAAATTGAGACATACCTTGAGATAGTCTATTCTAACAGTTCGCCAGCCACTCCCTGAGGCATTCTCAAATTTGTCAACATCACCCTTCAATTTACTGATGGACTCCTCATACCACTCTTCCACATCATCCCCTAGCAGTAGCAAATGTGTGCTAATAGGGAAAATCTTTGGTGATCTCCCCACTTCCCCATTAGCAACCATCTTCTCGAACTGGCATTGCAATAAAATGCTGGCCTTCACACCAGTGCCAATCCGATTGTCGATCTTTTTGATGGCAGCCTCTGAAATATCCGATAGAAATTTGTCTATATCCACTCGCACTGGATTTTTGTTCATAATTCTATATGTTGCCAGGTGGGTATGGTATTTTGTTGATATTTCTTGAACTACATAACTGGTGTTTGATACAGTTATTTTTGTTTTTTTTTATTATTTTCTTAAACACAAGACTCTATATTAAAACAGTGAAACAATTACAATTATACTAGCAGTCAATTATTTTCTTCCACCCCTGATGAAGAAGGCAATGACAACAAGGCCGGTATGTTATTATTTGTAATGCATCGGTTACAGGCTTCGCAATATCTTTGAACACATTGGGTTAAACCACCACATCATAATCCATTAATAATTCTAATTGAATACCCGACATTTTTAACATTGCATTAAAATTAAATCCTGGCACAGTATAGGAACATGCAGGGTCTAATTTATAAATACTATAACATACCAATCTAAAATTTTTGAAAATATCTGCTAATAGTAATATGTCCGTTTGGAAATATTCATCAGAATGCTCCCCCAAATTCTGAACTCCAAGGTTATTCCATATGTTTTGCACATGCTGGTATGCTTCCTCCGTGATTGTGGATTTAGTCAAGGAACTGTAGAAGGCTGACCATGGAGGTAACAATTCTTTTTCAAATTTTGATGGGTCATGCTTTCTCATCCACTGCTGATAAGGCTATTAATGTATTATTGAATACAATCGCGTGGCATGTTCCATTCGTCAAGTTGAGTGACAGAGCAAAAATATCGCTACTTAACAGAATAAAAAGGATAAAGCAAGCACCTATTCAGTACAGAGCTTGGTGTCTTTCTGTTCTACCATCACTTTCAAACGTTACTGATCATAGTTGGGTAATAAAATCAACTTCAACTGTAGAGCGACCTCGTTTCATAGTCATTGGATTTCAGGTCGATACACAGAATAATCTAGCGAAAAATGCTTCCACGTTTAATCATGTCAATGTAACTGAAATTTGTGCTTACATAAATTCGATTCGATATCCGTATGAAACAATGAATTTAGACTTTGATCGAAGAAGGTTTGCTAATCTATACCTAACCTACTGTAATTTTCAAACAATGTATTATGGAAAAGATCCACCACATCCTGCAGTGAGTGTAGAAGATTTTCTCAACAAATATCCGCTCTTTATTATTCCATGTAATTTTCAAAACGAGCTTCTAAATGATGGGAGTCCGCTACAAGTGCGAGTGGATTTTAAGACCAGCAAAAATATCCCTGAAAATACGCTGGTTTATGCTCTTATAATACATGATAAATTAACCAGTTATAATGTTTTGGAATTGTGAGGAGAGAAGAAAAGCAGTATAAAAGACATGTATTTAATAGTTTGAATTTAGTATTGTTTTGTATGTGATCAATGAATGTATTTATTTCTATCTTCTTTGTGTTACTGTTATTTGTTATAATTAATATAGTTTCCTTTTTAACAGAATTATTTGCATTGATTTATTTTTTCCATTATTATTTATTTGGCAATATTAACAATGTCAGCAGAATTCGAGTCCATACATGATGTTATAATTGACTTTCAGTGTTTTAAAAATAATGATAATGCCTACATTATTAAGGAGCTTGCCATATTAACTTTAGATGGAGAAATACAATTTCATCAAGTTTATAAACCACCAATCAACTGGAATATATTAACCAATAGTAAAAGACATACAAATTTGTGGCGACCAAACAATTTTAAAAGAAAATATACATAGTTTGCAATTGTGATGGTCCTAAACCTACAACAATTCAAATTTCCGCTCATCATTTTTTTTGATTTGTAAACTTTTTTTGTTTGTAATTTTCATATTTTAGTTGTACATTTTTGATTTTCAAATCTTTTTATTTGTAATTTTCATATTTTAGTTGTACATTTTTGATTTTCAAATCTTTTTATTTGTAATTTTTAACATTTTAGTGATAAATTTTTGAATAAGTGTATATAAATCATAAAACTAGCAGCATTTTCTTCTTCTTAATCTTCTTTACCACAACTTCTTTTTCTTTTAACCTATATAGTTTATGCTTAATATTGAAACAAATACATATTATACATGTAGATAATAGTAAAATCAAAATAAAACACATTGGAAATAAATGAGTAAATACATAAAACATGTATTTTACATTTTCATAAATAAATACAAATATATACAAGAAAAAGAAATACATACAAAAAAAATAATATACATACAAAAAAATATATATTCATTATGAGCGGCATTCTGGATAATAGTATATACAAATGCTAATCCAGGCATTCGGATCTGTTTCAAATTCCATTTTTATGAAATCTACAATCTTAATCGCAGGTGGTGGACACCTACACCCCTTGTTTCTATGCATGCATTGTTCCAGAAACTGATGGAGTGGCACAAATGGGGGCAAGCTTTTTCTTTACCTTATGCGAACTATTATTATTGTTTTAGAATCCATTTTTTTTTTTTTTTTGAAACAGACCCTATCAGATATTAAATATATATACAGGAATAAAAATTTACAAATACAAATATACACAAAAAAAATATACATACAAAAAACAAATATATTCATTATGAGCGGCATTCTGGATAATAGTGTATACAAATGCTAATCCAGGCATTTGGATCTGTTTCAAATTCCATTTATGAAATCTACAATCTTAATCGCAGGTGGTGGACGCCTACACCCCTTGTTTCTATGCATGCATTGTTCTAGAAATGGGGGCAAGCTTTTTCTTTGCCTTATGCGAACTATTATTATTGTTTTAGAATCCATTTTTTTTTTTTTTCTGAAACAGACCCTATCAGATATTAAATACGCTGTCGATCTTTGTCCGTAAATGTGGTCCTATAGACATCAACATTTAGGTTGTACACGCTGCTGTTGTTGTAAATCATGTTTCTAGTTATGTTCCAGCTGTCTGGAACTTTGGTGTAATCGTTAAATGAGTAAACAGACCATGGTCTATACTCAGCATTGCTCCATATGGTGTTGTGGGACCTAATAAGTAGGCCGAACACCCTTGAAGCGGTGCTTATCCGGGTGTCAAGCTGTTGCTGTGAGATGGCATGAACTGAGCCTTCGTAGAAAAATTTGTTCCTGTGAAATTCCATGGTTTGCACGTCTTGCTCCAAGTATGGGAGTTGACATAACGATACACTAGGCAGACTACTGACGGTGGAAACAGTCTTGTATTTAATGGAAGAGTTTTGTATCCTATCGGCGACGCACTCAAAGAGGGTGCAGTTCACACAATATTTCAGTGTGTCAATGCCTAGATCGGCTTTGGAGATGCCTGAGCCTTCAATCGTCTCAATCTGCTCCTTTGACAGTTGTACAGCCATCCTCCATCCAAGCAGGTTACTCGTGGGAAGGTTGACGTTCGAGCTATCAGGGGCAATAGTGGCAGGCAAATTCCAGTCAGCCGTTTGGTTTGCAGTTGTATATAACAGGTCGCGCTGAATGTGCAATAACGCAACCCTGGGAGAGATGTAACTCCCATAGAGGTAGTGCATCGTCGGACCAATCTTGCCAAATGATCCAGAGGTCGGTCCCACTGGGTTGAGATCAGTATATAACACCCAACGAAAGGTGTCTCCAGTAGGCTCAGACACATCACCCAACACTTGTAAATAAATGTCAGCTGGTGAATGAACAGGATAGCTCTCGTTGTCGACGTACCTGACCATGTCGTCGTCCAATAGGGTCGAGTCTCCCCAGTACTGTTTAATTTTGGCAATTCATGCCCACAGCTTTATGACATTGTAGTATATATAAGCTGATTGTGGGACGTATCAGTTTAACTCCCTGTCTACAGTGCACACGACATTGTAGGTCCTCTCAATTAATGGTATGAAACTGCTATTGGTCGTGGAAAATTTCTTTATCCCGGGGGCGAGCGTGAAGCCCGTGTCTCCATCGGTTACAAAACTCTCTAGCCAAACAGGATCGTTGGTCAATGAGAAAGACGTCTTTGATAGAGGTTGAGGTTGTAGTGTAGGCTTTACTGTAGGTGGCTTGTGCATTGGCGCAGGTGCTGAAGGCGGTTCTGGTGTCTTCGTCTTGTCAGCCCATGATCTTGATGGTTGCTCCGCCAGCTTCTTCTTCTCTGCTTGTGCAGCTTTGTTCTTGCTCCATGCTCATGCTTTGTTTCTGTCCTGCCTCGGTGTTGCCTTTGTTCTCTCTGTTCCATCGTGAAATCTTACTTCGATTTGTCTACAATAAACAGAAAGTAGTGTACTTTGCTCCACAATTGGCTTATGCGAACTATTATTATTGTTTTAGAATCCATTTTTTTTTTTCTTTCTGAAACAGACCCTATCAGATATTAAATATACAGGGTGGTCCAAAAGTTCCTTCACAGTGGTCCATAAGTCCCTTCACACCAAAGAAATTAGTCTGGACAAGACAATAATGAATATATTTAAATTTTTTTTACCTGACACATTAGTAACATGTTTAATAAACACCAAATCATTGTTTTCTGTACTCAAATTGTAGTCCTTCTGCATCAACACACATCTGAAGTCGGATCGGAACGTGTTCGATAACACGTCTTCGCAACATTGCGTTCTAATCGATTTCTTTGAACGCATCTTCGATGTAGGTCTTAAGTTCGTCGATTGTTCCTGGTTTTCGGGCGAAAACCTTGTCTTTTACGTATCCCCAAAGGAAGAAATCCATGGGTGTCAAGTCTGGGGAGCGGGGGGGCCACTCCACAGATCCTTGGCGTCTGATTACTCTACCATCAAATTTGTCATCTAGGAAGTCGCGAACACTTTTCTTGTAATGGCCTGGTGCACCATCTTGTTGAAAAAACATTGCGTTAAAATTACCACAATGCATTTCTAACCCTGGTGCCAGGTAATCACGCAACATTTCCAAGTATGAGTCTCCAGTGACATTACCGGCAAAGAAGTAAGGCCCATAAACGGCATCTAACGTCATTCCGCCCCATACTATGACTCCTGGTTGATTTAATTGGGTTTTGTATGTCACATGAGGATTCACAGTATCCCAATAGACACAATTGTGTCTGTTCACCAGACTGCTCAATTTAAACTGAGCCTCATCCGACCACAGAATGTTATTGAAGTGCGTGTTGCTATGCTGATATTCATTTAACATTATTTCGTAGTACTGCAGGCGGCGATCGTCATCATCTTCCATTAACTGATGAATGAGTCTAGGAATGTACGCTTTAAATTTCAGACGACGTAAAATACAGATGTACGATGAACGGGATATGTCGAAGGCAAGTGCGCCTTTTCTTGTAGACAACTGTGGATCTTCAACTAATGCAGTAGCAACTAGTTCTTCACTCTCTCGTGTTGTTACTGTTTTTGGACGACCACTGCGAGGCGCATCTTCCACTGAGCCCTGTGTTTTAAATTTATTGATGGTCAAATGAATGTTTCATTTACTCGGTGGCACAGAATTAAATTTATTCGGCCATTCTCGAATTACAGTCTCTGGATTCGTTTCAAAGTATCTCGTCACCATGAAAATATGCTCCTCTCTTTTAAATTTGTACATGCTGAAAATTAATTTGTACTGTAATGGAAAAAAACGAGATAAAGAGTGTTCGAAGTTTAAATACGTTCACGTGTTCATGTAAAATCAGCATGTTTGTTACCCGTGTATGCTACTTGCAATTGCGCAGTCGCGAGTTTTAGTAGTAGTTGTCTGCGTCACTCCCTCGGTCCCTCCAAGCAGCCTAAACCACGACTCGTACAGCTGTTGTTCGTTCGCTTCGTACTAAGCGTAAGCAGATATTTTTGTTATTTCAAGGTTGCGGACGTGCTGCTCTCTCATTACAGAGACTACATCTGTAATTTGTATCTAATCTGCCCGTTAGATCGCGTGCAATACCCATTCAACGATGAAAAAGTACTTTTTTTAGGCGCTTCTTTGTCTCTTCTCGCGGCCACTAAACGCACAATACACTCGCTTGCTCGTTGGAAACACGTTAGGCAGATAGGTTACACTTCTGAGAATCGGTGATATGAGTTTGATACAGTTTCATTAATTTGTGCGTCCGTAGTACTCATTTAAATGCGAAAAAAAAATAGGTGTGAATGTGAAGGAACTTTTGGACCACCCTGTATATATGGGAATAAAAATTTACAAATACAAATATACACAAAAAAAAATATACATACAAAAAACAAATATATTCATTATGAGCGGCATTCTGGATAATAGTATATACAAATGCTAATCCAGGCATTCGGATCTGTTTCGAATTCCATTTTTATGAAATCTACAATCTTAATCGCAGTTGGTGGACACCTACACCCCTTGTTTCTATGCATACATTGTTCTAGAAACTGATGGAGTGGCACAAATGGGGGTAAGCTTTTTCTTTGGCTTATGGGAACTGTTATTATTGTTTTAGAATCCATTTTTTTTTTTCTTTTCTGAAACAGACCCTATCAGATATTAAATATATATATGGGAATAAAAATTTATAAATACAAATATACACAAAAAAAAATATATATACAAAAAACAAATATATACACCAATATATAAAAACAAAATACAAATATATATATATATATATATATATACAAAAGAAAAATATATACATATAAAATTTACTTTAATCTAACGTGTTTTGTGGAGGGTTCGCCATCATCATCATTATTGACTAGATCCTTATGCCCAATGGCTAATGTATTAATATTATCTGATAAAATTACACATTTATTGTCAAGGCCAGGGATCACTAACTTAGATAACTTAATGGTATATAGTTCATGATCAAAACTACGGATAGAGTACCCAGTCCTATAATTAACGCTGGCCACTCGACCATCTCCAAAAATGCAGTCTTTATAATTTTGAAATGTTATCTCATTTTTAGTTACTGAATGGGAGACACCCTTACACTTGGTAATTACGTTAGTGCTGCTTACTTTAACACTGTACACTTTTGAGTGTAATGCTACAAAAGCCGCAATCGGTGCTCCATTTAGTTCATCTTTGAACTTACCCAAAACTTTTTTATTCTGATTACTATAACAAGGATGAGATGGAGGATAATCAGACATATCAAAGTACAAGAGATTATTCTTCATATCATCATATACATTGGGAGTGATAATATTATAAATAAAACTGTTGGTGTCCATATATGTATAACAGTTGTAGTCTATTTACATTATAAGAGGGTAGCATTACATTATAATGAAAATTGTACATGGTTACTTTACTGAGATCTAATATAGCCATGCCAATATAAAGTGGTTTGTCAAAAAATAATTTTGTAGGAGCTTGCTGAATGAGACATAGGAATGGATTCTCTATATAGTCCAGTCCTTGAACAATCTCTTACCAACAAGTTTCATAAACTTTCTTTCATCACAAATCAGCTTTACATTTAGCCTCTTTCTAATATCCTCCATTATCTTTCCAAAAACACTATTATTCACTAATTTGGAGAGGTTTTTATGAAACTCATTGGTAGCCTGTTAATGTAGATGGGTATTTAAATCTATGTAGGGTTTCAGCCAGCGCTAATTAATATGCCGTTTAATATAAATATAGTTGGTTAGTAGTCATGATGTGGTGGGCGCGTAAACAATGCTCGTTCGTTGTCGAGTACTTTGTGAAAAATGGTGAAAGTGTAATCGTGGTACAACGCGCGTTTAAAAAACAATTTGATTTAAAACGTCATGACAATCCCCCCGACTGTAAAAGTATCCTCAAATGGGTAAAAAACTTCCAAGAATATGGTAATGTGGTGGCGGTCAACCATCAAGGTCGCCGTCGATCGTCTAGAACCCCGACAAACACCAAAAAAGTGCGTGTAGCATTGTTGCAAAGTCTGCACAGATCTGTTCGTCGCCAGGCTTCCGCCTTGAAAATTCCCTGTACTTCACTCAGAAGAATAATTCGAAACGACCTCAATATGCACCCATACAAGATACAACTAACCCAAGAATTGATACCAACAGATAAGCCAAGAAGGTTAGAATTTTGTAATAAATTTTTGGATATGCTGGAGGAAGAAGACGTCGATTTGGATTATGTTTTTTTTAGCGACGAGGCACATTTCTATTTAAATGGTAACATTAATAAACAAAACATGCAGTATTATGCTACTGAGAACCCTCGAATCGTTCACCTGGTACCCTTGCACTCCCCTCGTATCATGGTATAGTGCACAGTCAGTGCGAAAGTGATAATCGGTCCCTACTTCTTGTAGGAGGATGGAGCGAATGTTACTGTGAACGGCGACTGCTACATCCAAATGTTAAACGAGTTTTTTCTACTGGAGCTCAGATGGAAGAGGATTGCATTATCTAAAACGTGGTTTCAACAAGACGGGGCCACGCCACATATTCGTAACGATGTTTTATAGTTATTAAGAGAGAAGTTTCAGGACCGCTTGATTTCAAAAAACTGTGAGCTGTTTTGGCCGCCGCACAGTCCGGATTCAACACAGACAGATTTTTACCTATGGGGCTACTTGAAAAGCAGGGTGTACGAGGGTAAACCAGCAACAACCAACGAGATGAAATTGGCCATTCAGAAGGAAATTGCGGCGATTAAAAAACCAACTCTTAAAAAAGTAATGCATAATTTTGAGGAAAGATTGCAACAATGTAAAAATCAAAATGGTGACTATTCACATGGAGTATTGTTCAAAACTAATAGTGTACAATAAATGGCGTTCTTTTTGAAGTATTTCAACATTTGTTTCATTTCCATAAGTATATTAGTCTTTATTTGAGGAGCATTTAAAATTCGGGATGTTCTTTTGGCCCACCCTGTATAATTAAATTTATCCTCCAATGTTGCCACAAGTTTTTTAACACTCCCCTTTTGTGACACACATTTTGACTGTGAACAGAAAGGGAGTGCATTGTGGACCTCATGTAATGCTGGGGAATAGACTAGATCTACATCTAAAATATAACCTAAGTCCCTATCTACATTGATAGCGCTAATATCTAAATGCAATATTTCCTCAGCTGTCAGCCAATGGAAGCCTCCTTATGGCAACAGCTTTGACATCGCATGACCATATAAATTATTGGCATCTAAATATAAAATATAATTATTAGACATGGATAATGATGTCAAGGATGATGCTGAGGTGATAGCAAAGGAAGAGTAGGAAAAGGAGGAGACTAGCGGATTACTTGCTTCACAGTATAGCTGTACCACCTAGGTCAATCCACCCCAAATCCCAGCCTCAAAGAACAAGAGCATCTCCTAATCTATGAGAAGCTCAAGTTCTGTGCTAGTATACTTGAGCATCGCTTGGAAGCTGAGACTTGGAGCAGTATACATCCAGGCAGGATCGATCTTATATATTCCAAGACAACTGCTTCTGAAATTTTCAAACACATTGGTCAGCAGGAGAACATCTGTGTGGAGATATGCATCACTGTACTCACCCAAGGTTTGTACATTGAGTGCCTCCCACACCTGCTGAGTGTGCCTGTAAGCTTCTTCAGAAATAGTTGTCTTGGTTAGCAAACTGTAAAAGTCAGAGCGTGGTGGTAGATTAGTCTCCTCCAGTACTGAGGGACCTGTACAATACTCATATGAGAAATAACCTTTTTTATGAAGAATGAGAAATAAAGATGGATTATTGATATGATGTAAAGAGTGGAGGAACGCATCATCTGGCAAGTATGATGCTAGCCTCTCCAAACTGCTGGCCATAAACTTAAAAGAGTCAACAAACCTCAGCTGCATCCTCCTGGGTACCACCTGCTTGCTGAAGCCCTTGTACCTCTCGCCAGTAATAGCCAGCACATCAATGTCTTTAGTATCATACGCTAGCTCCCATATAATGAGATGAGAGTCATAACCTGCCAGATTGTGGATAAATACAGGTAAAAAATGAGGCAGTTGATATTGGATATTATAAGAGTTATGTGCCAGACCCCTGTACTTTCCTGTAATATGGTCATGATCTATGACCCGCACATCCCTTGCTAGCACAGGCTTATCACATATGTGGCAAATAGTTGCCCTATCATATGCCTCCTTCTCAGCATCATCCATCTGGACAGGGGTATTCTGCTGATAGATGCTGGCAATGATTTTGGCATCATCCACTAAAGACTCTCTGAATTTATGTGCAGCATCAGGTCCACAGTATAATCTTGGCTGCATCATATAATCAGGGAGGATGTCATCTCCCACATGTGACACCACTAGGTAGCAGAAACTCATTGGCTCATGTCGATGATTTTTTTCAGTATAGGAGTACTGCTCTTCATAGTGGACCTGTCGTTGATGTCCATCTTCTTCGACTTCTACTTCATTGCCAGGGTGGGTGTCATCACCAACATCATCAGCCGCCCCCTCTACCAGCTTGAGGAAACACTCAAAATCAGCATAGACCATGAAGGGGACCTCCTGCATATATTTATCAAGTTTGAGGATGTTCTTCCCCGGCTGCGGCATTTCTACAGCGACTGGCTCCCGCTCCTTACATAGCTGCTTGTGCTGCTCCATCCATGCTTCATCATGAACATGCCACAAACAGCAACAGCAGATGTGAACCTCGTGTCTGTTTCTTATAATTTGTCTAGCTACTAGTCGCCCCAAGTTCTTAATCCAGTAGAAATGCCGCACATCCCCATTCTTCACTAGCAGAAGGTCTGTGTGGTCTAGCCTTTCCTCCTTTGCAAACCAAAGAGGGTATATAATATCATCCTTATAGATGGCATAGATGTTTATAGAACAAGATGAGTTGTTCTTCTCAAATGTTATGATGTCATCCATGGAGGCAGGAAAATTCACCCCTGTCCAGTTATATTTATTTACAAGTTCTTGGTTCCCTAAATAATTACTGACATGCTGTGGGTTCCTTGGAACATATTTTGCTAGCATGGCATACTGGAAACAGAAATCATCACTGTTCTGTATATTTACTACTGCCTTCCATACTACAATCTTCCCAGGTAGAGGGATGTGGGATGATGCGCGAGTTAGCATATTACAATAGTTAAGTTTTATTTCCATATACTTAATGGAACTCACACTCCACCCCGATCCCTCTACCCACTCCAGCTTGTCAGCAAACTCTTCAATTCGACCTGTTGCTTCCTCATACCATGCCTTGAAGTCATCCCCTTCATTTAACAGGCTACTGCTTGAAGGGAAGAACTTTGGCTCAGTTGGCATTGGCCTAATAGCTACATCAGCAGCACGTCGGTATCTGCAATATAATACAAGACTGCATTTCAGACTGGTGTGAATATTCTGCTGAACCAAAGAAATCACTTTGGCAGAAATGTTCTTTAAGAAGTTCCTAATATTAAACAGCTTCTGGTCATCATTCACCACCTAGTATGTAGTATATCGGTCTTTATGATAATGGGTTACTGTTTCAATATGGTAGCTGGTTGGTGCCATTTTTTCAAAAAATGTGAGAACTAAATCAAACAATAACAAAACTCTATTAGACTAGGAGAGATTTACTGTTGGAGAGTGTATATATACTTTTTAAAAGTTTGGTACATGGCTTAATATCACTCTTTCTCTCATTTCAGATTAATTTTGATTAAAATAAAAGAGATTTTTTGTCAGTGTAGGAATATACAATTATTTATATAACTATCTATTTTTATTATTATTGTTATTTGCCAAAATGTGTGGATATGAGCACTAGGTAAGAGAGAGACTATTAATAGGTATTGATTTATATTGAGTTTTAAATATAGAATCATAATAGCATAACACTGTATGACATTTATAGAAATATATACAATAACATGAAATATTATTATAAAAAAATATGAATTAGACAAAATTATAATTTCTTTTTTTTTATTCCATGTGTTGAAAATGTTTCTAAAGAGTATGATTTGAACATATAATGAAATATAAACTTTTCATGTGCGCACCAAACATTAACTTTCGGGCTGTTTCGAACATATTCTTGCACTATACTAGGTTTTTCTTCTCCCCAAATTATGCAATTTTTCCGGTTAACAAATCCACTAGTATGGAAAATGGCTTCGTCGCTGAAGATGATGCGATCTTTCATGCTTGGTCTTTGATAAGAAATCGCTAGCATTATCAGGCACGCTTCGACTCGTTTCTTATTATCCACTGGTCTTAACTTTTGGGTACGTTGAATAACATACGGATGCACTTCTAAATCTCGCCATAAGATTCTGTGAGCCGTAAAATTCGACATGTTCAAAGTTAATCCAATTCTTCTTGTGGATGGATATTGCATAGTTTGAAGAAGTTCTCTCACCTTGGTGATGTTTTCGTTGGTTCTTTTCGAACATTTACGCCCGGACACACCTTTGATATTATTTTGTATCGAACCAGTACGAATAAACTTACCATAAATATGATATATGGTCAGTCGGCTTGGAGGATCTCGGTTGAATTCTTTCACGAACTTCTTTTGAACGATAGTTGGCGAGTTATGTAGCGCCATTTGAGTGGCCACAAAAATCCGTTCTTGCATTGATAAACGAGTAACTTTAAGCTTTTTAACTGGCGATCGTTTAGATTCATTTTTACAGCGACGGTGAACCATTGCAAACATACATTATCAAATGTACATACGAAAATTGCGCAAAACTGAAAAAAATTACAACACCTGCAAGCTTAAACAGTGATTACAAATCATCCAGACGTTGATAAAACAATTTTGTAGCACTTTGATACGAAATAGACCTGGTAACAAGCGATAAGACCAACCGCCGAAACAAAAACCGGTATTTCCCCCTATTCGCATACAGAGCGCTAGTGAAAAAACCCCTCCCATTCAAACTTTAGCCAGCTGTTTCTCGGCGGTATCGCAACGTACGGACTTCGTTCTATGCTCATTTTTTAGAGGAAGAATCACGCTATCTTTCGTACATTTACATCAAATTTCCATGGTGCGTTGGTTTTGTGTGAGAGCGCGCCAAAATTAAATACCCCTTTAAGTGTTAACATCATTTGCTAACACACTGTATTAATCTTATTTCATATTGAATACAATGAAATTGATAATTCAATATAATGAAAGTAACATTCATTTCAGATTCTGTGTAAAAAGAATAAAACAATTTTTCCAGCAAATGTTAATCAGTAATTATTTTTTTAATAATTATCTTAACCATCATGATTTTTTTAATTTTTCATTTTATAAGACATGTTTCATTAGAAGCTGGCTGTTTATATCTTAACTCTTATATACATAATGTTGCTGAGGGTGTTACAAATAATATAATTTTTTTCATCTGAAAATATCTCTTGTAAGTATATATAAATATTTCTATTATTCATTTATTTATTTATTTTTTTAATGTTGAGAAGGAAAAAAATACATATCTACAGTATGAAATTATTAAATTATGTTTTAAGTATTAAAAACTTTCCTGAAGAACATGAATTTAAATAAATGACATGCATATACTATTATTAACAAGCAAATATGAATTGTTTACATGTATATTGATTACGTGTCTTTATTTTTTCCATAAAAATATGATTTCAAATAAATAACATACATTTTTTTTTTTAATTGAAAGTGTTTGAAAATAAGTACTGCCTGTATGTATGCAATTATACATTACTTGTACTAATTTAGAAAAAGAAAAGAAAAAATATAGTGTTTGTTCAAAGTTATAAATTTTATTCTGTGAAAATTGCTCTAAAAATATGATTTTGAATAAATATTTTTGATTAAATAAAGTATTGTGAAATATAGTCGAAATATAAACTTTCTTTAAAAATTTCTTTTAAAATTTGACATGCGCACATTCTTAAAATTCAACATTGTAAATACATAAACATAAAAAAGCTTACAACACAGTTTCATTTATTTAAATACACATAATAAAATAAATATGAGTCAATAATAAACATGGAAATAAATAAAAAATATACTACATTTGAAAAGTTTAAATAATGAGATGTAAGAAAGGCTGTTTTAATATGAATAGCGATAATCAAAAAAATGAAGACAAAATGAATGAACTGTAAAAGATAACTTTTGAATGAAATAAAAAAAAGTTAAATTATCTAATAATGTATGAAATGTAATCGATTAAGAGATTTTTTTCTTAAAAAGTTTTCTGATTGATAAAAGTAACTTGTGTGTTTGTGTTAGTTTTGCTCTTGCTATGTTCAGCTGATAAGAAGAAATTAATGGTGAGATTGTTTTATTTTATTTCATGTTATCTTAATGCTGGACTAACCATTATCACTTCGAATGTTGATCTTTATTCATACTAGCCGGTTATCATTAAACCGGTAGTAGTGTATAACTATCTAATATTCTCATACTGGATGCGGATTTAATACATCATGTCTTCAAAACTGAAAAAAGATACCAAATCTGGTATTAGCAAAACTGCAAGCAACAAAATGACCGCGAAGCTGCCAAAAAACAAAGCATTCTCACTTACCAGTTCGACTTTTCCAAATCTACCCAACAATGAGTCAAACACAGATATATCTACAAAATACAATACTACAACTTCCTCCACAGACCTAGTTACTATGTCAAATCCAACAAACCAGCAAACATCATCCATGTGTTATGCAGGAATTGTCAACAAAGAACCAGTCTTTGACAAAACTCACACAATTGTGATCCCCACTACTGATGGCGTCCGACAGCTTGAATATGTTGAAAAAATCATTGAATTTGTCAACCCTCAGTGGATTAGAGCAGCCTGCCACATGTTGAATCAAAGATTCTGCATCTTTTTCACTTCAAAACAAATCATGGACAACATAGTCAACCAAAACCAAGTTTTAATGATTAATAACTAAACGATTAACATCCATCGCTTAATTAATCCAGCAAAACATATTATCATCTCCCATGTTTGCCCTAGTATCCCAACCGAAGTGATCGAGGACAAATTAAAAAAACATAATATTATTCCTGTATCGCCCATCACCACAATGCGAGTAGGATTTGCATTATCTGCTCTAGCCCATATTCTGACAAACAAAAAGGAATTTTATGTGTCTCCAGAGTCAGTTGCGCTTATACCAGACTAGTAGTCACTCACGATGACACCACCTACTAGATTTTTTTAGTGGAAGAAGGTTTAATATGCTACTGATGTAAGCATAAAGGCCACCTAGCAGCCCAATGTCCAGATCTATTAATGGCCAACGATATGACTCAATCTGCAGATGATTGTACAATTCTGCCCTCTACTGAGGGATCTAAAGATGAAGCACGAATTGACGTCCAGCCCATCGATAAAGGATATCCCACAATCACTCCGATCCCACTATTCAAACAAATGGTCTCTTCTTCCACTTCTTCATCATCAATCAAAACAACTTCAAGAAAAATCCCAGAAAGACACATTCCAACACCTAAGAAGCTGAAACCAGCTGAAGACAAAAATGACATTTTAGTGGAAATGATTAAGGTGGCCAAAGAAGAATTGGAAGAATACGCTGATCATTATGATGTTTGAAGACATCATGCTTGCTATTCTAACACCACCTAGATACAAGGCCTTAGAGTAGGATTCAAAATGGTGGCGGAAGTAGGCTGAGAAATAATTTATGAATTGATCACATTCAGTTCACTATTAAAAACTATTTTGTATATAAATTATGCTATATACTGATTTATCTTATTGTTATCAAAAAATGATAACAAAATTGAAAATAAATATAAAAATTTCATCTAACACATTTGGTTTTTTCCTTATCACTAGAAAAATAAGTCTGAATAAGAAGTATAAACAAGTTGTTTGAACTTAATTTTGATAATTCGTCACTTTTAATTATTTTTAATACATTGAATGAAAACTAACAATTTCTTTAGAATTTAGTTTTACATAGTTTTGAATGCAGTGTGCAATTGTCACAAATTATGAAGTGTATTCACATCATTTTTAGGATTCTGAGCACATGTAATGTATGGAATCCTAATAAGATGGTTTGGAAATGAAAAAAATATCACATAACAATCAATAACTCATGAATGGTTTGATTTATAAACTTTAAATTTGGATCATAAATTACAATTAAATTTTTTTTTAAAACAATCTATAACTTCAAGTTAATCAATTACCTTGGACAGCAAGAACCCTACAACACCATTAAGAATATATAATGTAGAATATAAAACGACTTCAAAAGTCCCTTAAAAGTTTATAACTCATCACCAGATAAACTATTAAAAGTGAAATTGAAAATATAAAACAAAATGCAGAAGCTCTTTCAGGAAGGTAAAAAAACTCGGTTAAAAAGTTGTATAAATCCCTCTTTTGGGCCCAAAAACAACCAAAAAATTATGTTCATGTAAATAATAATTTTAGTAAAAAAGTAGAAAAAACCAAAATGTAAGTATAGCCGAGCTTACAATTTTATATTCTGGTCTTTGCAGCGCTGGAAGCTCAAAATTATGGAAAAAAATATATTTTTCTCAGGCATCTTATGTATTAATGGAAGGATCACAATGTATGTCGCGAACAAAACTGTATTTTATTTTCTTAA
The DNA here is from genome assembly GCA_039619475.1 of Icerya purchasi. NCBI lineage: Eukaryota > Metazoa > Arthropoda > Insecta > Hemiptera > Monophlebidae > Icerya > Icerya purchasi. Next base: position 443,717,797 of record CM077116.1, on the reverse strand, counting down.
CTAAAGTTTTAAGTTATTGACAATTTCAAAAAATTGCAAAAAATTACCTATCTCTTTCTCTTGGTGATGTGAAAACTTTGTTTTGAATTTAGTATTATGTAAATGTATGTTTGGAACTTACATTTATATTGTGCCAACTGACATATTTTTATAAATAAAGAGAAAAAAAAAATACTGAAAGGAATTAATAATTAATAAAATAACTTAATTTTTTTAATACTTCAAACAGTGTTCAAAATTTCTGCTTCTCAATTTTGAAATGTTACAAAAATGGCTTCATCTGCATGAACACAATTTTGCAGATAATGATTAGAAATTCCAAGATTATACTCTTAAAATATTAAATTCGTGCTTAAAACTAGCCGTTTTTGTAATCTTTTCTATTACTGAAGTTTAAAATCCTCACATTTCAAAAATTAATTTTATCAATTTGCATTTTATGTTTATTCTGTATACTAAATATAAAGTTCATTGTACAGACTGTTTTTAAATTACAGAATTTCAAATATTTCATCATAATCAATGTGAAAATTATAAAGATTCAATTTGTACTTCATGTGAACCTATTAAATTTTTTAAAATATAATACACATAAATAAAGAAACAAGCAAAATTAATTATTAGAATGAAAATTTTGAATTCAATAAATACATAACTAAGTAGTAAGTTTATTCATGATTACACATTACAGTAATAGTAACAAAAAAAAAAAAAAAAACAAATATTATAAACAAAATTAATGAACAGAAGTCCTGAAAAGGACTATTCCTAATGAATAACAATGAATACACAAATAAATATAAATAAGTAAATAAACAATTATATATATACATATGTACGAGGTCTGTCCAGAAAAAATCCGACCATATTTTGTTTAATCAATTTATTTTTCTTTTTTTTACAATCTTCGAGGTAGTCCCCTTTGAAGTCCACAACCTGTTGCCAACGTTTTTTCCATTTGTTGAAGCACTCTGAAAACGCCGTTTTTGAAATCGCCTTGAGTTCGCGTGCCGCATTCTGCTGTATTGTTTGGAATGTCGTCAAATCTCTGCCCTTTCAGCGGTAACTTTAGCTTTGGAAATAGCCAAAAGTCGCAGGGGGCTATGTCTGGGCTGTAAGGTGGTTGGCGAAGCTGCTTGATGCGATGTTTTTCCAAAAATTGCTGAACAAGTTGCGATGAGTGCGCCGGAGCGTTGTCGTGATGGAGAAGCCAGTTTCCGCTGCACCAAAGATCGGGTCGTTTTTTTCTAATTGACTCACGCAATCCCTTCAAAATTTTAAGTAGTACTCCTTATTAATTGTCTGACCTCGTGGAGCAAATTCATAATGAACAACACCCTGGTAATCGAAGAAACAGATCAACATTGACTTCACATTGCTTCTGCTCTGACACGCTTTCTGTGGTCGCGGCTCGTTTGCGGTCTTCCATTGTGGTGATTGGTGCTTTGTTTCGGGGTCATAGCCATAAATCCAACTCTCGTCACCAGTAATGACCTTTTTAAGAACATTTTCATCATCTTCGACCAGTTTTAAATTTTCTTTAGCGATTTCTAAGCGATGGAGCTTCTGGTCAGCTGAGAGCAATTTTGGAATGAATTTGGCGGCGACGCAAACCATACCCAAATCCTTCGTCAAAATTTCTGATACCGAACTTTTTGGAATATTTAGGTCATATTCTAACTCACGTACAGTCAAACGACGATCTTCTTCAATTGCAAGTCGCACGCGTTCTTGTGGTGGAAGGCCGGCCGGATCGAGCATCGCTTTCTGCACTTGGTCGACTGCTCTCAAATCGATTATACCACTGCTTCATCTGGGTAACACCCATACATTCACTACCGAAGGCTTTTCTCATCATTTGATACGTTTTGGTGTGCGAAAAATCATTTCGAACGCAAAATTTAATGCAATAACGTTGCTCCAATCTTTCAGTCATTTTCACTGTTATCAAAATCTGCCGAACGAAAAAAACATCACATAAATAAACAACAACAGCGCACCAACTATGAACCGCCCGGCCTTGAAACTATGAATGGAACTTCACAACGAGTCAGTTTACAACATACTGCCGCGTGGCTATGCTGCAGTTCTAGTGGCGCGAGATTTGAATTTTGGTCGGATTTTTTCTGGACAGACCTCGTATGTACACTCACATGCACACACTCAATACAATATTATATTTTACAAATTAAATCAAATTAACAATAGAATTTTACAAAATTTATAATACTAATCCATTTATATAAAAAATACAGTAAACTAGTGAATAGTTTTAATCCTTTTAAACTGGGGTGTACTTTTTTTTTTTTTTTAACATCATTACATTTTTCAACATAATTACTTAAAAATATGTTTGCAGCCGTTTGTAACATAACCTTCATCATATTTTGTAAATTATGATTAAGGCAACTGTATCTTAAAAATAAGCAATCTGTTGGAATATTATGAAAACTTAAAGACTAATACACCTCTCTGATCACTCTGTTGTAAAAAAATGTTTTCAGCTTTTAATGATATTAGTTTTTGCATAGTAATGTAAATGTACGAGACAAACTGAACAACATCTTTTTGGGATAACATAACCCCCCTCTGTCAGTTGAACTTATTAAACTAATATTTACATCTTGAGAATCAATTAATAAATAATATTTATAATATTTACAATTAAACCTTCTTAATTACTGCATGTGAGATATACTCACTTATATAAGTTAGTAAAGGCCATTCTAAATCGGATATATCATCAATATCATCCTCATCCACATTGCAGTGTTCATGTAAAACTTGTAGAACAGTAATGGAGGCAACTGTTTTCGATGTAAAGTTCATTAAATTACATGAATCCATAGATGCGGTATTAATATTTATTTCTCTGTAACTTTGGGAATGCAATATAATGGGCAAAGCAGTTTGTATTCTGAGCTTATTTTCTGATTCAAACAGCTGTCAAAGCAATATATGGTACTGCGAACCAGCCAACTGCCAATATTTTTGGAATCTTCTAAACAGTCTGTTTGAATTTTTCTGCATAGAAAATAAGCCATTTTCTTCTTGATTAGGCAATGCTCTGCCATTAACATGAGAGACAAAGTAGTATGCTCCAAAGCAAAATGAGTTTCTTTGGTTAACATGCCATTCGAATAAAGCTGCTTCCACATTTGCTGCAGCCATTTCAGAAATTCTTTCAGATATTCGATATGGCATGAATTTTTCTTAATCGGCTCTTGAAACTCATTTCGCAACCTTACTCCTTTGTAAGTGGTCTTCATATTTACTATGTCCCACCAATTGCAAATAATATTTATGTAATCTGCTGTCCCCTTCCAGCTTGAAAAACATCTTTTCTGATCTATTGCATTTAATGCTATCGCTATATTTTTATTAAATATATTTAATGCTAAAGATACATTTTGCTGTTCTATTGATGACGGGAAAAGCGATTTCAAAGATAATGAGACGCCATATTTCAGTAAGCTATGCCGTTCTACTGCATGCATTTCCTTCAATGCATTAAACGAAGCTAATTCTTCAATATCACAGGAATTAAAATTTGGGTACCTCATTTCTTGATTCGTTTTATTTAGCCAATTATTTCAAATACATTTTATTATGTGCACACTGTCAATAATAAAAAACAGTTTCCAAGACATATCCTGAGGGTGGTTGTACACATTTTGCATCAATGGTGGATTGTTGTAAAAAGACATTGCCTTTTTATTAATGCTATTGTTGTCTGTTTCAACCCCAAGTATTTCAAAACCTAGATTTTCTAAGTTTATAATTATTTTTTTAATATATAAATGCAGTTTATCACCATCTATTTTAGTTGTTGGTAATACATGTACAGCATCTTTATAATTTGACATGATGCTATTAACCATAAAAACAAATGCACTTGAACATAATTTATTACTTTCAATAACATTGCCAACAACACTCCCACCCTTATAATCCAGACCCGGTTTTAAATGGATTTCATCTATTAATAACATGCAACATTTATCATTGGTCTGCAATAAATGGAATTTGGATGATATATAATTTAATATATTATCCTCATTTTGTTCTTGCTGTGGATTTGTAGCAAACTTCCTACACAGCGATTTAATCATTGACTCATGGGGTACAATTAAATTTCCAGATCTTCTAATAAATTTATACCCATGAGGAGATACTGACTGCAATAAACTACAGAAGATCATTAACTGCCATGTATATTGAAATTTGTTATTTGCAACATCTAGAAGATTCACCTGTTCTTTTAAAAAATCAATTGAACTTTGGTGTTCTGGAAATAGTTTTAATAAATTGTCAAAACAACTAACAATGTTGTTGATATTTTCCTCACAAGTTGGTTCAGGTTGAGTGCAACTGGAAACTCTCATGTATACTTTATGTACTGTTGTATTCCCAAATGAATACAACAACATCAATCAACTTATTTCCAGTGAGAAATAAATTAGAAACGTTTGGATATGATTTCGATCTTTATTCTACTAAAAAAACAAAAGTGATGACTGAATTTTACGGTAATTACAGATTTAAAGATAACGAAGTGTAAGCCTGTGAGGGCACGATTAGTGCCACAGCGGCGAAAATTCTAATCGGCCAGACTTATTTGGTTAACGGTTAAACTGTACTGTGGAGACTTACTTTCAGCAAAAGTTTCGCCTGTTGTATTCCCAATGGAATTACTATGACAATGATCTAATACTCAAGTTAACTGTATTTAATAAATAGACTAACAAACTTAATATCTTGTTTATTATTATAAATTATGATAACATCGGAGACGCCACGATTACATGAACTGATCAATCACTGATAATCCTAAATCCTAAATTACCACCGATTAAAACAACCAAAGATAAACTTTAGTGTCAACCAGGCAGACTGGATTCGGTATGGAACAATTTGGGTAACACCCAAGATACAAATCTGAATTATCCATAAATAATTATATCTTATATATCAAGTGCGCTCAAACAATATGTGACAAAAGGGAAAATACATAAGCTTGGAAGTTTATCAATAAGACACGAGAAAAGAAGTAAATAACGAATCGAGTGCGCTGACAACAGTTAGATTAGCTTACGTCAGTGTATTTATAAATATTAGTGCTGCGGTGCATCAAAACAGAAAGTTACAACGGCCAGGACACAACACTCCCCCCTCCTTATAATAAAAATAAATAAAATAAAAATGAAGGAAGAAGCGGGGTCGAGTGAATACCAAAGTGTGTTTATATACAACGAAAGCGAGAGCGGAATTCTTACGAAGTTTTATTTATAGTTTTTTTTTTCTATTTACAACTTATAATAACGCCGGGGCACTGTTCTAATGAGGATGCTTGCTCGGCATGAGGGGTTTCTGGAATAGATGATGGGGCAGACTCCTTGTAGTTCCTTTGGCGGTGTTGCGGGGAAAAAGCTCTTCGAGCTACGTACAGGATGAAAACGATAATGACGGTGGTGATGATAGTCACAATGGAAATTTAGGAGATGCTAGAAATACTGGAACGGACGTCCTCTGAAGGGTGGGTGTTTAGGATGTTGAGTACAGCAGAGAGTTCTTCATCAACGGCATCAAAGTTTTCAAAGGAAGGCTCTCCCAGCTGAAGTGTATGGGGTTTATGACGAGTTTGATTTCTTCGATTCACCCAAGTTTCCCACAATTTCCCCAAAATTCCCCCCCCCCCCGTGCGTTCCCCTACACATTTCCGATAAACTGATCAGATTATTAATTAACATAAGTATATTAATTAATGTCTGAAAGTAACCCAAGTCTCCGACCCCCCCTCCCGCCCACTGCGTTACCGCGGTTTTTCAAAATTCCGGGCTTAAGTATGAAAATTCCAAAATGTAACCCAAGTATGGTATTTAAAGCCAAAATTTAACCCAACACCCCCGTTCGCCCCTCACACATATATTCACCACAACGTTAACCTCCATGGAAGCGCACGCGCCGTTCCCCCGCACGCTTCGATCTCCGCCACAATATCACACCCGCATACACACGCGTTCCGTTTCCGATACCGCGTTTTTTTTTTTTTTTTTTTAATATTTCAAAGTCTACATATACATAATATAAAATTAGTCTAAGTATATTTTTTATTATATTTATAATCTTGCATGCATGTTGTCATGACCTTGAATTCTTTCGTGTGACAATCGAAATTGTGTCTGCAGGAAATCTTCCCCTTCATATCTTTTGCAGAAACCTGTTCACATGTACACACCTACACACCTACACACAAACACATATAACCCTATGAACACCTGCAATCTTCGATCGCGCACACATGCAGTCAACTTTCACCAAAGGAATGTGGTTTTTCTGATACAACCCTCCCCTTTTCAAAAGCAAGCATCGAGCTAGAATGTCGAACGGATCTGATCGTGCAGTCAGTATTAGTGGTATGTTAAACGTGTGGAATTTGTTGAAGCTGTGTTCCTCACGCGTTTTTAAATTATTCTCAAGAACGATAAAGTCTGTAATTTCCTACGTACTTTCTCTGTTTCTTTCGTTCTTTGTTTTCTGTATTTTTTCTCTCTTATTGCTCGTTATTTTTTTCGTTCTTATTTTCTCTCTTTTTTTTAATATAAATATTACAATAATAATCGAATATGAATAACAACACTGAATCGAACGTCGATAATGTCGCGGATTTCATTCAAAATTTTTTCGTAAATGATAACGATAATGCTATGTTTCCAGACGATTTCCCGAATATACATATGCCGCCGCTAGCAACAGAAGAATCATCACTACAAGTACCGTCGCAACATTCGTTCTCAGATTTTGTTCCATTGGTTACATCAACACCTTTAGCATCACCGGTAATGTCACAAGATATGCAATCTCCACCGTTAACGCAAGTACCTTTTGTACAAGATGAAAAAGAATATAGCCCATCAATGTTAGAATTACCCAAAGAAATATTTAACCGAAAAGCAGTCGTCTATGTTAAAGACCCTAACGATTCTGAAAATAAAAATAGTTTCATGTATGCGGTTTTAGCAAAATTTACATCAAAACCATCATCGATGTGGCAGTACAATATTCTACAGAAAGTATACGATTTCAGCTTTATTCACTTACCGATCCAATCGCTAGCTGATATTGAAACATTTGAAAGAATAAACGCCGTATCAATCAACTTATACAAGCTGATAGAAACCGACTATACAGATCAAAGTACATACAAGTATAAAATAAAAGCTGTGTACGCCTTCCGAAAAAATCATAGTTTGTTAAATCATAAACATCACACAAACATATTGTATTGGGGATCTAATGGAAATTACCAATTCGCGTGGATAAAAAAATTCAGTCGATTGTTGCGAATCCAGTCGCCGAAAGCTAAATTTGTTTGCTGGTCATGTCTCGAATCTATGAATACCGATTACGAACATAATAATACTCACCGATGTGACGCGGTCAGTTGGCGTAATATGCACTGCATGTAAATAAAGACTATTTTTCTTATTTATACATATATTTTTTTTAAAAAATCCTTTTTCACTGTTTCATACAAATTCATGTAAACTGTATAATATAATATAATAATATAATAAATATTTCTCAATCATATACATATTTTTTTTATTTTTTCATAAACTTAAAATTATTTTAAAATTTTAGATTTTACTATAGTTGATAATATATTCCCTCACTCCAGTCTGTATTAAAGCCTCTTGATCTTTACGTTAAATTTACGAATCCATAGCACGTAACCGTTTTGTTAAAATATCTGCTTTTACAGATAGCTCAGTGGAATCGACAATACGATCAGCTTTTTCCTTTTTAATTTCTTCACGAACTTTATCAATCATCTCCATAAAATGCTTTTTAATTTCTTCACGAACTTTATCAATCATCTCCATAAAATGCTTTTCAATTTCTTCACGATCCTTATCATTCGATTCTTTAAAACTTTTTTCTATTTCTTCGCGCTGTGCATCCATTTTTTCCTTAGTAATATGATTATCCATCAATACGCACACTTTTGCATTCAAGCCATTTATTAAGCCTCCAAATATTTGAATTGGACCTTTCACATCATTTTCATGTTTTGAAACTCGCGTAGTTAACGATGAAAGATCACTCGAAACCGTATTTAATTTATCCGTTAGTTTTTTAATTTGTTCTTCATACATCGAAAACTTAAATATTGTATCATCTTTAAATTTTCCCGCTTCTTCACTCAACATATCAATATTACCCTTATGAATCTCGATATTCATAATATTATCGCTTATTTTTTTATCTAAATCTTTATGCAAAAACATAACTTGAGCGTGTAATGCAGCATTTTTTTCCGCAACAAGCGAATTCAACTGCTCTACTTTTTCACGTACATCATGTATTTCCGCAGCTGTGAGCGTTTTCATCTGTTTGTAAGATACAACCTCAGACTCTGATGGTACATGTTGCAACATACTAACGTTTAATAACCGTTTTCCTTTAAAATTATAATTTCCATTCGAATCTAAAACAATACTTGCACTTTCTGAAGATGCACCATCTGGCATATATTTTCCGCTCTTATGAAGTGGCATGACTAAATATTTACTAAAACACTATTATCGATCCAGGAATTTTCTGAACTCGGGAATCCTAACCACTTAACCAACGATTTTCTGCCTTGACGTCTAATAACACGTTCAATTAAATACACATCAGGGTAAGATGTTTTTTGTAATTCTTCCGCATAAAAAGTACCAACTAACGGTTTACCAGTCCTATCTTTTAACGTATACGTCATAGGGAAAGTAGAATTCACTGTATTTATAGTAAATAATTCACCAGTCCAGTTAGGAGTATATCCTTTCTCTAATAATGTTTTAACTTTACTTATACGAACTACATCACCAACTTTAAAAATTTTTGATTTGCTCGGGGGAGAGAATCGATCAACATCTTTACTACATTCTCTTGCAATATTTTCTGCAACTTGTTTTTCAACGTTCTTATTTACATCAGCAGGGGCAAATTTTATCGTACAGTGTATTTTCGTATTATATTTTCGGGTAAGTTCATTTAAAACTTGTAGCCAACGTTTATTACGATTAACAGTAAATTCTTTCCATATCCAATTCTTTATTGTACGATTAAAACGTTCTACAATACTCGCTTTAAGCGGTGAATGGGTGCTATACAAATTAATATTATTACGATTTAAAACAGCTCGTACTTGTGGATTATAAAATTCTGTACCCTGATCTGTTTGCAAATGATTAGGAGCTTCAACACCTCTTTCAGCTAAAATTTTTTCCAACGCTTTAGCAATTATCGAACCACTCTTTTTCTTTATAGGAATGGTCCATGCATATTTAGAAAATGCATTTATTACGGTTAATATAAATTTATGTCCTCGATTAAATCTTGCATATTGAGACATATCAATCAAATCAGCTTGCCATAAATCGTTTATGCCTAAAAGTTGCACACATCGTGTAGGATAACGTTTTCGCGCAGGTTTATGAAGTTCGTCAGCTATACCGCATTGTAATGATTTTGATGCAGATGTTTTTTTCGTGGGCATATTTTTTTCTAATACTACTAATCAATAAGGTAACTTAATATATCCTTCTTCAGCCAACTCTTCCTCGATTGCTAAAATTTCGTTGTCTACACCTGTATTACCACTTTGTTTAGATGCGTGTAATAACTGTAATCGTTCAACTAATTCATTAGGATCGTTCCAATACTCAATTCGTGGTCTTTTAAGGCTTATTCCGGGCATATGAGAAATTTTTCGTTTAGTTATAGACTTTTCATAACCTTTTCCGCTACGTACACCAGGTTGAAATAACGGTCGAATTACATTCTTATATTTCTGATTGGGAAGACCTTTCAACGCACCATTACCACGCAAATGAGCTCCTGTAAATTCTAGTAATTGTTTATATATCTGTAAATCATTGTCATCATAGTTGTTTTTATCTACTCTCGTCTCCAATAGCAAATGCATTACTCCTGTAGTGTACGGAAATTTCGCACGATTCTTCCCTTTTCCTAAATATATTTCTCCGCGATCTTTATTCCACGAAATTGTTGTTGTACCCAACATATATTCATCAGCAATAGGATTAAACTTTATTCCAAAAATGATGTCTTTGGGTATAGGGTCATCTCCGTCAATACGAAAAGTACCCGTTTCACTTATATTAAACGGTTCATTTTCAATTTCTTCATCTATATCTTTCCTTGGAGTACTATGCACTAGTTTTCGTTTCGCAACCGGAGAATTAATTATTGTATCAACAACCTTTTTCATCCCCTTTGGTTTTTGTATTGCTTCTCGAATCTCTGTTAATGGTTTCGTAATAGGTTCAAGCACTGCAGCTGAAGTATTTGTAATAGATTTAGTCGCATATTTATTCATTATATCAGTACGTATCTTTTCCAATTCAGTTTTAAGTTGTAATTCATCCTCTATTTTTCTTTTAACACTATTCATCGCCATCTTTTCCGTCTTCAATCACTATAAACTCGTCAAAACCACGACGAAACCGCCCTTTATATAGTTCGCTCTCCTTATCAATCACTAAAAATCTGTGTTTATTCTTCCAACAAGTTTTACAAAGTTTCTTAAAAGTCTTAAACGAACACATACCATTAACATGTTCATCATATATATGTCTTATATTTATATCATCTTGAGCAAAGACAAGTATGAAATTAGCATTATCACGTATCATATGTTTAGGAATCATTACGTATGTTTGACACAAATAGAAAGTATCTACGTTTTTATGACGACCCATCGAAAAGTATTGTTTTACAACAGGTTGATCTCTGCACGCTGGTATATAGTCAAATATAAATATAGAATTCTGATTAATCGCGTCAGGTGTTATTAAATTTACATCATCAGTAAATGTTTGATATCCAATCTCAGGCGTAGACTTATATATCGTATCTAACAACTTATATTTCGGTTGATATAAGGAAGTACTATATATGTATACATTTTCGTAACGCAACCCATTCGAGTGTGTTAATAACATAAATAACGAATTTGTTTTTCCACATCCGCTCGGGCCAATAATTAAACATCTTATATTATTTGGGAACAACGAGCCATGTTTATAACGTTCTAACGTATCACTACCTTCTACTAGTGTTAGCACATTACTTATAGGTAATATAGTTGATTGCTTTTCAATTTTCATTTTAGCTTATTTTACTGATTTAATAATCACCATCAACACCGAATAAAAAGTATAAATACACCTATATATAGCGTTAAAACTCGCAGACTCGTGTGATAAAAAGTATATATATAGAAAAATATTTCTAAATATGGCGAGAAAACGAAAAGTTAACGTGTTAAAAAAGAACATAAAGCATGGTCGTGGTCTGGGAACTGTGTTGAATAGAGTTATAGATAACCTTCCAGTACAATTACATTATCCTGGTTATAATTATTTGGGACCTGGTACAAAGTTAGATCGTCAACTAAGTCGTGGTGTAACAGGTATAAACCCACTGGATGAAGCTGCTAAAGCACACGATATAGCATATAGCAAGTATTCTGATAATAAAAATCGAGCTGAAGCGGACAGATTATTAGAAAATAAAGCTTGGGAACGTGTTAAAGCATCCGATAGTAGTTTCGGGGAGAAAGCGGCTGCCTGGATAACTACGAATGCTATGAAAGTAAAACGTAAATTAGGAGGTGGATGTCGTTCTGGTAAAAAACAAGCAGCGAAAAGGAAAACCAAATCAAAATCATCGAAAAGAAAAAACTTATATTTCAGAGACGTGTTAAATGTAGCACGGAAAGCTGTTCGAAAAGAAAAATCTCTTAAAGGACGTATGAAAAAAGGGATTACAGCCGTTAAAAAATTAAACCCTATAGTAGCTGATAATGAAAATGTTCGAATTATTCCGATTACCAAAACTGGAGGAGCTCTTCCCCTTATCCCCTTATTAGCAGGTATTGCTACATTGGGTGGAATTTCATCGTCAGTATCATCAATAGCAAAAGCTGTGAAGGATGTAAATGATGCTAGAAAAAGTTTTAAATCAGGCAAAGGTCCACAAATTGATAAAAAGATTGGCAAAGGACTTTATTTACGACCATATCGAAGTGGTCTTGGTTTATATTTAGCTCCATATAGTGGCGGATCGAGACGTAATCAGTTTTTCGAGGTTAACTCTATACCTAGCAATAGAGCGTTAACAAATTTAGATATTTTATTTTACGCGAAAAAGTTAAAAATTCTGAATTTTAGAGGAGTTTTTGATCGAGATGGGTTGCCTACCAAACCTAAGAAAAACGAGTGCGCGATTGTTAATATGGATTCGCAAAAAGGTTCTGGAACTCACTGGATTGCATACAGAAAATGTGGAAAACGTGCAGAATATTTTGATAGTTATGGTAATCTACCACCCTCCATAGAGATAGTTAAATATTTACGCAAATACGACCCAAAAGTTGAGATTTTATACAACAGATGTGCATATCAAAGTTATAATACGGTTAATTGTGGAGAACTATGTTTAAGATTTCTAACAAATACATTACCCGCCCCATTTGATGTTCGAAAACATTAAAATTTATATATAAGCGTGTACATTTATAAAAATTTTTCGATTACTGTATATATTATTATACGAATACAAGTTTGTTTAAAAAAAAATATAGTTTGCGATTTTTTATTATTACATCGTCATGTCGTACTTATTTCAGTTAAGTGGTAAAAAAGGTAATTTGAACAGTAATATATATCCTCCATTATTATTAACAAATAATCGTCAGTGGAGTATTGGATTAGTTTCGTTAACAACATATCATTCTATACATAATATCACGCCTGAATGTAATACGTTATATTACTACGATTCTGCTTTTGCAGTAAAAACGAATGAACCTCTGAAATTTATTATATTACCTAGCGGATGTTATGAAGTGGCAGATATTGAAGAATACTTACGAGAACATTTAGATGATAGTATTATTATAAAAGGTGATGAAAGAACGTTAAAGTGTCTTATGCAAAGTAAATATTACATACAATTTACCGGACCACGGAGTATTGGGCCATTATTGGGTTTTGATGAAGTTTCAGATGTTTTACATCCTCTAAAGAAACATACGAGTCCTAACACCGTACAAATTACTCCGATAAATATATTAAATGTATATTGTAACATAGCAACAGGAGGATATACGAATGGAACATCGTCTCATCTCATTTACAGTTTTCCTTTAAATATAGCACCTGGATATAAAATTTCTGAAACCCCGAAAACGATTATTTATTTACCCGTGAATACGGATTATATTTCAGAGTTAAATGTATATATAAAGGACCAAAACGGGAATATCGTTGATTTTGCTAGTGAAGATTTGATTATAAATTTACATCTAACCAGTTCGTAAACGTCTTAATAAAGCTGCATTAATAACGTTTAAAATGCCTGTTATATACACTAATAAAAGTATATATAAACCTTCTCAAACGCACGTTCGAAGCGATGAAAAGTATATAAATAGAGAACGAAAAAGAAGAAAAGCGTTGAGTAGAAAAAGTATTTGTGTGCTCAAGTCGTTGGGTTATAGTGTGTTAGTTGAGTAAGATAAATCATAAATTAGTTCAGTGCAGTATAATGGAACATATACTACAAATTGATTCAGCCAATACCCTTACAGACGATACAGTTGCCAGTTATGAAATACATACTCACAAACCTTATGCCAGTTCAAAATTTGATCTTAGCGATGAAATACGAATACCTGTTCAGCAACAGGATGTTATTACTTTACCGTCAGAAAGTTATTTACTTCTACAAGGTACAGTTTCCCCATCTGTAAATTTTTCAATGAATGGTCCGTTATTTTTATTCTCTGAATTACGGTACGAAATTAATGGAAATACTATAGAATGTGTACGACACCCTGGAATTACTACTCTCATGCGTAGATTATTATGTTCGGAGAATATCAAATCAGATTACAATTATAGTACATGCGCTCTAAATACGGAAGAATTAAAAGTATTTACACGAGAAATTACTGATACATCATCCCCCTCAACATCGTCAGGTACCGGAGCCAAATTGTTGTTGGAATTTCAATTTATTATTCCTTTATGGTACATATTTGGTTTTGCCGAAGACTACAGACGAGCTATCGTACACGCAAGTCAAGAAATTGTTCTCATCCGTGCCAACAGTGACAAAAATGCCTTTACCGCAACAGACGATAAGTCAATTAATGTAACATTTCAAACAATTGCATGGCAACTATCGTTTGTTAAATTGAGCGATCGAGCGAAAATATCCTTACTTAACAGAATAAAGAAGATAAAGCACGTGCCTATTCAATTTAGAGCATGGTCTCTTTCTCATCAACCGGCTCTGCCTACTGTTTCAGAACACAGTTGGGTAATTAAATCATCATCAACCGTAGAACGCCCTCGATTCATTATTATTGGATTTCAAACGAATAAACAAAATAATTTAACCAAAGATAGTTCAACATTCGATCATTTGAATATAACTGAAATTTGTGCATACATAAATTCAACGAGATATCCTTACGAAGTAATGAATTTAGATTTTGCTCGAAAAAGATTTGGAAACCTATACTTGTTATATGCCAATTTTCAAACAATGTATTATGGAAAAGAACCGTCGCACCCTGCTGTGAGTGTAGAAGATTTTCTTAATAAATACCCCCTTTTCATCATACCATGTAACTTTCAAAATGAGCTCTTAAACGACGGTAGTACGCTGCAGATTAGAATTGATTTTAAGACGCTTAATAATGTACCTTCAAACACGTCATGTTACGCTCTTATTATACATGATAAATCAACCAGTTATAATGTATTGGAATTGTGAATATAAAAGACACCGTTTTACAATTTAGTATTTGTTGTTTTATGGTTGTGTAAACACAAATTTTACACGTGTTAAGTTTTTTTACTTTTGTATTTTTCAAAGTAATAAAGTTATTTTTTATAAAAAGTTTGTTTCGTTGTTGTAATTATTAGTTAGTAACGATGAATAATAGTATGTACGAAGTTATAATTGATTTTCAATGTTTTAAAAATAATTATAATGCATACATAATTAAAGAACTAGCGATTTTAAGTCTGGATGGTGAAATACAATTTCATCAAATTTATAAACCACCGTTCGATTGGAATATATTATCAAATAGTAAAAGACGTACAAATTGGTGGCTTACGCGAAATTACCATTCTATTCCGTGGAATGCCGGAGATTCTGATTATAGAAATATATCGATCGATTTGGAAAATGTTTTAATTAGATTCCAGCCTTTAAAAATTTACGTTAAAGGAGACGCAAAAGTTGAAACTATATGGGAAAAATTTATGGAATCATCGATTTCAAATTACGAAATAATTAATTTAGAAACGCGTTATGCTATGCCAAATTTACGAAATTTAAACAATAAATACCACGCTATTTCAAATGTTGTAAAATGTGACGCGCACACTGACGGAAAAACTAATGCATGTTCGTTACAAAATGCGCATGTAATGATGAAATGGTTCGATATGAATGTTAGACCAGTTTTATCTGCATTAAAATACCCCATACATGAAATGCTGGAGAAAACTACCGCGGAGATATTAATCGCAGAATGCCCGGATAAAATTTTCGAATTATATGATAAACTACCTGAAATGATGAAGAATAATGAAAATATTAAAAAATATTTACCATGTTCTAAACATAACAGTTTTGATATACCAGATTCATATCCTCTTACTAGAGTGCATGCATCATTAATTAAAGATTGTAAACAATGCAAACATGAATCTTTTACTGATTTTATACATGAAATGATTCATGAAACTAAAGATGACACATTTTTTGATGAAAATGTCGTTTGCGATTGCGGAAAATGCGAAGTTGTTTTTAAAATGTTTCCTGACGATTAAATTTTTTTTCTTTTTTAAAAATTTCGTTAATATTTTAGTTAATAAGATTTTCTTTTTTAACACATGATGTTTTGTAAATTTATATATAGAATCATGAAATATACTTGATTTATTTTCATATATATCGTTTTTACTTTTTTCACTTCTTCCCCATATGCTTCACATTAATGCTAAAACATACACACATATAAACACGTACATAATGAAATGAGAGAAAACATTTATTACATGCCTTATAAAAACGTAAAATATATACATGAAATGAGCGATGAACGAGTATACAAAAAGTGAACAATGATAAAAAAAAAATACATGCATGCAAATGAAAAAAAAATATATACAAACAGTACGAATAAACTAAATACGTTAATTATTATTATTCCCGATAATATGAAATTTTGATGTAAAATTTCTGTATGGATTACACATTTGTTTGAGGGGGATATTATATATCTCTCGATTTATTATAAATACTGTAATGTTACGAACACTATTTTTGTATGCTATACGCATTTGTTTGTATTTATTCAATTTATTTTTCTTCTTTTTAAGCTTCAAACATCTTTTTTTTACTCTTTCAGTTTTAAAAATATACAATTCAGGGGCGAAGTATTTTTTATAAATAATCCCGAGTTCTAAATATTGATCTTCTAATGATGGTGCCTCATCAATAAATCTATTAGAATACGCATCTAAATCGATACAAATATTACTGGTTTTTCACAACTTTTGTTCCATACAAATTAAAGTGTTAAACCTTTCGTTATACCACTCTGCCATGTTATAAATAAAACAATCTCTCACCCCGTTAAAAACAGACTTATCGTGATAATACGTTATTTTCTTTTTCTCAAAAACGTTCGATATCCTTCCATAATAGTATAAATCTGTTTGTGGATAAGTGGATTTATCGAAGTCGATTTGAAATAACTCTTTTGCCGTTGAATTGAAAACGAAATACATTTTTTATTTTTGTAAACAACGTCCTAAAACAAAAAAGAATAATATCTATTAGAAAAATTAATTTTTAAAAGCCCCTCGAAACTCTTTATATTTTATTATTTCTTCAGGACCTCTCAAACAAATTGTAGATTTATATACAAAAATTTTACAAATCGAATCAGTTTCATATACATAATCAAATAAAATCATCATATGCTGAAAAAATTGTTTCAAATCTAGTGGTGAGTTATATCGACCAGAGTGTGAAAAAATAAACCTTCTTATTCCTTGCTTATATGCTGAAATTAAATACGATTTTATATTAGCATTGTTCATTTTAAAAAAGCATACGATTTCAACAGATTTCTTAAAAGTTATCTCTTCTTCACTCGTAATTTTTTTATTATCAATAACATATAATCTTTTTCGAATTGTAGGTATCATACGCTTATATATATGTTTATTTGTTTTAGCCAGACTGATAACATCCACAATTTCCATGTAACTTGCAATTTCTTCCAACATTTCCGTGGGAAAATTTTCCATAATTAATCTATAGAAAATTTTTTTTTAAGTTTGGTTTTTTTTGTTCTGAAACAAGATTATAAAAGATATGAACAAATTAAACGAGATTATATTCGAAAATTAAACAATAATTATATACATTTTACACAACTGGTTCAGATTTTGAAAAAAGTTCATCATTACCAGTACTTCAAGTTAAGAGGGGAAGATAGAGGTAGATAGAGAAATAAATTAAATAAACGTAAATCGAAAAAGATCGGAAAAAGACAAAAAATATGTAGGAAAAAAATATATACAATAGAATGAACGAGCGAACGGATATTGATGGAAAAAGGAAAAATATATACAAAAATATATATATGTATACAACAAATATTTTATGTATGTATAAAAATATATTTACAAAAATTTAAACGAAAACATAAAAAACGAACGGACGGACGGATGGAAAAAATATATACAAATATACACAACAATATACAAAAATAAATACAAAAAATTAATCTAAACGAATACGTTTAACTGGTGGACTCGAATCAACAGTATTTTCACCATTGCTGGTCCCCGCATTATTATTATTAACATTACTTAAGGCCATATGACCTATAGCTAATGTGTGTATATTATTTTCTAACACGACCCGTTTGTCATCTAAGCCACTGATGGCTAGCTTCGTAGATCGAATCGTGTATATTTCGTGTTTAAAACTTCTTATTAAATATGCTGTACGGAAATTTTCGGCGGAAATATTATTGTTATTAAATATACTTGCTTTATATTGATCGAACGTAATTTCATTTTTTGTAATATTATATGGAATTCCTTTACATTTTGTAATTATTTTATTTTCGTCTACTTTTATACTATATACTTTTGATCTTAACCCTACAAATGCCTTCACCGGAATACCATTTAATTCGTCTTTAAACTTCCCCAGTTTTTTTTTATTCTCTAACGAATAACAAATATGATCACTGGGGTAATCACTCGTATCGAAATAATTTAAATTATTATACATATCTTTATACACATCGGGAGTTATTATATTATAAACTAAACTATCTGTATCAGTGTACAATAAACTTAACTTATTATTGCTATACATTTTTAACATTACATCATAATGAAAACTATACATAACATGTTTACTTATATCTAATATTGACATTCCTACAAATATTGGTTTATTAAATAATATTTTTTTCTGGTTCCGGTGAACAGCACATAAAAATGGTTCTTCGGAAATCATCGTATGGTCCTTAAATCTAGGGTTACTAACTAGTTTAGTAAATTTAATTTCATCGGCGACGAGCTTAATATCTAATATATTCCTAATGTTCTGCAAAGTTTTTCCAAAAACACTATTATTAAGGAGCTTCCAAAGGTTCTTCTCGAACTCATTGGTAGCTTTTTGATGTAAACTAGTATTGAGATCAATATATTGTTTAAGCCAGCGCAATTGGTTAAACGATACGCCGCGATGAATTTTTTTTAGTATAAGTCCGTGATTTAAAGCTAATTTTAAATATTTAACATGTACGATATAATTATTTTTATGTTCCAGTGTTGCAACTAATTTTTTTACCGCTCCTTTCTTCGAGACCGCCTTCCTTTCTGGAAGGAATGGTAAATCGTTATGCATTTCGTGTAGAGTTGAGGGATACTCAATGTCTACCTCAAATACATAACCAGTCTCACCGTCCAGATCGATATTATTAAAATTAAATTGTGTAATTTCTTGTTCAGTCATCCATTTGAATCCCCCTATAGGAAGGGGTTCACTCATGGCATAACCATACAAATTATTTGCGTCTAAATATAAAATATAATTATTTTCTTCAGACAACGATGAAGAAGACGACGAAGACGAAGAGGCCGGTACGTTATTATTAATCGTAATGTACGGGTTACGGGCCTCGCAATATCTTTGTACGCATTGCGTTAAATCCACCGCGTATTCCCGATTCGAAAAACATATACATGTCATAATCCATTAATAATTCTAGACGAATACCGGTCATTTTAAACATCGCATTAAAACTAAACCCTGGCACAGTATATGACCATGCAGGGTCTAATTTGTAAATATTAAAACATACCGACCGGAAATTTTCGAAAATATCGGCAAATAATAAAATGTCCGTCCGCAAATATTCGTCGGAGTACTCCCCCAAATTCCGAACTCCAAGAATATTCCATACATTCTGAGCATGCTGATACGCATCCTCTGTGATTGTCGATTTCGATAACGAGCTGTAGAAAGCTGACCGCGGAGGCAACGTTTCTTCTTCAAGTTTCGAAGGATCGCTACAGTATTCGTATGGGAAATATCCTTTTCGTCTGAAAAGGGAGAGTAATCCAGAGTCTTTGATGTTCGATATGGTATGATGAAATCCATTGTCGGGCAGGTAACTCGCCAATTTTTCCAAACTCGACGCCATAAAGTTGAACGAATCAACGAAACGAAGCTGGAATTTTCCCAGCACGACCTGTTTCGAGAACCCCTTAAATTTTTCTTCACTGTTCGCAAGGACGTTAATATCTAAGGAATCATAAGCCAACTCCCGAACGATGAGATGGCTGTCGTAACCGGTAAGGTTATGTATAATAACTGGGAGGAAATGCGGAAGACGCATTTCCAAATTACATTTCGAGTGTGCCGTGCCATGGAATTTACCCGTTAAATGATCATGGTCCCGAACTTTATCATTGTTTATAATTGCTTTCGAGCAAATATTACATATTGTAGCATTGTCGAATGCTACAATATCATTCTGGGTCATAACGATCGATTTATTTCGTTTATAAATATCATATATTGTTTTTGCGTCTTCGACAAGACTTTCGACGAATTTTTTTGAGGCCTCGGGGCCGCGATATAGTCTTTGACCGCGCAAACACTCGGGCATTTCATATCCTTCCGCGCGCGAAACAATTAAATACGAATAGCTCATAGGCACGTGCCTATGAACTTTAACAGTATTCGAATGCGGTAACTCACTTTGAGTTCTCAGCGCACACGGTTCTTCTTCTTCCTCTTCCTCCTCTTCTTCGTTTTCACGATTTTCATCTGCAATGGGCTGGATAAAACACTCAAAGTCCGCGTAGATAGAGAAAGGCACATATTGTTGTTGTCGGAACTTGTCAAACTGTAATACATTTTTCCCCGGTTTTGGCATTTCTACCGCTACCGCTGAATGATTGTTACAAATTTCCCGATGTTCCTGCAACTTTTCCTCACTATCTACATGCCACAAGCATCTTCGACAAATGTAAATACGCCCCTTATGATTTGAAATCTGTTGACCAACCAGCCGTTCCAGATCTTTGATATAGCAGTAATGACGCTTCTCGCCTTGAATAATTAACAGCAAATCTGTATGGTCGGCACGTTCTTCTTTACTTATGCGAACCGGGTATACAAAATTGTTTTCGTCGAGCCCGTAAACGTTAATCGACGAATTCACGTTATTTTTCTCGAATGTTTTCACATCATCGAGACTGGCAGGGAACGAAATTCCCGACCAATCGTATTTCGCGTCAAGCTCGGGCTTGTTCCTATAACGAAAAACTTGTTCCACATGGCCGTTTACGAATTTAGATAACATAGAATATTTAAAACACATCACATCGCGATTTTGAACATTAATAACAGCTTTACGTGCACTAATAATTTTAGGTAAAGGTAAAAACGACGACGCGCGCGATAATAAATTAGCGTAATTTAATTTAACTTCAAGATATATTATTTTATCAATTGTCCACCTAGAGCCTTTTACGTGTTCGAATTTTTCGATTTTTTCTTTAATTTTGCAGACCGATGTATTGTAAAATTCGTTTAGGTCATCTCCTGCAACTAAATGTTTACACTCAGACCAGAAATATGATTGGGCGATATGTTCACCTTTAGTGATCGCGGTCGCTCTACGAAAAGTTGAATGCAAAACCATATTGCATTTCAACCCTGTTCCTATATTTTTAGTTATTAAATCAGAAACGGAGGGTTGTACGTATTTTAAAAATTTACTAATATCTCGAATATTTAAATTATCGTTTACGATCCGGAACGTGGCGAGCCTTTTACGGAATTTAGTATTAATATTTTCTACGTGAAATAATACGCGCAACGGGAACAATTTAGCTAATTCGCTATTTGAAACTGCCATTATAAAAATTCACTGTTAACAAAACAAAAAGAACGAAAAACTATTTTTACTGCTCGAAAAATTACTACCGTGAATCGTATTTATACTATTTTTAAAAAAATCACTTTGAAAAAATATTTTAGATCACTTTAAAAAAACATTGAACTGTAACGCATGAAGTCACAAAACCAAATGATCGAAGAAATCTGATTTCACCAACTAACTACCCTTCGAATTTCAAACTTGCAACAATAAAACAGCTTTTTCAACAAATATGTCTGCAAAAGCATGTTTCACAGATGTTACAAAAGACCTTTTTTTTTTGTAGTGCCAGATTTAGATCATGTCAGGCCCCAAAAAGATACTTTCTAATTCGTTATTCTTTCAAGGTTATACAGATGGTTTTTAAAAGCTGTATAAGACGTGATTTAAGGATGTTATTTTACCTTTAAATTGATCAGCTCAATTCGGTGTATAAGCGTTAGAAATAAACTTTTTTTCATTGTTTGAAAAGTACCTTTTTAAAAAAATAAGCGCAACTCCTAAATGCTCGTATAATTTTTGTCCTTTTTTATTTCAGGGGTCGTAAATACCAGAATATAAATTGGTTTAGAAAACATATTTACAATAAAAACATATATGGTGGAATAATGTATATAATATTACAAAATAATAGAACTCGTTGATACAACAAAAAACTATATTTATATTGTATATACAGAATTTTTTTTAGATATTACAAGATTTAAGGTATTTAAAATCCGTAATTTTTTATTTTTTTAAATTTTTTTTTTTTACATATTTACTTTCATTAATAATAATATTATATTTATCAATTGTACATTTAAAATTTTTTATATTAAAGTTAAAAATATATAATAAATTAACGCAATAATTATACGACGACATGTAATCCAACATTTTAGAGAAAATGATGAAAAAAACTTTGTCGTCGATGTCATTATAATTAATTAAGGTATAATTATAATCAGTTGTATATATATAATCTTCATCATCAAACGTATTATTACTAAAATTAAAATTATTTATTACATTGTATAATAAATCATTAATATAAAAATGATTTTCCTCCTCACAATCTATCTCATATATATAATTCTTTTTAATACTAAAGTAGATTGTATTAGATAAATCTAATTTTGTTTTCTGTATGCTTGTAAAGATCTCATAATTATAAAAATTAATCGATTTTTCTTTACAACGCAAAAACAATTTATTATCAATAAAATTTTTTACGAAATAATGCAAAAGGATCAGCATGTTTCGGGATATTATTCGAAAATAATATCCCTACATCGTGCAAGACTGTATGTTTATCTTTCTGGATTAAATCGTAAATAAGCTCATCTGTAAATTTATTATTATTATTAATTAAATCGAGTCTTGTTTCGTATTTTGTTAAATCTAAATCTAATATTTTATTTTTATTAAATAAAATATTAATTAAAACATTGTACGGTAAATTATCGTAATTTTTAATATCCCTACTTAACTTATTTTTATAAAATTCGTGATGGGGGGATGTAATTAAATTAAACACTATTTCATAATATTCTCTAAGATTTAATTCTAATGATATTACTACTAATCGGATTTCATTATAATATATATCCCTAACAGTATTAATATCTAATAGTGGGAATAATTCTCTTAAAATATAGTCGTGATTGCGCACGTGTATATTAAATTTATTCAGTAGATGGTAGTTCTTACAAAGGAGAGCCTTATAATTAATCCTTTTACCACATTTACATATTATTGAAGGTTTGAAATTATTATAAAATATGTTGTTAACAACATCTTTACACACGCATTTTTCGTTCTTTTTGTTGTTTTTTTTTGGTGGATAAAAAACAGGATAATAATGAAAGTAAAAATGTCTTCATGATGTTGAGGGGGGTGATGATTTGTTACCTGAAAAAAAATGGTATGGGTACGATCTATAGATTTTTATTTTTTACATTTTTTTTGTTTTTTTTTTTTTTTTTATTTTATAAAGTAGGGAAGTATATTTTAACAGCCCAAACATCGTTGAATTATTTTTTAAGTAGAAATTCATCATGTATTAAGTCAGAATTTTCTTTTTAACATTTGGTTTCGAAAACATACAAAAATATAGATAAAAGAGCACATAAAAACATATCAACAATATATACACATGTAAATAAACAAATATATACAACATTCGGAAATTTTTTGAATAATATGAGATGCCGCAAAAATAATAATGATATCGTATGAAAATATTTAACGAAAAAAGTAATTGAAAAATACGTGTTTAATTTGATATAACCATAAGTTAGCAGAGAAAATCGAAACATCATTAAATGATCATGAAACTTGCGTGTAAAAATTATTACTCGAAATATATTTTTAAATGAAAAAAGGAATTAATTGTGGATTAGTAAAATCGTAAAAAAAAAAATAAATTGATTTCATAGATTCCAAATGTGATATATTAAATATAAATAAATAATGAGAGTACTCACCAACAGCAAACGATATAAATAAGTTGACGCGAAGATCTGCTGCTCTTCCCTTTCGGATACTTGGTTCGAAACCTCACTACTCGGGTGGCTTTATTATCAATATGTAAAAATCTTCGTGTAAAAAATTTGTTGATCCCAAACAATCCCGTGCTAAAGAAACAAATTAAAAATATAGATTACTATAGCAAAAGTGATTCAGGAAAAATAAATTGTAATTTTATCATTATATATTTACAAATAAATCTGGTATTTTCAAAAAGTAACCTCTTTTCTAAATTTCATTATTCGTATATGGAAAAAATTAATTTCTATAAATTAAATACTCCTTCATAATATATGTATACAGCATAATATAAAATAATAAGACATAAAACAACATAAATATCTGTAAAAATGATAATGTACAACATTCGTAATTTAGTTCAATTATAATGTGTAAGGAATGAGTAGACGGAAAATTGAGAAAAACTGTTGGAAGTAATGTAAAAATCGTGAGAAATGAAAAAATCTGTGAATATGATTCATTAAATTAATGTGTGAAAATAATTTTTAAGATAAAAAATCAAACATTTACTTACTGCTATATATTTTTCTAAAATATTTGGTATTTGTAAGCGTAATGTGCCGCATGGTTGATCTTTCCACAAATATAAGATTAAACTAATAATCAGCTCACGCCAAATAATTATCTCCAAAAAAAAAACAGGATACGCTAGAAATAAAAGATGAAGAAATTAATATAACATAAAATAAAAAAAAAATGTATGAAATTCTATCATAATCAAAAAAGTTTAATAAATTTATCTCGGACAAATATATCTTCATTACTTATATGATGAATGTAAAGTCTATTCATTGTATACTTCGTTTAAGTTATGGATATATTTTTTAATAAAGCATTTTAATAATAAATATCGTAGGAAATCAAAAAAAAAAAAATGTAATTCATGAAAGAGAGAAATAACTTATTTGTGAACATATTCATACGAATAAACTTTGAATTTGTATTATTGATTCAAAGATGATTTTTTATGATATTGTATTGTATCGTATTGTATAAAATAATAATCATAGAGAAAATAAATTAAATAAATAAAAAAAAAAAAAAAAAAAAAAAATATAGCTTATTTCGGGTTATTGTTCATTGTTCGCGTTCAATTGCTCTTGACAGTATTTACATTCTAATCGCGTATAATTATCGTAAGTACGGTACAGTGATCGGCTTGCTTATCAGCAAGCCGGTATTTGTTATCTCTGCTTTCTGCGTAAACTACCGTTATGGTCATGCGCTCGCCTATTCTAAACCGTAAATCGGATAACAACCGACAAATCGAAGATGTTGCTGCTTCATCGCATCATTACACACATAATGCTTCCGAAAATCCTGACACAGAAAATGACGGCTCAATGCAAACCGGCGGTGAGTTCGTTCCTTTACCTCCGTTCGCATGCACTAACGGTGATGTGACGAAAAATAATAATACTAACAATTCTAACAATAAAATAAATACAAATACAAAAAAAAACCGATCGTTAGATAAACCGAAATCTGTTTATACCAATGTATTATCTCCTATCCCAACAGAGGAAAATTATTCGCTGCAAGCCTCCATGCAAACTGACAATATTCAAGTAAAAGACCACAGCTGGCAAGAGATCGTAAATAAGAGGAAAAGGCAAAGAGAATACGTTAGAAGTGTTTCCTCGGAGCAAGTAGAGAAAAAGATACTTAAGCAAAATAAAAACAGGTTTGCTTGCTTGGCATCTGATGATTCTAGCGAGAACGAAGATATAGAACCTACACAGCACAAAAAGGAACTAAAACCTCCTGCTATAACAATTTATGGAGTAGTAGATTATACCAAAATGTTGTCAGATATTGCCAGCGTCATCCCAACTGGTGACATACGTTGCAGATCCCTAACAGACAAAAGAGTCGAAATTAAATCAAACAGTATAGACAGTTATCGTACACTAGTTAAATATCTACGTCAGGAAGAAATAGAACATCACACATATCAAATTAAATCTGAAAGAAGCTTTCGGGTAGTAATCCGACACCTACATCACTCGGTAGAAATAAATGATATCAAGACTGCCCTAGAAGAAAATGGACACCAAATTAGGCATATAACTAATATCAAGCATAGGGTAACTAAGCAACCCTTACCATTATTCTTTGTAGACCTCGAACCGCACGAAAACAATTCTGATATATACAAAATTGAAACATTACTTCATATGAAAGTTAAGATAGAATCTCCGCATAAAAAGAATATTATCCCTCAGTGTTTTCGCTGCCAAAGGTATGGCCACACTAAAACCTATTGTAACAGGGCGTATGCATGTATCAAATGTGGTAATAACCATGCATCCACCAATTGTAATAAAAAACGGGACGAAACACCAAAATGTGCCAATTGTCATGGAGATCATCCATCAAATTATAAAGGATGTGCCGTCTATAAAAAGCTGCAAAATATCAGAAATCACCAGCAACATGCAGTAAAAAGTAGAAACAATACATTAGACAAATACGCAAACTCCAGACATTTGCCCCCTTCCGGTCTCCAAGAACATACAGAGACAAATCAAACTGAAGGTCTTAATTCAACACAGCGCTTGACTTATGCGCAAATCGCAGGACAGCGGCATAAACGAGAAATAAATAGAACTTCTGAAGTCAATGACAGTAATAATAATGACATTGCAACAATGCTACATACATTCTTAACTGAAATAAAAACCCTTTTTCTTGAAATGATGCAACAGCAAAATCAGGTGCTTAACAATGTTATACAGACTATTACAACTGCTTTACTTAATAAAAAATGAAGAATTTAAAAATAGTTACCTGGAACACTAACGGTGTTCTTAATCATATCGATGAAATACAAATGTACATTTTGCAAAACAATATTGATGCGCTTCTAATATCTGAAACACATCTCACTAACACAAGACATATTACATTCCCGGGATACAATTCATATTATACAAATCATCCAGATAATACAGCACACGGTGGCACTGGTGTTATAATAAAAAGTAATATAAAACACTATGAACTGAACAAATATAAATTCAATTACCTACAAGCGACCAGTGTAGTAATCACTGAAGGTCCAAATAAAAATATTACTCTCTCAGCAGTATACTGCCCTCCGAGGCATATTATAAAAAAAAAACATTTTACCGACTTCTTCAGAACTTTAGGTAACAGATACATTGTAGGAGGAGATTTCAATGCGAAAAATATTCACTTTGGGTCAAGACTGACAGTGCCCAGAGGGAAAGAATTAAAATCATCCATGGACGAAACATACAGCATGGTCTATTCATCGGGAACACCTACTTATTGGCCAACCGACCTTAATAAAACACCGGATCTCTTGGACTTCTTCATAATAAAAGGAATTTCATCCCCATTTATTGATGTTAGGACTGACGAAATATTGTCATCAGATCATTCATCGGTTACACTAACAATTAGTCAGCATATAGTTAGAAAAATGCGGAAACCAAAACTCCATAATAAATTCACAGATTGGGATGCATTTCGAGAGCAGCTTGAACGTACAATGAACGTTAAAATACCGCTGAAAACTGCAAAACAAATAGATGAAGCGGTAGAATACTTCATTAAAGTCATACAACGAGCTGCGTGGAAATCCACACCAAAGGAAAGAGGTTATGAGCCTGTTATCTATTATCCAGATAAAATTAAAAAAGCGGTCCAGTTAAAACGGAAACTGAGAAAACAATGGCAATTATCGAGAAACCCTACCCATAAAACAGCATTAAATAAGCAGACGAAGTTTTTAAAGAAATTATTGCAAGATTTAAAAAACAAATCCTTAAAACAAAGGTTAACAAATCTATCGCCCCTGCCGCAACATGACTACTCGTTGTGGAAAATAACAAAAAATCTTAAAAGACCTGTACATGCGGTGCATCCGTTAAGAAAATCAAGTCGAACTTGGGCTAAAACGGACTCAGAAAAAGCAGAAGTCTTTGCAAAACATTTCGCAAACATATTTCAGCCATATCCTGGAAATTCAACGCTGACCCCTGATGCTTACTGTTATGATGTTTCTAAACCAATAAAACTCACATCTCCGGGGGAAATTAATAACTTAGTAAAAACTTTAAATCCGCATAAATCTCCGGGTTATGACTTAATTACGGCACGGATTTTAAAGGAATTGTCCAGAAAAGGTTTTATATTTCTGACATATGTCTTCAATGCGATGCTCCGGCTACGGTATTTTCCGATACAGCTAAAACTGTCACAAATTATCGTCATTAAGAAACCGCTTAAACCACCGACAGAACCGGACTCGTATCGGCCCATCTCCTTGCTGTCCGTAGTCTCTAAGCTTTATGAAAAGCTGTTGCTGAAGCGGTTAATGCCAATTATTAACGACAAAGAGTTAATACCGGAACATCAGTTCGGTTTCAGAGCTAAGCACGGTACAACAGAACAAGTGCACCGCATAGTTAACACTATAGAGGCATCCCTCGAAGGGAAAAAGTACTGTGACGCAGTGTTTTTAGATATAAGCCAGGCTTTTGACAAAGTCTGGCACGACGGTCTGTTACACAAAATAAAACGTCACTTTCCCCATGAAATATATCAATTACTTTGGTCATACTTACACGAAAGATACTTCTTTGTGAAGTATGGAGATGACTCATCAGATATATATCCGATAAAAGCAGGCGTTCCGCAGGGAAGTGTGCTGGGGCCACTACTCTATCTCATATACACGTCAGATATTCCTACGCCCTCCAACGTGCAGGTAGCAACATTTGCTGATGATACCGCGATCTTATGCTCGGATGTATGCCCGGTTAAAGCGCGTAACACCATTCAAGAAGCTGTTACTGAACTCTCATCGTGGTTTAGCCAATGGAAGATTAAAACTAATGAAAGCAAATCAAGGCGAGTAATCTTTACTAACAGAAGAATTGTGCCAACGGAAGATATAATCCTGAATGATGTTCCAGTTCCACAACACACAGATGTAAAATATCTTGGTATGTATCTCGACCAAAGATTAACATGGAAGAAACACATAACAGCAAAACGGATCGAACTAAATGCAAAACTGAAGCAAATGTACTGGCTATTAAACAGAAAATCAGAAATATCTCCTGAAAATAAACTATTAATATACGCTCAAATCCTAAAGCCAATTTGGCGGTACGGTTGCCCCTTATGGGGCTGCTCGAAAAAGAGCAATATAGCGATCATCCAACGGATACAGAATAAAATCCTTCGAATGATAGTCAATGCTCCGTGGTATATCACCAACTTAACACTACATGAAGATCTAAAAATCAAGACCGTGCTAGAAGTAATAACTAATGATGCAAAAAAGTATGCTAGCAGACTGGAGATACATCCAAATTACTTAGCGATCGTATTGTTGGATAATTCGATGGAAGTTCGGCGGCTTGACAGAGTCAAGCCGATGGACTTAGCCTAACAAAAAGGAAAAGTAATCTTCTGCACCTATCGCTGGATAGAGTGCTACTCAATGTTACGCTCTAATACTAAAATTGCCAGATAGCTGTTATCAGCTAGGAGCAATTTGGCAAAAAAAAAAAAAAAAAAAAAAAAAAAAAAAAAAAAAAAAAAATAAATAACTAAAAAATAAATGTATGAATGTACTTACCAGATTAAATGATCGATGATGGTTGATGAAAACTTTGAAAAATTTAAATGGTTTGAGAATTTTTTAAATCTTTGGAAATATTTTCGAACGAAGTGAACACTGAATGAAAGCATAAATCCAAATGATCGAGTTCAGATTTTCTCCAGCTAAACATCCCTCTAGATTTTCTCCTTTGCTATGTGACAAAACAAGTTTTTGCAACAAACGTGTCTGCTAAAGCCGCTTTCACTGTTTTCGCAGAAAAATTGGTACTGCGCCGAAACATTTACAATGGTTAGCCTAACAATGCGATCGGTCAGAAAAAGATCTTTTACGACCCTTCAAGGTTTATGGTATAACATTCATTTGGTTGTAGCGACGACCTTTGTTAAACGTTTTGTACAAACAACTTTGTTGGTGAGGAATAAACAAACAGTATTGTATCAATAAACACACACATAATGAAACCAAAAAATGTTTGTGTCTTTTAGGCAACAATTTTTTGTGTTCGGCATGACACATGTTTAAAGATAACTGAAGACATCTTCCATGTTTTTTTACAACCATGCTGCTGTACTGGAGAAATATAACCTTCTATCTCACTCACACTTTTGTTGCAAATAGGATCTGATTTCTAGAATCGTGTTTTTTTTTATTCGAACATGCTGTGAGTCATAAAATGATCATCGATGACAGATAAACATCTGACCACAATTAGTAGTTATCTGCCTACCAACAAGTCCACTTAGGTTCTTTATGCAGCAAAAGTGTTGCTTCTCCCCATCCTTCAGGAGGAGGAGATTGTGATGGTGTTCCCTAATCTCTTTGGCAATGTGTAGGGGGAAGACGATATTCTTATCATCAACACCATACACATTGATGGATGCTGAGGGGTTAGCTCACTCAAAGATGTTTATGTCTGATAATGGTGTTGGGAAGGAAATACCTCTCCACACACAGTGATTATTCAATTCAGAATTATAATTATATTGATTAGATCTTTCAGGATGAACCTGCACGAACTGAGCCAGGATGGCTTACTTAAAGCACTGCTCATCACTGGGTTCAGAGGGCCTCATGTTTACCACTACCTTCTTTTTTTTTAGGTGCGTGGGAACATCTATGAAGGAGCCCGCCTGTTGAAGGATGTTTCTAAAATTGAGACATACCTTGAGATAGTCTATTCTAACAGTTCGCCAGCCACTCCCTGAGGCATTCTCAAATTTGTCAACATCACCCTTCAATTTACTGATGGACTCCTCATACCACTCTTCCACATCATCCCCTAGCAGTAGCAAATGTGTGCTAATAGGGAAAATCTTTGGTGATCTCCCCACTTCCCCATTAGCAACCATCTTCTCGAACTGGCATTGCAATAAAATGCTGGCCTTCACACCAGTGCCAATCCGATTGTCGATCTTTTTGATGGCAGCCTCTGAAATATCCGATAGAAATTTGTCTATATCCACTCGCACTGGATTTTTGTTCATAATTCTATATGTTGCCAGGTGGGTATGGTATTTTGTTGATATTTCTTGAACTACATAACTGGTGTTTGATACAGTTATTTTTGTTTTTTTTTATTATTTTCTTAAACACAAGACTCTATATTAAAACAGTGAAACAATTACAATTATACTAGCAGTCATTGACTATTGTAAAGGGTATTTATACTTGAATTATGTTTTTTGAGTGGTAATTACAGTTATTTTAAAAGATCTCAAATATATAGACTGATAGTGAGTATCTAAAATTTCTTTTTTAAAAAAAATTAATAGATGACATATAACAACATAACATATAGCACATAATTACACATTACACATAATAACATAAAATAATATGACATATTCATCATAAAGCATTGTATATACATATATTTCATTACCTACTATTTCTATTTTTAATTTAAAAATAATTGTTAACTCTTAAAACCATATGTATTATATGTATCACCTTATACCCATTTTTAACGATTAGCGCCACTTATGTTATACACATTACTTATATCGATATTTACATTTAACGATATATTATACAGATGTCGCCCATGCATGTCGTCAATATCAATTAATCGGCCATTGTTGTTTGTATTAACATGTTGTTGTTACCATGCCGTTGTTTTCCATTTTCTGAAATGTTTGTTTTTTACTAGTGTTATTGAGAAAATTCCATATTTATGTCATTAAATCCGTCAACTACAGAATCGCTATTTTTTTTGATTACTGCATATTTCTCGGTTCGAAAATGTGAACAATTAAGAATTAGAGAAACAATAATTATGTGAGATTACAGTGGTGGATAAATTTATTTCTATTGGGAAATATTGTTTGTGTGTTTGAGTATATAAAAATATTTTCATACCTATTTATTTCCTTTTTTTTGTGTGTGGGGGGGGGGTATAGAAAGGTTTGTGAATATATTTTTGAAAAATATTAAAAATTTTTATGAAAAATATAATTTGAGTGAATAAAAGAATAATTTTTCATATGTAAATATCAGTGAAATATAAACCACTTATGTGTATAAGGAAATATGTTCATTATTCATATACACTTTTGAAAAGAAAAAAATCATATTTTAAGTATTAAACATTTTTCCAATGTGTTTTTGAATAAATAATTTTTCAATTGTAAATAATGACAAAATATAGATCATTCATGTGTATATAGAAATATACCATTTGCTTACATTTATTTCGAATATTAAAAAATTTTCTCCAAAAATTGTGTTTTTGAATAAATAATAATTTTTCCATTGTAAATAATAAATAAATATAGATCATTCACGTGTATATAGAAATATCACATTTGTTTACATTTATTTTGAGTATTAAAACTTTCCTGAGGAATACAGTTTTTGAATACATAATAATTTTTGGTTAAATGATGAACTATGAAATAGAAATTTGTAATTTTTTAAATTCAACATAATCAATTACATGTTTCAAAAAAAAATTAGTAAATAAATATACATTCATAGAATTCAATGTTGTAACTATATATACATATATATATAGAAAAAAGTACACAACACAGTTTTCATTTATTTTAAAATACACATGATAAACATGGAAACAAATAAAAATATACCACATTTGAAAATTTAAATAATGAATTGTAAGAAAGGAGTTTTTTTTCAATATGAATTGTAATAATCCAAAAATGAAAAGAATTGTAAAAGATTACTTTTGAATGAAATAAAAAAAAGATAAATTATCGAATAATATATGAAATGTAATAGATTAAGACACTTGTATTGAATGAAATGTGTAATATACATTAAAATGGAAACCTAAAATGAAATGGTTTGTAAATATATATTTTTTTTCTTTATGAAATTGTAATGGAAAAAGCACAAAAATAATGATTAATGATTGTATTTTGTAGACTTCAAATGTTATATATATGTTGCATATAAGTATGAAATATTTCAAGTACTTACTGAAAAGGGAGAAGATCTGGAAAATAGAATTCTTCAACTTAGTCATTTCCAGAATAAACTGCGGGTCCCAGGTGTATGCATCAGCCAGTCCCTCTTTACTTAAATCAATCCCTTGATTCAATACACCACACGGCGCCCTGCACGATACTTGGCACACATAGAACTTCCCCATCTGTAAGTTTGTGTGCCTTGTTAGGCACTCCCCCACTAAAGTATTTTCAAACCTTTTATTACCACCGTGAGACCCTCGCTCTTTTCTCTAGTAAACGCGCCTGTCCTATTGACACAAATGACCTCCCCAACACCCCAGAGTTCCCTAATGACCCTCTCCCAGAAATCCTGGCTCTCCTATTGCAGCACAACGTGAGCGTAATCCCTTTCCCTAACCTAGCTCCTTAGCTCCGAGTGTCCCGGGCATCAGATTTTAGCTGTAAAAGAAATTCAACAAAACAATCCATCATAGAGGTTCAGGCCCACTGTTAATCTGAAACATTTATCAACTTGGCTGCGCGAAAAAGTAGTATAAACTAAGAGTTCCTTTTTCGTCATTCTAAATTTGAAAGAGGCGGAGGCTTCATGGCCCTCTACCACCTCTAATGACTTAATACTAGAATATTGATTATGGCTGTGTAATTGGGGATCTTTACCCAAATCAGTCTTTGAAGCCCTAAGGCCACCCAGACCGTCTCTTTTTGCTAAAAAATCCGCCATCGTCCAAAAAGACTGGCGTAGGATTTGAGAAAAAAGCCAGGCATTCAGGAGGTTCAACTTTAACGGGAACCACAACAGGAACCTCATGTTGTGGAACGAATTCTTTAGAAGGAATATTAGCCAGAGCCAATTGCTCGAGCTGCTCCTCCACTAGAGCTACGGGATTGGTAGACTCAGTCGTGCACGATCCAGAAGATCGAGCAAACGGGTCATTGATCTCTTCATCATAAGCATCATCAGTGCAATCAGAGAGAGGTATGGCGCATACCTCCTTCTGTTTCTTGTCTTTCTTTATCTTACTAATGGGCTCTTTTATGGAACCAGGTTTAACAAAATCAGTTCTTTTCTCTCGAGAGAAAGTTTGTCCAAATGCCTTATTTACATCAGAGAGGGATATATCTTGATAATCGAACTTCGATACCCATCCCTCCGATGTAACCTTAAATTCTTTAACTGCCCTGCCATTATGGTAGAGCACCTGGTCTCTTGACACTGGAAAAATCTTTCCAACGCGTCCTGTCATCATAATGGAGTCAATTTCACCAGAGAAGAACTTCTTAACGTGAACCAGTAGATTGGAATTGGGGAGCATAAAAGCATCATCCGTTCCAGTTAAATACAACATTTTAGTGAAATTATCAATTTCAACTTCCTGAGAAATCACTTTATACTTAGAGATGCGAGGAGTAGATCTCCACGCACGCTCTTCTTTCTTATTCTTATCCTGCTTTATGTTTTCAAAAACATCGGTACCCAACTCAAAAAGCACCGTTTTATCAGATTTGCCAGTTACATTCCTGAAGTCGGCCAAAAGAAACTTATCCCTAAAAAGGGGCATTTTGCGAATTCTTCTACAAATCCGGTAGGTCATGTTATTGTTTGCTCTATCTTAAATGTGTTTTTACATAGTGCTAATGGACACTTTTAATGTGTGAAGGCTGAAAAGTGAGTCTTTTTCTTATTTATGTTTTGTTTCTTTTATTGTTTATTTGTTATTTTCACCTTAAATTTTTGTTTTTATTATTGATCAATTAACTTCGCAATTTTTATATTGTTCGTGTTTTAAAATTGTTTTTTGGCTTTCTGAAGAAAATAGCATGTTGTTTCAGTTTATGCTTAATTTATTACATAAACGTAATTGACATACATATTTCGGGAAGTTTTCTGGCAACAAGTTGTCAGTGACAATTGTCGCCGACAATACCGGTCGACTAAACAAGGACAACTGATATAATATCGACTACCGAGCACCACAAAGCACTAGATAAACGAAATGAATGAAGACAGCGACGGTGATGACAACTATCAAGAAATTCGGAGAAAAATTAAAGAGGCAAATAATGAGATGGACGACCTCGTCAAATACTTAACTAAAATACTACGTATATATCCCAAGAACAAGACAGGTATGTAGTGAAGCAGGGGCGTAATATGTCACTAGAGGAGGTAACTCAATTGTTTACGCGCATTATTGAATATCAAAAAACAACGACGACGAGAAACGCAAAAATAATCTTCACGCTGGGCTTAGTCGAAATGCAACAAGAAAACACCACAAAGAAGTTAGCGCAAAATGTAATCAAGGAAGTTAGAGAATCAATAAACGCAATTTCTAATGCTACACCTACAACATACTCCAAAGTAGCCAGCCTCCCGGCAAGTGAAGTCAGTTATCAAACTAAGAAACAAATAGACGAAGCAGTAATCATAAAATCAAAGGAAAATGATGCGTACAAAGCTGAGAAGTTCATAGAGAAGGCAATTAAGCAGATAAAAGATGAAATCAAACCCTCCAGGATAGGAGTAACAGTTACAGGAATCTACACGCCAAAAAATAATAAAAAGATTGCAATAATTAAAATCCGAAATCGCAATGAAGCAGACAAAATGACTAAAGAAATTAATAACCTTAACATACCTAACATTGAAATCCAAATATCGAAAAAACTTTCACCAACTATCACGGTATGGGGCCTGCAAGACATAACCAAAGAAGAAATAGAAACATCGATCGAAAGAATCACGGGAAATAAACCAATCCTCGTATCGATTAATAACCAGGGAAAAAATGCCATTATAAGACTAACCAAGGAAGATTACTACACACTAAATCGAGAATCACCTAGACGAATCCTATGCGGGTACACTAGTTTACGTTACGAAAAATTTATCAGCATTCGAACTTGTAAAAGCTGTGGAATGTACAGACACTCGGAAGACAGATGCAATGCTAATGAAGAAATAAAAAATTTAACTAAAAAATCGAGGGAGGAGCACAAATGCTCACATTGTGTTATAGAAAATTACCAAAAAAAAGTGGAACAAACATCTGACTCAAATATGAAGAGGGAAGCTGTTGGACAAGCACTGATGATGGTAAATCATAAAAGGTATGATAATAACTTATGTAGTATCTATAAAAGTCATGTCAAACTTGCGGAAAAAAGATATGATTATTGAAAAAAAAATAATAAACAAACAACCGTCAATATATTTAAAATGCACCCTCTTAAACGTAGGCTGAAGTAAACATCAACAAATAGAAATTTTGAAAGACGACAAACGAGATGTTATAATAATAACAGAACCCGATTTTGATAAAGATAAACTACTGGGACTAAACGATGGCTATATAGCTATAAAACAGAAAGATGTGGCAATTGCCATAAAAAATAAACATAAAGTCGAATTAAAAATGATTTCTGATCATATTATAATCGCTAAAGTACAAACAATAACCATAATTGCAACATATCTTTCTCTTAATGAAGAAATAGAAACAAAAATTAACATGATTCAAATGTACTTAAATAAAAACAACAACAGAGAAAAAATCTTAATTATAGGAGATTTTAATACTCGATCAACGTTATATGAGAAATTAAAACAAAACTATAAAACACAAAGAACAGAAAAATTTGAGGAATTCCTCTTCAGCAATAACCTAACAGTTAAAAATAAATATAACAACAAAACCTTTGAAAACAAAAACGGTTCTAGTGTAATCGACCTTGTCATAGCAAACGATAAAATAAAAAAGAAAGTACAAGAGATCAAAATAAAAGACAGCACTCTTTCTCAACACAAAACAATAAAATTAACCATAAAAAACTTGGAGAACCAACACGACACCT
Organism: Icerya purchasi; assembly: GCA_039619475.1. Classification (NCBI taxonomy): domain Eukaryota; kingdom Metazoa; phylum Arthropoda; class Insecta; order Hemiptera; family Monophlebidae; genus Icerya; species Icerya purchasi. Next base: position 443,680,797 of record CM077116.1, on the reverse strand, counting down.
TACAGAAGATTAAAGCAATAAACTACAGCAACTTTGAAGAAGAATTTAAAAAAACAGATCTAAATGACGAATTGAAATCTATCAAAAAATCATTGAATATAGAAGAGATAAATAAAAAAGTAGAAACAGTACTAATTAAAATAAATAAAATTAGAGAAAAAAGTATGGTTAAAAAACTAATTAACACTACAAATACATGGTGGAGTAATAAATTAGAAATATACAAGCAGGTAATAAAAAAACTGACAAGAATTAAATATAAATACAACCAGGAAAAAGACTCAATAAAATTAAACATAATAACTGAAACAATCACACAGATTAGGAAAGATTACAAAAGGGAAATCGACAACAACAGAACAGAAATGTGGAAAAAACTTGTAAACAATTCAGCGGTACGGGGTAAGCCATACAAAGTAATAATGAACAAATTAACAAAATTTAATTTCCCCCCGTTGAAAAATGACCAGAGTCTAACGGTAACAGAAGAAAAAGAAAAATATGAATTGATATGCGAAAAACTATTCCCACAAGTAAACGATACTATACCAGACTATCCTAAAAACTCGAATAGTGAAGATACTAAATTATCTACCGAACTATATGAAATCAATCACATAATCAAGAATTTAAACAACAGAAAAGCAAATGGACCGGATGGGATATCAAATAAAATGATAAAAATAATTCATGAAAATAACCCAGATATTTTACTCACAATTTACAATAAATATCTGGAACTTAATTATTTCCCCCATTTCTGGAAAACTTGTAAAATAAAATTGCTTAACCCTTTCAGTCACGCTCTGCCAATTTTTAAGTGAAAAATCTGAAATTTTACATACTTACTAATTTGGGCCTGTTGATCATTTTGCACTTTTCAAAAAAATTTTACCTCTTATCATTCCCGAGAAAAAATGTGTCCCATATATGGTACATTGTGACTTTGTGGAATAAAAATAAAGAATAAAAAATTTCGGTTCCACTTTCCATAATGCATGAAATAAAAATACAAACAAAACATATTTTATTAATGTGCTTAAAAAAACATGGTCAAAGTAAATATGTACAAAAATTTTATTATTTCGTTAAAATTATTAAAAATAACATGAACAAATATACATATAAAAATGACTTATTATATATAAATAACGAAAAATATTACAAGGAAGAGAGTACATAAAGATTACTTGTTATGATAAAAATAAAAACAATTCCTATTCTTAAGAAAACATAAATGGACTTTACATTTACAACAATATACGTACGTCTTCTGTGAACAACCTTCCATTTTACACCTACTTCTTTCAGTTTTGTCATCGTATTTAGCATAATGATCATACCCATCAAATCTCACTTCATTTTGGGGACGGATTTCACAAATACGAGAGGGTCCAGGGGTCAGTTCTGAACTAACAGAAGGCCGACCTTTTGGTTTGGACATTGGAGAAAGGATTAGCCCTTCTGCAACATGGTGCCTGAAGTGCAGTAAATCTAATATTTTATTCTGGCGAACACCTAATTCTGCAGCTTTTTCTTTGTACTCCAGCCAAGAATTGATCAGAGCTAAATCCAACGCATGTGTTATCATGCGAATGGTCCATTTTCGCGATCGTACATAAGACCGATATAAGCTTGCTAGAAAATTTAATTTATCAACTCCGCCCATGTTTGAATTATATAATGAAATACATTCTGGTCGTGGTACCCAAATGTGTTTCTTGTTTTTTTTATCCCATCTCTTACAGAGATCAGTATTGCCGATTCCCATATAATTGGATGCCATCACTATTGATTTGTTGTCATACCAGGTGGTAAGAATAACCTGGCCATCTGCACTTACCACATTATCACAAGAGCCGCGACCATTTTGTTTCAACTTTTTTTCAGAAAGTAATGGCGGACTAAAAAATCGATTAAGTCTCGCTGTGCCAATAGCGTAAATCTGCTTATTGTGTAAACACTGCAATAAATGGTATGAATTGAAATAGTTATCGAAAAATAACCTATGATTTACACCTATTCGTTCAGATAAATGAAGTACAGTGGCAGATGTTATACCTAACATCTTGTATTTATCATTTACCTCAGTGGTAGACCCTTGATATATAATAAAATCATATATTTTTCCACTTTGCCCATTTAGAAAGTATATTTTTACTCCCCACTTATTAGGCTTATTTTTAATGTATTGTTTTATGTTTAGCTGCCCCTTGAATGGAACGATCTGTTCATCAATGCATAAGTTGCATTCTAATGGCAATGCATTACAGACTTTTTTCAGCTGATCATATACAGGTCGAACTTTCCATAATCGATCATTACCGGTTCGTTCACTGGATATATCTGCCACATGAAGAGCGTTTCTCAATTTAGAAAATCTATTGAACGGCATATTATCTTTGACCATTGGAATTCCCATGCGGCTATCCCAGTACATTCGTGCCCTAGGATAATTTAGATTCCCCATTACAATATGCAAGGCAAACAGTTTTTTCATTTCACTCATATTTGTAGATTGAAATCTGGAAATATTTTTATATGTGGCATATTTGTTTGTCATATCTGCCGCTAATGTAAATAATTTATTAGTAAAATATTTGGCAAATATTTTATTTGGTGAAGGTAAGCTAACTGTCGCCAATGGTTCTTGAAAATACCAGTCAATACTTGGCGAAATAAATGTAACATTTGTTCTCCATTTGATGTTGGTTTTTTTAGTGAGTTCATTATTCCTGGCAAAGTCCTCCTGAAGTTCAAGAACATTTTCATCTTTACAAGTACTTATTTCTTCACCAGTATTTACTTCTTCCTCAATAACATACTGTTCCAGATCTTCCATATTTGCTATATCGACAAACATAAATTATTTCTATATTGTATGGTATCAAAACAACACGTGCCTTTTTTTGGTACAAATAGCAGTAAACGAAGAGTAAAATATTTACCTAATTCATTTTCATACCCATCTTCAGAATCAGATCCAATTATAGAGGTGTCATCGTTCATCAAAATTTCAAATATTTCTTCATCAGCCAATGCCATTTTACCTTTTTACAAATAAAACATAAATTATAGTTTTATACATCTCAAGAATTCATATTATATACATTATGAATACAAAATATTGTCTTGTATTGGTATTTATCAGACAGAAAAATATACCCAACATTATGTATAACAGATATAAAATGTTTACTTTACTAAATTATCATGCATAAACATTAAAAGAGAAACAAAATGCTCAATTTATTAACAAATTATCATGTATATGCATTATAAGTGTGAATCCCTCATTTAAATGACAAAAAGTGCATTTTGTGGATAGCACTTACATTTTATCCATGAAGTACCGTTGTACCATATATGGGACATAGTATTTCAAAAAAATCCTACAAGCTAAATACTAATAATATATTTGTAATTATAACTGAAATTGATAGATTTAAATGTTACTTACCGATTTTAATAATTACTGTCTTTAAATATGTCCAAAAAATGATACTAATTTCTTGTCCAAAAATACTCTAATCGCGTATATTCTAAACAATCAAAAACATGTTCAGAATTCCTCTTTTCTTTTAGATTGCACAACATATAAACTTAAGATAAATAGTCTATGGTATATTTGGGTAATTTATGAAAATGGGACAATATGACTTCAAGCCAAAAATATAATAATTCTGTTCTTTTTTTGTCATTGAAAATGATGTACCGTATATGGGACACCATGACTGAAAGGGTTAATAAACCAGGGAAAGATCCGACCATGCCAAACTCATATAGACCTATTGCTCTCTTGCCTAATTTAGGAAAAGTCTACGAGAAAATAATACGACTTAAATTAGAAGAACAGGTCACAACAAGAAACATGATACACAGAAATCAGTTCGGCTATATAAAAAAGAAATCCATGGAAAATGCAATAGACACCTGTATCAAAAAAATAGAAACAAACAAAATACACAATAACATGAAAATGACACTACTGATCAGTTTCGATATAAGTGGAGCCTTTGATGCAATTAAATGGTCCTCCATATTAAATTGTCTTAAAGAAAATAATATTCAAGATAACTTGCTAAACATAATTAAAAGTTTTTTACTAAACAGAGAAATAAAATTCTATAATAATGAAGAATTAATATATCGAAAAACACTAAAAGCAGGAGTACCGCTGGGATCAGCACTATCCCCAACTATTTTTAACATTGCGATGGCTAAGGTACATAATGTATGCGACCTTAATGGGAATAATATGGAACTAATAAGCTATGCAGATGATCTTCTATTAATAGCAGGGATTCAGGATGTCAAAGATATCAAACCAATTAACACCATCATCAAGGCAATAAATAACACTTTGAAACTATTAGGGCTAAAAATAAATCCTGAGAAAACAAACAGCATTTTAGTAACAAGGAAACATAAGAAAGAAAATATAAAAGAAGACATAGGAAGGGAACTGAAACTGGAAGATTCAAATATACTTTTAAAGAAGGAAATGAAGTATCTGGGCATTATATTAGATGAAAACCTCAATTTCACTAGTCACATCAATTACATAGTAGGAAAAATCAAAAAAGTTTATAGCAAAATAACTGCTCTATACAACAATACCTTTGGCATCAAATCTACAGACAGAAAAATTATATATTCGGCGCTATTTAGGTCCATTATAGAATATGGCAGCACAATATACTACCCCAAAATGAAAAAAGAAGATAAAAAAAAGATTAGAAAAGAGCAATGGAAAATATTATTGGGAATTATATCTGCATATAGAACGGTATCGTATACTGCAACCAATGTAATTGCAGGAGTACTACCTATTGACCTACAGATACAGCAAAGCAATGAAATTAAAGCAACAAAATCATCAAGCATTACCGACAAACAAAAAAAAGAAAACATAAAGGAAATAAAAATTAAATATAACAACCTCTGGCAAGAGGAGTATAACGCTGAAAAAACAGGAAGAAGAACCTTTAAACTAATTCCAAATATCGAAGAAAGACTTAAAAATAAGATACTAGAACCTAATTTCTACCTTACTCAATTTTTAACAGGACATGGAAATTTTGGAGAATACCTCAAAAAATATAAAATAACAGAAAAAGACACATGCATAAACTGTAAAAAAGACATAATAGATAGTCCGGATCGTGCCTTTTTAAGCTGTCCAAACTTCAGTCAAATCAGGATAAAATATAAAATAGAAGAAATCAATGAGAAATGGTTTACCAACCGGAAAAACACAAAAACAACGATGGAATATGTAAATGAAATAATGAAAAACAAAGAGAAGTACATTTAAATAATAAGGTATTAACATTAAGTCGCGTACTTAATTAATATAATTGTGATGACCTGCGGAACACTGATAAGCGAATTCAGCAAAAAGTGATCCTCAGGCCATAATACCATTATTGTAAAATTGTATTTAATAATAAATGAATTTATATAAAAAAAAAAAAAAAAAAACCTAGCTCCTAACATCATGATTCCGCCGTGGGTCCCTTTAAACATTGATGTTAACTTTTCCCTGACGAAGTGTAATAAAATCGTTCAGTTGACAACAGCAACAATGCAAAAATACCCCGACCACCTCTTTTTCTACACGGATGCTGCCAAGGCTACCCCAGAGGCTACTTCTTCCCCAACCACCTGTTCCTTTGAAGTCTGCGACGTGATTCGAGGCATTCGACTGAATGACAATTGCTCAGTACTGGATGCTGAAATATACGCAGTATTTTTCTGTTTGGAATATTTTCTTTCTACAGAGCCTACATCACAGAAAGCCCTGCTGGTATCTGATTCATCCGTGGCCTTATTGACAATTTCTAATCCCCTCACCAAACATCCTGTAGCAATTCGAACCCAGCTGGTATTATGCAAACTTATTAAGAGACAGTGCTCCATGTCCTTTCTGTGGGCGCCCAGGCATGCAGGGATTCCTGGAAATGAATGCATTGATACATCCGCCCGAGCAGAAATATATTGCCCCTCGCCTAGTAACAGCCCACCTCCACCTTATCTCTCGAACATAATCTTCAAATAATCTCACGTCGTCCTCATGGAAAGCCCATTGGTCCTCGTGTCAGACTTTCTCAAGGTTAATTAAATCCTCAACCGAAGCACGGTAGCCAGAAAAAAACCGTTCCAGTAGAGATTTCTGTGCACTTAGCTGCTTGTGCACAGGCCACACGGCCATGTCGCATAATTTTATTTTGCAAAGAACTCCACCTCCTATGAATTGTCCTTTCTGTGGCCAAAGTGTTGCTCCCTTAACTTCTCACATACTGTGCGACTGTCCAGCACTATTACCCTACCAGCCCCCTTCAATTAATAACAAAACAGTCATCAACATTCTTGAGAATTCCCCCGATGTAATTTTATGTGTAACACAATTTATCAGAACTAGCGGAATAAGCAGATATCTATAAAAACAAACTGCGCATCTTCGTACTGTAATAGCCACAGCAGTTAAACATGGTACAGGATGTTGCTTTCACAAGGGAAAAAAAAACTGCTTTTTTTGGTATCTTCCCAATGGTTAAATCATTTTAAAACTGCTCCATGTCCGATCAACAATTCCAGTTAAAGAAACAAATTAAAAGATATGATTAGTATAATGAAAAAAGAAAAAAAAAAACACGATAAAATTTCTATCATATTCAAAAATAAATAACTTCGCATATAAATGATTAAATAAAAATGTTCAGTAGTTTCAAAATATATGGAATAAAACTGCATTTGTTATTCTTACTCATTGTTAACATTTTTATCATATATGGAATAATTCAGCATCTGAATCTAATAAAAATTAAAATAATAATGTTTCAAAAGTATAAATGGAGATTCATGTTACTAATGAACCAGTACAGTTGTGTGTTTCTGCGTTCATCTTTGTGCATTTTTTCTTATCTTATCGCTTGTGTTATTGTTTAAAAACGTGTTTTGTTCTATTTTATAAGTAACAATTTCTATCATGAACTAGTGCGTCGTCTATTTCTAGTGCATTGTTATTTTATCTTATTGTAATGTATTTTGTTGTTTTTTTTTATAAGTAACAATTCTATCATTGTGCTATTAAATAATCACGCATAAACTTGGAAATACCAGCAATTGGCTCAGCCCGATTGCTAATATGGCTCAAAATTCCTCCCCTCAAACCTTACCTTCCCAACTATTACCGTTAAAACCTCCTTCCAACTCAACTCCGTCGTACTCTCAAGTCACAAAAAACAAAATTACTCCACTAACAACATTCAACTACCCTACAGAAGAACAAGGTATAGTGTTCAACTGTGTACTAGAATATAAACTCTGTGATTACCTCATCGCCATTAAAGATCTTGTTGGAGGACCCCTTAATATCATTGCAGCTGCTAAAGTAAGCCGTAACAGAGTCATTATTCATTTAAAAGATTCCTCGTTAGTAGAAACCTTCATGATCGAACACGGCGGTTTCAAAATCGAAGACAACTTTATTAAATGCAGAAGGCAAAAGACTCCAGCCAAACGAATAATCTTCTCCAATGTCCTGTCAATGTTGCCGAACAAAATTTTACAAGATTATGTTGTAAATAAATTAAAACTTGGAAATCACATCTGATATCGCCATCTTAAGAGTTAATCCATATGATCAACTGTTTGGTCATATCATTAGCTGGCGAAGACAGGTCTATATTACCACCAATATCAAAGAAGCTAACTTACCTGGATCATTTTTCTAGACCACGCAAATGTTTCCCACAGAATCTTCATTACATTTGACGACTTCACTTGTTTCAAGTGTAAATCAAAGGGGCATCGAGCCGAAGATTGTACTATCGAAGCTGATAGTTCTGAAAATGACACTCAACGAGAAATCAGCGCACCAATTTCTCAAACAGAAGAATCCGAAAAAACTGCAATTGAACACTTCCCATCCCTTCCTCTCAAAAGATCGCCGCCATCTACTTCATCTTCATCAGGCAACTTTTCATCGCCAATGGAAGTTAGTGATACCCAACTCACGCCTACAGAAGCGATAGTGCGAACAAAGAAAAAAGGCGTGAAAAAACAAAAACTTAAAAATTCCAATGATCTTCCAGATGAGTCTGATGGACTTTCAACGGATACGGGAACCGAAGCAGATGAATCTTTAAGCACTCTCAAAGAGGTTCTAAAACCTCTCGAGGCAACAATTAACAAAAAATTCAAAGCAAATGAATATCCGCTCTCCACCACTAACTTTGCTTTATTTGTGGACATGTCTAAAAGAAAATCTGCTCCGTAAATTCAATCAATTCTTGCCGACGAATTCAAAATTCTTAGCGACTCGATGATCAGGATGTTGGCTGAACTTCACCCCCCTATAAAGGATAGATCCACAAAAGTGCACCTAACCAAGATTCTGAAAAAGCTGAAAGGATTGCAGAATTCCAGTACCTCTGCGACCGAATCCCAACCATCTCCTTAGGAAACATCTATTTTTCCATAAGTGAACGAGATATGGACGTACCTCAAATATATATCAGCTGGAACTGCAATGGTGTTTATAGGCATCTAGAAGATCTCAAATTAATCCAGTCTACTTATGATCCAACTATAATATGTCTGCAGGAAACACATCTTAAGAATAGCCAAACCTTATATCTTCCGAACTACAACATCATATCAACAAACTGCTCTTCGAACTGGGCATCCAGAGGAGTAAGTTTAGCCGTTAAAAACTACCTCAATTTCAACCAGCTTCAATTACAGACAACTATACAGGCTGTTGCAGCAACCATATATCTTTCATTACCACTCACTATCTGTTCAATATATTTACCTCCAAGAGATAATATCACTCGAGAAGACATTAGCGAACTCATTTTGGCTCTTCCAAGTCCTTTTCTTATCTGCAGAGATCTAAATGCTCATTCCCCATTCTGGGGTGGATCATGCTACAACTCTAGAGGAAGAATCATTGAAGAACTTATTTCCTACTACAATCTCGCACTGCTACATCCCGAGGATCCAACACACTATAACTTCTCTCACAAGACATGGTCAATGTTGGACTTAATTATTACCACCCCAGCCATTCTGAACGCTGTTGAAGTTTTCAACCATGATGATCTCGCTGGAAGCGATCATACTCCCGTAATCGTTCACCACAAGCATAGCAAAACTATATCCCCAATTCAAGGCATAAAGTACAATTACCACAAAACAGATTGGAAAATATATAGCTCAACCTTTCCATCAGTCGCCAGCTTCGAAGTCAGTCAAGCTTCAAACGCCAAAAACCTCGTCCAATCGTTTACAAATATTATTGTAAATCACACGAACTCTATGACTCCTCAAATTACACATTTATGTAAAAACGCAGTCCCATTGTGGACCACAGATTGCTCCGCCGCTGTACGTAATAGAAGAAAAGCACTAAAAAAATTAAAAGCCGCTCCGTCTCTGGAAAATCATGTTAATTATCAAAAACTTCGCACTAAAACACGATACACTTTAAAACGGGCCAAACGAACTTCATGGCAGAAATTCGTACAAACTATAAACTGTTTCACCTCTACCACTACAGTCTGGAAAAAAATTCGAGGGCTTGATAGGAAAAATTTTTCACCAATTCCCACTAGCATCAAATTGGATAACTATATCAGCACAGACTTAAACGAAATAGCTACATCTTTCGCGAAATTTATAGCTTTTCAATCCAGCAACTTGAATTTCTCACCAGAAGCACTTAATCACAAAAGAAATCTCGCCTCCGTAAGACTCGATTTCCACTCTGACAATAAAGAACCTTACAACTGTCTTATTACGCTCGAAGAATTACAACAAGGTATCAAAAAATTGAAACCAACTGCAATCGGACCGGACAGCATTCATGCTTACATGCTCCAAAATGCTCCTGAGCCAGCTATTCTCATCTTACTATCAATTTTTAATCATATCTGGACAACGAACACGTTCCCTGACTCATGGAAAACTGCCGAAATCATTCCGATTCCAAAACCAAATAAAAATCCAATGTTATTAGACAGCTACAGGCCTATTTCGCTCACTAGTGTTCTCTGCAAACTCCTGGAACGGATCATAAACGCACGACTGCAATGCCTTATTGAATCTAACAACCTCCTGACCGAATCACAATGCGGATTTTGAGCGAGCAGATCAACGATCGACCAACTGCTTTTTCTCAAACAGTCCATACAAACATCATTTATTCGTAAAAATCACCTACTGGCAATATTCTTTGACATATCCAAAGCCTTCGACAATACTTGGAAAGAAAAAATTTTAAAAACTCTTCATGGCTGGGGAGTTCGCGGTCATCTAGCATACTTCGTCCAAAATTTCCTATCGAGTCGCAAATTTCATATCCGACTAGGATCAGTTAAATCAGCTCCGCAGGATCTACAGAACGGTGTTCCTCAGGGCTCGGTTCTCAGCCCTACCCTCTTCAACATAGCCATAAATGACATTCCGGAACAAATACACCCGCCTGTCCAATGCTCCTTATTTGCAGACGACCTAGCTATATTCATCTCCTGTTCGGACTTGTCCCTCGGAACATCAATACTACAGGAAACAGACGACAAATTACAAGCTTGGTCAGTCCTCAATGGTTTCAATTTCTCAAACATGAAAACTACCGCTATTCATTTCTGCAGAGTTCGCCGCTGTAGTCATGAAATTTCAGTCCAACTAAACAACGTAACCATTCCATCATCAGATACCGTAAAATATTTAGGAATCATTCTGGATGAAAAACTTACATGGAAACCGTACATCAACCAACTAAAAACAGGCTGCACCAAAAAACTAAACTTAATTCGTAAACTGGCTAGCACATTGTATGGTTCAGATCGTTCCTCCTTGTTGAAAATTTACCAAGCACTGATTAAATCAAGACTCAACTATGGCGCTGTAATCTACTCTTCGGCTAATCAAAATATCATCAACTCACTCAATACAATACATCATACTGCTGCGAGACTCGCTATTGGCGCTTTTCCTACTTCTCCATCTGTTAGCGTTCTTTGTAAAGCTGGTATTCCTCCTCTCAATATTTACAGAGACCGGAGCATTTTAAACACGTGGATTCGTCTTAAGTCGTCGATTAACCTTCCTTCGCTGAACTCACTTCGACCATCACCCCATACATCGGTGCCCACTCTTTATAAGCAAGTTACTGAAATCTTGGATTCGATGAAATTCACTTTACCGCCGACATATCAACTAACCACAGCACCAACGCCTCCATGGGTAAACCTGCATCTCAACATAGATCTTCAACTCCAGCAGTAGCTAATAAATGTTAAAGCTGGTGCAGTTTCCCCCGAGTGTCCAGGTTTTCCTCCGACATTCATGGACAGTTCCCCCGATTTTCCGTCCAGGTGCTCAAATTTCACCCAAATCCCTGTCCAGGTACTCAAATTTCACCCAAATTCCCGTCCAGGTACTGAAAATTCACCCAAATTCCCGTCCAGGTACTGAAAATTCACCCTAATTCCCGTTCAGGTACTCAAAATTCACCTAAATTCCCGTCCAGGTAGTCAAAACTAACCCCAATTAGTGTCCATATACTGAAAATTCACCCAAATTTTCGTCCAGGTGTTCAAATTTCATCCAAATTCCCGTCCAGATGTTTAAAACTATCAAGAATTCGTGTCCAGAGGTCAATAAACTATCCAAAAAAGTTTCCCTGTATCCCCTGTCCCGTTCCCTATAGTATTGATTGCATGTCCCGTTCCCTGTAGTGGGAATAAACCAAACACGATCTAGTTACACCCCCAACCCTTAGAATATCATGCTCCGATAATCTCGAACACCCTATAGTCCCAGAGAAGGACCTCAACCCGAATTCTTGTGTTATAGCTGTAAAGTAACCTATATTTTAATATTTACTTGTATATAATTAAATTATAACCCAATTTCCCGCCAAGGGATCCAAAGTACACTTAAGTATAACCCCCAGGCAGTACAGCCCCATAATCTGAACTCCTGCCTGGAGAAAGGGGGCCCTAACCCATGCTCTGTTGTATGAACATATCAAATATTCAAGAGTGAATAAGATGGAACCAATAATTTATTTCTATACAATGAAACTAACCTCAGACCCCTCTGACAATTTATCGATCTTTTAGCATCATATTATAATATATAATTTACTTATTTTTTCCGCGGACGTGATTATTTTATAATTATTATTATAGATAATATTTTTAAGCTATGCGCATAATTATAACCTTGAGGGATATATTAATATACTAATTCAAAGAGTATTTTTCAAAATATAATTCGAGGCCACCTCGATAAATTATTTTTAATATTAGCATAATTTTAATCATTTGTTTAATTAATTAATTAAGACGTCCGATAGATTGAAAAAATCTCCGAACAATTAAAATTTTTTCCGCGCGCGATTAATTTTATTTCGGGTAAAATCTCAGATCACTAAATAATTGTTATAGGCATCGTATGTATTTTTTAATATTATACACATCTCTGTATAATTATTAAACGAAGGAACTCGCAGCATTGTTGATGGATCGCGTCAGCCTTTCTTTTTAGAAATCGTCAACCTCTGCATGTATACGCCTCATCGCTACATCACCTTTGCATGCACGGGTCGCTATTTACCGATATTCGTCAGAAGAATATTTTTTTTTTTTTCACGCTCGCGCACATTTAACATCGGGGTCGATGGTCAGGCAGCATTTTCAAGAAGAACAATCGCTGCTCCGCTGTCTAAGACGCCTCACCGGTCGTTCACGACATTATTGTGGCGCCCTTTTTTACAACAGGATAATTTATGACGTATGTACACCTTTTCTATGTATCAGGGTGAAAGCGTGCAATCTCTCCCGCTGAAACCGGTTTTTCACGCACGTGCAAGACTTTCTTTTTTAGAAATCATCAGCCTCTGTAGGTATACATCCCCTTAACATGGCAGCCTTTGTATGCATAGCTCGCTTGCTATTTACCGTTATTCGGCAGAAGAATATTTTTTTTTTTCGCGTTCGTACACAATTACCATCGGGGTCATTCGTCACTCAGCATTTTCAAGAACAATCGCTGCTCCGCAGCCTAAGACGCTTCGCCGGTCGTTCACGACATTATTGAAGTTACCTTTTTTTACAATAGGCGAATTCATGCGTCTATACACCTTTTCTATGTATCACGATGAAAGCGTGCAATCTCTCCCGCTGAAACAAGTTTTTAGCCAATGCTATACACTTCAATAGACTAACATCATCGCTTGTAAATAAATAAAGACGCATTTTTTATATTTTATATATGTATTTGTAAGTATTATTGCAATATAATAAATATTTCTATGTATTTATATTTCATTTTTCAAAAACAAAAAAATTATCAATTTTACTATCGTTGTTAATATATTTCCAACTCGGGCTTCTATCAATACATCTCAATCCTTTCGTTAAATTTACGAATCCATATAACGTAACCGTTTTGTTAAAATATCAGCTTTTACAGATAGCTCAGCGGAATCGACAATACGATCAGCTTTTTCCTTTCTAATTTCTTCACGAAGATTTTCATTCGTTTCTTTAAATTGTTTTTCTATTTCTTCGCGCTGTTTTCCCATTATTTCCTTAAGATTTTTTCCTAATTCTTCACACTGTTTATCAATTATTTCCTTAGTAATCTGTTTATCGATCAATACACATACTTTTGCACTTAAATCGTTTATTAAACCTCCGAATATTTCAATTGTAGCTTTCACATCACTTTCACCTTTTGAAACGCGTGTATGTAATGCTGAAAGATCGCTTGAAACCGTATCTAGTTTATCCGATAGTTTTTTAATTTGATCTTTAAATTTTCCAGCATCTTCACTCAACATATCAATATTACCAGTATGAATCTCGATTTTCATAATATTATCGCTAATTTTTTTATCTAAATCTCTATGCAAAAACATAATTTGAGCATGTAATGCAGCATTTTTTTCCGTAACAAGGGAATTCATCTGCTCTACTTTTTCACGGACATCACGTATTTCCACAGCTGTGAGAGTTTTCATCTGTTTGTAAGATACAACTTCAGATTCTGAAGGTTCTCGCTGTAACGTACTAACGTTTAATAATCGTTTTCCTTTAAAATTATAATTTCCGCTAGAATCTAATTCGATCGCGGCCGGTGCTCCAGAACCACCTTCAGGCATGTATTTACCGCTCTTATGAAGTGGCATGACTAAATATTTACTAAAACGCTATTATCAATCCAGGAATTTTCCGAACTAGGGAATCCTAACCACTTAACTAACGATTTTCCCCCTTGACGTCGAATAACACGTTCAATTAAATATACGTCGGGGTATGATGTTTTTTGTAATTCTTCAGCATAAAAACTACCAACTAAAGGTTTACCGGTTCTATCTTTTAACGTATACGTCATAGGAAAAGTGTAATTCACTGTATTTATAGTAAATAATTCACCAGTCCAGTTCGGAGTGTATCCTTTCTCCAATAATGTTTTAACTTTACTGATACGAACTATGTCACCAACTTTAAATGATTTTGATTTGCTCGGGGGAGAGAATCGATCAATATCTTTACTACATTCTCTTGCAATATTTTCTGCAACTTGTCTTTCAACGTTCTTATTTACATCAGCAGGTGCAAATTTGATCGTGCGGTGTATTTTCGTATTATATTTTCGAGTAAGTTCAGGCAAAACTTGTAACCAACGTTTATTACAATTAACGGTAAATTCTTTCCATATCCAATTCTTTATTGTGCGATTAAAACGTTCTACAATACTCGCTTTAAGCGGCGAATGGGTGCTATACAAATTAATATTATTCCGATTTAAAACAGCTCGTACTTGCGGATTGTAAAATTCAGTACCCTGATCTGTATGCAAATGATTAGGAGCTTCAACATCTCTTTCAGCTAAAATTTTTTCTAACGCTTTAGCAATTATCGATCCATTCTTTTTCTTTATAGGAATGGTCCACGCATATTTAGAAAATGCATTTATTATGGTTAATATAAATTTATGTCCTCGATTAAATCTTGCATATTGCGCCATATCAATCAAATCAGCTTGCCATAAATCGTTTATGCCGAAAAGTTGCACACATCGTGTCGGGTAACGTTTTCGCGCAGGTTTATGAAGTTCATCAGCTATACCGCGTTGTAATGATTTTGATGTAGATGCTTGTTTTGTACGCATCTTTTTCTAATACTAATAATCAATAAGGTAACTGAATATATCCTTCTTCAGCCAACTCTTCCTCGATTGCTAAAATTTCGTTATATACACCTGTATTACCACTTTGTTTAGACGCGTGTAATAGCTGCAATCGTTCGACTAATTCATTAGGATCGTTCCAATACTCGAATCGCGGTCTTTTAAGACTTACTCTAGCGCGGACATCATTATATATACGATTCTTCTTTTTCTTATGCTTCGTATTCGATAAATTTTCGTGATAACCTTTTCCGCTATGCTCAGCAGCTCGAAACAACGGGCGAACTATATTCTTATATTTCTGATTGGGAAGCCCTTTCATCATGCCATTACCACGCAAATGAGCTCCAGTAAATTGCAGTAATTGTTTATATATCTCCAAATCATCGTTATTATATTTGTTTTTATCTACTTTAGTCTCCAACAGTAAATGCAGTACACCCTCAGTGAAAGGAAATTTCACGCGATTATTTCCTTTTCCTAAATATATTTCTGCGCGATCTTTATTCCATGAAATTGTGGTTGTACCCAGCATATATTCATCGAGAATAGGATTATACTTTATTCCGTAAATTTGATCTCTAGGTATAGCATCATCTCCATCAATACGAAAGGGACCTATTTCACTTAGATTAAACGGGTCCTTTTCCAATTCTTCATCACTATCAACAGTTTTATCTTTCAGGGGAGTACTGTGCAATAGTTTTTGTTTCGAAAATAGAGAATCATTTATTGTATCAGCATCTTTTTTAGTCCTTTTTGGTTTTTGTACTGCTTCTCGAATCTCTGATAATGGTTTCGTAATAGGTTCCAACACTGTAGCCGTAACATTTGTAATATATTTACTATTGGCCTTTAACGCATTATATTTATTCATTATATCGTTACGTATCTTTTCCAATTCAGTTTTAAGTTCTAATTCATCTTCTATATTTCTTTTAACGCTATTCATCGCCATCTTTTTAATCTTCAAACACTATAAACTCATCAAATCCACGACGAAACCGCCCTTTATATACTTCGCACTCTTTATCAATCACTAGAAATCCGTGCTTATTCTTCCAGCACACATTACAAAGTTTCTTAAAAGTCTTTATCGAACAAACACCATTAACATGTTCGTAGTATATATGGCGTATATTTATATCATCCTGAGCAAAGACAAGTATGAAATTAGCGTTATCACGTATCATATGTTTAGGGATCTTCACATATGACTGGCATAGGTAAAAACAATCCACATTTTTATGTCGTCCCATCGAAAAATACTGTTGTAGAACCGGATGAGACGTATTTGCAGGTACATCGTCAAATATTGAATTCCGATTAATCACATCGGGCGTTATGACGTCATCCTCTTTCTCAAATGTTTGATAACCAATCTCTGGCGTAGACTTGTATATCGTATCTAACAATTTATATTTCGGTTGATATAAAGAAGTACTATATATGTAGACATTTTCGTAACGCAACCCATTAGAGTGTGTTAATAACGTAAATAATGAATTTGTTTTTCCACACCCGCTCGGTCCAATAATTAAACATCTTATATTATTTGGAAACAATGATCCATGTTTATAACGTTCTGCACTATCACCATCTTTTACTAGTGTTAGCACGTTACTTATAGGCAATATAGTTGCTTGCTTTTCAATTTTCATTGTAGCTTCTGCTTAATAAACACTAATAACAACGACTAAAAGGTATAAATACACCTATATATACCGTTAAATACTCGGAGAGTCGTGTGATAAAAAGTATATATATAGAAAGATATCTTTGAATATGGCCAGAAAACAACGAAACGTATTAAAAAAGAATATAAAGCGTGGTCGCGGTCTCGGTACTGTGTTGAACAGAGTTATAGATAAACTACCGTTTCAATTGCATTATCCGGGTTATAATTATTTGGGACCTGGTACAAAATTAGATCGACAACTAAGTCGCGGTGTAACGGGTATAAATCCTTTGGATGAAGCTGCTAAAGAGCATGATATAGCATATAGCAAGTATTCTGATAATAAAAATCGAGCTGAAGCGGACGGATTATTAGAAAATATAGCCTGGGAACGAGTTAAAGCATCTGATAGTAGTTTGGGTGAAAAAGCGGCTGCTTGGATTACAACGAACGCGATGAAAGTAAAACGAAAATTAGGAGGCGGATGTCATTCAAACAAAAAGAAACAGGCTGTAAAGCGGAAAACCAAATCGAATTCATCGAAAGGAAAAAACTTATATTTCAGAGACGTGTTAGATGTAGCACGGAAAGCAGTTCGAAAAGAAAAAACTCTTAAAGGACGCATGAAAAAGGCCGTAAATGCTGTTAAACAATTAAATCCTATAGTGATGGATAATGAAAATGTTCGAATTATTCCGATTACCAAAACAGGAGGGGCTCTTCCCCTTATACCATTATTAGCAGGTATTGCTACATTGGGCGGAATTTCATCGTCAGTATCGTCAATAGCGAAAGCGGTGAAAGATGTAAATGATGCTAGAAAAAGTTTTAAATCCGGCAAAGGTCTAAAAATTGATAAAAAGATCGGAAAAGGACTTTATTTACGACCATACCGAAGTGGTCTTGATTTATATTTAGCTCCATATAGCGACGGTTCGAGACGTAATCAGTTTTTTCGAGGTTAATACCATACCTAGCAATAGAGCGTTAACAAATTTAGATATTATATTTTACGGGAAAAAGTTAAAAATTCCCAGTTTTAGAGGAGTTTTTGATCGAGATGGGCTGCCTACCAAACCTAAGAAAAATGAGTGCGCGATTGTTAATATGGATTCGCAAAAAGGTCCTGGAACTCATTGGATTGCATACCGAAAATACGGAAATTGTGCAGAATATTTCGATAGTTATGGTAATCTACCTCCCTCCGCAGAGATAGTTAATTACTTACGCAAATACAACCCAAAGATTGAGATTTTCTACAACAGACGTGCATATCAACGTTATAATACAGTTAATTGCGGAGAACTATGTTTAAGATTTCTATCACATACATTACCCGCTCCATTTGACGTTCGAAAACGTTAAAATTAGTATATAAGCATGTATGATTGTAAAATTTATTCGATTATTGTATATGAATACAAGTTTTTTAAAATATAGTTTGCGTTATTATTACTTGTTTAAACATGTCGTACTTATTTCAGTTAAGTGGTAAAAAAGGTAATTTGACCAGTAATATATATCCACCATTATTATTATCAAATAATCGTCACTGGAGTATTGGATTAGTATCGTTAACAACATATCATTCTATACATAATATCACGCCTGAATGTAATACGTTATATTACTATGATTCTGCTTATGCAGAAAAAACGGCCATGCCTCCGAAATCGATTATATTACCTAGTGGATGTTATGAAGTGAGCGATATCGAAGAATTCTTATGAGAACATTTAGATGAAAGAATTATTATAAAAGGCGATGAAAGAACGTTAAAGTGTCTTATACAAAGTAAATATTACATACAATTTACCGGTCCGCGGAGTATTGGGCCACTATTGGGTTTTGATATTGTGTTAGAGGTTTTACATCCTCTAATGAAACATACGAGTCCTAACACGGTACAAATTACACCGATTAATATATTGAATGTATATTGTAACATAGCAACAGGTGGATATACGAATGGAACATCGTCTCATCTCATTTACAGTTTTCCTTTAAATATAGCGCCCGGATATAAGATTTCTGAAACCCCAAAAACAATTATTTATTTACCCGTGAGTATGGATTATATTTCAGAGTTAAATGTATATATAAAGGATCAAAACGGAAATATCGTTGATTTTGCTAGTGTAACGGATTCGATACCTATAGCGCTATCTTTTAGCGGTGTTCGAATTATAAAAATATATTTCGTTGTGTAAATCATTTATTTCGTGATTTATCGAACACCGCGTTTTATTCGACGTAATCGCGGATCGTAGTGGGTATCGGAGATGCTTATCGGCTAAAATCGAAATTCCCGGGCACGGTCGAACAGACGACTGCGTCAGGTGAGACTGTGTGCGTGTGTATTGTAGGTAGCGGCCGATAGTGGAGAGTACTCTACGTGTCCGAGGCGAGTGCGCGTCGGGTAGCAGCTGAGCCAAGAACATCGAGCTGAGGGAAGTTTGTGAAATCCGTAGTCGCTTTAGAATACGGGTTATATGGAAATATTCTAGAAAATTCGACGGCGTTCGAATTAATTGATAAGGTACGGGGTAATTTCAGCGATTCAACTATGTCGCTTGGAATAGCCCATCGTGTACCGAGAGTCTTCAGGAATTGTAGTGGGCTCTCGATACTGCCGGTGTCGCATCGTGATCCCTGCCAAATGGTCTTTTTCCATTTTACTTTTATCTACTATAATTTTGACCGGGCAAATAATAATAAATACCGTAAAAAAACAAATTAAAATAAATACCAAAACTGATAACTGACTGACGAATGAATACATATACGAGAATAAATCCGATCGCAAAAAAAATAAGAAATATAAAATTTTTATGACTTATCGATTTTTTTCAATTTTCTCCAGGGTCCTTGCGCACGATGTCTTCTAACTCGTGTCCTCGGTTCGGGCCGCCATTTATAATAAATGGCTCCCGTAACAGGAACAGCCTAATCGGGGAGAACAGATTTATAATAAATGGCGGCCCGAACCGAGGACACGAGTTAGAAGACATCGTGCGCAAGGACCCTGGAGAAAATTGAAAAAAATCGATAAGTCATAAAAATTTTATATTTCTTATTTTTTTTGCGATCGGATTTATTCTCGTATATGTATTCATTCGTCAGTCAGTTATCAGTTTTGGTATTTATTTTAATTTGTTTTTTTACGGTATTTATTATTATTTGCCCGGTCAAAATTATAGTAGATAAAAGTAAAATGGAAAAAGACCATTTGGCAGGGATCACGATGCGACACCGGCAGTATCGAGAGCCCACTACAATTCCTGAAGACTCCAGCGACGACGGAGATGCGACAACTTCCGTGGTCGCTGATAGGTCAATGGACGACGACCAGGAGGCATATATACCTCCGAGTCAGACTCGCAGGATTGTAGAGGACCAAGGTCCGTCCGTATTGGAATACTTAAAAATATTGAGTAATAAATTAAATAATAAATTCGATAATTTGAATGAAAGCGTAAATAATAAATTAGATGAACAAAATAATAAATTCGATGAACAAAATAATAAATTCGATGAACAAAATAATAAATTCGATGAACAAAATAATAAATTCGATGAACAAAATAATAAATTCGATGAACAAAATAATAAATTCGATAATTTGAATAAAAACGTAAATAAACAATTCAATGAATTAAAAGAAGAAATAAAATACGATAACAATAATTTAAAAGATGAAATTAAGAGCCTTGCCGATAAGTTGGAATTGACCAGGGGGGAGCTGCAATCTTCGGTCAAAAACGTCGAATCTCGTGTGCAGGAGCACAATTTGGAATTAAAAAATATTAAAATAAACATATCTGAGACGGCGACTATTTTAAAAAATGATATTTCGAAAGTGGCTAACGATCTTGATCGTGAAAAGACTGTTGTGTCTCGGATCGGCCAAGACGTGGGTCGAATAAAAAAAGAGATCGAACAAAATTTGGTTAGTAAAGTAAAAATTATAAAAGACGATGTCGCGAAAAAATTAGAAGAAATTAATGATCGTACACAGCTCACCGCTGGTCAAGACCTCAGTGACTTAAGGGAACGGCTCGGGGTCGTGGAAAATCAACAAAAAGAGTACTGTAACACCAGTCCGGTTCAGACGCATTATCGAACAACACATTTTAGTGAAGCGGAGGTTCGTGGGATAAAAAATGGATCCGCGGCGAAATCATACGAGAATATCCGCGTGATAAATAGACAGGGATGTGTGCGAGAGGAAGATCCGAGAGAGAAAGGCTCCGAAAGCTGGACATCGCGAATCAACAACGTACGTATATCGTCTTCAGGAACGTATAACAGGGCGGAACGTACACAACCGGACAGA
The DNA here is from genome assembly GCA_039619475.1 of Icerya purchasi. Lineage (NCBI taxonomy): Eukaryota > Metazoa > Arthropoda > Insecta > Hemiptera > Monophlebidae > Icerya > Icerya purchasi. The sequence goes on along the minus strand of CM077116.1, from coordinate 443,659,570 downwards.
AGCAGGTTGGAGAACCACCGCGGAGTCTGTATGCCCGTGAAGGTAAGTTATTGTAAGGTAGATAATTCTCGTCGGAAGGGACACGGCTCCCGTTACGGTTTCCGGTGCTGGAGGTACCGTCGAAAGTAATCAAGAAATTACGAGATTACCTGTTTTCTTGGATTAGTCGAAATATTGTACGGAAGTTAAGGCAACGCAAATTCTAGTCTAAATTCGTTCGTAAAATAAATCAAAATAAGATTCTAGTCGCGTAAAAAATTTTAAATGTAGGATAAGAATAACCCACTGAACGAGTAAGTTTAAATAGTTTACCTAGTCAGAAACATCGTCGACCTTAGGCCGGCACTTTAATTACAAATTGTTCAGTGTACTGTACGTTTATGTATCTTTCTTTAGTTATCTCGGTCTTCGTTATTGCGATATACTCGACGATTTAGGCACGACGGACGATACGGACGACATATTCCGTGATGCGATTTGTTTCATAATTGAAGATACGTTACGCGGAAAAAAGAAACGGTTAGCGATATGGTTTTCTCGCGATTTCCGACGAATATTAGCCCGTAGTTCGAGTGAATAACCGTTTGTGCGATTTGTTTGATCGATATGTCCGATTTTGAACCATATTGCGCTCTTGAGTCGTCCGAAGGTAGGCAGGACAACGCGGCGAGGTAACATTACGGTTTATATTTAATTTGTTTCGTGCCGATGTTATGCCGCGGAGATGTTCTCACTCGCGTGCGCGGTTCGGACGACGTTTTGCGATTTTCGCTTGTCGTCCGACGTTTTGCGACTTTTATGGTTATGCGACGCGTGATTTCTTCCGCTGTCCGACCTTGATTAAAATAACCTGGATGTGTCTTAACGCCTGGCGTTTGGTTATGTTTTTGATGTTGTCGGCGTTTTCGAATTTCGTTGTTCGGCCGACGATTTCCGGTTTTGTTTATCGTCCGACGATTTGCGATTCCCGCTTGTGGTTGGACGATTTGCGATTTTTCGGTTATCGTCGTGCGATTCGCGATTTTTTGATATCGTCCGACGATATTCTTTAACCATGCCTACCGTCAGGCGAAATTTTCCCGATTTTGTTTATCGTCCGACGATTTGCGATTCCCGCTGATCGTTCGCCGACGTACGATTTTGTTTATCGTCCGACGATTTGCGATTTGCTGTTCATCGTCGTGCGATTTGTTATTTTACGTTTATCGTCGTGCGACTTGTTCTTTTTTTTTTTTTTTACGATTATCGTCGTGCGATTTGCGATTGCCGACGATCTCCGATTTTTGTTGTTTATCGTCCAATATTTACGGTTGATTAAATCGGTCGACGATTTTGTTTGTCTAACCGTTCGATTTACGATTTGAGTTGTCGTTGGACGATTTCTATGTTAATTTACATTTGTGTTTGTGTTTCGGTTTTTCTTTTGCGTATTTATTGTTTTGTTATGGTGTGATTTGTCACAACGGAAAGCGGTTAGAATATTTAAAAAAATCGGTGTGTACCGTGCAATGAAAAGTTTGCAGTTTCGTTTATGTATTTTGTTTTATTGCGATTAATTTGTTCGTATAGCGGTCTTCGGATATCGCGTGCGATTCCCGCACGTTTCGTTTCGCAAACGTACTATAGGATAATTTATCAATTTTTGAGCGTGTGTGAGAGTGGTGTGCGGGTATATCCGGTGCATATGAAGCGATGTCTTCACGACCGAAGTTTTATAGGCTCCACGGAGAATTTTTGCAGTAACGTTTTGTTTTCTCCTGTTCGTTTTGGAAGTTCGGTTTGTTACGTTGATCAGAATCTTCATGGTTGTCCTCCTAATGGTCGTTCCTGGCATGATTTCATTTATCTATCCTGTTTACTGTTTGTCCTTTGTATTTATTTCCTCATTTCGGTTGGAGTCCTCAGCGAGTCTCTTTCGTTTTTTTGGTGTTTCGTGTTTCGGGGCGCGCACGATGGCTCGGCTTTGCTTTGGATTGGTAATCCCTTTGCATAGTCGAGCGTAGGTTGTTTTTTTTTGTCGTTTTCTTGAGATGTTCGCTGACTGCGTCCACCGTTTCTGGGTGTGCGTGTGCATATATTGCTAGCTTTTGTTGTGGGACCATGGTGGTGCCCTTGTCGTTTGGTGTTTAGTCGGGTGTATGCACACGACACCGTGTATCCTTTTCTGAGTATCCTGTTCCTATGAATGATCAACGTGATTTTCGGTCTGTTTGCACTAGCAGCTTGGAGTAGCTAGGTGCGTGGTTTTCGTCAACCATCTTTTTTGTGCGTTCGTTTTATTTCTCCGTGGATCGAATCGTCGGTGAGGTGATCGCTGTGAGACCTTTCCGTAATGGTCGTTTTAGGCGTTTGCGAATATTATTTAATTGTTTTGTTAGTTGTTAGCTGTTTTTTTAAATTATAATCGTTTAGGCCAGTATGATGTTGCGTGGCTACGATATATGTTTATATTTATTTCTATAAGGGATTATTATATTGTATTTCGTGGTTTTCGCAGACTATTGGCTCCGAATAGGATCTATTGATTTATTTTGTTTTCCTCGTCCATTCTTTTTTCTCCGCTGCTACCACTAAGGCGGAAACTCTGGCGCGTTGTTCATATTTCTAGTACGGGGTATGAACCATCGAATTTTGTTTCTCCATTCAAATCCATTCAGATTCCCCGATCGGATTATTCCGTTTCCACTTCTACTCCTAATCTCTCCTCCTACACTCCTTACATTATTTTTCCTTCCTTTCTCATTCGTTCCTATCCTTAATATTTCATTCTTTCCTTTGATCGTCAATTCGACGGATCGGTAATGGTCTCTGTCGATACGTTGACCCTGTGGGCGCTGTGAAAGCAGACGTGGCCATATGGTTCGCGAAGTGAGAAGAGTATACCTGGTACTCCGGTGAGCTATATTTTTATATACATGTATTCTTATCTCGTGGTCCGAGCGATTGGTGTTGTGGGTAGCAGATAATGCATACGGCCATAGCGTCCGATGGAAGTCTTGGGTGCGCCACAGAGTAGGAATAATTTTAAATCGGTTGGATTTGATGGCCACCGATTATAGTAGGCGAGTGGGTCTTTGGAAACCCGAGACCGTTGAACTCGACCGACAGGCACATGTTTGCCATTAAGCCATTCGTGCTTACTGACGCGGAGTACCTAGGTAAATTTATAGAATATGGTGGAGATAGGCGACTGGGATCTCTATCCGTGATAGCGATTTATTGACGAACTTTAATTTCCCGTATTGCGGTTGACATATTTGTTTTCGTGTTCCTAGCGTCGCCTAAATGATATATGTATATTTTCTTCTCTCGAACTTCTGGTTCCTACCAAGGAACTCACATTTTTAAGAGAAATACTATAGCAACAGAAGTATGCTCAGAACGCCATGCTTACAGTGGTAGAGTTCCTTACTTGTTTCTTCTCTTATCTATTTCGTTCTGATAACTTTTCCGTTTCTCCTTTTGATTTCACGGTTGTGCTTAGCCATTTCTCTTTTCCTAACCTACTCTAGAGTCAGGGATGCGATGTCGTTCCGCGAGCTCAAATTATATTTATGATGAATTCGACTTCTTTTATGATTGCCATTTAGCTGTTTGAATTGTTGAAATTTCTATGAATTGTTTTAAGCCTTAAGCTTCTGAAGTTTCAATTCTGGTCATAACCTCGTGTGGTCTCTGTGGTGAATTTAAGTGTGTATTATATTCGGGGTAAATGAGAGTGCGTGTGGGGACGCGAGCGGTGGAGTCTTGTTATAGTTCTGTTTCTCGGCGATGATGGGTCGAATCCGTTGAATCTCTAGCACTTGTGTTCTCATCCAAAAACCTGTTTTTGGATGAAAATGGAGGTGGGGCTGTGTAACGGATTCGATACCTATAGCGCTATCTTTTAGCGGTGTTCGAATTATAAAAAAATATTTCGTTGTGTAAATCATTTATTTCGTGATTTATCGAACACCGCGTTTTATTCGACGTAATCGCGGATCGTAGTGGGTATCGGAGATGCTTATCGGCTAAAATCGAAATTCCCGGGCACGGTCGAACAGACGACTGCGTCAGGTGAGACTGTGTGCGTGTGTATTGTAGGTAGCGGCCGATAGTGGAGAGTACTCTACGTGTCCGAGGCGAGTGCGCGTCGGGTAGCAGCTGAGCCAAGAACATCGAGCTGAGGGAAGTTTGTGAAATCCGTAGTCGCTTTAGAATACGGGTTATATGGAAATATTCTAGAAAATTCGACGGCGTTCGAATTAATTGATAAGGTACGGGGTAATTTCAGCGATTCAACTATGTCGCTTGGAATAGCCCATCGTGTACCGAGATCGTCGTGTGTGCATGGCACTATATCACGAGAGTGAATTAATTCGTTGTTGAGTCTATAATGGTCGATCGTTTAATTGAGTAGTAAAAGCACGTCGTTACGGGTATCGATTTGTACCGCTAGTCATCGTGAATGTTCGCGTACATATCGCAAATTTTGACAAAAAATTTCGTTTTCGGTTTTGTTGTAATGTGTGGAATTTGTTTCCCCTGTGTTTTTTTTTGTTTCTTTTTTTGTTGTAAATTCCATTTAAATACACGCGTTTTTTTATATAAGGCTTCTTTTTGAACACGTGGTGAGCCCGTGATATCTCCAACGCGGAGACACACGCTACGCCTTCGAACGGCGGATTTTCGCGAATTATATATATTTTTTTTTCGTAATAAAAGCCTAGAGCTCTGCGCGGCAGAGTGTCTATCCGGTGGTGACAAGCCGTTCTTGTCTCTGGCACCCGATATTTTGGTTTATATTTTATTTTATTTTTTTATTCAATTATGTTGGAATATCGATATCAAAAGTAGATTTACAACAAATGGCGCTCCGAAAGAGGGACTAATAGTCCAGATTTGTAACAAATGGCTCCCGTAAGAGGGACAGTCTAATCGGGAATAGTGAGATTTATTACAAATGACGCCCGGAATCAGGGACTCGAGAACAGTATTCGTATAAAATAGCATCTGAAATCAGTGAGATTTATAACACTAGTGAAGATTTAATAATAAATTTACATCTAATCAGTTCGTAATCATCTTAATAACGTTTAAAATGCCCGTCATATACACCAATAGAAGTATATATAAGCGCTCTCAAACGCATGATCGAAGCGAAGAAAATTATATAAATAGAGAAAGAACAAGAAGAAAAGCGTTGAGTAGTAAAAGTATTTGTGTGCTTAAGTTGTTGGGTTACAGCGTGTTAGTTGAATAAGATAAATCAAATATTAGTGTGGTACAATGGAACATATACTACAAATTGATTCGCCCAATAGCCTTACGGACGATACGGTTGCTGCTTATGAAATACATACGCACAAACCTTGTGCAAGTTCAACATTTGGACCTAGCGATGAAATACGAATACCTGTTCAGCAAAAGGATGTTATTACTTTACCGTCGGAAAGTTATTTACTTCTACAAGGGACAGTCTCACCGTCAGTAGATTTGTCAATGAATGCCCCGCTATTTTTATTCTCTGAATTACGATATGAAATTAATGGAAATACTATAGAATGTGTACGTCAACCAGGAATTACAACACTCATGCGCAGATTATTATGTTCGGAAAATATCAAATCAGATTACAACTACAGTACATGTGCTCTAAATTCTGAAGAATTGAAAGTATTCACACGAGAAATTGCGGATCCATCAACCCCCTCAACATCAGCAGGTACGGGAGCTAAATTGATGTTAGAATTTCAATTTATTATTCCTTTACGCTACATATTTAGTTTTGCAGAAGACTATAGACGTGCTATCGTACACGCGAGTCAAGAAATTGTTCTAGTCCGTGCCAACAGTGATAAAAATGCATTTACCGCAACAGATGAGAAACCAATTAATGTAACATTTCAAACAGTTGCATGGCAACTCCCGTTTGTTAAATTGAGCGATCAAGCGAAAATATCATTACTTAACCGAATAAAGAAGATAAAGCATGCGTCTATACAATTTAGAGCATGGTCTCTTTCTCATCAACCGTCTCTGCCCACTGTTTCGGAACACAGTTGGGTAATTAAATCATCATCAATGGTAGAACGTCCTCGTTTCATTATTATTGGATTTCAGACGAATAAACAAAATAATTTAACCAAAGATAGTTCTACATTCGATCATCTGAATATTACTGAAATTTGTGCCTACATAAATTCAACAAGATATCCTTACGAAGTAATGAATTTAGATTTTGTTCGAAAAAGATTTGGAAACCTGTACTTGTTATATGCAAATTTTCAAACAATGTATTATGGAAAAGAACCACCGCATCCTGCTGTTGGAGTAGAAGATTTTCTTAGTAAATACCCCCTTTTCATCATACCATGCAACTTTCAAAATGAGCTCTTAAATGATGGTAGTCCATTGCAGATTAGACTTGATTTTAAGACGCTTAATAATGTGCCTTCAAACACGTCATGTTACGCTCTTATAATACATGATAAATCGACTAGTTATAATGTGTTGGAATTATGATTGTAAAAGAATGCAATTTTGCAATTTAGTATTTGTTGTTTTATGTTTGTGAAAGTAGTGTTTTGCTCGCGTTAAGTTTTTTTTTGTTTTGTAAATTTTTTTTTGAAGTAATAAAGTTTTTATAAAAGTTTGTTTTGCTGTTGTTTTGTTAATAACCAGTGCAACGATGAATAATAATATGTACGAAGTTATAATTGATTTTCAATGTTTTAAAAATAATGATAATACCTACATAATTAAAGAGATCGCGATTTTAAGTCTGGACGCTGAAATTTCTTTTCATCAAGTTTATAAACCACCATATGATTGGGATATATTATCCAATAATAAAAAGCGTACAAATTCGTGGGTTACACGAAATTATCATTTTATTCCATGGAATGCAGGAGATTCCAATTATAGAAATATATCGATCGATTTGGAAAATGTTTTAATTAGATTCCAGCCTTTAAAGATTTATGTTAAAGGAGACGCAAAAGTTGAAACTATATGGGAAAAGTTTATGGAATCAACGCTTACTGATTATGAAATAATCAATTTAGAAACACATTGTGGTATGCCGAATTTACGAAATTTAAATAATAAGTACGATGCTGTATCAAGTGCTATAAAATGCGAGGCACATACCGATGGAAGAATTAATGTATGTTCGTTGCAGAACGTTTATGTTATGATGAAATGGTTCGATATGAATGTTAGAACGGTTTTATCAGCATTAAAGTATCCTATAGATGAAATGCTGCAGATAGCTACTGCCGAGATATTAATTGCCGAATGTCCGGATAAAATTTGTGATTTTTATGATAAATTACCTGAAACATTGAAGAAAAATGAAAATATTATAAAATATTTACCATGTTTTAACCATGATTCGATATACCTGGTTCAATGAAGCTTAGTGCGCTTAATCCTACCTTAATTAAAGATTGTAAACAATGCAAAGTTGTTTTTAAAAATGTTTCCTAATGATTAAATGTTCATTATTAGTTTATTTGATTATTGTATTATGTAATAAGATTTATGATTTGTATTTTTGCAGTATGTTGTTTATAAAATTTATAGAAACCTGAAATATACATATTTATTTTCATATATCGTTTACTTTTTTCATACTTCTTCAGCATCAAGCATGTAAAAAATGTAATGTTAAATAATAAGTTGAAATAAACACAAATAAATTGAATAATGAATAAAAAGTGTATTGTAATGAAAAAATACATACAAAAGAACAGCTGACGAGAACGGTGGTAATGACAAAACGATGATAATGACGAGCATAACAGAAAAAAAAAAATATACAGATAAAAAATGACAATGTTAACGAGAACAATGAGAACGATGAATTTATACAAAGTGATGTGCAATGAAAATGATGCCTAATCTTCATCCATAGTTCTAAAATAATAATGTAATAAAAATGAATAAAACAAATAATTAAACAACAAAATAAAAAAAGATTCTAAAGTCAGTTTTGAATTATTCAACTTACTCCTTCCCCTCATCAGTCAGATAGCCGCTTTCATTTAAATCAGGAGCAGGTTCTTCACCCAGATCATCGTTCATGATCCATTGAGCCACCTCATCCTCATCCATGGGCAGTGGAGGAGGTAGTGGTTCATCCTCTTCTGTGAGGACCCTGATACATCTTGTTAAAGATAACATCTGTCCTAGTGGGAGTGAGAGTAACACACCTTCGATATAAGGGCGTGTAAACCAACCCTCAACATCAAGCTGGAATGTATCAACATTCATGAGGGTTACAATCCCATCTCCAAATAAGTGAGAGATGTATGTCTAAGAAAAAATAAATAAAATAAATAAATTTGAAAAATAAATAGATTCGGAAATGTTCATAAGAAATGCATGCTCTTTTTTAAAAGGAAAATATATATTTACATGTAATGCCTCCCTCAAGTGTAGCCCATTTGGCACGATCATTATAACGAGCATTGTCCTCATTGCAGATGTTGGATATTCAGCTTCCATTCTACTAAAAAAAAAAAAAAAAAAAAAAACATAGATAAAAAATGACAATGAGAACGAGAATGATGACTACACAAACAAGAATGAGAATGATGAGAATATAAATGAAATATGTACAATGAATGAATGAGGGAAAATCAAATATCTATAAAATATATACAAAATATATACAAAATATATAGAAAAAACATACAACACCATATTATTCTAAACGTATACATTTTGCAACTGGTTCAGATTCATTTGTCTCTTCTTCTTCATTACCAGTGCAAGCAATAATATTATCTAAATCTATGTGGCCTAAGGCCACTGTATGTATATTATCATGTAACACGACACGTTTATCGTCTAGTCCATTAATCGCTAGCTTTGTTGTGCGTATCGTGTATAGTTCATGTCCGTAACTTCGTATCATATTCGCCGTACGATAATTTGCGCTAGTGATATTATTATTACTAAATATACAATTTTTGTAATCGTTAAATGATATTTCATTCTTTGTTACATTGTAAGGAACGCCCTTACATTTCGTTATCGCCTTATTACTATTTGAAACTTTAATACTGTATGCCTTGGATCGCAGCCCAACGAAAGCTTCTACAGGAATTGAGTTCATCTCATCTTTGTATTTCCCAAGAACTTTCTTGTTACTAACAGAATAGCACGGGTGATTGGTAGGGTAATCGGACGTATCGAAAAAACTTAAATTATTCCTTATATCTAAATATACATCTGCGGTTCTTATATCATAAACAAGACTGTCGGTATCTGTATATAATAAAGTTAAATTATTTACACTGTACATTTTTAACATCTTATTATAGTGAAAGTCATACATAGTATGCTTACTAATATCAAGGATCGACATCCCAACAAAAATAGGCTTATTAAATAAAATACGTTTTGCACTACGATGAACGGCGCATAAGAATGGACGCTCGCGAAATATAGTACGATTCTTAAACCTAGGGTTTTCAACGAGTTTAGTGAACTTAACTTTATCTGAAATGAGTTTTAAATCTAATAAATTCCGTTGGTTTTGAAGCGATTTTCCATATATTGCATTGTTCATGATCTTGTAAAGGTTCTTTTCAAAGTCATTATTTGCTAATTGACGGTAACGAGTATTTAATTCTATATATTCCTTCAACCATGGCGATTGGTTGAAGCATACGCCACGATGTATTTTAGTTAATCTTAATCCTAAATTTAACGCTAATTTCAAATATTTTATATGGATAACATAATTCGACTTATTATATAATGTTGCAACCAGTTTTTTGATTGTCCCTTTTTTAGAGACATTACGATGTTCAGGGCATAGAGGATAATCATTATGTAAATGATGTATACTGGAGGGATACTCCAAATCTACCTCAAGTACACAACCCTCTGTCCCACTTTCATCATAATTTAAAACATCAAGTTGCTGTATTTGATTTTCGGTCATCCACTTGAAGCCACCTATTGGAAGTGGCTCACACATGGCATGACCATACAAATTGTTAGCATCGAGATAAATAATAAAATTACTATCTTCTTCCAATGACGAGGAAGAAGAAGACGAGGGCGACGAGGATGACGACGCTAACTAGGACGACGATGGAATAGCGTTATTATTAACAATATATTTATTGTGCGCTTCACAATAACGTTTAACACATTGTGTGAGACCGCCACGTATACCTTTTTCGAAAAAGAGGTACATGTCATAGTCGGTCAAAAGTTCCAGTTTAACACCAGTTAATTTCAGCATTGCCACAAATGTGAAACCAGGAACTGTGTACGACCATGCACGGTCTAAACTATAAATTTTGTAACAAACGGTACGGAAATTTTCAAATATGTCCGCCAGAAGAAGGACATCAGTCCTTAAATATTCATCCGAATACTCCCCCAAATTCTTGACTTGAAGAGCATCCCATACTGTCTGCGCATGTTGATAAGCATTCTCATCGATGGTTGACTTTGTTAGAGAACTGTAAAATGCCGATCTTGGAGGCAATGATTCTTCAGCAAGTTTGGCAAAGTCTGTGCAGTATTCATATGGGAAATACCCCTTTCGATGGAAAAGGGGGAGTAAAGACGGATCACGAATGTTAGCAATTGTATGATGGAAAGCGTCATCTGGAAGGTAGCTCGCTAGCTTCTCCAAACTTGAGGCCATGAAGCTAAAGGAGTCGACGAATCTAAGCTGGAACTTTCCAGGTATGATCTGTTTGGAGATTCCTTTATATCGCTCTTCCATGTTTGCAAGCACGTTTATGTCGAGTGTGTCGTATGCAAGTTCACGAACTATTATATGGCTATCATAACCCAATAGGTTATGAATAAATACTGGTAAAAAATGAGGCAAGCGCGATTCGAGATTGCACTTGCTATGTGCAGCACCACGATATTCACCAGTTAAATGATTATGGTCCCTAACTTTATCATCATCATTTAATTTTTTTGTGCAAATGCAACAAACAGTAGCACTATCGAATGCTAATTTATCTGCGGCACTCATCACAATTGATTTATTGTTTTTGTAAATTTCATAAATTAATTTCGCGTCATTTACAAGTTTTTCCACAAACACTTTAGCAGCATCACGATCACGATATAATCGTTGAGATCTTAATGATGGTGGAAGAACATAATCACCAACACGAGATACAATTTTATACGAAAAGCTCATAGGCACGTGCTTATGAACTTTTATAGTGTTCTTGCGTGCTTGATTGCTGTGTACACGGCGGGTGATGTGGTCATCTTCCTCTTCTGAGTCATCATTCTCTTCATCAGCGTCGTCATCATCTACTACAGGCTCCAGGATGCTTTCGAAATCTGCGTAGACTATGAATGGGATCCACTGCTGTTGACGATATTTATCATGCTGGAGAATATTTTTCCCCTGCACAGGCATCTCAATCGCAACTGCAGAATATTCCCTGCAATCTTTTTGATGCTCCTGGAGCTTTTGAGGACTGTCAACGTGCCACAAGCATCTCCTACAGATGTGTAAACGATCACCATGCTTTGTGATTTGGTGACGCACAAGCTTCTCCAAATCCTTGATGAAACAATAATGTTTCTTATTCCCATCTTGGATTAAAAGGAGATCTGTATGATCTGGTTTGTCTTCCTTACAGATACGAATTGGGTAAACAAAGTTATTTTCGTCCAACCCATACACATTAATTGAAGAGTTTGGATTGATCTTTTCAAATTTCTGCACATCGTCAAGACTGGCTGGGAACGAAATTCCGGTCCAATCATATTTCGCATCCATTTCTGGTTTATTTTTATACTTATTTACACGTTCAGGATTCTGAGACACAAATTTGGCCAGCATCGAATACTTAAAGCAGAACGCATCGGTATTTTTTACATTTATAACGGCTTTTCAGGTACTTATTTTCGGCGGTAATGGAATATATGAGGACGCGCGTGTGAGAACGTTCACTTTATTAATCCGTAGTTCAAGGTACACGATTTTCTTAATCGTCCATCCCGATCCCTGCACATATTCAAATCTGTCGATCAGGTCCTTCATTTCATAAACTGAATCTTTGTACCACTGGTTGAAATCATCTCCTTCAACAAGTAATTTACAATTTGATGGAAAATATGTTGGAACTGTGTGTTTTTGTTTGGTAACTGCTGTTATTCGTTTAAACATGCAATGTAGCATGAGGCTGCATTTTAATCCTTTCCCGATCGAACCGGACACTGTATCAATTACAGTAGATTTAATTTTTTCCAAAAATTTATTGATATCTACAATCCGCACATTATCATTTATGACCCTGTACGTTGCGATCCTATTTTTGTAGCGATTCGATATATTTTCAATATGATACAGGACCGCCATAGGTCTTTCAGCATCCGGCGGAATATTTGATCGAGGTGCAGATTGAGAAGACGACATTATGAAAAATAGCGATAAACTTGTAAAATTAAAAAAGTAATTTTAATTTAAAATGAGACGTAAATAGATTGTAAGATACTTACTGATTTTTAAAAAAATCTGCAAATGATGAACGTTGAAAATTATAAAAATGTTGAAACACTTTCAAACCACTTGAACACTAAAAAGCGAAGTGAACACTGTGAAGAGCAAACTACAAATGCGACTTCTACAGGTTTGCAGGTACCTAGCTCGATTTTAAACAGCGTGGTGTGCAAAAAAAAAATGGGCGGGTCTAAAACATCCCTGAAAACCGGTTTCAGCATGACAGATTGCCAGCTTTCACCATGATTCCTGGAAAAGGTGCGCATATGTTGCGAACTCGTGATTGATTTTTGGCTGATAGATGACCCAAATTTATCATTGATTTTGGATGGATAGATGTTGTAAATTAACCGTCTTCAGAATGAGTGAAATAAGACTGCTCAATTCGGCATGATTTGAGATGGATACATGGCCCGTTTTCGGCATGATACCTAAAAAGGTTTATTGATGTCATAAATTAAGCGTCTGCAAAAGGACATAAATGACAGGCCATAAATCATGATGGTTTTCAAAGGGAGAGATTGCACGCTTTCATTGTGATACATAGAAAAGGTGTATTGACACATGAATTCGCCTATTGTAAAAAAGGGCGCCACAATAATGTTGCGAACGACCAGTGAGGCGTCTTAGACAGCGGAGCAGCGATTGTTCTTCTTGAAAATGCTGCCTGACCATCGACCCCGATGTTAAATGTGCGCGAGCGCGAAAAAAAAAAAAAAAAAAATATTCTTCTGACGAATATCGGTAAATAGCGACCCGTGCATGCAAAGGTGATGTAGCGATGAGGCGTATACATGCAGAGGTTGACGATTTCTAAAAAGAAAGACTGTGGCGTTTGCATCAAGAATGCTGCGAGTTCCTTCGTTTAATAATTATACAGAGATGTGTATAATATTAAAAAATATGATGTCGATAAATATTATTTAGCGACCAGAAATTTTACACGAAATAAAATTAATCGCGCGCGGAAAAAATTTTAATTGTACGAAGATTTTTTCCATCTATCGGAGGCATTAATTAATTAATTATACAAATGCTTAAAATTATGCTAATATTAAAAATAATTTATCGAGGTGGACTCGAATTATATTTTGAAAAATACTCTTTGAATTAGTATATTAATATATCCCTCAAGGTTATAATTATGCGCATAGCTTAAAAATATTATCTATAATAATAATTATAAAATAATCACGTCCGCGGAAAAATAAGTAAATTATATATTATAATATGATGCTAAAAGATCGATAAATTGTCAGAGGGGTCTGAGGTTAGTTTCATTGTATAGAAATAAATTATTGGTTCCATCTTATTCACTCTTGAATATTTGATATGTTCATAGAACAGAACATTGGCGGTGACCTCCTTTCTCCGGAGCGCTAGGGTGTTCGAGATTATCGGAGCATAATATTCTAAGGGTTGGGGGTGTAACTAGATCGTGTTTGGTTTATTCCCACTACAGGGAACGGGACATGCAATCAATACTATAGGGAACGGGACAGGGGATACAGGGAAACTTTTTTGGATAGTTTATTGACCTCTGGACACGAATTCTTGATAGTTTTAAACATCTGGACGGGAATTTGGATGAAATTTGAACACCTGGACGAAAATTTGGGTGAATTTTCAGTATATGGACACTAATTGGGGTTAGTTTTGACTACCTGGACGGGAATTTGGATGAAATTTGAACACCTGGATGAAAATTTGGGTGAATTTTCAGTATATGGACACTAATTGGGGTTAGTTTTGACTACCTGGACGGGAATTTAGGTGAATTTTGAGTACCTGAACAGGAATTAGGGTGAATTTTCAGTACCTGGACGGGAATTTGGGTGAAATTTGAGTACCTGGACAGGGATTTGGGTGAAATTTGAGCACCTGGACGGAAAATCGGGGGAACTGTCCACGAATGTCGGAGGAAAACCTGGACACTCGGGGGAAACTGCACCAGCTTTAACATTTATTAGCTACTTCCAGCAATTCTCAAAAAGAGAAACATGTCCGAGCATTCTATGTTCCGCATATCAATGCATGATCAGCAAATATGACAGTTGCAAAATAGTTTTTACTGACGGCTCCAAAACACCTTGAGGCACAGGTTGTGGAGTAGCATCCGATAAAAAAATTATTCTTCGTTACTCTCTTCCGGCACTATTCAGTATTCTTTTGGCGGAACTATTTGCTATAAAACTTGCAATAGAAAATGTAATAAATTCCGATCCTCATTCCCCACACCTCATATGTACAGACTCATTAAACGCGATCACATCAGTTCAAAAATACAACTCTCCTCACCAACACCCAATAGCCAAGGAAATTATTCGCATTCTTTGTAGTACAAGTACCTGTATTTCGTTCGCATGGATCCCATCACACGTTGGGATCCAGGGGAATTCATTCGCGGATACGGCAGTAAAAGAAGGCTCATTGTTCTTTCTGGTACCGAACATTGAAATTCCGCCAATGGATCTAAAAGCCCATATACTGCAAAAATCACTTCAAACATGGCAAAAACAGTGGGCCGACATCCCAAACATGAACAAGCTGCACTCAATTCGAGATACTATTCGACCATGGAAAACTTCATTATTCACCAACCGAAGAAATGAAATCGTTGTCACAAGACTCCGCCTAGGTCATTCCAAAATTACTCATAGTCACCTCTTGTCCAGACAACCTATTCCACTGTGTTCCAATTGCAATTCTCCTGTCACAATCCAACATTTACTCGTCAGCTGTCCAACCTATAATTCATACAGAGTACAAATTCTCCAGTCGTCCACCTTTCCGAAATCCTATCTGACCGCCACGACAAAATTGAACGCCTCCTATGTTTTCTTAAGACCACTAATCTATTCCACTCCATCTAACTCTTATCTTATCCGTGCCTCTGGCCTAGGCGGCAGTACACGGCACGTTAATCAAAGAAGAAGAAGAAGAAAGTATAAATGTTTCTATCCATTTCAAAATAATTACATACGTGTGTAGATGGATATAATAATAATTAAATTTCTATCGGTTTCAAAATAATTTTGTTTGTGTGTGTGTGGACTGTAAATTAAAAATTTCTAATAGTTTCTAAATAATCCTGTATGGGGTAATAATCTCTCTTTTTAAATTTCAATAATAATATATGAAAAAATAATTTCTTTTTGAGGAATTACATAGGTAAATCATTCAATTAAAAATAATATGCAAATAATACATGAATAATATGTGAATTATAGTTCGACCCTAAATATATCATCTGAAGAATAGGATAATAAGTAAAATTTAGCGAGAATATTGAGAAATATGAGTAAATGGCGTATAATAAAAAATCTACGAATATACAGTGAGCAAAAAACGTATTTAGACATTTGATGAAAGAAGAAAAAATCTTATGCACACAATGGAAAAAAACGTTTTTAATGTCAATTTCGTCGAATACAAAGAATGAAAACATTGCTAAACGCATTACAATGAAAATAAAATTTAAAAAACAAAATCACAGCGGGGGTAAATAAAAACGAAAAAAAAAGTCCGTATTTACATGCAAAATAAATATTTAGACATTTGCAAATATTTGGCGAAAATGACTTCAAAAATATATGTATGTACATAAATTTAGCAATACCTAATACTTTGTATGAGCTCCACGAGCTCTAATAACCACTTCCAACCTCCGGAGCATCGATGCGACCAAATTATGCAAATAAGTATTAGGAATTTTATTCCATTCTTCAACGATTCGTTCTTTCAGCTCTTGTTTGTTGGACACAGGGCGCTGGCGAATTTTTCTGTCCAGGTAGTCCCAAACATTTTCAATAATGTTTAAATCAGGAGATTGCGGAGGAGTTTCCAAAACTCTGCCGCAGTTATAAAGTAGCCATTCACGCATTGCATAAGACTTATGCTTCGGATCATTATCTTGATAAAATCTGTATGAATGTAAAATTCCTAATTTTTCGGCATTTTGGTGGAGGTGTTTTTTCAAAATTGTTATATAATCATCCGTCTTCATTGTTGTCTCAATAAATTCTATCGATCCTAGTCCTGCTGCTGCACAACAGCCCCAGATCATAACATTTCCGCCTCCATGTTTTATCGTTACATTTACATTCTTCTCTTCAAATTCCGTATTAGCCTTCCGCCACACTCTCTGTTTGCCATCATGGCCGAATAAATTAAATTTTGATTCGTCACTGAAGATAACATGTTGCCAGAATGTTTCGTTAGCTGAAATATATTTTTGAGCAAAGGCGAGGCGTCTCTTTTTGTTCGCTAGACTAATGAAAGGTTTATTACGAGCAGTTCTACAATTAAAACCGGCCTTTCTCAGCTGATTCATAATTGTTTGTACTGTAACTTCGATATCACATTGATCGCACAGTTCTCTACTTATCTGTGCTCCGCTTAATTTTGGATTCCACATAGTTGTTCATGCGATGAAACGCTTATCCTGAAATGACAATTTTTCGGGTGCGAGCTTTCCTTTCGATTCTACCTTCTTCTTTAAAGCATCGAATAATATTATAAACTGTACTTCGTTTCATTTCTAACACTTCTGCAATCCTATCGCCCGATACACCCTTCGCATACTTCGAAATTACCAACCGACGCATCTCAAATGAGGTATCTCCTGATTTTCGATTCATTTTTGTTTAGTACATCAAACAGTATTACTTACATGGCAAATATATGACTAAACTGTCACGCGACGTGTGAATGTACGAAATGTATCAATGCATGTTGGCTCATTTCATGTATGTTGTTGCTGTACATGCGTCACTATCAACTGGGAAAACCATTAGCTTTGTATGTCTAAATATTTATTTTGCGTGTTTATGTGGACTTTTTTTTTCGTTTTTATTTATCACGGCTGCAATCTTTTCTTTTTTGGTTTTATTTTTATTGTAATGTGTTCAGAAATGCTTCCTTTCTCTGTATTCGCCCAAATTGACATTAAAAACATGCTTTTCCAGTTTTTGCGTAACCTTTTTTCTTCTTTCATCAAATATCTAAATACTTTTTTTGCTCACTGTATACTTTAAATAATGATGAATAAAAATGTTTGAATTAATAATACTAAAAGGATATTTCAGAATAACAGTTGAGGAAAATAAAAAAAAAATAAAAAAATGAGAATTACCAATATATATTTTTCTTTTTTCAGAATCGCTGATATTCTGTTCAACAAAACATGGTAGAAGTGATTTTATCATATCATCCTGTTTTAGTCTATCTGGTAAAAATGTATAAATGTCTCCAACACAACTTGGAAATAATGTAATTATTATTTCTTTGATGGCTGTAATGAACAACTGACTTAAATCATTTATATTGAGATTATTCATAAGCTTCAGCAGACGGGTGACATGATCATACAATGTCTTCATCACCATAATGTTTTTCCCTGCACAATGGAAACGATCATTCTCATTATTGTGTTTACAAGTTACCAAATTGCTTGTACTGAAGTATTCTTCATGTAGATCATCAACACTAGGTACTCGAAAAACTTGATCCATATTAACAACTTCATAGTCCAAGTCGTGCAACAATTTTTCGTTAAGTTCCATTAGTGTAAGTTTAGCATATACCGTTAAAGTATCTATGCGAGCCCTCGGTTTTTGTGATAATATCGTGAATATATCGTGCGTGATGAATATTTCTTCACAACAGGGAAATAATGAGGGGTTTTTCAAGTAATAGCTCACTGAAGAACATTGTAAATGTGGCATTTTTGATGCATGCCATGCTCTGCTTGGCTTATATAGCATATGCAAACACTTCCCTCCAGACATATCAATCATTACTAGTTCAGTTACTCGAAAACCATAATCACAATCTATATGGATGCTGATATCTACAAAATATTCTGCTATATCTGCTTGTTCTGATAATAATACAGGGCCAATGATATTATGTACAGAAGATGTTGATCCTTCTGCTGTATAACCATCATCTGACTGCGGTGATGGAGGTGATGAAGTTGTACACGGGACACTATCACTGGAAAATGAATTCTGAATAAAATCAGCGACATTAATCTCATTCGATTCGGTATTGTTATTCATGTTTGAATAATATTTTTAACTTTTTACTAAAAAATATAGAAAATGATTACTTTTAACGTTAGAGAAAATTTTTATTAATGCGTGAAGAACACAGCTTCAACAAAATGCACACCTTTAACATAAAACGAATACTGTTGGCACGATCAGATCTGTTCAACAATCTACCTTGATGCATGCCTTTGAAAAGGGGAGGGCTACATCAGGAAAACTGCATTCCTTTGTTGAAAGTTGGTTACATACTCAGATGAATGGAGTTGTCAAGTGATCTTTTGGCTTAAGTATGATTGTGTAGGTATGTACATGTGAACCATTTTCTACAAAAGATATGAAGAGGAAGATCCTGTTTCAGCAGACTCAATAACATTGTCGCACGATCTAATACATTGGTATGGCAACATGCATGCAAAGTTATCAGTGAAGTACATTTGCACTACAACAGTGAGCAGACATATTGGAGAAAAAATATAATATGAAAGATTTAAAAAAAAAAAAATGTTTGAGTTAGAAAGAAAAACAACAAAAAAATGAAATATTCTTAAATTAATAGACTCAAAAAAATTATTATGAATGATATGAGATCTAACAGTAGCAGATGAGTGTGTGCAAATGGTTGGAGCACTTTTGTGGCGGTTGTGACGACTGAGGAGTATGTGCAAAAGAAATATAAAAAGTATGTACAATCAGTAAATTGATTGCAAAAAGTTAGAAAGGTTTAAAGGTTACATTTGCTTATTGATTAGCAGAAAAGGTGCATGGACGCCTTAAATTAACCTTCTGCAAAATGAATGAAATAATGGTACATAATTCAAACTGGTTTTCATCGGGAGAGATTGACCATTTTCACCATGCTTTCTAGAAAAGGTGTATACATGTCATGAATTTGTATGTTGTAAAAGGTTGTAAATAATGGTACATGATAGGCGCTTCAATAATGCTACAAATGACTGGTGAGGCGGGGCAGAGACATCTTAGACTGCGGAGCAGTGATTGTTTTTCTTGGAAATGTTGAGATCACTGTTCAATGACGGTGATGTTGATTTTTTATGTGCATGTGTGTGTATTTGAACGAGTCTAAAAAAATATTCTAGCGAATAAAGGTAAATAGCGGGGTATTGTGCGGACAAAGGCTGATAGAAAGACGAGACAAATATATGAAGAGGTTGACGATACCTGGAAAAGGAAGATTAATGTTTGCAGCAACAATATTGTGAATGAAAATATTAGCTCCTTCGTTTAATAATTATACTAAGATGTGTATAATATTAAAATTAGTTACGATGTTGATAAAAATTATTTAGTGACCTGAGATTTTCTCTATCAAAATGTTAAAAGATGTAAAGTATGTATGATGGGGTGAATGTGTCTGAAAAATAATACTAGTAAAAATAATTAAAAATCGATAATTAAAAATTAAATATAATGACTATGTGTAGTATATGTGTGGGTCTGATGTGATATGTTCTCACAGCTAAAATAGAAAAAAATGTTCACGATTAATAAGGAACCTGTCTGTGAGTGTGACAGTAGGGTGTGTATGAAAGTCTGGGACGAGTTGAAAAATAAATTAAACATATTATAATTGTTAGGGAAACGTGTATGCATGGGAATGAATGTCGTGCAAATAAAAAAAAAAAAATGTATAAATGGAAAAAAAATTTCAAAAGAATAATATATCATAATTGATAGTAAAATGGATGTTGGATGCAACGTCTACACTTCTGTGAGAGTTGATTGTTTGACTGGGTCTAGAACATATATTATGAAAGAATTGTAATTTGTGTAAGGTGGTTAGGGGAGGGTGAGGGAAAAAAATATACTCAAATTCATTTTTGAATACATATGTTTGGAAAAAAATTATGAACGTTCAGGAGAAACAATTGCAAGCAAAAACAATACAGTTAGAATAATTCCATAATACTTGGAGTTGAAAAAAGTTTTTATGAACAACATGGAAACTAAGGGATGAAGATGTGTGCACATTCATACTAGTGAAGACATTGAGGGATTTATTTTTAGAACTGGATAAAAAATACAAAATTATAAACAGTTGGAAAAAATGATCGGAAGCAAAAAAAAAGAAAGAAAAAATATATAATTAGGATAATTCCATAATAGATAGACTCGAAAGAATTATTATGAACAATATGGGAACTAATGACAGCAGATGAGTGTGTGGGAATGGACGGTGGCCATTCATAGCGGTGAAGATATTGTAGGATTTATTTTTAGAACTAGAGAAAAATAAAAATATTATGAATGGTCTGAATAATTGATCAGAAGTGAAGAAAATATGTTTAGAGTAATTCTATAATAGTTAGACTTGAAAAAAAAAAAATATTCTCAACAACAGGAAAACTAGTGGTAGCGTGTGTGAGTGTGATGTGATATCACGGTGAGTGGTGTAAGCATGTGAGGAAATTGATTGTGTGCATTGACAGCATTCATAGAAAATAATTAATTACCTCTCAATATGAAATAATGGAGGCGTCGGGAGCCTCGATCGGGGGTTTAATGGTTGTATTAAAAGTAAATAGAATGCTATATATTAGATATTAAAACAGTGGAATCGATCAGGAAAGATGGTGGAAGGGGTAAAGGAGACTAAGGCTAGTTTTAGACTATAGAAATAATTGATTTGTTAATTTGTAAATGTTTTGGATAACTAGTTAGGTAACAGAGCAGGGATTGGGTTATTATGTGAAAAAATTATTAAAAAAAAATTGGGGCAGTGTAAGGACGACACATGCGGGGGATTGGTGTGTGCACTTTCATGCAGCTAATGTTATATTGTATATATGAGGGGGGTCGGTGCATGTGCCTTCACAGTGGTGACTGGAGTGTGTGTGGGAATGAAATATATGTGTGAGAGATGTGAACTGAAATTATAGGTTAGATTTTAGCTTTAAATACCATACTTGGGTTACATTTTGGAATTTTAATAATTAGACCCCAGAATTTTGAAAAATTGTGGTACACAGTTGGTGGGATGGGGCAGTGGGGACTTGGCTTACTTTTGGATATTAATTAATTTATTTGTGTTAATTAATAATCGGTTCGGTTTATCAGAAATGGGCGGGATGCATACAGAGGATTTTTGAAGAAATTTGAGGAACTTGGGGGAACTTTCAGCACCTGGACACTAATTGAGGTTACTTGCACCCCCGAATAACACTTTGGTTAGTTTATTGACTTCTGGACACTGTTTGGACATTCAGATTAGTGGAAATTTATGGGAACTGTGCTGCAGAAACTTGGGTGAATTTTGACCACCTGAACATGAATTGGGGTGACTTTTGTGTTCAGATTAGCAGACCCACCAGTCGCCGCTTTTATACTAAGGTTGTTATTACTATCTATTTGAAAAAGTTCCTTATATTTTAGGCATAATTTAATTAATAGTTCTTTTTCCTCTTTATTCAGATGTTTGACACATAGATTCTTTATTAGATCGCTTTCTTTTACATTATGATTAAAGTGTTCAAATTTTAAGTTACTTTCATCATCTGATACACCTACTGGCCTTAATGTTACATTAAAATTTTCTATCACACGCTCCTCATTAGAGGAATTTAGAATAGTAGTGATTGCCCTTCCATTGTTGGATCTAGCTAGGAGCACACCTTCCTTGGGTAATGACTCATCTATTATTCCCTCAGATATGCTGGGGTTCAAAATGGGCACCTCAATGACTGTCTCAGAATGAGGCACTAATTTAATGATATCACAATTATTTTTAAAAGGTTTTCTTTTCTGAGTTAACATATATAGTCGGTTATTTACTGACATAACTGATTGAGAAAAATTAATTTCAGCATTATAAACCTTCAAAAAATCGATGCCTAACAGCCCATAGTAAGGGATGTTGGTAGCATAATTTATTATATGACATTTTATGTTACAGATCCCATTAAGATCCAGGGATGTATAGCCAATTTTTTTTATCAAGGAACAGGCACAAATTCCATTAATTTTAGTTTTAATGTTATCATAGTAGATTGTGCCTTTCTTCAATCTCTCTTTAAATATCAGAGCCAGTATCAACTATAAAGTTAAAGTTATTTGTTACAGATTGTTTAGAATGATAACTGAGGTGCTTGGTGGCTCTAACTGCTTTTTAAACATCCTGTGTTTCTTCTTCCTTAATTATTTGTAGCCAGATTCCTTTGTCCGTTTGTACTATGGGCTCTGTAATTGCAGGTGTGGCCATGGTATGGGACAGTTAACTCTGTTTGCTCTTATCTTCGACAATGCCATTCCTTTTTTTTTCTGGGATGCATCCGTTTGGCATTTTTCGACATTGATTGTTGTTGTTTCTCCATCCTTGGTATAGCATTCTTTGTCAGATTCCATTCCTTGTTACTCCTAATAGCTGCTATGTACACATGTTGATGGGTAATCGTCTGTTGCTGACAAGCCCAGGGAAAAACCCAAACAAGAAAAAAATAATAGAGTGAAAAATGGCATGAATAGCATTATTATTTTCACAATCAACATTATTATTACTTTTTATGTTATTTGGGATGCTTTTATGAAGAATTATATCCTCCTCGGTGTTCCAACTATTGTCAGTATTATGCCCTAGTTTCTTACAATGCCTACAACGCTTTTTTTTTTTTTTTTACCCCCCTTGGGTTTGCTACCAAAGAGCATTAGCCCAGCAAAAAGGTATAGATACATGGAATAGAATAGAAATTATATTTTTATTCTGTCCACAGTGGAATCAAGGAACACCCCTAGGACAAGAACAACATACAGAATAGGTAGGGAAAGAACATAAGAGGCATTGAAAGGAGCAGGAAGACCAAGCTTTAAACGATGATAATAAAGTAATTCACGCTTGCAAGATAAACTGGAGCAGTCGAAGACCATGTGATTCGCATCACAAACATACTGGGAACCTTCAGGATCCAATGAACAAAAAGGAGATGCAGCCAAAGAAAAGTGAAGAAGGAAGGAGACTATGCGAGAAACAGAGGCGAGATAATTTAGTAATTATGGACTGACGCAAACTGGGAAACTCATAGAACCAAGGACGAGGAGGAGGAACAGGGGTTTAATCAATAGATAAAAGGAATTAGGATTAGCGAACAGAGATACATAAACAGAGTGCCTAAGATGGCAGGATTTAGTTGGAAGAAGAATATTGTGTGCTGGAACCCTACTAATAAAATTCCCATTGGAAACAGCAGCTTTAGCAAGGAGGTCGACAGCTACATTTGCATCAATGCCTGAATGTCCCGGAATCCAAAGAAAGTCAATCAACGCATGATGTCAGGAGGTTTCTTATTATTATAATAATGAGTCTTACTCTCAAACTATGCGGGCTCTTTTAAAGGAGGGAATGACTCGCCACAATTATTGGGCTTTTGTATTTTTTAAATTTTTCTTCCCAAAGGTCGATCAGAAGATAATTGTTTAGTGTGGGTAAATCCCGATGTCTTAGATGTCTCTGACCATTTTTATTTGTCCTTGTATGAGTTTGTCATCAGTCTCGGGTTCTAAATTATACAGGATGCGCGCAGTTATACTGTCGATCCTAGCATAATACTTAGTGATGCTTTCACTCAGGTGCTGCATAATGGTTACTAATTCCTCTAGTAACTGAGAGTATAATTGCTTATCCTCATACGGGGTTTTTGGTTTATTTTTCAACTCCTCCCAAAAACTGTATTTAGAGTGGGCTAAATGAGCTTTAGCGTTTCCACTAATCCTAATCACTACGAAATATAGGAGTCGCTATTTTCGGGAGTCATGGGCTGGAGTAAATGCGTTGTTAGCATTGGCGATAAAATCGCTCAACTGTTTTCTATCCCCAGAGAATTTGTGGGATATGAGTTTGGATAAAAATTCTACAGAATATAGAGGAATGCCCTCGTTCTTGGATTGGCATCACATTTGAGGTACCATGATGAAAAAAACGATTTACAATATTAATAAATATTAACAAATAGTTTGAAAAAATATGTGTAAACAATGATAATAATACATTTGAATAGGAAAGGAAAAAAGAGAGTGACAATGGATAAATGATTGAAAAGGGATGACTATAAATACCTCTTAGTAGATTTCCTCCATAGATGAGGTGACCGTTCTTCTGGTTTGTTACATAAGTCCTTCCTGTGTAAAGAGATGGATCTCAACAATTTTCATAAAAAAAACGGCGCTGATGGATCCTACTGATCGCACCAAGTTTTGTGTTGTGTTCCTGGATAAATACAGGAACACCAATCAACTCTTTTTAGTGAAAGGAATAAACAAGAAGTTCTAATTTGATTTCGAATTTATTTCATGTAAAAACAAAAGTGATGATTGAATTACACAGTAATAACAAATATAACATTAATGAGTTGTTATCCTGTGGAGACATGTTAGCACTATGGGTGATGAAAAACTGATCGGCTAGATTTATTCAGTTTATCGGTTAATCTGATACTGCGGAGACTTAGTTTCAGCAAAGGTTTTGCCTAGTACCAGTATCAAACTAAAATCTAAAAGAACTCTTGAAAAATGGCCTGTATACTAATCAGGGTCGCCAATTGAAAGAAAGTTGCTTAGTTAGCAATGAGGTGTAAATAAATAGGTCACTTACAAATATACATCAGCAAATGGTGTCTTATGACAATTGAAATTGAGTGTGTGTTACTTGAGTGAAACAAATGAGATAGTAGTTGTCTTCTTTTTAAAGGGAAAATATATATACCTGCAATGCCTGCCTCAGGTGCACTGCATTTGGTACAATCATTATTATTATAGCGCTTCTCATTGTTGACATTGGATAAGCAACTTCCATTATGCTGAAGAAAAAAAAAAGGTAATAAAAAACTTAAACAATAATTATATACACTTTATACAACTAGTTCAGATTTCAATAATTTCATCATTACTAGTAGTTTATAATCATGAGAGACCTTCAAGGAGATAAAGTGAAGGCCTATTGGAAGTATTGTAACAATCTGTGGGAATATAAAGTCAGAGATATCACTCATCTCGGATGTGATTTAGAAATGATGAATGAAAAGAACAAAAAAGCATAAATGTACATCCATGGGGATTGTAAAAATATACTATGGATGTTACATTTGATTAAATCACAGAATTTACCTTTCGAAATTATTAACCTGACAAATGATTACAATATGCCATCTCTAGCAGATTTATATAAGCAGTTGGAGAATAGTATGGAAATTATTCAATGTGATTTCCATAATGATGGAAGTGAGGAAAGCCTGTGTGTATTAAACAAAATGATGTTAATGAAGAAGTGGTTTGATCATATTGTCAAACCATTTATGGAAGCAACAATGCGGGATAGTATTATTTAACTTTTGCAACAGACACTACAAGAAGTAGCATTAGCGAGATTTAGTGAAAAATTATAAATTATTATGTATATTTACCACCTACCACAGTCATGAATGATAAAGTACAACCCCATTTACTATTTAGACAACACTTTCAGCAAAGCTGAGATAAATATGTATTGGGTAAAGATTGTTACATATGTTGTCATGAAATGCCAAAAATTTTTAATATATGATTTTTTTCTTGTTTCAAAAATAGTTTTTTTTAATTTGTTTCATGTTTAATTTTAAATTTTTCAGTTCTCTTACATATCATTTTTCAATTTTTCTTTTTTTTATATTTTAGATATAAATTTTTTTGAATAAATGTATGATTCATAAAACTAGTATTTTTCTTCTTCCTTACTGCAATTTTTTCTTCTTTATCAAAATATATAATTTGTAGATAATTATAAAATTGAAATAAACAAGTAAATAAATGGATAAGTATAAAAACTATGTATTTTCATCAAATAGTGGTTTCACATATATACAAAACAAATTTTTATTATAATATGTAATAATGAACATATAAAAATGAGAATAAAATAATATGTACACAAAATATATAATATGTAACAATCAATAAAAACTTAAATGTTATAACACTATAGAGATTAACACATTCAGTGCCAGTGTCATATGACTGGTATGTTGGTAATAGCCAAATGGAAATTCCGCTGTGATAAAACGTGACAATGATGTGTTGTTGTCGGCCATGCGGGCAATGTTTTGGTGTTTTTTTTTTTTTTATCTGTAGAATTAATACTCTGAATTCTTTTTAAAAAAGAATATAAACTCCTTAATGATTTTGATCATTGGCCTCCCGACCCTTTACTGTGCCCACTACATTCTTGCTCTTCCTTCTCTTTCTGTTGTTCCTATATTGGCTATCTTTATTTCTTCTGTTTCTAATCACTTCCTGATTTAACTTTCAAGTCCCTACATTTTCATTATTTGTTAGTCCTTTGTGTTGGGTAAATGTCCTGAGTTGATGTGCCCAAAGGGAAAAAAAAAAATGATTTTGATCAAAATGTTATTTTACTTAATACAATTAAAATATTATCAATTGTATAGTAAATTATAAGGTCTTTACAACAAAACGTTTTACTTTGACAATAACAATCTTTATTTAGTACATAATAACAAATACACTCTTTAGAGACATAACAATTAATTGCTTTTTAGTTACAGTTTATACACAAATAATGTAAAAAGAATTAATATATTATGAATGAAATGCTTCAAAACATTTTTCCAAACTCAGCCCTGGTTCACCATCACATTGTGGACAATAAAATATACACTCTTTTTTTTTCCTTTAGCATAACAAAATCTACACCTTTTTCTCAAATACACATTTTATTGTTTTTTGATAGATTTTTAAGTAAATGTATTGATTTTGTTTGTGGATTTAAAGACAAGTTAGGAACAATATGTGATTCACATAAACTTTCAATAACAGATAACCTATAATCATAGAAGGACATATTTTTTTCATTTTTTATATAAAGGTAATAAGTCTTCAGAAATAGTCGTCTTGGTTAGCAAACTGTAGAAAGCAGAGCGTGGTAGTAGATTAGTCTCCTCCAGTACTGAGGGGCCTGTACAATACTCATATGGGAAATAACCTTTTTTATGAAGAATGGGGAATAAAGATGGATTATTGATATGACATAGAGTGTGGAGGAACGCATCATCTGGCAAGTATGATACTAGCCTCTCCAAACTGCTGGCCATAAACTGAAAAGAGTCAACAAACCTCAGCTGCATCCTCCTGGGTACCACCTGCATGCTGAAACCCTTGTACCTCTCGCCAGTAATAGCCAGCACATCAATGTCTTTAGTATCATACGCTAGCTCCCATATAATGAGATGAGAGTCATAACCTGCCAGATTGTGGATAAATACAGGTAAAAAATGAGGCAGTTGATATTGGATATTATAAGAGTTATGTGCCAGACCCCTGTACTTTCCTGTAATATGGTCATGATCTATGACCCGCACATCCCTTGCTAGCACAGGCTTATCACATATGTGGCAAATAGTTGCCCTATCATATGCCTCCTTCTCAGCATCATCCATCTGGACAGGGGTATTCTGCTGATAGATGCTGGCAATGATTTTGGCATCATCCACTAAAGACTCTCTGAATTTATGTGCAGCATCAGGTCCACAGTATAATCTTGGCTGCATCATATAATCAGGGAGGATGTCATCTCCCACATGTGACACCACTAGGTAGCAGAAACTCATTGGCTCATGTCGATGATTTTTTTCAGTATAGGAGTACTGCTCTTCATAGTGGACCTGTTGTTGATGTCCATCTTCTTCGACTTCTACTTCATTGCCAGGGTGGGTGTCATCACCAACATCATCAGCCGCCCCCTCTACCTGCTTGAGGAAACACTCAAAATCAGCATAGACCATGAAGGGGACCTCCTGCATATATTTATCAAATTTGAGGATGTTCTTCCCTGGCTGCGGCATTTCTACAACGATTGGCTCCCGCTCCTTACATAGCTGCTTGTGCTGCTCCATCCATGCTTCATCATGAACATGCCACAAACAGCAATGGCAGATGTAAACCTCGTGTCTGTTTCTTATAATTTGCCTAGCTACTAGTCGCCCCAAGTTCTTAATCCAGTAGAAATGCCGCACATCCCCATTCTTCACTAGCAGAAGGTCTGTGTGGTCTATCTTTTCCTCCTTTGCAATCCAAAGAGGGTATATAATATCATCCTTATAGATGGCATAGACGTTTATAGAACAAGATGAGTTGTTCTTCTCAAACGTTATGATGTCATCCATGGAGGCAGGAAAATTCACCCCTGTCCAGTTATATTTATTTACAAGTTCTTGGTTCCCTAAATAATTAATGACACGCTGTGGGTTCCTTGAAACATATTTCGATAGCATGGTATACTAGAAACAGAAATCATCACTGTTCTGTATATTCACTACTGCCTTCCATGCTACAATCTTCCCAGGTAGAGGGATGTTGGATGATGCATGAGTTAGCATATTACAATAGTTAAGTTTTATTTCCATATACTTAATGGAACTCACACTCCACCCCGATCCCTCTACCTACTCCAGCTTGTCAGCAAACTCTTCAATTCGACCTGTTGCTTCCTCATACCATGCCTTGAAGTCATCCCCTTCATTTAACAGGCTACTGCTTGAAGGGAAGAACTTTGGCTCAGTTGGCATTGGCCTAATAGCTACATCAGCAGCACGTCGGTATCTGCAATATAATACAAGACTGCATTTCAGACTGGTGTGAATATTCTGCTGAACCAAAGAAATCACTTTGGCAGAAATGTTCTTCAAGAAGTTTCTAATATTAAACAGCTTCTGGTCATCATTCACCACCTGGTATGTAGTATATCGGTCTTTATGATAATGGGTTACTGTTTCAATATGGTAGCTGGTTGGTGCCATTTTTTCAAAAAATGTGAGAACTAAATCAAACAATAACAAAACTCTATTAGACTAGGAGAGATTTACTGTTAGAGAGTGTATTTATACTTTTTGAAAGTTTGATACATGACTTAATATCACTCTTTCTCTCATTTCAGATTAACCCTTTCAGGGGAACTTTTTCAATTTTAATCCTAAAATTTTGAAATTTGGCATGTGATCTAATATGAACCTCTTGATTACAAAAAACTTGACCCCAGCATCCTACGAGCACCAGAGCAAAAGATACAGGGTGTTGCTGTGGAGCGACATTGCCCCTTCGTGGACCAAAATATGACAACACTTTTATCACTTTTTTAGAAATAAAACAACATAAACAGATATAATACACAGATAAAGTTTAATTAAAAGTTAAATATATGCAGTAGATAAAATAACTGTCAAGAAATGAAGTTAAAATTAATATAAAATGCAAAAAAAAAAATTGACAAAGAAATAATGAAATATGTAGAAGAAAAAATTAACCATTTCGTGTATGATACCATTCAAAAGAATTTCTCTCTTTTTTTTTTCCTCCCGCACTGTGTACAGCAACTAGGCTAGGAGCTTATTATATTTTATTAAATAAATTTAGGGATTTGAAAAGATCGTGAAGGGGTGCGATGGATGGCAAATCCTGTGATAGGAGTGACAAAGGAAGATATTGTGGAGGGAAGCTGGAGCATAGGTTTAGGATCTTTGGACATTTGGATAGAAGGTGGGGAATGGTGATAGGAACTTCACATCTGTCGCATATTGGTGGATCAAGCTTCTGAAATATATGTGCATGTGTGAGGATGGAGTGGCCAATATTTAGGCAGCACAGCACCACTTGATCCTTTCGTTCTATCTTTAGGTGAACACTTTTTACAATAATTATCGAGTTTTATATTTACACAACTCGTATTTACAACACGAATTGAAATATTTATCATCATCCATGGAAAGTGACTAATATTATTTACAAAATAAAACAACACAAACAGACATAATATCCCGTTTAATTAAAAATTAAATACATGCAATAAATAAAATAATAGTTAAGAAATAAATTTAATATGACATGCAAAAAAAAAAAAAATTATACAGAAATAAACCATGTACATAGAAAAAAACTTAATGATTACGTGTGTGATACTGTTCAAAACAGTTTCTATCCTTAGTTAGGCATAGATGGACTTTACATTTTTTACAGTAAATGTGGGTTTTATATTTACATGTTTTGTATTTACAATGGGTATTGAAATATTTATCATCTACCCCAGGAAAATGAGTAATATTGTCATAGCGAATTCTTGTAAAAGGTTCAATTTCCCTGGGACGGTTAGATGAATATGCTACGGACGAAGTTGAAATAAGAGGTGATGGTCGTCCCCTCTTTTTAGGTTCTTTGCATAAAATTAAACTTTCGGAAACTGCCTGACAAAAGTTCAGTAAATCCAATATTTTTTTTTGTGGTATACCTAGTGCAGTGGCTCTAATCAGATATTCTCCCCAGCTGTTAGTAACTGCCAGGTCCACTGCATAAAAAATCATTTGTACAGTCCACTTTCGTGAATGAACAAACGATCTGTACAGACTTAACAAGAAGTCGAGTTTGTCAACTCCCCCCATATTTTGATTATATGCCCTAATTGCCTCAGGTCTTCGGACTTGTATATATTTCTTCTGTTTCCAATCCCACTGTCGGCAACAGTCAAATTCTCCATCGGCAACAAAATTGGAATCAACAGTGACAAGTTTATTGTCATACCATTGAGTTAATATCACTCTTCCATCTGAACTGACATTAACATCTGTAGATCCCCTACCCTTATTTTTCATTTCTTTCAAGTTTAATAATTTGGAACGAGGAAACCTATTCATTTGGACTGTTCTGATCGCATAAATTTGGCGATTATGCAGAAATTGAAGCTGAAATAGTTGTCAAAGCAAAGTAAATGGTTTGGCTCTTGTATTCGATCACTCAACTGCATTACAATTGCTGTGGAAGATCCGAAATGGCTATAAACCTTCTTCAGCTCTGTGGTGGAGCCTTGGTATACAATAAAATCATAGCACAAGCCATTTGCTCTTGTCAATATGTACATTTTTATACCCCATTTCTTTGGTTTGTTGGGAATATATTGCTTTATGTTTAATGAGCCTTTAAATGGGATGATTTGCTCATCAACACTTAAATGGGAGTGTAAAGGAAGAGATAAACATCTTCTTCTCACAGTGTCATATATTGAACGAACTTTCCAAATTCGATCTTGGTTCTGAATATCCTTTTCTGTAACATCAACAAGATGTAACATGTTACACAGCTTGCAAAACCGTTTCAGCGTCATATTATTCTCCCAATACATTTCACTTTGTGGAAAGTTCATTGCCCATAGCAATATGAATTCCTAAAAGCATACTTATTTCATCGAAATTCAAGGTTTTGTTGAACAGCATATAAATTTGATTTATCCACCATTGTAGCCATTAGATTGTTATCAATATATTTTTGAAATATATCGATAGGTTCCAGCAAACTAAATGCCTGAAACAAATTAAAATACTTTATTTTACAAAACCACTATATTACAATATACATAAATTTACTTTAGTAGCTGATAATTGTAAAACTGAAAAATAAAATATGTTTTCAGAAAATTATCTGATTACTTTATCCACTGGAGGC
Organism: Icerya purchasi; assembly: GCA_039619475.1. NCBI lineage: Eukaryota > Metazoa > Arthropoda > Insecta > Hemiptera > Monophlebidae > Icerya > Icerya purchasi. Next base: position 443,627,551 of record CM077116.1, on the reverse strand, counting down.
AAATGCCAACTAATCGGCATTGTCTCGAATGCCGCAACTGGTTTCCATTTAGCGTTTCTAACATCCGTTAACTGATTTACTTTGATAAAATCGGTTACTTCCTTTGGTTCACAAACATTTTCTACAAAACAATAAAAGGAGAAATAGTTATAAAAAAAACTGCAGAAATATACACATTATCGAAATGATGTGATACTTTATAAAAATATAATTACAAAAACATGCTGGCCACACAAATATAATTTTTAAATCCTCAGTTTATTTTCAGTTTCTCGGTTGGATGGCCACCTTGAAAAATATACTATTTCATTAAAAATGACGTTACCTTCTGAACTGTGTACTTCGTCCAGTCCGACCATAATAACTTCTACATCCTCATTGCAAATATTTTTGTTATTGCTACAAATATCTGAAATAAAATGAAAGATTTGTATTATTTGAAAAAAAAAGAATCAACAAAATATTTTAAAATTTATAAAAAAATAGTATGCATTACCACTGTATATTTCCGATTCATTAATATTTTCATCCTCTGAATTGCTACCAATAATTGAATTATCATTTTTCATGAGGATATCCAAAATTTCTTCATCACATTTGATGTATTTATCCATCTAAAAATGATCATATAGCATTCAAAGATGTCAATAAAATTAAATACATGAACAATATTTATTTGTGTAGAAATGCTTTGTATAAAAATGTCAACTTTTTGTTGCTGCAATAATATATCCATAACCGTCATTGTCGCTCACCAGCGACAAGCATTTTCAAAAAAATCTGTACCAAAACATAATAACGTAAAAGTAATTATAATTATTTATAATTATCATTTATAGTGTCTACTTACCGTTTATGTATAATATAATTCAAAAGACCGCTTGATTTAAACTGAAATATAATTCCAAAAATCACTCCAAATACACTAAACTGCAACAACACAAAATCGATGTAAACAACAATTTTTATTGGCATCCTACTTACATTTTAAAACCAGTAAAAAGTTAAAATCAACTTTTAAGATGTCGCTGTACAGCGACAAAGATCATTTGTGGTAAAATTAATAAATATATTTAAATATTAGCCATTCAAAGTAGTGTCGCTCCATAGCGACATTTCCCGTGAAAGGGTTAATTTTGATTAAAATAAAAGAGATTTTTTGCCAATACAGAAATATACAACTATTTATATAACTATCTATTTTATTATTATTGTTATTTTCCAAAAAGGTGTAGATATGAGCACCAGGTAAGATAGAGGCTATTAATAGGCTTTGATTTATATGGATTTTTAAATATAGAATCATAATAGCATAACACTGTATGACATTTATAGAAATATATACAATAACATGAAATATTATTATAAAAAATAAAAATAAAAAAATATATAAATTAGACAAAATGATAATTTTTTTTTTATTCCATGTGTTGAAAATTTTTCTAAAGATTTAAACATATAATGAAATATAAACTTTTCATGCGCATATAGAAATATATCTGTTACATACATTTATTTCAAGTATTAAAAATTTTTCCCGAAAGAACATGATTTTTTTTGAATAAATATTCATTAATTTTTTAATATTAATTTTATTTCATATCGAATAAAATTAAATCGATAATTCGATATATCGAAACGATTATTCATTTCAGATCCTATGTTGTGATTGACTTATAATACATAGAAAGAATAAAAAAATTTTCTGGCATTTTTTTTTTTTATAGAGATTGCAGTCAATGATGTAATATTATTATTTTTGTAAGATAAATAAAACGTTGAAGTAACCAAAAATGAAGTACTTATAATAATGAAGAAAATACTTTTTACCATTTCCGAAAGGAAGGATAATAATTTGAATTCGGCGGAGTCAGTTAATGCGATATATATATTTAACAGAAAATTTTCTGCTGTAAATTGTTTTGTATTTCAAAAATGTCTGGACATTTTTATTTTAAGTTGTATTACCAATAACGGGATTTATGTATAATATTTTCTGAATATTTCTTTTCTTAATATGATTTTTTATCATTATAATAAAGAAATCAAACTGCTGATTGTTCTGTAACCGCATAATCGAAATTGAATATATCATTATTTCTGCAAAAAATTTTTTACTTATACATGATTCCTTTTCATTTAAACTCGAAATATTGATGCAGAAAAGTCGTTATAAAACTTAAGTATAGGTAACTGCGTATCTTCCTGAATTTTTAGAAATTGAAACTATTTTGTGTATTTCAATTTATTTTCGGAATTTAAATTCAGGAAGGTCCTGCATAAAGGAAGAAAATAATTGAGTATGAAACGAATGAACAAAATTTAACAAAAGATGTCAGTTAAATAAATAATGATTCGGTTTGTTTATAAATTACAATAAGTTACCATTTGAATAACACTAAATTTAAAACCATACTTTTTTCTATTTTAAAGTAATATCGGCCATATTTTTGATGTCATACTTTTATAAATGTGCTATAACACATGGGCTGAAAAGTCCCGGGCCTAACAAAGAAAACACAGTTTTTTTGGTTTAAAATTAGCTTTATTCATCAACGCAATCATTCCAGCGCCGCTCTAACATTTCAATACCACTTTTATAGAACGATTTATCTTTTGCCTCAAAATAGGCCTCAGTTTCAGCGATAACCTCTTCATTTGTGCGAAATTTCTTACCGGCGAGCATTTTTTTCAGGTCTGCGAACATCCAGTAGTCGCTGGGAGCCAAATCTGGCGAATACAGTGGATGTGGGAGCAATTCGAAGTTCAATTCATACAGTTTTGCCATTGTTTTGATTGACTTGTGACACGGTGCGTTGTCTTGATGGAACAAAATTTTTTTCTTTGCCATATGCGGTCGTTTCTTTGCAATTTCGGCCTTCAAACGCTCCAATAACGCTATATAATATTCACTGTTAATGGTATTTCCTTTCTCAAGATAGTCGATGAATATTACACCACGCACATCTGAAAATACCGAGGCCATAACCTTTCCAGCCGATTGTTGTGCTTTCGGGCGCTTTGGACGAGATTCGCCAGTTGCTGTCCACTCAGATGACGATCGTTTTGATTCCTGAGTAAAGTGATGGATCCATGTTTCATCCATTGTCACATATCGACGCAAAAATTCCGGTTTGTTACATTTAAACATGGCCAAACACTGCTTAGAATCATCAACACGTTGTCGTTTTTGGTCAACAGTGAGCAAATGCGGCACCCACTTTGAACAGAGCTTTCTCATATTCAAATGCTCATGCAATATAAAGCCAACACGTTCTTTTGATATCTTTATGATGTCAGCTAACTCACGCAACTTCATTTTTCGATCATTCAAAACGATTTTGTGGATTTTTTTTATGTTTTCTGGTGTTACCTCCTCATTTGGATGCCCACTGCGTTCTGCATCATCGGTGTCTCTACGACCACGTTTGAAGTCAGCAAACCAACGTTTTATTGTTGTTTCTGATGGAGCGGAGTCCCCATAACACTTTTCAAGCCATTGCTTCGCTTGAACGGTATTTTTTCCCATCAAGAAGCAGTGTAAAATTAAAACACGAAATTGTTTTTGATCCATTGTTCTGAAAATAACAAAAGTAGCGTCACTCTTAGCACAATAACTCACAAATTAATGAATAGAATATCATGAAATTTTAACAGCTGTCTTTTGAAGGTTAGTATTAACTGAAAAAAAGGTGACCGCAATAAAACTAGCGCCATCTATGTGTTAGGCCCGGGACTTTTCAGCCCATGTGTTATGTGTACATACGAGTATATCTGCGGAGTATGTAAAAGTAATTAATTGTAATGCACACCACAAAGGAAAAATACATGAACTTTCTCACTTTTTGAACTCTTATTGTTAGTAAAATCAGAAAATTTCGTTAAAGAACATATGATGAAGAGCTAATTTATCTAAGAAACAAATCAAAAACTTGTACACGCTATTTTTAGAGGAATTAATTGCTTCCGCATTATGATAATAGTAAATTTTTCTTTCTTTTTGAAAATAAATTTTTATAACACTTTTCTAAAGCATATATTGCAGGCAGCAAGTGGAAATGTTAATTTAAGTGGACGTTTTAAATAATTTTCGAACATATTAAATTTATAAAATCTATTCAATGTATTTAGAATACTAACTGAATTAGGCAAAGCACAAAAATAGTATTATCAAAATTAAAATTATTGAAATATGTTTCTATTGCACAATTACAGAAGTAAGGTAAAATCAGGAAATTTCGTTAAAAAATGTAACGATTTTGTTCCTTTCAAATAGCAAGATTTTCATTAATACACGTAATTGATTTTTTTTTCTTCTATCCGGAAGTGTAGAATTTAAGAGAGAATCTCGAGTACCTTTAATTGGTTTAAAATTATCAAGACAACCAAAAATATAACTTACAGAAATTATAATTAGCATATGATATCTTTGTAAACGTGTCAGCTTTTTTACAAGTTCCCCGAGGAAAACTTATTTGCTGAACGCTGTAATATTATAAATTTCTACGCGGTAACTGTTAGGCAAGTCATGTAGGATTATACGTATATACCTTGCAACTTTTACCAAGAGGTAAATTTCTAAATATTCTTAAAGATATATTAGGCTTTTTATCAGAAAATAACTGTTATTCTTGAAATAAATTTAATAAGGATAGATCAGTTTTTCAAGATGATTATTTTGAGATAATTTTTTTTTGTTATTACGAATTAAACAATTCCTATTAACAGAATTACTTTTCTTTTTTATTGAAGTAAATTCTAAAATAGCAGAAGCAAATAAAAATTATTTGCTTTAATATTTTTATATTTGTATAAAATTGTAATCGCTATATTTGGATAGTTATACGTATAAATTCATCGTGCGTTTTATCTACCACGAGTATCCAGCAATTAAATCGACGAAACGTAAAAAATGATAAATAAAATTTCACACTTTTGATATTATTTAGCTCCCTGCGATGGTCGAATTTTTCAATTTTTCACCTAGTACATATGCGCGAATAGAACATTTACAAAAATGTTTTCGAATTCATTTGGCTTCTTAGTATTCCTGTATACCATATTATTAAAAGTCGTCAACAAATAAAGACATTGAATTTTATCTAAAATTTAAGTGACGACAATGTACAATGTATCGGTAAATTAGTCTAAAAGATACTTAGTTATTAATTTTATTTTTGCTCGTATTATCATTTCTCAGCCGAACGTCTATACCGTAATAAGTCTCACGTTTAATCGAGCTAATACTTTTTTTAAAATTACAACTAGTATTTTCTTAATATTGCACTTCCTAATTCATTTACCAGTTTTAGTTAATTAGTTTATTGCACAGTCCCCATTCAAATCGCAATTCCGTTTAAAAAACTTTTTAATATAATTGTTTTTTTATTTTATAACCTGAATTAGCTAGTTTCTTTTTTATACATATATAATATAGTTAAAAAGGTAACGATATTGAAATTTGTCCATAAAGTAACATTGGAGCATACAGTGTAGACGAACATATATTCTTTTATATTCTTCTCTCTTTTGACGAATTATTCTGTTTGTAGATTAATTTTAAAATAAGTACTTTCACGATCGTTTTTGTTTAAATCATTTTTTTATTTTTAAATATTGAAAACTATACATAATAATAAATAACTCATCTTCAATACGTTGAATACAAATCACTAAACAGAACCCCTGCAAATATAATTGACCTCGTTGTAATTCAAAAGCTATAAAATATAATTAATACATGAACCTAAGAAATACACACGAAGTACGAAAAGGAAAATTCAGAATTAAAAATAAATTTTCATTATATCTCTCTGTATATAATATAAAATAGTTTTTCGCGATACGATTTTTAGCAACAAGCTATTCGACGAACGCAGACGACGAAACTAGCATTATCATCATCACTGCGCGTCTTCATGAACGAACCAAGTAATAGATTGTAAAATTAGGAGTACGGCCACTTCGTCAGCTTGTGGCGTATCATTGTAATTTTTGTGGTTATGCCTGTCGGCTTTGAAGTTAAAAAGTGAAAAATATTTGAATAATTAATATTTAACAGTTTAAAATGAACTTAAATGTAATCCAATTGAATTTTCAAACGCTGTTATAAAATTGACACGAAACATTAATACAAAAAAATATAATTGAGTTTATTCAAAGCAATATTTCCGGGTCATATAGTGAAAATAATTAAATTCAATTTTCGGAAGGTAGCATATGAAACTAAATAACGCTCTAATTATTGCTTTAATTTTTTAAAATGGTTTCCTGTAAACGAATCATTAATTATTATTAAATACTAATGACATAATGTACTACCTTATCTCTAGAAGGCATTGCTAGGTATGGCGCGGCAAAATAAAAATCATTCCATCCCCATAATACATCCGTAGAACCAACATATCTTCGAAGGGGGTGTCGCCCAGAGCACTTACCACCCTCAACCGTGCGAGTTCGTCGGTCGCTATAATTGGCATCCGCCAAACTTGAAAATCCTCCACGGCACTTGCTACAGAATATTTAAACAGAAACGGTATATCGTGTTCGGCCAAAAGTCTCACCGTTTCCCTGAAGTTTATATTACGTTCTGTAAAAACCAATTGTGCAGCCCAAAGATGCCCGGCTCTTCTATCTTCGGCAGGATCAGCCGGTGGCGGTGGCAGTGGCTGTGACTGCGTCGCGCGGGGTGAAAAGTTATACAGACATAGTTCTTTGGGAGCCATTCCCTACATAATTTCAAGCAAACATTATAATAATTAGTACAATTTGTTTGATCACTATTAACTAATTATGTATGTATTACAATTAAGTACAATAGGTTAGAAGTAGAATGAAAATTTTTTATCGATGCCACTGAGAGTGAATTTCTATTGAGGGACAGGTATCCACGTGCGAGAGGTATGTTGTAATGGGTATGAAAGTAGAAGCTTACATGGAAAGGTATGGAGAAAGATTTACGGTCAATGAAATAAAGACAGAAAATAAAATAAAAAAAAAAAAAAAAGAAATAAATAAATCTCCGGTTGTAATATCTATTACATAAAGCTGCAAGAAAAGAAATCATACAGAGCGTTCTATAGTAGCTAGAGAGTTAATTTTTTTCTCCATCGAAGTATTTTCTTCGTCACATCATAAGAAAATAATAAGACCCTCAAAATTTTAAAATTAAAGGGCTCAAATTTTGAAAAATATGAAAATCAGGTTTTAAGAAAAATTTGTTTAAATAATCTAAATGCTACTTTTTTAATTGACGTATTGGTGTACTTCTTTTTTAAAAAAAATATGAGTATATGTGAACACTGCAGACTTTAAGAAAATTTATAAAGTGATACATTTTAAAGTCCGAAAGAAGGGGCTGCGAAGCGGCCTGTGAAACCAATCTCCTAGTATGTATATTATAAATTTCATTATATAAAAAATTAATTAAATTGATATAAATTTTGAGAGGTGTGCGTATATTGTAATTTAAAATAATATGGAGTGGTTGTGATTGTAAACGAGGAAAAATAAAACATAAATAAATCGCTTTCACGATGATCAATTACATCTTTATATAAAAAATTAAAAAGCAATAATTCAATATAATAAAAATGCAAAAGTATTACTTACTGCGAATTGTTGATAGGTTCGTTCAAGAAAGATATATTCGCAAACTGTAACTGATTCTATCTGCTTCAAGATCGCATGCTCCTTTGAGAAATTTTTATTTTTGAGTCAAGTCTCCTCCTCCGCATTTCATGGGCCAATCAGTGTCGTTTGATGAGCAATCATCGCACGCATCCCTTAAAAGACCCGCAGTCGGCAACTGGTTCCCATTCAAGCAGCGTAAAGTTAGCCCCCCCCCCATGACGGAAATTTAAAATCAAATTCAACTAAACCTTGACTGAACTTGTTTATTTTCTGTTGCTGAATTCTAATTAAATACTATCATTTTATTTAATACGTAATTTGCAATAAATATTTTAATTAATAAATATTAGATATTATTTACTTGCTCGATTTATTTTTATAAATGATACATAAGAGAAAAAAAATTTCATTAATCACGATTTTTAAGTTATGGAATCCTAATAAGATGGTACACAAATGACAAAAATATCAAATAAAAATCAATAACCCACGAACAGCTTGACTTATAAACTTCAAATTTGGAACATACATAAATCATAATTAAAATTCTCTTCAAAACGATCTATAGACTTAAAGATTACCGATTACCAAAATCAAAAAATTATGCTACAAAAGTTATGTAAAGTTGCCGAAAAGTTCAAAAAGCGCAAGAGCTAATATGTAGCCCCCTATTTGCATTGCGGTTATTGTAGCTATAAATTTCGAATGGGCTTGAAAATATGCTCATTTTGGCACGTTTGCTGTAAGTTACTTAAAACTTTGTGTATATATCTAAATAAATTTTATTTAAAAATAGTAACTGAAGTGAAATTACGTCAAGAAAATTATTGATTTTATTTGATGAACAGTTGAGAAATAACTTCTCAGTATAGTAATCTAATAAATAGTGACAAACGAGCAAGGTGGTTTAAGTAGTAGTATTCAAATATAACTATATAGAAGTTCGGAAAACAAACAAGTACAATTACACATTTTTCAATATTTATCGATAATTAATTCTTCCAAAAATCTAGGACTAAATAGCGTTTATTTATTAGAATTATTTTTTTTTTCCTGTGTCGTTTCATTTTTAAGCGAATGGGAATTAGGCAAAATGGGACCAAACCAATAACAACAGTAATCGAAATTTCTCGTGTAGTACTCAGAACGCATAAAGTATTGTTAACAATATACCATTCTATACATAATATCACGTCGGAATGCAATACATTGTATTATTACGATTCTGCATTGGCAGTTGAAAGAAACGAATCCCCGAAATCTATTACATTACCTAGTGGATGTTACGAAGTGGAAGATATTAAAGAATACTTACGAGATCATTTAGATGATGGTATTATTATAAAAGGCGATGAAAGAACGTTAAAGTGTGTTATATAGAGTAAATATTACATACAATTTACCGGACCGCGGAGTATTGGTCCACTATTAGGGTTTGATGGTATGACAAATGTTTTACCACTGCAAATGAATTATACAAGTCCTAACACTGTACAGATTACACCGATAAATATATTAAATGTTTATTGTAATATAGCAACAGGGGGATATACAAATGGAGCATCCTCTCGTCTCATTTATAGTTTTCCTTTAAATATAGCACCCGGATATAAAATTTCTGAAACCCCGAAAACGATTATTTATTTACCCGTGAGTACGGATTACATATCGGAGTTAAATGTATATATAAAGGATCAAAATGGAAATATCGTTAATTTTGCTAGTGAAGATTTAATTATAAATTTACACCTAACTAGTTCTTCGTCTTAATAAAGATATATTATTATCAATTTTAAAATGTCATTCATATACACTAATAGAAATATATATAAACACGTTCAAACACCGTTTCGAGCTGAAAAAAATTATATAAATAGAGGAAAAAAGAAGAAATTATTGAGTAGAAAAAGTATCAGTGTACTAAAGTCGTTGGGTTATAACGTGTTGATTAAGTAAGAAAAAAAAAAAACATTAGTTCGATTTAGTTTACAATGGAACATATATTGCAAATTGATTCTGCAAATGCAGTTATTGACGAAACAATAGCAGCTTACGAAATACATACACATAAACCATATGCAAGTTCAAGATTTGGTGCTGGCGATGAAATACGTATACCTGTTCAGCAAAAAGATGTTATTACTTTACCATCGGAAAGTTATTTACTTCTACAAGGTACAGTTTCACCGTCAGTAGATTTTTCAATGAATGGACCTTTATTTCTATTCACAGAGCTACACTATGAAATTAATGGAACTATTATAGAATGTGTACGGCAACCGGGAATTACAACTCTTACACGTAGATTATTATTATGTTCAGAGAATATCAAATCAGATCACAACTACAGTACATGCGCTCTAAATATAGAAGAATTGAAAGTATTTACACGACAAATTACTGATACATCAAGTCCCTCAACATCATCAGGTGCCGGAGCTAAATTATTGTTGGAATTTCAGTTTATTATTCCTTTACGCTACATATTCAGTTTTGCAGAAGATTATAGACGTGCAATCGTACATGCAACACAAGAAATTATTCTCATCCGTGCAAACAATGACAAAAATGGATTTACTGCAACAACTGATAAGACATGATAAATAATTTTCGGAAACAACTGTGTTTTGAAAAAGATATTTATTCTCTTAACGTTTCGACCAGCTTACACTGGCCATCATCAGAAGCAAACTGAAGAACGGAGCAAAAATTGCGTAACATTAAAATAAGAATCAGAAATCATGGAAAACCCAAATCAAAACAGATAACCTACCTCTAAACAGGAAAACCGACGTAACAAGAAAAAATATAAAAACAAAAAAAAAATAATAATAAAAGGAACCAAAATGTAAACGGGAAAAACCGACAAAACGCATAACAACAGATAGATAAATTATAAAAACATAAGAAGAAAAAAAGAAAAAAAATTAATAAAAATAATAAAAGGAACACAAAATCTAAACGGGAAAAACCGACAAAACGCATAACAACCGAAGATAAAATGTAAAAACATATGAGAAAAAAGGAATTAGAAAAATTTACAAAAGGAACAAAAAACATCGGGTCACAGTTGTGGCAGGGGGGAAAAACGAATAACAACTTATAAAAAATAAAACTGAAAACGTTGAAAACGCACGGAACAACCAAGTGAACAGAACAAAAATATGAAATATTACAACAGAAACAGTTGGATTACCTGAACAAGGACTGGGAACTACCTGAAAATTGCTTGGAATCCGCACCCGAGGACCCACTCGAAACCTATCCGGAAGAAGCACCAGAGGGCACGGCCCCGGGCATTGGACCAACGGAAGCTTAACCAAACGAAGTGAAACAAAGCAAATCCAACCGAAGGAAGAAACCACTGGGACCGGCGGGATGTGGGAACAAAAGACCAAAAAGAAGTGAAAGGCGGTGGCAGACGTCTAGGTACCTAAAGGGACACAGTCAAAATTAAAACCAAATAACCCAGAATTGGAAAAGAAAAATGAAACCTACCTGGTCGCTGTTATAGATGCAAGTTCGTCAACCGTATGACTGGTTTCCATGCTGTGGGGACACGTAGACCTTCTTCTCTGTTGAAATTTGGCCATTTCTCAATTTCGATGGCTTCTCGAACCAACCTCCTGCCGGTGTGAACTTCCTTAGCTAAAGGAACACTATCCCCAAATTTGATAGTATGATTCGTTTTCAACTGATGTTCCGCTAAGGCGGATTTGTGCACCCGCCTATGCGCGCAATCAGCCCTGTGCTCCTTCACCCTGGTTTCAATAAGCCTACTAGTCTGACCGATGTAGCTTAATCCACACGAACAGGGTATTTTGTATACACCGGCACAGTGTAACCGAGGTAAACTATCTTTTGGACCTCTTAACATGTTCCTTATTTTCATACACGTACCGAAGACTGGTCTTACATTGTTTTTATGTAAAATCCTTCCAATTCTTTCCATGACTCCTTTGATGAATGGTAGCGCAACACTAGTAGCAAACTGTTCAGATTCATTAATATTAACATGACTATTGCAACTAAACTTACTGATATACCTACTTGCTTCATCCGTGCTATACCCATTTTTGACCATAACACCTTTAAGATGTCTTAACTCCTCTTGGAGACTATCGCGGCAGGACACTTTCCGTGCTCTATGTACAAGTGTCTTAAACGCACCGACCTTCTGGCTAGGCAAGTGATGAGAGGTCTTATGCAAATATTTATCCGTGTGCGTCTCTTTTCGATGTACAGATGTGAAAACATCACCCAAATTATTGCGTTTGATGCAGACATCGAGAAATGCTAACTCTCCATTACATTCTTCCTCCCTAGTAAACAGTATATTTCTATGAAAAGTATTTAAGAATGCAAAAAACTTATCTAACTTCTCTCTACCATGCTGCCAGATGACAAATGTGTCATCCACATATCTATACCAACACTTCGGTTGCCAATCGTTAAGTACGATACTATCAAGTTGCTCCATGAAAAAATTCGCAAAAATGGGAGCCAACCTAGACCCCATAGCCATGCCGTCATGTTGCACGAAAAACCTCTCGTTGAAAGTGAAGTAATTGGATCCTGTAACTGCTTCTATGAAACCAACTAGTTCGCCCGAGATACCTTCTTTTTTCAACAACCGGATAGTGTCTTCTACTGGAACACTAGTGAACAAAGAAACAACATCAAAACTCAGCATAATATCATTAGGGTCCAATTTCAAACAACTTAAATTACTAATGAACTGCTCCGTGTTCTGTATGTGCGCCGAGGTATTAACAATCAACCCTTTTAATTGTTTGGCTATGTACCCTTCCAAGAAGTAGGTAGGACTATTAATAGCACTAACAATCGGCCTCATCGGACATCCTGGTTTATGTATTTTAGGTAAACTGTAAAGCCTAGGCAATGTAGGGACATGCGAAATCAAGTTCCTCTTCAAATATGAATCTAAACTAGAATCTTTTATAACTTTCCAAACCTTCTTCACTACCATAGGTAGTGGATTTTTATGAATTTCTGTGTATGGACCATCATTTATTAAGTCCATTACGGTTTACCTAAAATACATAAACCAGGATGTCCGATGAGGCCGATTGTTTTTAACATATACGTCGTAGGAAAAGTAGAATTTACTGTATTTATAGTAAATAATTCACCAGTCCAGTTAGGAGTATAGCCTTTCTCTAATAATGTTTTAACTTTACTAATACGAACAACATCGCCAACTTTAAATTTTTTTGAGTTGCTCGGAGAAGTGAAACGCTCGATGGTGCTACTACATGCTTTCGCTATATTTTCTGCAACATTTTTCTCGACAAGTTTATTTACATCCGCAGGAGCGAATTTTATTGTACGATGTATTTTTGTATTATATTTTTGTGTTAACTCGGGCAATACGGGCAACCAGCGTTTATTTCGATTAGCTGTAAATTCTTTCCAAAGCCAATTCTTTATCGTTCGATTAAACCGTTCTACAATACTTGCTTTAAGGGGAGAGTAAGTACTGTAAAGATTAATATTATATCGATTTAAAACAGCTCGTACTTGAGGATTATAAAACTCTGTACCTTGATCTGTTTGTAAATGTTTAGGAGGTTCAACATTTCTTTCAGATAAAATCTTTTCTAGTGCTTTCGCAATTATCGGACCGCTCTTTTTCTTTAAAGGAATTGTCCAAACATATTTAGAAAATGCATTTATTACAACTAAAATAAATTTATGTCCTCGATTAAATCGCGCATATTGAATCATATCAATCAGATCCGCTTGCCATAAATCGTTTAAACCTAAAAGTTGCACACATCGCGTTTGATATCGTTTCCTTGCAGGACGATGAAGCTCATCAGCTATGTCACGTTGTAATGATTTTGACGTAGATGTTTGTTTTGCCGACATCGTCTCTCTAACACTAGTATTAATAATCAATAAGGTAACTGAATGTATCCTTCTTCAGCCAACTCTTCTTCAATTGACTGAATCTCGTTATCTACACCAGTATTACCACTTTGTTTAGACGCGTGTAATAATTGCAAACGTTCAACCAATTCATTCGGATCATTCCAATACTCAATTCGAGGCTTTTTAAGACTTATTCCAGCAACGCGAGATGTTTTTCGGTTCGTGATAACATTTTTGTAATAGCCTTTTCCACTATGCTCGTTAGAACGAAACAATGGACGAATTATATTCGTATATTTAGAATTCCTAAGTCCTTTCAATCTACCATCAGCATGTAAATGAGCTCCTGTAAATTCCAGTAATTGTTTATATAGTATTAAATCATCACTCGTATATTCATTCTTATTTACATCCGTCTCCAATAGTAAATGCATTACACCGGAAGTATAAGGGAATCTCACACGATTATTCCCTTTTCCTGTATATATTTCTTTTCGATCTTCATTCCACGAAATTGGTGTTGTTCCCATCATATACTCATCAGCAAAAGGATTATACCTTATTCCATAAATCTGATCGTTAGGTATGGATCATCTCCGTCAATACGAAAAGGACCTATACTGCTTTGATCAAATGAGCTAGAACCTAATTCATCATCTATATCATCATCAACTTTATCTTTCCTGACAGTGCTATGTATTAGTTTTCATTTCGCAACTGGAGAAGCAGTTATTGTATCAACATCCTTTTTCATTGTTTTAGGTTTTTGTAATGCTTCCCGAATGTCAGATAATGGCTTTGTAACTAGTTCCAGCACAACAGCTGCAGTATTTGTGATAGATTTGGCCTCATTTTTCAACAAATTATATTTATTTATAATATCTTTACGCAATTTTTCCAATTCCTCCTTAAGATGTATTTCTTCATCAATTTTTTTCATAGAATTCACTGGAGCTGACATTTTATTTTTTATCATTAAACTTTTCATCATCATCTACAATTATAAATTCATCAAAACCACGACGAAATCGCCCTTTATATACTTCACTCTCTTTATCAATCACAAGAAATCTGTATCTACTTTCCCAACACTGTCCACAAATTTTTTTAAATTCTAGAAGCGAACATGCACTATTAACATGTTCATCATATATGTGTCGCATATTTACATTATCCTGCGCAAATACAATAATAAAATTGGCATTATCCCTTAACATATGTTTCGGTATCTTTACATATGTCTGACAAAGATAGAAACAATCTATATTTTTATGACGACCCATTGAAAAGTAATCTCGTATAGTGGAACGATTACTACATATTGGAATATCATCAAATATAAATATCGAATTTTGATTAATCGAATCAGGTTTAGGTAACTGTTCCTCATCTGAGAATGTATAATAACCAATCTCCGGTATTGACTTGTATATTGTATCTAGTAGTTTATATTTCGGTTGATATAAAGAAGTGCTGTATATGTAAACATTTTCATATCGCAAACCATTCGGATGAGTAAGCATAGTATATAACGAATTTGTCTTTCCACATCCGCTTGGACCGATAATTAAGCACCTTATATTATTTGGAAATAGCGCTCCGTGTTTATTAGAAGTCATTTCACCATTAGATTCCAGCAATGCCAATGCATTACTTGTGGGTAATTGTACATTCTGTGGTATAAATTTCATGCTGTACACTGTTTATAAAAAGTGACATGAAACATTCACAAATACTATAAATATATAAACATTCAATCGCTAAGACGAGTGTTTAAAAGTATATATATATAGGTTCTGCGCTAAGCAAAAATCGAAATGAAGAAAAAAATTTCACGTAAAATAAAAAAGATTAAAAAACGTGGTCGTGGTCTTGGTACTGTATTAAATAGAGTTATAGATAAACTTCCATTTCAACTGCATTATCCGGGATATAATTACTTAGGTCCTGGAACAAAGTTAGATCGACAGTTGAGTAGAGGTGTAACTGGAATAAATCCATTAGACGAAGCAGCCAAAGAACACGATATAGCATACCGTGACTATTCAGATAATAAAAACCGAGCTGAAGCAGAGAGAATCTTAGAAAATAAAGCTTGGGAACGAGTCAAGGCTTCAGACAGTAGTCTCGGAGAAAAAGCAGCTGCCTGGATTACTACAAACGCTATGAAGATAAAACGAAAACTGGGTAGTGGAAGCCGAAGTAAAAAACGCGTAGGAAAAAAGCTATATTTCAGAGATGTACTAAATGTAGCACGAAAAGCTGCTCGTAAAGAAAAAACCCTCAGAGGCAGGATGAAAAAAGCGATTAAAGCAGTTAAAAAATTAAAACCATCAATAATTGATAATGATAATGTTAGAATACGAGATGTTTTTGACGATAGTATTATATTGAAAGCAGACGAAAGAACATTAAAGTGCGTACTTCAAAGCAAATATTATCTACAGTTTTTGGGCCCAAACAGCATTGGCCCTCTGTTAGGTTTTGATGGTGTGTCACAAGTGTTGGAAGCACAGAAACAGCATACAAGTCCTCAGACTGTACAAATAACACCGATCAACATTTTAAATGTGTACTGCAATTTAGCAACTGGAGGATATATAAATGGCCTATCATCTCATCTCATTTACAGTTTTCCATTAAATATAGCACCTGGTTATAAAATTACTGAAAATCCGAAATCCATAATATACTTACCCGTAACATTGGAGTACATAACAGATATAAATGTATATATAAAGGACCAGAATGGTAATTTAATCGATTTTGGTAGTGAAGAATTAATTTTAAATTTACACCTAACTAGTTCGAATTAGTTCTACGCAGTAAAAAATGCCCATCATATATAATAGTAGTCATTAAACCTGCGTTCTGGCAGTTCCGCTAATCCGAACCCCAATTCCTGTCCCGGAGGCGAAAATTCACCCCAGACCGGTAATCTGAACACGAAACTCACCCCAATTCATGTCCAGGTGGTCAAAATTCACCCAAGTTTCCCCTGGACGGTTCCCGCTCGTTTCCGATAAACCGAACGTCCAAACAGTGTCCAGAGGTCAATAAACTGTCCAAAGTGTTATTCGGGGGTGTAAGTAACCCCAATTAGTGTCCAGGTGCTGAAAGTTCCCCCAAGTTCCCCAAATTTCTCCGAAATTCCCCCGTATGTGTCCCGCTCGTCTCCGATAAACCGAACCAATTATTAATTAACATAAGTATATTAATTAATGTCCGAAAGTAACCCAAGTCTCCGCTGACCCCACCCGCCCGCTGCTATGTTACCACGATTTTTTTAAAAATTCCGAGGCTTAAGTATGAAAATTTCAAAATTTAACCCCAATATATTATTTAAAGCTAAAATCTAACCCAACACCCTCGTTCACATCTCTCACATGTATATTTCGTTCCCGCACATGCTCCGCTCGCCGTCGCAAAAGCGCACGCGCCGATCCCCTGCATATTCCGATCTCCGCCGCGATATCTCACCCACACACACACGCACTCCGTTTACACTATCACGATTATTTTAATATATTTCAAAGTCTAAATTTTAATTTATTTCAAAGTATATGTAATATATTATTATACATACGATACATATATATTTTTTTAACGATCTTTCATATTTTTACAAGTATAGACACACCCTCGACGAAAAATGCTCCAATCATATTCTTGCATGCAAACACCACAGCGTTATAGTATTTTTTAAATAAATAAATAAAGACGTATTTTTCTTATTCGTGTATATATTGATACGGATTCGGTATTTGCAGCGCTATATTTTGACGATGTCCGAGTTATAAAAATACTCCCCGAAACGTCATTAATTCACGATCTATCGGACATCGTTCTTTTTAGCCGTCGCTTTGCCTTGTCAAGTATGCTTACTCGGCCAAAATGGAAAATCCCGTGCCTGTTCGTTCGATCAGTTGCACCGGGACGATACACTACACTAGTGTCTGTGTAGTAGTAGTGGTCGAGGACTTAGGCAGTGACATGTGCTTGGGGCGAAAGCGCGCATCCATACTGTGTGTCGGATGACCTTGAGCCAAAGAAGAGATTTCAAATGTATTCCGCCAAAAGTCAGGCAGGGTAGTTAGTGGGGGGATCTACGCAGAAGTTTCTGTAAGAACACTTCTGCGTAGCCTTTGGTTACCGTTTTTTAGTTTTAGTTAGAGTTAATCGTCGATCGTTCGGTGTTCGTGATATATCTGGTCGCTGTCGCACGTGTATCGAAATGATTACGCGCCATGCCGCTTAATTTATTTTTTTTTTTGTTAATTTTGTCAAAAAGTGAAATTTTCTGTTATTTTTTCTATCGTGGCCGAGTACATGTATCAGGATCGCTGTCCTGTCAGTTTTTTGTGAACTTTTCCATCAATTATAAGTTTATTTCTTAGTAAAAGTTTTGCTTATTAAACACGTGGTATCGACTTCGTGATATCTCTAGCGGAGAGAATCCCGCCTCTTTGGGGCGGGATCGAAAACATATTGTTGTTTATTTTTTTATTATTTTACTTCTATTTTCTATTTTAAATTTACATTCGATAAAATAAAAGCCTAATGCTCGTATAATAAAAAGAAAAATCATTTCTCTCTCTCATCAACATAAACCATATCAAGTGAACCTGTAACAGGGAAGAAACGTTGTTCGTATCAAATGGCATCCAGAACAGGATTTCCTTAGTAATCTGCTTTTCTGTCAATACGCTCACTTTTGCACTTAACTCGTTTATTAGGGCCCCGAATATTTCAATTGTGGCTTTCACATCATTTTCATGTTTTGAAACGCGTGTAGGTAATGCTGAAAGATCCTTCGAAACTGTATTTAGTTTATCTGTTAGTTTTTTAATTTGATCTTCGTAAGTTGAAAAGTTAAATTTCGTATCATCTTTAAATTTTCCAGCGTCTTCACTCAACATATCAATATTACCCTTATGAATCTCGATTTTCATAATAATATCGCTAATTTTTGTATCTAAATCTTTATGCAAAAACATAACTTGAGCATGTAATGCAGCATTTTTCTCTGTAACAAGCGAATTCAACTGCTCTACTTTTTCACATACATCACGTATTTCCGCAGCTGTGAGAGTTTTCATCTGTTTGTAAGATACAACCTCAGACTCTGATGGCTCTCGTTGTAACATACTAACGTTTAATAACCGTTTTCCTTTAAAATTATAATTTCCCTTCGAATCTAAAACAATACTTGCACTTTCTGAAGATGCACCATCGGGCATATATTTTCCGCTCTTATGAAGTGGCATGACTAAATATTTACTAAAACGCTATTATCGATCCAGGAATTTTCCGAACTCAGGAAACCTAACCACTTAACTAACGATTTTCCGCCCTGACGTCTAATAACACGTTCAATTAAATACACGTCGGGGTAAGATGTTTTTTGTAATTCTTCAGCATAAAAAGTACCAACTAACGGTTTACCAGCCCTATCTTTTAACGTATACGTCGTAGGAAAAGTAGAATTCACTGTATTTATACTAAATAATTCTCCGGTCCAGTTAGGAGTATAACCTTTCTCCAATAACGTTTTAACTTTACTTATACAAACTACGTCACCAACTTTAAAAATTTTTGATTTGCTCGGGGGAGAGAATCGATCTACATCTTTACTACATTCTCTTGCAATATTTTCTGCAACTTGCTTTTCAACGTTCTTATTTACATCAGCAGGGGCAAATTTTATCGTGCGGTGTATTTTCGTATTATATTTTCAGGTAAGTTCAGGTAAAACTTGTAACCAACGTTTATTACTATTAACAGTAAATTCTTTCCATATCCAATTCTTTATTGTACGATTAAAACGTTCTACAATACTCGCTTTAAGCGGTGAATGGGTGCTATACAAATTAATATTATTACGATTTAAAATAGCTCGTACTTGTGGATTATAAAATTCCGTACCCTGATCTGTTTGCAAATGATTAGGAGCTTCAACACCTCTTTCAGCTAAAATTTTTTCTAACGCTTTAGCAATTATCGGACCGCTCTTTTTCTTTAAAGGAATTGTCCAAACATATTTAGAAAATGCATTTATTACGGTTAATATAAATTTATGTCCTCGATTAAATCTTGCATATTGCGCCATATCAATCAAATCAGCTTGCCATAAATCGTTTATGCCGAAAAGTTGCACACATCGTGTCGGGTAACGTTTTCGCGCAGGTTTATGAAGTTCGTCAGCTATACCACGTTGTAAGGATTTTGATGTAGATGATTTTTTCGTAGGCATATTTTTTTTCTAATACTAATAATCAATAAGGTAACTTAATATACCCTTCTTCAGCCAACTCTTCCTCGATCGCTAAAATTTCATTATCTACACCTGTATTACCACTTTGTTTAGACGCGTGTAACAGTTGTAATCGTTCAACTAATTCATTAGGATCGTTCCAATACTCGAATCGCGGTCTTTTAAGACTTATCCCAGCGCTGACATCATTATATATACGATTCTGCTTCTTTTTCTTATGCTTCGTACTCGATAAATTTTCGTTATAACCTTTTCCACTGTGTTCTGCAGTTCGAAACAACGGGCGAATTATATTCTTATATTTCACATTGTCAAGACCTTTCATCATACCATTACCACGCAAATGAGCTCCAGTAAATTGCAATAATTGTTTATATATCTCCAAATCATCGTCATCATAGTTGTTTTTATCTACCTTAGTCTCCAATAGTAAATGCAGTACACCCTCCGTGAAAGGAAATTTCATGCGATTGTTTCCTTTTCCTAAATATATTTCTCCGCGATCTTTATTCCATGAAATTGTTGTTGTACCCAGCATATACTCATCGAGAATAGGATTATACTTTATTCCGTAAATTTGATCTCTAGGCTCAACTTCATCTCCATCAATACGAAAGGGGCCTATTTCACTTAGATTAAACGTGTCCTTTTCCAATTCTTCATCGAAATCTTTCCTGGGAGTACCATGTACTAGTTTTCGTTTTGCAGCCGGGGAATTAATTATTGTAACATCAGCCTTTTTCATTCCTTTTGGTTTTTGTATTGCTTCTCGAAACTCTGACAATGGTTTCGTAATAGGTTCAAGCATTGCAGCTGAAGTATTTGTAATAGATTTAGTCGCATACTTTAACGCATTATATTTATTCATTATATCAGTACGTATCTTTTCCAATTCAGTTTTAAGTTGTAATTCATCTTCTATATTTCTTTTAACGCTATTCATAGCCATCTTTTATGTCATCAAACACTATAAACTCATCGAAACCACGACGAAACCGCCCTTTATATACTTCGCACTCTTTATCAATCACTAGAAATCCGTGCTTATTCTTCCAGCATACATTACAAAGCTTCTTAAAAGTCTTAATCGAACAAGCACCATTAACGTGTTCATCGTATATACGACGTATATTTATATCATCTTGCGCAAAGACAAGTATGAAATTAGCGTTATCACGTATCATATGTTTAGGGATCTTTACATATGTTTGGCACAAGTAAAAACAATCCACATTTTTATGCCGCCCCATCGAGAAATACTGTTGTAGAACAGGGTGAGAAGTATTTGCAGGTACATCGTCAAATATAAATATAGAATTCCGATTAATCGCATCAGGCTTTATTACATCATCCTCCTTGTTAAATGTTTGATAACCAATCTCAGGCGTAGACTTGTATATCGTATCTAACAATTTATATTTCGGTTGATATAAAGAAGTACTATATATGTAGACATTTTCGTAACGCAACCCATTCGAATGTGTTAATAACGTAAATAACGAATTTGTTTTTCCACATCCCCTCGGGCCAATAATTAAACATCTTATATTATTTGGGAACAACGAGCCATGTTTATAACGTTCTGACGTATCACTACCTTCTACTAGTGTTAGCACATTACTTATAGGTAATATAGTTGATTGCTTTTCAATTTTCATTTTAGCTTATTTTACTGATTTAATAATCACCATCAACACCGGATAAAAAGTATAAATACACCTATATATAGCATTAAAACTCACAGAGTCGTGTAATAAAAAGTATATATATAGAAAAATATTTCTGAATATGGCGAGAAAGCAACGAAAAGTTATCGTGTTAAAAAAGAATATAAAGCGTGGTCGCGGTCTCGGAACTGTGTTAAATAGAGTTATAGATAACCTTCCAGTACAATTACATTATCCTGGTTATAATTATTTGGGACCCGGTACAAAGTTAGATCGTCAACTAAGTCGCGGTGTAACAGGTATAAACCCACTGGATGAAGCTGCTAAAGCACACGATATAGCATATAGCAAGTATTCTGATAATAAAAATCGAGCTGAAGCGGACAGATTATTAGAAAATAAAGCTTGGGAACGTGTTAAAGCATCAGATAGTAGTTTCGGGGAGAAAGCGGCTGCTTGGATAACTACCAACGCTATGAAAGTAAAATGTAAATTAGGAGGTGGATGTCGTTCTGGTAAAAAACAAGCTGCGAAACGGAAAACTAAATCAAAATCATCGAAAAGAAAAAACTTATATTTCAGAGACGTGTTAAATGTAGCGCGGAAGGCTGTTCGTAAAGAAAAAACTCTTAAAGGACGTATGAAAAAAGCGATTACAGCCATTAAAAAATTAAATCCTATAGTAGCTGATAACGAAAATGTTCGAATTATTCCGATTACCAAAACTGGAGGAGCTCTCCCCCTTATCCCCTTATTAGCTGGTATTGCTACATTGGGTGGAATTTCATCGTCAGTATCATCAATGGCAAAAGCTGTGAAGGATGTAAATGATGCTAGAAAAAGTTTTAAATCAGGCAAAGGTCTAAAAATTGATAAAAAGATTGGCAAAGGACTTTATTTACGACCATATCGAAGTGGTCTTGGTTTATATTTAGCTCCATATAGTGACGGATCGAGACGTAATCAGTTTTTTCGAGGTTAACTCTATACCTGACAATAGAGCGTTAACAAATTTAGATATTATATTTTACGCGAAAAAGTTAAAAATTCCAAATTTTAGAGGAGTTTTTGATCGAGATGGGCTGCCTACGAAACCTAAGAAAAATGAGTGCGCGATTGTTAATATGAATTCGCAAAAAGGTCCTGGAACTCACTGGATT